>OZ001667.1:16215883-17415883 GCA_963924145.1 Pyrausta purpuralis | reverse complement strand
TATTTATTCAGAAGGAAACAAAACAAATTATTGTCTATGTGTACGTATTGAAACCATGATTAACTAGTGGGATTCTGCGACTTTGTCCATCTAAATAGGTGATCACAAGAGGGGGCATAAATTTCAAGTATTAACGTTACTTATGTATTTTCTTAATATTAGGCTTGCAACGAATAGTATATTCGGCATGATACCGAATACCTAAAAGATTAGGCAAAGTATTCGGTCGGATGTTAGCGCCAAAACTTGTACAGACGTGAACAAGATTGCAGCAAAATATTTGTCGGCGCTAGGAAAAAGTGTTTATTCAGAGCGCCTTTTTCTAAAGCTGGAATTGTTTATGAGAAAAAAATCAGTAAACTTCCTAAGCAGAAAAAATTGTCTTTTCGCACCATAGCCTTCCTCTTGAAGATTTTGATTATGAAAATGATTCAAATTCATATATTTTTTTTAACTTTTCTAATATTGAATATGATTATGTATCGTGTTATGCATCAATGTCTACTTTATTAAGATAAGTATACGAAAATATGAATCGTATTTTTTTTAATATTACTAATTATCTCCCTACAACGATGTATAGGTATTCGGTATTCGGCCGAATATAACAAAAGCTGCCGAATAGGCCGAACACCGGATAGTAACCGAATATTCGTTGCAAGCCTACTAAATATGACCGAACTTATTCTTTTATTTATAGCCTAAACTTTACATGGCACTAAAGGTATTTTCCCACTGCACCGTACCATACTAACGTGTCAAGGCACGAAAAGCAACACGATAAATAAAAAATTGGTTGCCTGTAAAGTCGGTATACGGGCGAAAGTTTTACGTGACAACGACTTTTTATGTCGGTCTCTCTCGTTCTTACGCGTGCCTCTCACTCGCTCTCAGTGCTGCGCGCGCGGGCCTCTCTCTCGTTCGGTGACTCATCGTAACGTTACCGAGCGTTACACTTTTTCATAAGTGACTCCCAGCCGCAACCTAATTTAAGACGTTGTCACGTCAATAAATATAAATAAATAAATAAATATAAATATCCTTTGGACATTCCCACACATCGCCATCTAGCCCCAAAGTAAGCTACTCAAAGCTTGTGTTATGGGTGCCAGACAACGGATATAATACTTAAATACTTTTTGTTTGTAAATACATACATGATATACATAGAAAACACCCAGACCCATACAAACAGACATGTTCATGCACACAAATGTTTGTATTGTGCGGGGATCGAACCCGCACCCGCTGCGTAGTAGGCGATTTCTCGACCACTACACCAGACGCTCTACCTTGCCCACTGAGCAGATTGACAGCGTTCTGTCTCACCGATATGTATGGAGCAAGAGCGAGAGCGAGCGAGAACGTATTTTGCCGGTGCCGACACGCTCCGTGCATGACACGCTGCGGTGTTAGTCGAAAAGGTGCCAAGGTGTAGTGTTGCGAAAAACCGTTTTTTTTAGTGTAAAAAAAACGTTGAAAAAAAACCTGAAAAAAAACTGGTTTTTCAAGTGTACGAAATCAAGAACTTTAAAGACTTAAGAATACATAGGTAATAGAGTTTTCAGTTTATTTTTAACACTTCTATACTTTTCTGGTTGAGTGGTACTAAGATTTCATGAATATATTGGCAATATTTATACATCAACGAAAGGGAAATACCCAAATCAATTACATTTGCACACGGGAATAAACATAAACCTAAAGGGGAAAGTTTAACTAAAGTTTAAAAAACTTAAAGTTGTTTTTTTATAAAAAAATCATTTATCATTGAACTAAAATGTAAGGCATAAATAAAAAAAACAATGGTGCTAGTTTTTTTTTCTTCAAATATATAAAAAAAACAAATAGTTTTTTTTTCATTTTACATCGCTACCAAGGTGTCATAGTTTTCAATACAAAGAATATTTTTTGCCGGACTAGTTTCTACCACGATCATACTAACTGGGCTAACCTTTAGGTCACACAGAAAAGGTTTAATCTTCATTGTTCTATGTATATATGGTCAGCCCTTTTAAGTGATAATATTTAAAGGGCCGATTCAGCAAGATAATTTAATATTTTTTTATAGAATACACTTTGTGTTTTTATACGCTAGTTTTTAGATACTCTGAGTTTAAGGAAATTATTTTTTGCAGATATTGATATTTTATTAATTAAGATAAGAGAAAATGAGGGATTGGGCATTGAAATGAGAGAGACGAATCTGATAGCGTGGATAATTTTAAAAATTGACAGGGTGCTGTTTAAAAGAATGTTTTCTTTGTTAGAGAAAATAAAAAATAAAAAAACTTGATTTTCCAAAAAATAATGATTGTGCCCTGTACCTTTGATGTAAGTATACAAAGACACAGTTAAGATAGTATCACTTAAAACGATTTCACCTTATATTTTCACAATATTTCATTTTAAGTGAGCGAAGGCGGTTCGCTCAATAAACAGACGGACAGCATTTACCATTATATATTATGTAGGTATACGGATGACTACATATAAATAACTACGTGTATCTAAATTTGAGGACAGTCAGAACTTAGAATCTGTTGGTATTGGAACTGATTGATAGAAATGGAGCCAGAAAAGTAAGTTTTTTTGTTCATTGTCAGCTTCAGCTTTAAACAGTACTACAAGAGAATTCTTGCTTGAGTATTAATACTTTATTTTAAACGAGCAAATCTTGTAATAAGGTAATTGTTTTAACTGATCAAATTTTAACTGTGTCTTTGTATACATCCTAGAAACAGGAGACTATATTTTTTTCTTGGAAAATCGAGTTTATTTTCTCCAACAAAAAAAACATCATGTTTTAAACCCTGTCAATTTAAAAAGTTATCTACTTTATCGGCTTTGGCACTCTAATTCAATGCCCACCACTTCATTTTCTCTAATCTTAAAATTAATTTAATGAAAACAATATCTGCAAAAACTAATTACCTTCGTGTCAAATTTTCTCAAAAACTAGCGTTTTAAACCCAAAGTTATTATTTGTTCAAAAAATATTTATTTATTGTGCTGATTCAGCCCAGTAAATACTAGCACTTAAAACGAGGTTAGGTACCATATAAATTTAAATGTTAATATTTTTATGAAATTTTGTTTACTCAGGAAAAATAAACTATAAAGCTAGGTTTCATTTTCAGAAATAAGAATAAAATGTTATTCGAATACAAAGGAAAATTTTCCGTTTCTGCCAAAATTGTCTTAATCGCAAACCCATGTGGTTCACAATCCAATATTCAGATTCTTAAATGTTTTAATCCGTTTGTTAAACAATTTTCTTTCTCTTTTTTTTCAACGATATATGTATTGGGCTCCCAGAATTCTCAAGATCGGGCACCCGATTTCTAGAGTTCCGTAGCCGAATGGTAAAAAACGGAACCCTTATAGTTTCTTCAAGTCCCTCTGTCTGTAGATCTTTATAGACTTGCAACGATTATTAGATTAAACGAGACCGAATCGGTAGTTTTTGAGATATATCACATTTTCAACAACCGCAAATATAAGTCAGCCTTTAATACAAATACTTTGAAAAGCAAAATTTTTTGGCTGTCAACAAAATACTGTGATATAATGGCTAAGTGGAAGTAAGTGGACCCCTAATTTAGTTAAAGTTGGTACGGAACCCTCATTGCGCGAGACCGACTCGTATTTTATATTATGTAAGCTAACGTAGATAAATAAAATAGAAATGTTTCTTTCTTGTATCTCCCACATAGAATGATCTCCCAACACCAATACTCCCACAGTTAATACTTTGCTCGATACGATATTATGGTGTCCTTAGGTACTTAACATTTTGTGGATTTCAGATCATTTAAATACACACTTTCACCAGAAGAGAAGCAGTTCTTCGCTGACAATGGATACTTGATCGTTAGAAAAGTCTTTGACAGCACATCATGCGACAATATGAGGTTAGTCCAGTGCCAGATTGTATCAGGATTTTTTATTAAAAATAAACAAATGAGAAAAAAAATAACATGCACTTAATAAACTTAAAACCTACCTGTTCAAAAACGAAACCAATTCCTTGCGGCAAGGAGGCTATGATGCTGGTTGCGTTGCCGCGTTGGATAGCTTTGGTATTCTTTTAAGCTAGGAACCAGCCAGCATTACTCATTATGATCATCAACATAACATAGGCCTCATCTATGATGCCATAAGTTTTTTTTTTTAAATAAATAATCGTCTAAGCCAGATTTTTAGGGAACACTTGCCGGCGGCGTTTAATTAGCCATCCGTGAAAGAAATGTATAATGAAATAGTTTAATGCTACAAAAATGTATTAAATACTTATTGAGTAAGATTATTGGGGACTATACTTGGGTCTTCATAGTAAATAAAACTGGTGATTCGAAATAGCCCTACTTCTTATACCTATGTAGACAATCGGGGTTGACTTATCTGTCCTTTTTCTTCTATCTGCCGTCTCTTTCGCGCGCTGTTGCCCATTGCTTGTTGTCCTCTACAAATATACTTCCAATTTTATTCACATAAATAAACCTAATACCGGCTGCAAAACTTATAAATATACAAGTTGTCGCCTTTTACGCGAGCAGAAAATATTATTATATACTCATAAGCCCTTTAAGTAACCAGTAATTGGGCAAGAACGCAAAAAGTAGACGCTGCTTCAAAGTTTAGTACCGTTTTTTTTTGGCAAAATATCCTTTGTTATTTATCTCATTATTATCTCCAATAATTCTTTTTTCTGAAAATCTTAAAAGTTTTCAAGAATAAGCGTTGTTTTTTGAGAAATTAACAATTTTCTTACAGAGGGCACTCATTTGAATCCTGTTCGTTACCGCTAGTTTTTGATTCATTAGGATAATAGAAACAAAAATATTTGCAAATTTTATTTATTGCATGGAAGAAAACTTGTTTTTTTACATTTAAAATGTAAAATCAGTTCTATATCCTAGAAATTAACGAAATTTATCTAGTTTTCCTATCCGGTTCGTTACTAAAGTTATAAATTGTATCACAAAGTTTCGTATACATTTCACAAAATTCACTTTATGGATTTTTAATTATTTAAATCTGGTTTATTTTAAGAAACTAAATTATTTATTTAAATAATAATTCAACATATTTTAAACATTTTACATAAAAATCAACATTTTAGGAACTTGAGTTTAGGGTACAGTCTCGTAACGGGACATGCTCACAACGAACAGGACACGGTAAGGTCAAGTTTACATGACGCTTAAAATTAGAATATATTTTTTAATAAGATAAAAGCTTGAGATCGTTGAATATTAATAGTTATAGTTTTGAACGACGTTTTGTAAGTAAAATCATTTGGATAACTACCAAAACCTTGAAACATGGGCCGAAATTATTATCTATAATTATTAGTCCAATACTGTCTTGTCTTATGATTCCAAAGAAATCGTGTAAAGATCATGTCATCGATCCATGTTTCCGTAAGTTTTTATAAAAAATATCCTTACAAACTATAAACAAGTAATAATACTATTTCTAAAAATAGTTTGATAGCTCTAAACGCCCACCATCGCTCCTGTATTTTTGGTACAAGCTGAGTAAAGTGTCATTTAAATATCGTATTTGGTGTTTTTTCTTATTTTTAGATCGACATTCCTTCTTTCCAGCAGTGCACCGGCTCACATCGTCTCTGATGAAAAAAAAATCTATTTCTCGTATTCTGCCTTTAGGTTTTGTCTTCTTCTTGTACTTGTTTCTTCCGAATAAACCCATTAATTTAGCCACGACAGTTTGCACTTTAGCGTTTTCTATTATCCCTCTTAGTACCTTCTTTTCAGCTTTTTTGTTTCTTGCAGTTCTTATACGTTGTTTTCAAAGCAGCTTATAACATTTCTTCACGCGCTTTCATTTTATCGACAGTGAGTTTTAGACTTTTAATTTCAGTTTCACAAGCAATTTTTTGTCTATACATTCTTTTTTTCAACTTTTCTCGTATTCTTTGCAGTGATTGTTCATTTTTTCGAGATTGTTCAAGATTTTTTGATAGCATGTAACACTTTTTTCTCATGTATTTTAATTTGGATTTCAAACTCGAATCCGACTCTTCCCTTTTTCTGGTCACTGAGCTATTAGAACTGCTGCTAAGTACAACTCCATCCCCATCAGTATTGTTAACTTCGTTCTGGTTGTTATTAATTTCATTTATTTTTTTCTTTTTTCTTTGCCTCTTTTTTTGTTCTATTCATTGTTTTCTAATTTTTTCTTTTTTTTCGTCATCTAGTTGTGAAACCTTCTTTCTTTTATTTTATATCCGTTCGAGATCTTTTTTCTTCTGTTCTATATATTTTTCGGGGTTATCTTAATTTTTTTGCCGATTGCATTTTTTCAGCTGCAGTGAGTACCATCTTGCAATCTGTAAGTATTTTAAAAAAATGTATTTAAATTACCTTTTCTAATTTTTAAGCTAAAGATTCGACTTAAAGCTACTAGACGATATTCTATGGTAATGAGATGAGATGGAAGGAATGGAACCAATAATAATTATTTTTATGAAAACAGAGTTTTGTTTCGTCAAATATTAAGAGTGCTAAAAACAATACATTCTAAATAGGGTAAAAATATTTGTAATATAAAATAGTAGAAAAAGAACAAATTAACACCATGTAAACTTTGCTTTAGGTGGTCCTGTTCGTTACTTTCAAGTCCATCCCATACATTACCACTGCGATAGTAACGAACAGGAGGTAACGGAATTGGGTACTCCGATACAAAACCATAAAATTTCTACAATTGCACAGTAATTTAACACACTTTTTTCACACTTAAGTAATCTTGAACAGTCAATTTACGTTATAGTAATAAAATATGCCTTGGAAACACGTTTTAACATAAAAAAGCAAACATATTTACTTACCGGACAGTGCACGCAAAAACGCAACCTCTCGCCACACGCCGAAAATGAAACAGATGTTTTCCGCAAAATGGCCGATTTAACCATAGATATATCCCTCTAACTTTTATTTTGTCACACAATGTTGCTATTTTAATAAAAAAAGAACTACCATATCGAACAAAAACCTCCAATTTAAAAAGAAAATGTGGTAACGGAACGCGGACATGTCCGGCGAATTCATATGCCGGGGACAGGTTTAAATGTTACTTATTTAGGAGAAATTCTGGCTCTGGCAGCAAATTTAACATAAAAAATAATAAAAAACCTGCCAAACTTCAAAATTCAACCAGATATTTTGACAGTGTAAATCGTTTGCTTATGAAAAAATGCTGCCAAATGTCAGATTTTTTTTAGGGGACAGTACTACACAATGAAATTGCAATTTTTTAGACAAGATTTTTCTATTTTATTATAATTTTTTCCATTATATTTCAACAAGCATAGAATGCTTGTTTAATCTAGAATCTAATTATCTTGTTACAATCCTCGTAAAACCTATGAAAGTTGAGAAAGAGTATGATATCTCCTGGGGGCATGACAAAAGGGCCTATGTACAAATTTTCGCGTTCTTGCCCAATTACTGTAAATTATTAGGATCGCTAAATCGATCCGAAAAGGTTTTAATTTCTTTCAATTAAAAATGTTTACTTTTATTGCTATTTTCTAACAAAATAAATTGAACCAGCCAGTTACCAGTTGTATTGCAAAGAAATGTGTCATATAACTTGACATTGGCATTTAATCTACTAGTTAACGATTTTGTTATACACCTATCTATACAGAGTGACTTTGAAAACATTGGCAATATTTTAAACTAAGAACTTACTCATGGTTCAAAGTCCCTTCCACATATTAAAATCAAATGTCATTTTTTATAAAATATAATTTCATGAAACCGAGTAAAATCATATTAAATACTTCAGAATTGATCATTGCTTCAAAATAAAACCATTAATTACAGTTTGAAATTTTCTAAAGTTGACAAATAGTTGTAAAGTATCAAAAAATTACTCTGCCTAAACGGATCTCGGAAATCGGAGTAATACATACATTATAATTTTTCTCGGTTTCCTCAAATCAATTCACTTATGTTTTAATAAGTGGAAGGGACTACAAATCATGAGTCTTTAAAAGTCCCCCTATATAATATTTGGTAGTATAAAAGGGATTTATCATTAACATCATCATAATCAGCCAAACGACGACCACTGCAGAACATGGGCCTCCCCCACAGTTTCCCATAGCAACCGATCACAAGCGGGCTGCATCCAGTGTGATCCAGCAATGGATCCAGCCATCTTTACAGGGTTCTCTGTCGATCTTACCGGTGGACGTCCTACGCTGCGTCTGTGTTACTGACAAGGATTAGGACATAACTAATCTCTGAGTTAAAGCATTTTAGAGTACTAGTCCCAGGTCAGAGTAACTACGTATATTCTGTAAAATCACTGATTAAATTTTGTGCTCCTATAACAGGCCACACGCTGTTTAAACGATAATCACAAAAAGACCTTTCCAGAAACCGATTCCGTCAGCTGGTGAACAGAGAAGTGCCGAGGGGAAAAGTATCCATTATAGACGACTTCGCGTTGAAGAACAAATGCCCAAACCCTGAAGATCATGTGAATAAGGTAGGTTCAGGAACTACATTTTTTACCGGGCCTAATTTTTACAACCTAACATTCGTCAAATACACAACGAAAATACGAGAGACAGTTAAAAGTTAAGTAAAGATGACATAGTGCAACCGAGCCTTAGTCAAAAAGCGGCGAAAGTTCTAAAATTTATCTAAATTAGGATCGCTTTGTATTGACCCTCAAATTGTATTGTATTCACAGGTCATAATTCAGAAGCGCTAAAACCATAAATAAAGAAGATTTGCTTTGTATTGGTAAAACACAACGACATAGTTATAAAGCTCATTTTCGCTAAGACCATTTTAATTTTTCAGATCAATATGCTATCCTTCGATCCTGAGTTTATAAAGTATACAGAAGACCAGCAGTTGGTGAACATCATCTTTCAGCTTCTCTCTGAACATGCAAGCTCCACTACCATTATGAACAGTATGCTCATCAACAAACCACCAGGCACTCCGTGGCATCCACCTCACCAAGTAAGAAAGATCATTTTAATTTCAGTTCTATACATATTCTTAATGTGTGATTTAAAAGTAAACAAAGATGCCAGGTTCCACGGTTCACAGGCCTCACCCATAGTTTATCACAGTTGCAAGTGTTCTATATCCAGTTGATCCTATGATCTTAACAACGTCTATCCGTCTTGCAGATTCGATCGACGTCTTGGGCGCTTTTGATCGAAAGATTGAATCTAGAACTTTTCTGCCTCAACGGCATCAGCTCTTCGCGCTATGTGTCCTGTCTACTACCACTTCCATTGTTAACTGCCATCTGATACCACCTCATGGTTGAGGGGAGGTCTTTGTCCAGCTGTGAGCAGTTAGAAGGCTAAGTTATCCTTACTATTTGTTTGTCAGGACATGTACCACTTACCACTGCGCCCTTTAAACGGAGTGATAACCACCTGGACAGCTATTGACGACGCTGACGAAGATAATGGATGTCTGTTCGTCATACCAGGATCTCATCGGTCTAACGTCATTTACGAGGAGAATATATTACCGGTAAGTCTTCAGAACTCTCAATCACTATATGACAGGATATTTAGCAGAATATAATGTCATGAATCACATCTACCTGTATACCTTATCTAGTGCAAATGTGCAATCTTCTCAGATTAAATCAATGATTGAGTACCAACTCCAGCCCCTTTATTATAGAAAAAACCGACCCAGTGCGAGTAGGACTTGCGCCCTGAGGGTTCAGTGCCAACTTTAACTGAATTAGGGAATCCACTTACTTCCACTTAGCTAAAATACCACAATATTTTGTTGACAGCAAATATAACTTTGTTTTTCATAGTGTTTATATGATAAACAAAGTTATGTTTGCGGTTGTTGAAAATATGCTATATCTCAAAAACTTCTTGTTCGATCCCGTCTAAACCAATTTTCGTTGAAAGTATTTGTTAAGATCTACATCGCTTCGATTTTAGAAGTTAGATGGGGGGACGCCCATTTTACCACTTTGGAAGCGTCTAGCTATGAAACGATAGACTCTTTAATATAAAATATGACACTGTGAGTGTTAAAAACATTCTTAACCGTGAAAAATCGAAGCGACATCAATTTCCAAGTTGAATTTATTCTGTAAAGAATAACTACCTGACCCACTGTTGCATAAACTGACGGGTAGATGGCGCTAAACGTCACGCATAATGACGTATCCATAAGAGACCACAAACTTCGCAAGGTCAGACAGACAGCACGGTAGCTCAATTGGTGGAGCGTTTAGCCCGGTTAGCCAAAAATTTGCTGATTCGAGTCCCGCCCGTGCCCAAATTTTTGGTTTCTTATTTCATCTTTATGAATATAAAATATGACACTGTGAGTGTTAAAAATGAAAATGAAAATGAAAAAATCTTTATTACGTATCTTGTAAGGGGTTTACATTTACATAGGTTGAGGTCTTAAAAACATTCTAAACCGTGAGATATCGAAGCGACATCAATTTCTAAGTTAAATTTATTCTGTAAAGAATAACTACTTGGCCCACTGTTGCATAAACAGACGGGTGGGTGGCGCAACTTTTTGGCACAACAGACAACAGACGGGTAGTTGTTGAATACGAATCCAATTTTTCGATTATTTAGATACAACACTATCAATCAAATCAAACGACAATTTGATCGATCAAATTGCCTATCAAGCATATTAGCCTCTCTCTAAACTGATCTCAAGTAAAACTCTTCTACTAATGATATACCGTTTCGACAGAGTTCGTGATGACTTTCGGGTTCTAGTTCCTCATACGCTATAAAAACAATGTCTTTTTTTCAGGGTTTCATAAACAGTTTGTACTACACAATCAAAGACGTCGACAAATTAGCGCCCAAAGACAAGTGGGTGTCATTACCCATGAGTGCAGGAGACACGGTCTTCCTACACTCCATGCTTGTACATGGATCACATCCTAATACTTCAACGGTAAGTTCGTGAAATTCCCCGCAGGCTTAAGAATATTGGTCTATAGTTTGGTCGGCTTTTTTGCAGTCGAGTGGTTTCATTTACTAAGTTCGCTATTTGTACAAAGTAAGTAAAGTAAAGTTTATAAATATACACATTATACATTAACTTCGGCATGTTATTCAGAACATTACATTATATATTTTTAATATGATATATGAATTATTTTTTTTTCATGGAACTATTATTTTAGTGGCAACAAGTTAAAAAATATCGTGTTCACCTTAGATTACACTCATTTTGTCACAATACAACACAAAATGCATCTGACGTAGGTTATTTTGTTCTCAAGTGTACTTCACATTACATTACGATATGAAATTCAGTTTGATAATTTTGGTTGCACAAAATGGCAATGCATCACATAGTGTTGCAAAAAAAAACGTTTCTTTTCTAGTGTGAAAAAAAGCGTTGAAAAAAAACCTGAAATAAAAACTTTTTTTTTTCTAGAGCATGTTTTTTTTCAAGAGTATGAAATCCAAAACTTTTAAACAGTTACCGTTTAAGATGAATACTTAAGAATACAATTTCGGCCTATTTTTAACTCTACTATACTTTTCTGGTTGAGTGGTACCTGACCTTCCCCCTTACTCTGGACACAAAACCTGAACCAATGAATATACCCATCCCTGTCACTCATACCAGGCCGTGTACGCGACGCGTGTGACAGGGATGGGTATATTCATTGGATCGTGTTTTGTGTCCAGAGTAAGGGGGCTGGTACTAGTCTCACAGCAGAGTTATAGACTCTTTCGTACTTTACAACACAATTAAATTGGTTAATTTTAAATAAGTAATAATTTTGAAACTATGATATTTAAACTACTCATTCCTTTGTGCGATATGTTTATTTAACAAAGCTATAGAAAAGTATTATTCAAAGCTAACGTATATTCTCAGGAACATGGTGTACATATTGGGTCTATCAAATTTAAATGCTTTCCTTCTTGGGACTTATTTAGATGCTCAAATACAACAACTTTATGTATCGGACCGAAAACATCGTTATCCCAAAAAAATATTTCACTCTAGCTTGCTAGAGTGCCGATCAGCTGGTGCTTTTAGTTTGTATGAAGAAGTCAAAAAATTGAGTTCTTCAAGCAAACTAGCACTAGCTGATCGGCACTTTGGTGATGGTCCTATACAAAAAGTTGTTGTATTTTAGTAACAGAATAACCAACGAAAAGGAATGCAGTTAACACTTTCGTTCTGACAACGTTATAGAACGTCCAAAAATGATCTTCGTGATGAGGCACATAGTCTAACCACGTCCTAAGTTTTATTTTATTTCAAAGCACAACGGCTGGCGACGTCGAATCTCTGTGTAATCTACACACACATGAACAACGTCGTCAAACGTCGTGTTCGGTTGTACTGCCAGTCAACGTCTACGGACGTTAGCGACATACAATAGGCAATATTTTTGTTTGCTATACGGCGATACGAGTGTGGACGTCCTCAAACTTTGTATGCAGTTCTTATGCGCCACGGCACAAAAGATGACTATTGTGGTATGCGTGCATAAACGTGTTAATTTTGTTAAATCCTGATTTTTTTTCTCATACTGTTTGTATCCATCTGCCTATACAAAGTCTGCGTTCAGCAGAAAGTGAATCCTTAATACTCAAGTTATTTTATTATAATACGTAACCTTCATTTTATTCCTCTTTTCCACACTAGAAATCCAGAGTAACCCAGTAAAATAAAAATAAATTGTTACTTTGTTACCCAACTTTTAAACTGGAGAAGTTATTGTTTTATCTTTTACAGAAATACCGCAAAGCGATCACCAGCCTGTACGCATCAAGCGAATGCGAGTATATAGACGTGACAGGAACAGTGCAGGAGCCATTTATGACTGCGTCCATGAACGAACTCAAGAAAAGAGGTTATCCGGACGCTGGCTACCTTGTAAGTATGCCACTACAAATGAATAAAACCTCAAAATCTTGAAAATCACATTCGTGGTGTCGTAGTCAGAAGTTTTCGCGGCGTAGGACGTCCACCGACAAGATGGACAGACGACCTCGTAAAGATCGCAGGGCCGAATTGGATGCAGACCGCTTGTGATCGGTCGCTGTGGAAAGCCGTGGGGGAGATCTATGTCCAGCAGTGAACGTCCTTTGGCTGATTATGATGATGAGTCAAGAATGTAAACCTATTTCAAGTTTCAATTTTAAAAATAAAATCGTCACCATAATTGAGCATCCTTGCCCTGCAAGGATGCTCAATGCTCAATGCTCTTGCCTGCATTATAAACTTACATTTATTTTTTAACTATTTCAGGACTTTTGGAAAAACCGGACTAAGAAGATTGAAAAGCAATAGATTAAAACAACATGTTCGTGTAATCAATTGCATTATATCTAGTTTTTGCCACTTTGAATAAATCATTCTGTTCCTTATTTTATTATTATTCTTGTTTGTATTGTGTGTGGCGTGTGGCCCTTGGATCAACAATAGTGGACGGCGTACGAGTCCAATTTTAAGGCAAAACCGCAAATCGATGTACAGGGTTATGTAATATCAGCGCTAAAATATAAAAACCGGCTAAGTGCGAGTCGGACTCGCGCACTGAGGGTTCGGTGCCAACTTTAACTGAATTAGGGAATCCACTTACTTCTACTAAGTAAAATACCACAATATTTTGTCGCCTGCAAATGTAACTTTGTTTTTCATAGTGTTTGTATGAAGTACAAAGTTATGTTTGCGGTTGTTGAAAATGTGCTATATCTCTAAAACTACTCCTTCGATCCCGTCCGAACCAATTTTCGTTGAATGTTTTTATTAAGATCTACATCACATATTTTTTTTCAAAATTTACACTTGCTTGGTTTAGAAGTTAGATGGGGGGAGGGACGCCCATTTTACCAATTTGGAAGCGTCTAGCTATGAAACGTCAGACTTTAAAAGAAAATAGTTTTAGGAACCTCAATGTGTTTTTAAAAGACCTATCCATTGACACCCCCACACGCATAGGTTTGGCAAAAAAAATTTTTTTTTGTTTAATTTCATGTATGGGAGCCCCCCCTTAAATGTCATTATTTTTTATTTTTTGTATGAGAATCGGAAAGCGGTTAACAGGATACATCTTCCTACAAAATTTCAATAGTGTAATGCTTATAGTTACAGAATAAAATGGCTGTGACATAGGGACGGACAGACAGACAGACAGACAGACAGACTTGACGAAACTATAAGGGTTCCGTTTTTTGCCATTCGGCTACTTCGGGTACTTCTGATAATATTCAAATATCAAAAATGGTCCCACTGACTTGTACGGGCAGCAATGACGTCTTCAAGTTGAGTGAGTGAGTGAGTGAGTGAGTGATATAGTTCCATTTTTAGGGTTCCGTAGCCGAATGGCAAAAACGGAACCCTCATACTTTCGTCAAGTCTGTCTGTCTGTCTGTCCGTCCGTATGTCACAGCCACTTTATTCTGTAACTATAAGCATCACACTGTTGAAATTTGGTAGGAAGATGTATCCTGTTATTTATGTACAAAAAATAATAACATTTAAAGGGGGCTCCCATACATAAAACTAAAACAAAAAAAAAATTGTCAAACCTACGAGTATGCGTGTTGGGTGTTTATGGATAGGTCTTTTTAAATGACATAGAGGTTTCTAAAACCATTTTCTTCTTCTTCTTATCGTGTCGATGGTAAACCGACTTAATTTTTTTGTGCCCAGTAATGGGCGACGCGGATTGCCTTGTCGTTAGCACACATAAGGTCTTCTAGCAAGCACGAATCAGGGCACGCAGGACAAGACAATAAATGGGACATGTTTTGTGGAGTAGACCCGCAAACACAAGACAGATCTGTTCCGTCGGAAAATCCCCACTTGAACATGGAGTCCTTGCATCTACCCACTTGGGTCCGGAGCCTGTTAAGGGACTTCCAGGTGGGCCATGGCAGTTTGTGTCCTGCAGGAGGATGTTCGGAAGGAGGAACAAAAGGAGCAGGCGGTAAGGGGCCGTTCTCCCAAAGGACACGTCTCGCAGTAGAGGGGTCGCGGTCAAGAGGAGGAACGCACTTCATGAAGCTTCTGCGGCTTTTTAGTCTTTGACTGACCGTACAGTAAGCGTGCATTGGATGAAGTGCGCTCGTCTCCTGCTTACGACCTCCACTCCACTAGCCACTCGTCTGCGAATGTCCGGAGGTGCGATACCAGCTAGTGAATACAGCATTGCTACCGGGGTGGGTTTTAGGCAGCCTGTAATACTTCGGCAAGTCTCGTTTAAGGCTAAACGAGACTTGCCGAAGTACCTACTATTAGTAAGCTACCATTTTCTTTTAAAGTTGAAAGTTTCATAGCTAGACGCTTTCAAAGTGGTTAAAAATGGGCGTCCCCGGGGCCCCATCCAACTTCTAAACTAAGCAATTGTAAATTTTGAAAAAAAAAGTAGATCTTACCAAATACTTTCAACGAAAATTGGTTTGGACGGGATCGAACGACAAGTTTTTGAGATATAGCACATTTTCAACAACCGCAAACATAACTTTGTTCTATATACAAACACTATGAAATAATAGTTATATTTGCTGTCAACAAAATATTGTGGTATATTATCTAATTCAATTAAAATTGGCCCGGAACCCTCAGTGCGCGAGTCCGACTCGCACTTGGCCGGTTTTTGACCATTCTACACATAACTCAATACAATATGGCCAGTATATCTCAATACAATATAGCTTGTAATGTACCAGCTTAAAATGTAATGTGAATGTGACTATGAGCAATGTCGGTGAGGGGTAATATGCTATCACGTAGGTTTGCACGTGATGTAAAAGTTACTCTTTTTAAAACATATTGCCAAACTTTATACACGTGCAACCTGTGGAGCAACTACACCAAATAGCCTTTAGTCCTTTGCGCATTCAATATAACAATGCCTTCAGGGGATGTTGGGTCTGCCCTGGCGCTGCAGTGCCTCTAGAATGTTCGCCACCTGGAACACAGACGGTTTCCACGCCGTTCTGCGAAAACGAGTGGCTTCCCTGTGGGAGCGAGTGCTGAGCAGCACCAACACTCTCCTGAGGGCTATTGCAGAGAGGATAAACAGCCCTATCACCGCTCACTGGGCATCCATCCACGTTCGGTCTATTCCTAGCTTTAAGTTCTATTAGAACTTGAAGTTGAGATTGGATCAGACTGCTCGAGTGTTTTTAAGTGAGAAGCATTTTATTTTATTTCTGTATAATTTGGTATTAGGTTAAGAATGTATGGAAACTGTTTCTGAAATAAATGATTTCAATTAAATTAAATTCAATTTAAGGCGCTTCCTATGTATAACACATCATTAAGACCAGCCATATTGTTACAGTTATAATGAGTTTATGGTGGTGTAAATTTAAAATTTAATTAATAATTAAAATTAAATATTTTAAATTTTGGTTCTACAAGTGACTGCTAGAGGCGCTGTTAATTTTAATTTAATTTACAAGTTTAACGTCCTCGGACGGAGCCATATGGACAATTCTTTAGTAATAGATTCAATATTTACACTAAACACTCCAAAACTATCACTAAACTAGCCTTTTTCCTTTTTTTTTTTTTTGGTTTCGCTGGAAAATGCTTTACGCATACCTGTCGCCCTCGGGGGAAGGCAACAGGTTATGTGGGACTCTCCCCGATCGGGGCATACCCACTAAAAACCAGCGGCGTTCTCGGGAGCCATGAGTAGTGGGCCACGAGTCAGCGCCATAAGCACACATCCGCGGCCCCTCACTGACTAGACCGACACACGGTCTCACCCGATCTGAAGAGGGCAAGTGCCCCTGCCTTCAGCGCCAGAGGGGGTTATCCTCCGGCTTGATGTCCCGACGATGCGTAGAACGCATTACACACCATCGCGCCTCTTAGTGGGAAGCGGACGCCCCCGCGTCCACGACCCGAGGCACAGGGAGGGGCATGTGCAGGTGGTGGAGGTTCCTCCTGCGCCCAGTACGCCTTCGGCGCAAAAGGAGTGCGTCAGCCGCAGCCTCTCGCTCTCGCTCCGCGCTCTCCTTTTCGGCGATCACACGCTCGCAAAATGCGGCCATGGCTCGCCATGCCTCCCTGTCTTCGACCATACGCCGGACTATAGAGCCCAGGCTGAGGTCGGTCCCCACGTGTGCTTGGAGGGCACGGCGGTCAGCGACCCACGCCGGGCACACCTCGAGAGTGTGCTGTGCCGTATCCTCCGGTGCATCGCAGTGCCAGCATCGGGTTGTGGGTTCCCTGCCTATGCGGCAGAGGTATGACCCAAAGCACCCGTGGCCTGTAAACACCTGCGACATCCGGTATGTCACTTGGCCGTGTGGTCGCTCAACCCATTCCTTGAGAACGGGGAGTACGGCTTCAATGACCCGGACGCCAAAGTGGCTACTGGCCAATCTACGGCGCCACTGCTCGTGGGCTAGCTCTGTGAGCTGTGTCCTTTCCGATTCCACCTCCGTCGGTGCGGGCCTATTGCCCTGAGATCTTTGGTCTCCCCGCCACTGGTATAACGCGGCGAGGACCAGGGAGTCGAGATCCCAGGGGAGGCTGCCGGCCAGGACCAGCGCAGCATCGGTGGAGGTGGTGCGGTAGGCTCGCGCTAAACGCAGGGCTAACACCCTTTGAGCCTTCCGCAAGACAGTCACGTTCTCGGACGAGAGGGCGTCATGCCACACCGGGGCACCGTAAAGTGCCATCGAGCGGACCACCCCTAGGTACAGTCGTCGAGGAGCCGTCGACGGACCACCCAGGTTTGGCAGTAACCGGCTCAAAGCACCCGCGGTCGCATTGAGCTTGGTAGCGAGCTGACGGAAATGGGCCTTGAACCGCCACCTTCCGTCAAGCACAAGCCCAAGGTACCGGATGGTGGATGAAACCGGGATCAGAACCCCATCCACCATCAACCCAGTGCCCGCAGGCGGCGCACGTCGTCGGCCGTGAAAACACAGCGCCTCAGACTTCTCCAGCGCCACCCGCAGATCACTAAACTAGCCTAGCCTAACCTAACTCATTGAAATGCGGGGCTGGCGTTCGCATTTCAATGCTCAAGAAGGAAGTTTAGCACGAGAATAACGATCCAAATCAGAAGGCGCGATCTGCGATCCAGAGGACGCTTTACTTTGTTTCCTCCTTTGTCTTCATTGTTTTCTTCAATAGCACACTTTATTATGATGATTCCAACACAAAATCATAATAAATTACTAGAAAAAAACAATTACTAAAATGAAGAAACAAAATCCAACTTCAACTTCTCTTCTATCCAACAAAAAAGTACCTTAAAAAAGTAATTTTATAAACGTAATAAACAAAACTCGTACAACTCTCGGTACTCAAGTAAACCGATATGGTCACCCTACTCAACGTTTTCCTTAAGGATTGCAAAACATGAGTTTTCTTTTAAAATACAACACTTACAGGGACGATTGGTTCGTCAAATTTTAGTACAACATTTTTCACAATTTCTGATGTAACTACCTTCTTCTTATAAGTTTCGGTTTATTGAATATAGTTCAAAATAAGGATTCACTCAGTTGGGACGATCGAGAAAAAACAAAAATTTTCATTTTCTCTTAAACCAGTAAGATTTCAATCACGATCTTTGTTTCACAAATTTTCCCAGAAGCATAATTTATAATAAACATGATAATGTTTCATACTCTTTCAGTATAAGTTGGTGTTTTAGAAGATCACTCATTCATTCTGAGGGATCCATACAAACCGTTCTAAATCTTAAACCTGGCTTTGAAACGATTCGAAAACTTGTTTAGCAGCTTTCACAAATTCTTCACAATTATTTCAAATTCAAATTATAAACACATAGGTAGTATATTCTTGGATACGTGTTATGGTTTATTCTTCAGGCGTCCAGATTGAGAGATCCAGTTAATTAGTTCTAACATTCTTTGTTTACGTTTCACAATTTTTATACCTTACCATTACGTTTTCACAATTATTTCCTAAATCCTCTTATAGTTCGGTTGTGGTTGGTTGAGTTTTTAGAAAAGATCTCCCAGACCAAACGCACATGACACGTTGCTGGTTTTGAGTTTTCTATGATTCGATATCAGTAGGTACTTAGGTTTATTTTTTTTCATTTCGAGTGATAATGTTTGATATATGACATTGAATCCACAAAGAGGGTAAATATATGCTTACCAATATTATAACAACATAATTCGTACCAGTCTTACAATACTCCAGATTCCTGTCAGTACGGAAAGATTTTTACGTATGGTTCGTTTTTAGTTGGTAGTCAAATATTGTAAACAATCTTGACATTCATTTTTAACGAAATAATTTGAAATAAGATAAAGACAAAATTCAAATCATACTCATGCAATTAATGGTTAACCATAGATATTTTAATTAGACAGTTAATTAGTTTTATTCAATGACAGTATTATAAAAGTTATGAAAAGATTGTTTACAATATTGGAATAGTTAAGAAAAATCGGACTTTAATGATAAAGTCGATTAAAATAAAACTCATTCTTCATTTATATTTATTAGCCCTATAGATTTGATCTGTGTACTATGTATATACCATAAAATTAATATTCCTATCGGAATAGAAGGACAAGTAAAAGCTGTCAAACGCAACCGATTCAAGATGTCACTAACTAACATAAGTAAGTAACATTTGGAGCTTTAAATGAGATAACCTTTCGATCAGGTGATAAAAAACAATGTTCCTAAGATAAACATATTAGTTTACTGCATGATAAAAAGCCGACACAAAATATTGAACATGCAGCTCTAGTGTAAAACCAAATATTATTTCATTATACAAAATATTCGTATATACATTTCCTGTGTTATTCTGTCTTTACTTTTTACGTAAATTAGCGTTCGTAGAATAGAATAATCAAAGTGCGTAGGTACTTTAAATTTGAAGCGCATTGGTAAATATAAGTCGTATAATAAGAGGCTTCGTTTTGGACTAATTTACCTGTTGAATGATTATTTGTTGGGTTATTCCGCTGTAATGAACAACAATCAATCACCGATCAAGTCCAAAATATACACAATTTCACTTTTAAATATAAAAAAACAAATGCACGTAATTTTCAGCGAGCTTCTGCGGGGCGGTCAACTGTTTGACATCTGCCAAAAATGGTTCTGCTATACCCATCTCTTTTTATCACACAGTTTGCTGCTAGTGACATCTCGCTTTTGTCGTTCTATTCCAAAGGGATAATAATTTTATGGTATATACATAGATAATTCATTTTCTGCCTATTAGATATTTGGCATGTCTGTTTTTAGGTGATCTTTGGTTTTCTATGGAAGTTGTAGTGTGTGTAGCATGTAGTTTGTACTTGTATGTATAAATATTGACGAACCCTATTAATTTACTCTATTCCAAAGACTACTATTTAATACTGGCTCTATTCATTAATAAACGGACATAGCTAAGATTCAGTTGTTTACTTTATATTCTCCCGAGCCCGCCAAAAATGGCGACCCTGCCATTTTTGGCGGGCTGCCGGAGTTCGGCCGGGCGAGATAAAGTTGTGAGAAAAATTAAAATTATTACTTTTACACCTCCAATAAATCTTTTAATCACTTAGATTTACTACACACAATTAAACAAAATATCACTGACAAACTAGGCGAACAATAATCGCCCGTATGTTCACTGAACATAAGGGCGATATATCACATATTTCAGTTATTTATTTATTTCGTCTTTTGACATAAGGGTTTTTTGTCATGGTAGTTTCTGGCAACAGACTAAGCGCTAAGCGCGGATCCTCCATTTGGCCTAAACTTACTGTTGTATAAAGTGTAAGGTCGTTAATTGCTTTACACAATTCAACCTCTGGACACAATTGCACATGGCAAATTGGAGGATAAAAAGGTACGTTAAATGTGTAAAATGTATAGAAACGGCAACGCTGCAACATTTTGCGTGCGGCAGCCTGCACTAAACTTACGCAGATGTATATGCGGATGCTCAAAGAGAACGCAGATGAATCCAACGTACTGTCCACACTTCTGCAGATCTATCAGTCTATGTTCATTCTAGGCAGACGCAACACAACAAAAAAAAACAAATAATGTAAACAATAAAACAAACTGATTAAAATATAGGTACACTACCTAGTAAACAATATTATACCCTTCCTATTAAGTAAATAGATTTTTAATATGAATTCATACTTACAACATTTTTATTTTTAAGATACTTATTCTTTGGATTCCACAGATAATTTTCTGCTTGATACAGCTCAATAAACTTAAAAATTTCTTGTGTGGTCATTTTCGTAGTCATTTTGTTTTTTTTTACGAACGATGCGCCAAGTAAAAACAAAGTGAAACGAATAGACGCACGCGTATTCTCTCTATAGCAACTACGATGAAACCACAGATTAGTAAGAGTATGTCTATGATGCATCGGCAGAACTGTTGACACAACTCCAAACGTCCGCGCCGAATTTCTTTGATCTGTGTCACAAAAACCGCCAACGAACGGATTGCGTACCTACCGCCCACAAACACACAAATCAACCCCTCTACACGTCCGCCGACACATCTCCTGAAGTGTAGAGGACATGGCTTGTTAACGATACCAAATTCACACTATAATAATCGTTATATAAAGATACTAGCTTTTGCCCGCGACTTCGTTCACGTGGACTTCAGGTTCGTCCCGTCTAGTCTAGTAATAAGTAAGAAATACGGTAACTAAGCACTGCAGAGCCCTAATCATAGGTCTATAGGTAGCTACTGCAGTATGCTCCTATAAACTACATTTAACGATCTTTTTCCCTCAGCATAAACATGCAGATTCTTCGCTTTGGAAACACGTGAGCAAGCCACATAGAGCTGACCGTGAGAAAAACATGGCCCGTTCGTCTGGCACCGCTGCCGGTATTTATCACCGAAACGGTATTTATCGCCGAAATTGCTATGACTCTGCATTTTAAATCTGTGATATCTTCGAAAATATTTATTTAATTTACATGCTGTAAAAAACCATATTGATCTTTATTAAATTCACAATGTATTTAAGATACTTAACTGGATAAGGATTAATACTGTATTGCTTAAAATCGCTTCGTAAATAAGCCATTATTTCTCGTACAAAGTAAAGGAAAAAAAATGGTTATTGTGGGTTATTCCTAAGAGATAAACATATACCATCACGGACTTTTTTGGAGACCTTTTTAAGTTTTACAATACTGTAGTACATTGTTTTGATCTATCTTGTAGGATTCAGTCAGCGTTTGCAATGTAAGCGCAAAAAATGTGTTTTTTTACGACCTCACATTAGAAACCTCATGTTTTTTTACGACCTCACATTAGAAACCTCAAAAATTGTAGCCTATATGTTATTCTGATGTATAAGCTATATTGTGGTAAAGTTTCATTCAAATCCATTCAGTAGTTTTTACGTGAAAGAGTAACAAACATCCATACATCCATACATCCATACTTACAAACTTTCGCCTTTAGAATAGTAGTAGGATTTTCATGCCAATCCACTAACATAACTAACTCTATCAACCAAGTCACTAAGAACATCTTAGTACCTAAAGGCGACGACGTAGAGGGATTACTTTACTCCCCAAACACAAACACAATCACTAACACAAACTAGAATAAGAGCAATATTGTTTAATATTGTATAGCAAAATCACAAGGATAATAGAATTCCAAAACCTTATAGAATAATACAAACATGTAATAATAATAATAATAATAATAAAAAACAATACAACAAAAATATATGCACATGTACAAATAATTATAGAAAAAGAAAATAGCAACTATAACCACAACACAAAAAAAAAAAAAAAAAACAAAAAAAAAAACAACAAAATATATATTAAGTTATCTTAAGTAGAAATAAGAGACGATGTTTAACTTATAAGAGAGTTATAGCATAAACTAACAACCCTAGTAATAAGTATTGTAAAAAGCACTGTAAATTTTTGCGCGGAGCAAAAATAAAAAGTAACACACATAACAAAAACCTAAATCAAAAAAGGCACGGACCAAAGCGTCTGTGGACTGTAGTTTTTATTAATGGAAAAAAAAAAAAAAAGATATTTTCATAAAGTTTTAATTTTAACAGTTACACGTGTAACGGTAGATTAATATTGATTACGGTATAATAATGTTAACAATTAACGTTAAAAGTATCGATACTTTTATCGTTACATAAAGCGATATTGCCATCCGGTGCGGCGACGTGCGCAATTTCACGCTACCCGGGCCGGCTGATCGGCGAAATGGCAACATTGTCAGCCAGTAAATAATTGCAAACACACGGTTTGGTTTCGCAAACACGTGCTTAGTATTTGGTGACAAGTTTTTTTGATTTTATTGTAGTATACTTCATGATAACTTTAACGATACTTGTGGTAATGATTTGGTATCGTTTTCAAGCCTAGGTCACGGTAACATTATCACTTACCGATAAAATTGACGGTAACGTTAGGTCAATTTAACGGTAAAAGGTCATGCAAGGTATCGTTACCAAGCATAACGTTACCTTTGCCTTTAACGTTACCTTCATCTGGCGTAGGTAACGATACCTGAATTTTTAAGGTACCTATTCAAAGCTCTGGTTAGGTAGTGCACCATCACACGGTTACTAGTGCCGTTCCACGCTTATCGATTTTCTACTCGTTAACATTATAGTTTGAAAATTATTTTTGGTTTAAAGAAATGTAAATTGCTGAAAAGTAATGATGTGTTATATTTTTAGTAGTGCCTTAAAAAGCTCTTTCAAATGATATCTATCACTATAGGTTTCTGAATATTCATTTTTTAATTTAGAGTACAAAATATTTGGTGAACCAGTAACCAGCACTTCTTATCAGGCAAGTTATAATTTTCTTTTATTTGACACATTTGCATTTTAGGAATACAATTTATAAATTTTCGTTTGTATAGGTAGTGAAAAAACCCTATCTATCAAAACAAGAATTAAATTCATAAAGATGAAATAAGAAACCAAAAATTTGCGCACGGGTGGGACTTGAACCAGCAACCTCTTGGCTGACCGGGCCAAACGCTCTTACCAATTGAGCTACCGTGCTGTCAGTCCGACATTGCGAAATTTGTGGTCTCTTATGGATGCGTCATTGCGTGACGCTTAGCGCCATCTAGCCGTCTGTTTATGAAACAGTGCGCCCAAGCAGTTATTCTTTACAGAATAAATTCAACTTGGAAATAGATGACGCTTCGCTATCTAATGGTTTAGAATGTTTTAACACTCACAGTGTCATATTTAACATTCATAAAGATGAAATAAGAAACCAAAAATTTGCGCACGGGCGGGACTTGAACCAGCAACCTCTTGGCTGACCGGGTCAAACGCTCTTACCAATTGAGCTACCGTGCTGTCAGTCCGACCTTGCGAAATTTGTGGTCGACACTTTTACATTTAGTGTTGTTGTTGTTTCCGGTGTTGTATTGGACATTATCGATAAATTACAATATGTTAAATAGAAGATTATGTAAAAAAATACATATTGAATACAAATTATTTTTTTAGTTTAGATATGAAAAAAATACTTGAGTAATTTTTAGACATCATTATAATATTAAATAAGAAAGGATGATACGTTAGCTTTGTTTAGTTACTGTTTGCGTAACTTTAATCAGATAATGTTACTTAATAAAGTAAAATGAAATAGGTACTTAATGGATATACTATTAATATCGATATCGACATCTTAATTCTACAATTGATACAGACCAAAACACTATTAACGTCAGTTTTTTTTTAAATGGAGTAAAGCAAACAAAGACATGACCTCGTGACATCCAACATCATGGCACTTACGCTCTTTTAGAAAGGAGAGTTTTTAAACAATTATTAGTAGGGAAAATACTGAAAAGAAATGAAAATGAAAAAATATGGGTGCCTTCAGGAAAAAAAAATGTGTATACAAAATTTTTGAAATGTTGTCAATTACTGATATTGACGACCTCCGTGGTCGAATGGCTAGCACGCTGGTTTCAAGCGTCGCCATCTCGTGAGGTACCGGGTCCGATTCCTGGTCGGGTCAATGTAGAAAACAATCTTTTCTATATTGTCTCGGGTCTGGGTGTTGTGTGCACCGTTGTGTCGGATTTCCATAACACAAGTGATTGGCTACTTACTTTGGGATCAGAGCAATGTATGTGATTGGTGTCCAATATTTATTATATTTATTTATTTATTATAAGCGTATGTGAACGAGACAATAGAAATTCTATTGTTATGCGGTCTCATGCGACTGCTCGGGTGTTGAAGCATTACGTTATAATTTTCGTATGTACACAACACATCACTGCTTGACGACGCTTGTCATCAAATATTGACAAATATAGGTATCATTAATCTATGGTGTGCAACAGAGAAAGGAGATCCCATCGAAAAAGAACGAAAATACTTGTTTGTGTAAAGGGGGGTTTACACGGGTCACTAAAGCCGCACGATTTTTGCCGCGCGGCGTAAATCAACCATCTAAATGGCAATTCGGCTAAGTTGCAAGTGAATAAAGCCGCAAGTCCCAAAGTTGGGTAGCATCCGACTTTGGCCGCGCGGCAACCGGCCGCATGCGACTGGTGACTAAAATCGGCCGTGTAAACGATCAGTTGCAGGCGAATCCGCCCGCTGCATGAAGGTGTTTCGCGCACGCACGTGTATTTATTTTCTACAGCGCACAAACGGCTATTCTGCTCAACATTTTCGATGGAAATGACAGAGCCGCATGCGATTTTAGTAACCTGTGTAAATGGGCTAGCGATGCGGCTTGGTGAGGCAATTAGTGAAGCGACTCGCCGCACGGCGAAAATCGACCCGTGTAAACCCCCCTTTATACATACTCTTACTTTTTTTTAATACAAGTTTAACGTACTTGGCTCTACGCCATACAGACTATTCTTCAGTGTTTATTTTCATTTTATATCACTTATAACTAAAACTAACACTTAACTATCCTATCTTAACCTATTTCATTAAAATGCGAGGTGGTTCACATTTCAATGCTCAACAAGGAAGCTTAGCGCAGGAACAGCGATCCGGGTATGACGGCGCGATCAGGATCACTTCACTTAATTCCCCACTTTAATTGTATTGTTTTCTTCAAAAGCACAAATTATCATGACAATTCCACCACACAATCACAATAATTGACAAGAAAAAAACCAATAACTAAAATGAAGAAATAAGGTCCGCCCTTCCCTTTTCGTTTCCCGCGCAAAACTCCATACTCTTACTAATCTGAGTAATCTGTGTTTGTGTTACAAAAAGTAAAAACATAAACTAAAGGTCTGGGCACACAGCCGGCGGGGCGGGACGGCGACGCGACGGCGACTCGACGCCGACGGGTTGGACGAGTTGTATAATATAGAAATATAGGAGACATGACAGACAGCGCCGCCACGCTCGGCGGGGCGGTAATTGGCGCGTCACGTCAGCGTCGCGCCGAGCGCGAATACAAAACACAGCGCGGCGGGACGGGCCATCGTCGCGCCGAGCGTGGCGTGAGCGGGACGGCAAGCGCTGTGTTATATGATGTTCGTATATAGTAGCCACACAGACGGCGGAGCGTGGACGCGTCGCGCTCGGCGGGACGGAGTTTTGTATTTTTATACAACTTTTAGTACCAAAGAAATGGATGTTGAAACAATTGAACGTCTGATAGAATGAGTCAGAGGTTACACATTGATAAACGACCTTAGCCACAAAGAATATAAAAAAGATTCTCTGAAATCTGCCATTTCTTGCCTGCAATCTTGCCATCACGTCACACCGCGGGCGGAACGGCCGGCGCGACGCCAGCGGCACGGTCACGCCGCATGGTGGATTCTGTACTATGGAGCGTTTGGCCAATATTATTTAGCAAAATTTTTTGACTGAAACTATTTTGTTTCATTGTTTTATGGCTAAATAATTCCATTTCAAGGACATTTTATTAAAAAATATTGCCTTATTCTCGTAAATTACAAATAAAATTCATTTTAATTTATACTTTGTTTAAATTATAATTAAAGCGTGTATAAACGGTCTACGGGTCGTTTATCCGGGTAAAATCATTGCCAAAACCTCACTTGGAAGGACAGTTTTATATTTATAACTAAATTTTTGATTTTATAGTGTTTTGTCACTATACAAACTTAATCATAAAAATAACACTTGTTCAATTTATATTATAAAGTTTTATGTTTTCTAACAACTCTTGCGCAAGAAATTACTGGGTCCGATGATATTACGAGTAAAACGATTTAAAAACGTTCGTAATGGTGTCTTTTCTTGATTGATGAAATCTTTATTTCTCGCCTCAAGATCCTCTTCACTCAAATAACCTATAGGCATTATTTCAGCATGGAATCAATGTCATTATTATAATATATATATTTATATTATTATATGTACAATAAAAAGTTTCTATATATCTATCTATTCATTGTGCATTAAATTGTGAAACCCCTACCTCCAAACTTCTAAGCCCTGCCATTCACAATGGGGGATTTGGCACGAACTATTCAACTCATTTCTGTATACTACAATACTATAGGAGTTACCAGAAACCAACAACTGTTGTTGCCAAATCCCCCACGATTGTAAAAATAAATATAAAAAAAAATGATTTTTCAAAACTGTGTCATTTTCATATATGTTTTTTTGCCAAGTGAATAGTCACCTTAATAGGTTAAATTTAAATGATTTAAATACAACATACCTTCATCACCACTCATGATTTTTTAAATTAACTTCGTATTTCAACTTTTTAAGATATAGTGTTTTAAAGCCGGAACTAAATTTTATTATCCGCTATTAATCAACAAGGAAAACAAAATAGGTTGATGTTTGACGGATCACAGAAGCAATACTAAACGACTTAAACCACTTTGTTTATCAAAAAGTAATGTAATATACCTCCAAGTTATTAAATCGAAGAACATTAGTAATCTATCCCCAAATAAAAAAAAAATGATTATTGGCCAAACGCTTCATAGTACAGAATCCACCGTGCGCCGGCAGTGTGACTGCCTCATAGCGCTGGCGTTCCGCCGGCGTCGCGTCGCCGTCCCGCCCCGCCGGCTGTGTGCCCAGACCTTAAACCATAATCCTATTCTTTTATGTAGTATCGGTGCTGTTGTAATATTATCTAAGTCTAACTAACAACTACTATTATTGTGTCACTGAGCAAGTAATCACTACGTGTATTGTGTGCTATTGCTAATGATACGAATCGTGACGGCGTTGGGCCTCGGTGTATCTAAAACCAAAAGTAAAGTATAGTTGTAAAGTTTAGTGTTAAGAAAAAGTTTTAAACTGAATTGTCTGCTGTTAGGTACCTACTGTACTTAAACCGTTTTCTCGATTAATTACTTTTTGGACTCCATATTGACGGTCCATGATTCGGCAATATTTACTTATTCTCCACTTGTCAATGAGAAGGAAATCCAGTAACAACGCTGTATTTGAATGACATCTATGTAATTTCACTTTACAATAGTTAGCTACATAAACAACATACAATATTAATTTTAGGTATTAAAAATACGCGCCGATAAATTGACGTAGCCCAGTCTGTCTAAGTTAACATTTTTTTATGTTGGTGGTAAAAAATACCAGAGCTGCCAACTGAGATTTCGAGTTGCGAGCTCTTTACATTTGCCACAACTTAAGCAAAACTAATCCCGCTAATCCAAGCATATCATGAAACTAAAATTTTCTGATTATTAATATGTTTAATCAAGTGTATCGTATTCATGTGTAATCAACAAGATTGCTTATCAGAAGAATCACAATAATTACCTTTAACTTCCATTTTACTCAGCAGATATATTTGCACAGTGCAGTAAACATTTGAAGGGAGGAAAACAAAATCTTAATTAGACATCTCAGCAATCATTAAATCAATCTCAGCAGACATTACCGGTCCATAAATTTGGTATAAAATATGGATTTTCAAAGATATAAAGTTATACCCAAAAGGTATGTAAAAACTTTGAATTATTGATTGAAAAATTAATTGGACAGTCTTCTTAGCTTGATAGGTATCCTTAGTAAAATCATTTTATTGGACAACTTGCAAATGCATATTGTGTGATTGAAAAACAAACTTGTTTTTGTTGTTGAACTCAATTATCAAAATATTATCTTTTGAAATCTGTTTATATGAATATTGTATTTTTTCAGTGTGTTTGCCGAGTTGCCAGAAACCTATGAAATATCTAAAGAACAGCTGAAATTCTATAATGATAACGGTTTCTTGGTCATAAAACAGCTCATTGATTTTGCATCATTATACAGTTACAAGTAAGTCAATATTTCTTACAGCGCTTTTCACAATGTCTTAATAAGTACTTGTTTGGGCTATCTGCCAGATAACTTATACAAAATTATATTTTAATTATTCATTGTTTAGTGCTGATTCATTGATTGTGTAACAGGCCACTAATATCTTAAATGACACAATTTTTAAGAAGATTAGTAACAAATGCAGTCCAAATCAGGGTTTTTATTTACTGACAATAGCACATCAAGGTAAACACTGGTATCTTATTCAGTTGTAATAAGGGCTAGTTTGCAACAAAAGTGGGTTACCTGATGAGTTGACCACTGTACATGGTATTAATATTATCTATTTTCCAGAACACGTTTCACTCAAATCTGCAACGGAGTGGTCCCTCGAGGTAATCTGACAGTTGTGAAGGAACGCCAACTTGTGACTGAATCAAAGAAGCCTGAAGAATATGTCAACAAGGTATTAAAATGTATATTCGCAGCATAGTCATTTCCACAGATCAACTACTGTATGATTATGGTTTTGCAACAAAGTTGGTTAATGGTTAATCTGTGAACCTGCCATAGCCCAGTCTAATCCTGAAACTACATGTCTCAAAATAAATTTCTTCCGTCTTTATTTGTACGTAATAAACTTTTTAAAATATAACACTTACTGTATGTACATAACCACACTTTCAGCTCCAAGACATTTTATATGACGACGTGTTTGGTACCTACATGGAGTACCCAAGACTACTTCATGTGGTATCACAACTGGTGGGTGATGACCTCACTGCTATGCACTCCATGCTCATCAACAAACCGCCTGGCACTGGGAGACATCCTCCACACCAGGTGACGAATCATCATCATCATTTGCAGCCAAAGGACATCAGTCAGAAGATTGGAATTCCTTGAATGATGAAAGAAAGCAAATTGAGCGTTTTACTTTCGAAAATTAAGCTGATTGGGGAAATGGGTTACATGGGTTAAATAAGAAAATAAACTTAATCCATAATTTTATTTAGTTAGCTGAAACGATTTTTAGCCACAATTATAATTATACTCCAATCATCATCATCATTATCTGCCAAAGGACGTGCACTGCTGAACAAAGGCCTCACCCACGGTTTTCCACAGCAACCGACCACAAGCGGTCTGCATCCAGTTTGTTCCTGTGATCTTTACAAGGTCGTCTGTCCATCTTTTCGGTGGACATTCTTCGCTGTGTCTTTGGGCGAAGGGTCTCCAATCTAGAACGTTCCTGCCCCAACGGTCATTAGTTCTTCGCGCTACGTGCCCTGCCCATTGCCACTTGAGCTTGATGATTCTCTGGGCTATGTCCGACGTATTTTTTCATTTCTGATTCGATCTCGTCGAGAAACACCGGGCATAGCACTCTCTATCTCACTAGCCCACAATTGTCCCGAAGCTGTGGTAGGGCCAATGTTGGGACGTGTATAAGTGCTAGCAATAGCCTATGTACAAAATAAAGTAATTTTGAATTTTTTTTTTTTTTATCGCTCGCTGTGTGATTTTGAGCTTCTTTATAAGGCCCATAGTAAGAGACTATGTTTCGGATGTCATCATTGGTAATACACACTGGTTGAAGACCTTCGTCTTCAGACACTGAGGCAATTGAGACAAGGAGCAATTTCCCGAATACTGCCCAGCCGTGTTGAATTCGTCGACTGACCTCTTTTTCAAAGTTGGACCTACCTAGTTAGATTACTTGCCCCAGGTAGGTAGACTAGTCGACAACTTCGAGAATTGAGATTCCAAAAAATACTGGATACTTTTTAATAGCCATCATCTACCAACTATCCCTGTATCTCATCTGCAGATGCAGATCGCTTGTGTTCGGTCGTCGGCGAAAACCGTGGGGGATGCCTATATACAGCAGTGGACGTCTTTTGGCTGGTAATGATGATTAGGTTTTTTGGCCCATTATGATGTTCATTAATCAATCACTGTTTAATTATAAATTCCAGGACCTCTACTACTTCCCATTCCGTCCAGCCGACAAGATAGTGGCAGCTTGGACGGCCATAGACGAGGTGACAGTGGAAAACGGATGCCTCTACGTGCTGCCCGGGAGCCACAGGCCTGGCGTGCTGTATGACCACGGGTACCCTGAGGTACGTGGTATAGACAATATTGTACTCTGTGGTATGTGTGACATTGACACTTTAGTTCTGTTTCGTACTAGAGTTTCGTGGCAAGATACCCTGAGGTACGTACTTGGCTCGTACCCTATGATACGTGACATGTACCTAGCAGGGACCGGAAAACCCCTTTTTTTGATTAAGCCAATTGTTAGGGAAAGCCTATTAAAAAGGTTACACAAAGACAGGGTTACCCTATTGATATGCTTACCACATTAAATAAGGTTTCAGTAACTTTAATATTTAAGCACTTACCAACGAAAAGGGTTACCATATTTCTATCTTTTTGCCGCGCATTTTATTTCTTTCTTTAAAATGACGTGTCCAGATATTAAATTTTGGACTTGCGGAGATTCGCGGCTGGTGTTTGCTTGTTCCCGTTAATAATTATTTTCAGCTGCTTTTTCTTTTTACATGGAACCTAACAAAATTAAACATGATTCTGATGAAGAATTAAAAAAGTGCATTAAGCGAACTTTGAAATGTAATTAATAATTATATTAGTATCAACTTAGAGATATAATATTATTAATTATTAATATATTCATTTATTAAAATTATTAATATATTATTATTATATTTAAATGATAAGTTTTTCTCTCATGAGTGGTAAAAGAACTGAAACTCACGGGCCTTAGCCAACAGTCGAATGTAGTAAGCGTGATTCCTTGATCGATTTTTAAAACCTATTCATAGGATAAGCCTATTGATAGTGTTTTTGGATTTGGTAAGCGATTACCCGAATTAATTGTATTAATTTGGTAAGCCTTTCGTTAGGGTAAGTTGACGATTAGGTTACCAAATTGATAAGGGTTCTTGGAAATAACTTTAAAAAATACCCTATCAAAAACCCCTTTAAGGGTAAGCGGTTCCGGTCCCTGGTACCTAGAGGTACGTGACATGTACCCTGAGGTACGTGGCATAGAAACGAGGCGTGGACGAGATGTCGGTGGAAAACGGATGCCTCTACGTATTACCCGGGAGCCACAGGCCTGGCGTGCTGTGTGAACACGGGTACCCTGAGGTACGTGGCATAGACAATATTGTACTCTGAAGTATGTGTGGCATTAACACTATAGTAATAGTATCCTAAGTTTCGTCTCAGGATACCCTGCGGTACGTACATGGCTCGTACTCTATGATACGTGGCATGTACTTAGAGGTACGTGACATGTACCCTGAGGTAGGTGACATGTACCTTGAGGTACGTGGCATAGAAACAAGATCGTACCGGCGTGGGCGGCCATAGACAAGGTGACAGTGGACAACGGATGATTCTACGTACCCGGGAGCCACAAGCCTAGCGTGCTATATGAGCACGGGTACCCTGAGTCGTACGGACAACAGCAAGTCAAAGTAAACACTGCGGTATCTTATGCACTTGTAATAAGGGCTAGTTTGCAACAAAAGTGGGTAAACTGATGCGCTGTCGACTGTACATGGCTCGTACCCTATGATACGTGGCATGTACCCTAAAGGTACGTCGAAGAGACACGAGGTATCAGCCTCTACGTGCTGCCCAGGAGCAAGAAGCCGAAGTTAGTACCTGTAATAATACTTTGCCAATGATTTCAGTGATAGCTGCCATTTAAATAGATATCGGACAAGTATGAAAGAGGTTTTAAAGTGCGCTATAAACAAGTGCACTCTCTGTGACTTTACTCTTAAAGCGCTGAAATTATCAGAGAGAGATCAGGTGCCAGGAAAATCTGGTCACCATTTAGTTCGATATTTTTCTAACGCGTAATTAACATTATATTTACCGTAACATTAGTTCAATCAGTGCATTTCCATTTTAAAAACCGACTACAGAGTAAAGCATTGAACGAGGTATTTAAATAAAAATAAAGTCCAACCTGAATCTTACATATCGCGGTTCAGTCTCCATACTAACTACAGCGCCATCTAGTCGATGTGGGCTGAGTCAACGTGTAGCGGTAATGTGATTAAATGTGGTAAGATATATATATATATATATATATATCCTTTGGACATTCCCACACATCGCCATCTAGTCCCAAAGTAAGCTACTCAAAGCTTGTGTTATGGGTGCCAGACAACGGATATAATACTTAAATACTTTTTGTTTGTAAATACATACATGATATACATAGAAAACACCCAGACCAATACAAACAGACATGTTCATGCACACAATGTTTGTATTGTGCGGGGATCGAACCCGCACCCGCTGCGTAGTAGGCGATTTCTCGACCACTACACTAGACGGATCGTCAATAAGACTTACAATTTGACATGTTGTATAATTGCACAAGAGTGTTTTCTCATCTCAATTATCTCTGTGTCTGAAGACGAAAGTCTTCGTGTGTAACCAGTAACGACGATCCGAAACTGGTATCTTACTATGTGCCTTATAAGGAAGCTCAAAATCACACAGCGAGCGACCGAGGGCTATGCTGGGTGTTTCTCTATGAGATCGAATCAGAGGAGGAGATACATAGAATAACTAACGTAACGGACATAGCCCTGAGAATCAGTAAGCTCAAGTGGCAATGGGCAGGGCACATAGCGCGAAGAACTGATGGCCGGTGGGGCAGAAACCTAGATCCTAGATTCGGCCTTCGGCCAAAGACGCAGGGTAGGACGTCCACCGACAAGATGGACAGACGACCTTGTAAAGATCGCTGGAACAATCTAGCTGCAGACCGCTTGTGATCTTCACTGCGGAAAACCATGGGGGAGGCCTATGTTCTGCAGTGGACGTCCTTTGTCAGATAATGATCATGATGATGAATGACATGTTGATACAGTAGGATTGTTTATTATTTTATTTTTATTTTTCTTTAATAAGGAAACAACAGCTTTACAATAATTCTTAAGAACTAAAAATTAAAATCATAATACATTAGCCTTATGCGTTTCCACTGCTAGATTTTACAAGCTAAGTCAAATAGACAATCGGAATAAAAAATATGAACAACATACTGTAGATTTACAAAACATGCAAGTTCGGACAACAGCACGCTGGGGTCAACACTGCGCGTATCTACGTAGTTGTAGTATGGGCTAGCTAACAATAAAAATGTATAACCCGACGTACTGGCGACCGAACTGCATCCAAAGACAGTTTACAAAAGTAACAATAGTAATTATATTATATAATTATTATTAATAAAGAATAGTAAAATTTATATTATAACTAGCGGATCCAGCGAACTTTGTTTCGCCTCCATTCTCAACTCGCCCCGGCCTCGTCCCGCCCCAGCCCCAGTCCCGTCTAACGGGATAAAAAGTATCCTATATCCTTCTCCAAATTCTAAGCTACCTTCCCACCGCCTCGCCCCGGCCCCGTCCCGCCCCAGCCCTGGCCCTGTCGAACGGGATAAAAAGTATCCTACGTCCTCATCCTGGTCCTAAGCTACCTCCTTACAAATTCACAGCCAAATCGATTGAGTCGTTCTTGAATCAGAAGTGTAACTCTATCTTTAGTGTAAAGCTAACACGTCTTTATTTAATAAAAAATAAAACCTCGAATATATTGCTCTGATACCAAAGGAAATGGCTGTGTAGGGAGTGAGAGAAGTCTTATTGTGTGAGAGAAACAGGAGACCGGCTTCGTTCTTATCCCTACTCCGTGCTGTTTACTGGGTCAGAAATGACTTATTAAATGACGATTGGTCAGTTATCGAGCGGGATGAAAAATTATCAAATTACTAAAATAGCTATTAAAGATAATTGATGATAAAAGCGTAAAAAATTAGAGTTGTATGTATTTTTAATGCCACATTAATTTGAAAAGAAATTTAAGGGTGAATAACCCTTATCACTTAGGGATATGAAAATAGATAGTAGCCGATTCTTAGACCTACTGAATACGCATATAAAATTTGATGAGAATCGGTAAAGCCGTTACGGAGGAGTTCGGTAACTAACATTGTGACATGAAAATTTTATATATTAGATAACGTTACCATTTTTCCATTTCCAGAAATTCAACCGCATGTACCACGGCATAATGGACGAGGAGTCAGTAGCTCCGGAGCACAAACGAGTAAACTTAGAGATGAGTCCGGGGGACACTGTGTTCTTCCACCCGAATCTAGTGCACGGCTCCCGGCCTAATGTGTCAAAGGTAAAGAGTAAAAACATGAGCAAAATCGTTTACTAAAGAAGAGTCGGGTAGTTCCTTAATGAATGCTTCAATTGAAGTTTTTTTTTGTTTATTGACAACATCACATACATTGCTCCGATCCCAAGCTAAGTAGCTAAAGCACTTGTGTTATGGAAATCGAAAACAACGGTGGTACCACAACATCCAGACCCGAGACAATATAGAAAAGATCCTTTTCTAAATTGACCCGACCGGGAATCGAACCCAGAACCTCTCGAGATGGCGACGCTTGAAACCAGCGTGCTAGCCACTCGACCACGGAGGTCGTTTTCAGCAATCTAGTTCTCTCACTCACTGCAAGAGCGAGACAGATGCATGGCTCGGCTCGCTAGTTTAGAGTCGGGTAGTTCCTGAATGAATGTTTCAATTGAAGTACTTCAGCAATCTAGTTCCTCCACTCACCCCGTTCACTATCGTCCAATACGCGTTAGTAGTTCAGTCCTTCAGTAGCTCAGTGATAAGAGTGAAGCGTTCGGAAATATTGGTTACTGCAAGAGCTACATAGATGCATGGCTCGGCCCGCTAATTTAGAGTAGGAGTGGGTGTTAATTCAACAAACTGTTTTTTTTGTAATGTTAACGAATTAACTGCTTTTCGTCTACTGCAAAACCAGTTATATTTATCAACTGTTTTATTCAACGCTTTCCGAACGCAACGCGTTGATTACCTCAACGAACATTCAACGCGCAGTCGCTTAACATTATCCGAAGCTGCTTTTTCTTTTAACGTAAAACCAGTTGAAATTATTAGCTGTTTCTCTTAGACAGGTATGTTTTAAACGGAAAAGTTGTTTCAGTTATGAATTAACGTCAACTCCTTTTTTAATTTTTAACTGTTTCGACTAATAAATTGGTACGTCCAAATCTGTTGTCATTACTGCAAACCAGTTAATAACGTTAACTGCTTTTTAACAGGTTATTTGATTGTAATTAACAGTTTCATTTCGTTAACAGAAAACCGTCAACGACCCACCCCTAATTTAGAGTCGAGTAGTTCCTGAATGAATGTTTCAATTGAAGTACTTCAGCAATCTAGTTCCTTCACTCAGTCCGTTCACTATCGTGAGCCTGAGTAGTTCTGTGATAAAGAGTAAAGCGTTATGAAATATTGGTTAGTTACTGAAAGAGCGAGACAGATGCATGGCTCGGCTCGCCAGTTTTAATACACACACGCACGCACGGACAAAATGAATTGAATTGATCTCTAGTTCAATCTTTGCTTAGTTTAGAGTAGATTTTACCAACGTCAGATAAGGAATATTCGTCGAATTTAACACAAAACGCCTAATTTGGAAACGTCACCTATTTGTCAGCAATTCTTTTTGTAAATAATATTTTAAACTTAAGGCTGATTTTTCAAGTCAGATAAGAAATATTTGTAGAATAAAATACAATATGCCTAATTTAAAAACTTCACCTAATTGCTAGCAATCATACGTAACGTAACTGTATTTTTTTTTTAAATCTGTCGCTTTATTAATGATTAGTCTGATGAGTTTTGATTGACCATTGAAAAATCGGCCCTTTGTCGCTTAATACTTATACAGTCGAATAAGTCTTATCTGACTTTTGTAAAATCGTCTCTTAGTGACTTAGTTACTTAAGTGTTTATCAAAGGACACTTTCTCGTATTTCTTTGTCAACTATCAATTTCTTAAACCCATTAAATACAGGGTTACCGCAAATCAATATCCTGTCACTACGCGAACAGCTCCTGCCATTTCATAGACGTGACGGGCACGGTCCAGCAACGGATAGCTGACGAGGTCATGGCTGAGAGTCGAAGACGGGGCATGGAGCTAACTTATGAGGTAATTTACACTTTATTTACAAATCAAATCATTTATTTGCAATAAATAGGGTTGGTAAAATGTTGTTGAAATACAGTTTATGTGGCTTACTGACCTATTTAGCCGTTTAGTACAGCATACATCATCATCATCATCATCATCATTATCAGCCAAAGGACGTCCACTGCTGAACATAGACCTCCCCCACGGCTTTCCACAGCGACCGATCACTAGCGGTCTGCATCCAGTTTGATCCTGCGATCTTTATAAGGTCGTCTGTCCATCTTGTTGGTGGACGTCCCACACTGCGTCTCTGGTCGAAGGGTCTTCAATCTAGAACTTTCCTGCCCCAACGGCCATCAGTTGTTCGCGCTATGTGCCCTGCCCATTGCCACTTGAGCTTACTGATTCTCAAGGCTATGTCCGTTACCTTAGTTCTTCTACGTATCTCCTCATTTCTGATTCGATACCGTAGAGAAACACCCAGCATAGCCCTTTCCATCGCTCGCTGTGTGATTTTGAGCTTCATTATAAGGCCCATAGCACAGCATGCAATTTAAAATATTACATAATAATTAATTATAAATGATTTTAGATTTAAACATGTCAACAGATAATAGGGATTACAATTTAATTTAATTAATAACAAAAGTCAATGAATAAGGGCAAATCAGGATAATTTTTCAAATTATTTCAATAACATAGATTATTGTCATTTTGAAATTCCTTCACACTATAATAACATTTCTTTAACAGCCAGTCTCGTAAATTTTTAGTCATTAGTTTTAATGGTCCGACTTTAAATTGCTTTGGGATTTCATTCGAGTCGAGAGACATTTCAAAGTGATAGGGTCTATCGATGGAGTCGGAGACGGGGTATGGAGCTAACTTATGAGGTGATTTACACTTTAATTACAAGGTGATAGGGTCGAATATCGATTACGGGGTATGGAGCTAACTTATGAGGTGATTTACACTTTATTTACAAGGTGATAGGGTCGAATATCGATAACGGGGCATGGAGCTAACTTATGAGGTGATTTACACTTTATTTACAAGGTGATAGGGTCGATTATCGATAACGGGGCATGGAGCTAACTTATGAGGTGATTTACACTTTATTTACAAGGTGATAGGGTCGATTATCGATAACGGGGCATGGAGCTAACTTATGAGGTGATTTACACTTTATTTACAAGGTGATAGGGTCGATTATCGATAACGGGGCATGGAGCTAACTTATGAGGTGATTTACACTTTATTTACAAGGTGATAGGGTCGAATATCGATTACGGGGCATGGAGCTAACTTATGAGGTGATTTATACTTTATTTACAAGGTGATAGGGTCAAATATTGATTGAATGCGTATTGCTGTTCGCATGTGATTATTGTTATTACTTATTAAACAGTGTGTTGTCACGCGTGCGTTTGTAGGAGTCGGGGCATGGAGCTTACTTATGAGGTAATTTACACTTTATTTACAAGGTGATAGGGTCGAATATCGATTACGGGGCATGGGGCTAACTTATGAGTTAATTTGCACTTTATTTACAAGGTGATGGGGTCAAATATCGATTACGGGGCATGGAGATAACTTATGAGGTGATTTACACTTTATTTACAAGGTGATAGGGTCGAATATCGATGGAGTCGGAGACGGGGCATGGAGCTAACCTATGAGGTGAAATACACTTTATTCACAAGGTGATAGGGTCGAATATCGATGGAGTTGGGGACGAGGCATGGAGCTCACTTAGGAGGTGATTTACACTTTATTTACAATGTGATAGGGTCGAATATCGATTGAATACGTATAGCTATTTGCATGTGATTATTAATTATTTAAGTGTGTGTTTTCAGGCGTTCGTTTGTATGTGTGTTTGTGATATGCTATCTATACTAATATCATAAAACTGAAGAGTTTGTTTGAACGTGCTAATCTCAAGAATTATAGGACCGATATGAAAAAAATGTTGTGTTGGATAGCTTATTTATACCACTTACCACTCTTCTCACATATTATTAATAATCCGCCACTGATTAAACTCTCTGCATTACCAGGTGGTTGACTGGTAAAGAATGTCATTAGGCATTAAGTCCGCCAATTGTACAACTTACAGTACAATGAAGTTTAAATAAATAAATAAATTTATAGAGGAAGGCTTTCGGCTATAAAACATCACGCTGCGACGGTAACTCAAAACCGCTTTACCATAAATTATCTTCTTTCTTTCTTCATAATAACTAAAGTTCATAAGTTAAACAGAAAAGACCCTGTATACAATGTAAGCAAAGGACTTTCTAAAGCCATCCTAAACACGTATATCTGACCAAGGTTCCGGTGTCGGATTTCTTAAAAGCCAGCCGCCACATTTCGTTTAGCCTAGTCAGACGCCTTATGGGCGGTTCTTAGGGTTAGTCGCTTGCCTTGCAAACACCCCTCCACCAACCTACACTGAGCCCGCGTGGTGGAGTATGGCTCAAACTACCTCATAGTTGAGGTAAGGCCTTAGCCCAGCAGTGGGATATTACAGGCTAACTTTACAGCCGCCATAAACTTACCGAGCCGGCTCCTAAAAAAATACGAGGCATTGTGGACTGTGCAGTGAATGGTAGGATCAAAAATCCATGAATAATGCTGGCATTTTATATAATAAAATAAATAACTGATTCCAAAAAAAGTTATAGACAAAACTTACCAAATGCATAGGTAATTCATCGATAAGCCAGATATTTTGAAATCAAATAGTAAATGTATTTAATTCATTGATATTATTTTAAAAGTGGTAAAAAGTTTGTTTACATTTCGACTAAAGGCCGATTTTTCAATGGTCAGATAAAACTTATCAGACAGATTTAAAAAATGACAGGTACCTATGATTGCAATTAGGTAACATTTTCAAATTAGCTATACTGTATTTTGTTCGACGAATTTTTCTTATCTGTTCATTGAATAATCAGCCCTAAAAAGACTTTATCGATCAACTTTTTTTCTTAACCAGGCTAAAGTACAGCCGGTATTTTACATTTCCTTATAAGATTTTGTCAGGTCCATTCTTCGGCAACGTCACACGTAGACAGAGGGACTTTGTAAAGTGTTGCCAAAGGATATTGAACAAAGCCGGGCCCAGATTACGTCTTTGTAGTTTATATTACAAAAATCTTGTTGCAATTATAATTGCACTGGTATTTTAAGGGTAACTAAGTATTGAATTACCTCAGTAAAATATAACAATTACCTTCTGAATGTATCAAAATGAATGTAGGTGAGGTGCAATAACTCTGCAATCACAAAACATAACCTCAAAATGTCTAATCTACCATGGAAGTCCTCGTACACCCCTAATTATTTTTCAAAAATATTTTTTTGTGTGTATTCTTTCAAATATTTATATATTTTATCCGAACATTTTGTAAAGACGCATGCAAATGCAAAGTGAGCCGGGTTTCTATAGTTTTGGTCAAGATCCTTTAGGAGGTGAATGAGACCATCGATACATAAAACTTTTACTATGTGGACCACCGTTCAAACCTTGAACCTGACACTTTAAATTATATTTAAAATTTCGAATATGATAAAATTTTATTTAAGAATTCGACCATGACCCTATACTAAAAGTTGTGTTTATTGATAGTCTCATTACCCTCCTAAAATTTAGTATCACCTTGCAAAATCACCTTGTATTAACTGCCTCTGGGAAGAAAGCTGGCAACAGTGTTATATATTTGGCAATAAATAAATTATTATTAAAAACTATATTCAGTTCTTACCAGTTCTTACATAAAGAATTAAACTGGTATTTTATCATATCTGACCGAAAATATAGTTTAAAAAAACATGTATTTTCTTATTACAGGAAATCTGGAGGTATAGAAGCAAACACGTCAAAGGTAATAAGTGCAATTTATAGAATTATAAGAAATTATATTTTATTCATGATATTTTGTTAAATATACAGGGATATTCGATATTTATAGAAATATATTTTATACATTGTTTCAACGGGTTATGAGTATAATTATTTATTTTTAAGAAAAGTGTAATGACATGTGATATTTTAACGAGTTTTACATATTTTGAATAAAAAGTTTGATACAAAATATCATATTTTTTAATAACCAACATTTCCTTATAAATAAACTCCTAGTAATATTTTTGATTTAGTTAGGGAAAGGTCCTTTATCTCTATTGCAAATAAAAATAATGTTTTCTATGTAAATAATTTTATTTTAAATCTTAGGTCAAATTCTTAATTTTCTAATTACGTAATTAAATATACCCCATTTAGAAATAATGATTAAAGTATGTACAATTTGGTATTAATTTAAATTTAAGTATAGAAATAACCTAAATAACCGCCTACTAAAATATTTTTTTTATTTAATGGCAAATACAAAAAGTTGTTTCAAAAGTATTTGCATCATCCCTAAATTATTTTTATTTCTAACTATACTAAACTTTCCCTACAAAATGTTAGTTTTTATATCTAATTAATTTCTTTCTTACAATATTTTATTAACTAGGAGTACATACATATGTATAGTAACACTAAAATAACTAAGAAGATACCTTTACAATTATTTTTTTACATCCGAAAGTAAAGGATTTTGTTCAAACTACACTGACAGACAAGATAATAAAAATATGACAATAGGTCATGAAATAAGTAAGGTAGCAATTCTCAGTTACGCAGATTGCTAATCAATTTCCATATTTGCAATTAAGTAATAAATATTGAACAGAATGATTGTGTTGTGATGAATAAAATTTTGAATTTCTAAATTACTTGACATTTCCCGCCATATTATTTTCAATGTACAGTCAAATACAATAATTTAACCCGTATCGCTCCTTTAGAGGCGGCTTTTACAATCCTGATAAAAAAAATTAAAAACTCAATTAATTTATTATTTCTGTGTACTATAAGAACACACACGATATCATTATTTAAAAATGGAAAAAAAGTATTTCAATATACAGAATGGCCAAAACAGTGACTTGCAAAACTTTTTTGGACGCCTTATATCTAGTGCTATCCAAACATACCATATTTTTTAAGGCTATCCAAATATACCATATTATTCAAGGCTATCCAAATATACCATATTTTACCAAGTTTTGGAGGCTTTTTGTATTTTATTTTTTTTAGTCTTAGTTTTAGCGAGCTCATAGATTTATCTGATTAAATTTAATAAACTTCATACCGCAATAAAAAAAAACGACATAACACCATAAAAGTGGAGTCATAATTGGTTTGAGAATTCTTAAATTTGCAAAAAAAAACTCGAAATCTACGAAAATTCAGCTAACATACTTAGGGTATATTTGGATAGCCCTGGATAAAGGCTTCCAAAAAAAAAGTTTGGACGTCACTGTTTGGACCACTCTGTATAACAGTGGCCATAGCCGATTTCGACTATGGTGGTCAGACAACAACTAAACGTGTTCGCCGAGGCACGGTGGTTAACACTGCAAACTTACGAACTCCGGGCTACCCTGAGAATTCCTAAAAAGAAATAATACATATTTTGCCCGACCCGTGCATCGAACTCGGGACCTCTGGCGCAGCCGTCGCTTTAAAAGTGCGCTAACCTAGTCTCTCTAACCGCTGCGCCAACAAGGCAGTTTTTTTGTCTCAAGATAAATAAACTAACGAAATAGAATCTGGAATGTTTTAAATAAGCAACTTAAGTGCATACCTACAATCATAATATACACAGAGACAAAAAGGTTAACTTCCTATAATAATAATTATATGTTGAAATATATTTAAATACATATGTATATGTAGATTTAATACAATACACGTATGCATTTGTGCAATGTACAGCAAGAATTAAAATCTAAATATTTACATTAGAATGTATGACAAAGGTGAAAATTATAACTTATTTTTAAAACTGTGACATGAGACTAGATCTGTTTGGAAGTATAACTAATAAAATATGTAGTTTAAGATAATATGAAGTACATAATAATATACCTAGCTCTCAAATTATAACATACAACTGGAAAAAGCGCCTAAATCAATTTTTGTCTTTCAATGTTGTATTTTTTATATCTGGAGTATCTCTGGTTTTTATTTACTCTTCAATTTGACATTTCTATCACAATCATTTAAAAATGAAGTGATGTGTCAAAAAATTTAAGTTATAAAAACGAGCTGATATGTTTATATACATTTTGGTTATAGAGTGATAAAATCTGTGTCTATTGGTAACTAAAATAATTACAAGTCATTTTCTCCGGAATCTCCCATCAAAAATCTGCAAAGAAAACATTTTCAGATTAAGATATAGTTCAAAAAATATATAAATATAAATAAATAACTCCAAAAATACCTACTTTGCATGCAAATCCAATAAAGTTCTGTTAAAAACCTTGTAAAAGCTGTTAATAATACTACAGTAATTTGTTAAAAACTGACATTTATTTCGATTATCAAAATACATAAAAATATTATTATCTTTACTTAATAAAAATATCAAATCAAGTAGTACTAGATAATGTTGTGTTAATAATTTAATAAAAGCTACATTTTTGTTCAAGTGTTGCTATCTATTATTGGCACATTACAAGTTTTATTTATTTGACACGCATAATGTTGCAACACCTAATAAATAAATAGATCGTTAGAGTTGCAACTTTATACCTGGCAACCTGTGCAGAGCAAGTTTTTTTTTTGTCTTTTTTGTTTTTTTTTTTCACTGTAAGAGCGAGAGAAACACAAAATAAATGCACAGATTGCATACTGTTATTAAACTAAAAGCGAATAGGACGATCAAAGCGCAATACAATATAATACCATGCCAATTTAATAACTACTGCAAACTACTTTTTAATATATGCAAACAAACCTTTGAAAGAAATCCTATTGAAATAAATATAAGGTCTAAAAAAATTAACTGCATTCCTTTTAGGGGTCAATTCTGACCCTCAAATACAACAACTTTTTGTATGAGACCAACATCGTAATACCAAAAAAAATATTTCACTTTCCCATACTAGAGTGCCAATCAGCTGATTCTAGTTTGTATAGAGAAGTCAATTTTTTTTTGGGATTTCGATGTTGGTCACATACAAAAAGTTGTTGTATATAAGCAACAGAATCACCACCGAGAGGGAATGCAGTTGATTTTGTTAAGCCCTGTATAAAAAGTTTCTAAATCATTAATTGCAATATCTTTCCATTTTTTTTTTCAATTAAAAAATATTATTTTATTATACCCAGATATTTTTTTTAAGATTGTTTGCTATGAATTATGAATAGGTACTAAAAGCTGAGTGCTAAGTCCTTTCGTACACAAAACTACAATGTTTTTTTTTTCTACTGAACAACATAGGTATCCTAATCTGACGAATTTTTGCAACCATAGTATGGCATAGGGTAGGTTTAATTGCAGAAATGCTGCAATAAAAATGCACCGTCTAAGATTATCGGATAGTTAAGTAGCATTGTGTATAAAAGGGTTAAAATTATTAAAAGCAAGCGACCCTGAGCGTCCCGTACAATATAGTGCTTTAATAAAAATGCAGACATTTTTGAAAGGAAATAAGAAAGAAAAATGCATGCATTTCTATAGTTATAAAGTAAGTTAATACACTAACTACATAGTAGTGGCATTATAACAGTCAAATGTTAGAATTTTCTATAGTTCTTAAAAATGTTAAATCTAGTGTGTTAAGACATAAGTCAGTTTCCAAAATAACTAAAAATAATAGCTATAAGAACTGATTTCAAAAGAAGTTAAAAAGAATGGAGCCTAACATTCTTGTTATCCGCAATAAATGAATTTGAATTTGTTATATTAAGCCATATTATTTCCACATTAATATCTAAGATCACCTCCTTTTAAGTGATAATATTTAAAGGGCCGATTCAGCACTTTTTTTTTGTAGAAAACACTGGCTTTTTATATGCCTGTTTTTGAGAAAATTGAGATCAAGGTAATTATTTTTTGCAGATATTTATTTTTTATTAATTAAGGTTAAGATGAAAGAATAACGAAGTTTGGGAATTGAAATAATGTAGGCGAATCCGATGACGTAGATAACTTATAAATTGACAGCTAAGTTTAAAAAAATGTATTTTCTTTGTTAGAAAAGATAAAAAAAATTGAAATCTCAGATTACCAAAAAAAAATTATAGTGCCCTATATTCCTATGATGTATACATAGACACTGTTGAAATATTATCACTTAAAAAGATTTGACCTTATAAAAAAAAAGTTTTTTTTATTTATAAAACATTGGTGTGTTTGTGTGTAATGTTTTAATCACCAATAAACTGAATCTTAATCGAACCCAAGACATTCTAGGTACTCCACTCATTTTAACTACATTCGAAGCCAACGTAGACACTTATAATAACACTAACTATAATTTTAATATTTACAATAACTTAATATAGTGTATTTGTTGCCCCTTAAATAAAATTGAGCTAATATACCCCGTACCTAAATTAAAACATATTTTTCTTAGATACTGGCACAAATTACTAAGCTTGTATATTTCATACACCTTACCTAATTATTGCACTTTAACGCTTAGTCTTTAATTAAAATTTCATTAATATAATTTGAGTATAAAAACGAGATTGCACGTATGCAATCCGCTTTAAAGCTTTAGCGTATAAATAAAAGCAAGAAATTAACTTCATGAAAAGACTTCAAACTTATTTGTATTCTTTATTTATTTAACTGTCTTACATAAATTGCATCTTTCTTTAAAAATCCAACCTTATTTCAGCTTATATCCTATTCATTTCATCATTCATCATATAATTTTAATCGACAGTTCTATTTAACTCACCATTTTCCATAAGCATAATATCAAACTCATGTGGCTAATAAACCAATTAGCTAAGAAACAAAGCTAATAAATTTTACGTTACCAAAATACTAGCTCCAACCCTATAATTATGACCATATTTTTTTTTAAATAGTTGGACACCAATCGTATACATTGCTCTGATCCCAAAGTAAGTAGCTAATGCACTTGTATTATCGAAATCAGACACAACGGTGGTACCACAACACCCAGACCCGAGACAATATAGAAAAAAATATTTCTATATTGACCCGACTGGGAATCGAACCCGGGACCTTAAAACCAGCGTGCTTAGCCACTTAACCACGGTCGTTAAATTGACTCTATTTAACACAACAGTAGTCCCTGCACTTTAACTTTTTTTCTTCAAAAAATCCAACGCCTTTTCACCCCCACTTTTCAGCCAGCTACTCGTCGTATAGTCCACGTAAACCCTGACCACTTCACCGGAGGTCAAATTGATTCTATTTAACAAGTAGTCCCTGCTCTTTAACCTTTTTTTAAAAGTCTAAAGCTATTTTACTTCACTAGAGGTTGTCAAATTGATTCTATTTAAAACAACAGTAGTCCCTGCACTTTAACATTTAAAAAAAAAATGGTTGTTTGTAAAGTAGGTTTACGATCGAGATGTTTACGTGATAACGTCTTATTGGTGATATAAGTTTTTGGGAAGTAAGGAATTAATGATTGTATGCCGCTAGAGTGAGAGAGACGGAAGATCGGTCCACTCACTCGAACGCTATGCCAGCCTCCGCTCGTGAGGATTCCGCGTGGCAAGTTTCACGGAATGACTGGCAGCGCTCGAGATGAGACGGGAGATCGGTCCGTCTCTCTCTCTCGTTATACCTGCGATCGCGCTCGTGAGGTTTTGGTATGACACAAGTTTCTGAACATGTCACCCGACTAAAACGATTTTAAAGACGTTATCACGTCAAAAAACAACGCTATTTCACCAAAACTATTTAGCTAGCTACTCGTCCTGCCCCCTATAGTCCACATACACCCTGACCACTTCACCTTCATACTTCCGCTGCGACGGCATGAAGTAGAAGTCTGGCTGCGACGCGTCCGCGCGTCCCCGCGGCAGAGAGTACGTCGCGCGCTCCCCCCCTCCGCCCCCTCCACCGTGCGCCCCGCGACCGATGTAGCTGTGGGGTTGAAAGGGTTCATTTTTTAATTGTTCTTAGGTTTAGGTTTAAAGATCTTATATTCATAAAGATGAAATAAGAAACCAAAAATGTGCGCACGGGCGGGACTTGAACCAGCAATCTTTGAACTTGCTGGTTCAAGTACCGCTTAAGACACTGAGTGTTAAAATCTAAAGCATTAGATAGCGAAGCGACATCAATTTCCAAGTTGAATTTATTCTGTAAAGAATAACTGCTTGGGCCATCTGTTTCATAAACAGACGGCTAGATGGCGCTAAGCGTCACGCAATTGACGTTTTCATAGGAAACCACAAATTTCGCAGGGCCGGACTGACAGCACGGTAGCTCAATTGGTAAGAGCGTTTGGCCCGGTCTGCCAAAAAGTTGCTGGTTCAAGTCCCGTCCGTGCGCAAATTTTTGGTTTCTTATTTCATCTTTATGAATATAAAATATGACACTGTGAGTGTTAAAAACATGCTAAAGCATTTAAAGATCTTTATTCTCATACGAAATTACATTTCATTTATAATGAAATGAGAAAAAATAATAATCTTATGCAATTATCCGGGATTCGACTCTTAATACAATTTTAGCTTTTTTAAATATATTCATACTTTCACACTCTTTTATGGGGTTTGGTAGCATATTGAATAGCTGTGCTCCCTCAAACAGTACAGTCTTCTTTCCATAGTTAGTTCTAGGCGCTGATAACTGTATTTTATTTTTGATTCGAAGGTTATGGGGGTTGCATTTTATAAACAATTTTATATTACTTTTAATAGAATATGTCATAAATTTTTTTGACTGAAATGCATGTTTTGAATTTGTACAGTTGATAAAGAAGCAGTTCTTAAAGAATATTATTCAGCAATGGAATTCCTTGAATGATACTAGGGTAAAAAATTAAACAAAGCAACATAGGTACCACTTAACTGAGCGTTTCACTTTCGAAAATTAAGCTGGTTGCGGACTACATGTGTTAAATAAGAAAATAAAGTAAATCATATTTTTTGTAGTTTAGCTGAAACGATTAAGTCACATCTAAAATTATACTACCTACAAGTTTCGCCCTAATTAGTGGGATTGACTCGAAAATATGTGAAAACAAAAATAACCTAAGGAGGACAAGTTGGATAATTTAAAAAGAAATAAAGGACGAAAAAGTGAGTGCCTGATCTTCCAGCCGTCCAATTCTACCTACAAGTTTCGCCCTAATTAGTGGGATTGACTCGAAAATATGTGAAAACAAAAATAACCTAAGGAGGACGAGTTGGATAACTTAAAAAGAAATAAAGGACGAAAAAAGTGAGTGCCTGATCTTCCAGCCGTCCAATTACATATTTTTACATTAAATAATAATAATATGGTAAGCCAAAAACGATACTCAAACCGTCAAAAATTTGATTTATCATCAAAATAATATAAGTAAATAAATATTATTTTTGCATAATAAATCGGTCACACATTTTACACTGACAATACATAAAAATATTTTTATTATTGAAAGCCATTAAATCATCTTGAAGAAATAAATGAAGATTGCAACAAATAATGGTTATTGTGATAATTATAATTTAATCTTGATTATTATACTTAAGTGCCGATATCTAATTGATTTTGTGAAAAAGGGCCTCTTTAAAAAAAACGTTTTCCCCAGCAAAAAGACAAAAATCTAATGTCGACCGTGACAGGACTCGAACCTGCAATCTTCGGATCCGAAGTCCGACGCCTTATCCATTAGGCCACACGGTCGGATACTATGAATCGCGAAATTACACAACACATTGTTTGTGTACTTTTAACCGTACGAGAGCTGAAATGCCGAATAAATTTTCCTTTTTCGTTCTCTTTTTTAAGTGCTCGTGAAAAATACTTATTTGGTTACTCATTATTTGGTTCAAATAAGGATAATCGTGTTAAAATTGTTATTGATATTTATGGTTCGTCTACGTAGAGATAACATTAACGCACGCAGTTAACATTTTAACTTCATATTATTATATATTTTAAAATATTAAAATTAGAGTAATCATAATTAATATTGCTCGATAATACAAGAAAATATTTTCAAACGGTCCGATACCCGACCCCTTCGTATTTTACCTAACACCACACAATAGAAGTCGTCACTATCACTAAGGTGTGAATTTTACTATGTCTCTTTATTTTGAGCTTTATGCGCTTAAGATATGGTGCAAATTAATGATCCCTTAAATGTTAGAAGGGATCGTCATCATTTAAAATTAATTTCGGTTTTTTTTGCATTAATAGTTTTGTTATTGAATCAAAAATTTTTACATACTGACGTAAAAAAATATATTTTATTCCAATGATCATTAAAATGTAGATTGAAAATGGTCATTATAGTTGAGATGATGTAATAATCTTTTCAACACACTTGCTCATAACGACGTCTTTATTCCACCGATTTTTGGCACATAATCATAGATATTAAACACGCGTGCTTTTACTGTACATTATTGCACTAGTGCCTTTTGTTTATTAACCCAACCAATTTACATTTGTACCCTAGTACCAAGTAGTAAGTACGAAGATGAAGCGATATAATTTAGTCGGGTTATAACTTTTATTTTAGGCACAAAATGTATGTATATATATTCGAAAAATTACAGTATGTACATATTTATTTCAAGAAATGGTAAATACAGCTTTATTACTAAAAATAAAATAAATTCATTAAAAAAATTCTGTAATTTGTGTTTTAAACACGAATTGTTACATTTTTAATCTTGGCTGTTGGCCGATCTAGTTCGCGCCTTAGCCTTGCGCGCGCATCTGTTTCGCGGCAAGAAAAAAAGCAACGCGCCGTTTTTACACAGATTAGTAAGTGCATTTTTCGTAAATAATTGTCGGCTGTGGTGTGATGAAGTTTTAATTAATGGCAAGTGTGTTGAAAAACGTCGTATGATACGCGTGTGCCTGTGACCATTATGTACGCGGCTTTCTTATGGCGCACTCGCTTTCGCTCGTGCGCACACAATATCGCCTTGTATATAATGGTCAACTTAGCACACTTGTATCATAATGTACTATTATTTAATTGCACTAAATACATTGTTTAGTCATCAGCATATCAGGTTACTTATTTTTGTTGCAAAGTAGCTCTTATTACAACTGCATAAGATACCGCAATGTTTACCTTGACGTGCTTTTGTCCGTACATAAGAAGATAGATACTGCATTAGGATTGTTTGATTAATTTCATAGGGGCTAGCATTTCCCAAATCGTTGCTATAGATCTTGCTATTCATAAGACACATCTTTCCCCTTCCTATGAACTCTTATAACTATTCTACTATTCTTCTTTTTACTGACCTATAGTTAAGTCTTATTTAAAAATAGCACACGTGAGTTAAATCACCTGACTATTAACTTTGGCGATTGCCTTTAATTAGTTTAATTTAAATTGAAATGCGTTGTTTTCACCCGTATTTCGTTTTGGCCACTGTATTGTTGAGGTTACGCGACTTTTGACCTGATTTTTTTTAATTTGGTCTGTCATCTTGTAGCCAATAGTATGGCTACCATTTTGTGACTCTTGGACCTGAGTGACCATTTTATACCTACTGTATTTTAAATAAACTTGTTGTTTCTTCAGTGCTTTCCGCAGGCCATTTATCGTTTTTTACCCGACTACGACGAAGGAAAAAGCAAGAAGATAATCTTAAAGGCTAGCCGTGGTCGTATGCCACTTTGATTTTATTTTATTATTATAATGAATCTGTTTTGCTACAGAAGGTGGCATACGACCACGGCTATTCTTTAAAACTAATTTCTTGTTTTGAAGTAGTCGGGTTTTACTTTTATAAACTTTCTTTTTTTATTATTTTAAATTTAAGGTCTATTTCATCTACAGCCAATACAATAAGCTATAACTAACTAAATGAGCTATTATACAACTTGTAATTTTAAATGCGCAAAACCTCAAACACTAACAGCCTTACCACAAATAAATAAACAAGGTTTGAATTACTATTTAAAAGTTATGCGGCGAAAGTGAAATGTACGTTACCACTTTGTAATTTAACTTGATTGACATTGTTTTAAACTAGCCGTATCATATTAAAACAGTTGTCCAAACCTAGTTAAATTATTTGTGGTAAGGCTGTTATTATTTTAAATTCCATTGACCTAATTCTTATAAGAAAAAAAAAGATTTTTTTGGGGTATTTAAGTTTTACTGATACTTCTGATAATTTCTTGCTCTGCGGACGAACTTTCGTCTCTCTGTGGAGAGAGAAGTTGGGTATACGCCGTGCTGACATTATTACTATTATTATTGTCTTCTATGTATATCATGTATGTATTTACAAACAAAAAGTATTTAAGTATTATGTCCGTTGTCTGGCACCCATAACACAAGCTTTGAGTAGCTTACTTTGGGACTAGATGGCGATGTGTGGGAATGTCCAAAGGATATATTATTATTATTACTATCTACGCTCTTAAAGATTTAACCATTGCTTGTTTACGTATTTTGGCGGGTTAGCGCACGGGTTAGAGATAGTTTGTCTTATTAATAAATAGACAGGGCAACATTTTAGTTTTTTTTTTTTTTCAAAATGTGACCTATGTTAAAATGTGGTTCAATTGATTCTGCCCGTTATTCCAATCAACCTACTTTCAGGTTTTGCGCATTAAACGTTACACATTGTATAATAGATGATAGCGCACGTGATAGTTTGTCTTATTAATAAATAGACAGGGCAACATTTTAGTTTTTTTTTTTTTCAAAATGTGACCCATGTTAAAAAGTGATTCAATTGATTCTGCCCGTTATTCCAATCAACCTACTTTCAGGTTTTGCGCATTAAACGTTACACGTTGTATAATAGATGATAGCGCACGTGATAGTTTGTCTTATTAATAAATAGACAGGGCAACATTTTAGTTTTTTTTTCAAAATGTGACCCATGTTAAAAAGTGGTTCAATTGATTCTGCCCGTTATTCCAATCAACCTACTTTCAGGTTTTGCGAATTAAACGTTACACGTTGTATAACAGATGATAGCGCACGTGATAGTTTGTCTTATTAATAAATAGACAGGGCAACATTTTAGTTTTTTTTCTTCAAAATGTGACCCATGTTAAAAAGTGGTTCAATTGATTCTGCCCGTTATTCCAATTGCGCATTAAACGTTACACGTTATATAATAGATGATAGTATTTGTATATTTACCCGTACTGTCCCCTCGGCCGTTGCAACAAGCGCGTCTCATGGTAAAATGATTTGACCTTATATTTGTATGAGTACTAGCGGACCCAGCGAACTTTATTTCGCCCCCAGCCCCGTCCCGCCGAGCCCCGTAATTTTAAAGTTAAGCTTTCCCAGCGAATTTTGTTTCGCCCTTAAATTACTAAAATGGCTATTAAAAAATAAGGGTTGATCGTAGAAGGGTGAAAATTGAGGATTGTATGTATTTTTAGTATGTTGTATCATAAAAAATAGAAATTAAAAATTTGTCTAAAAAATAAATAAAAAAAATTTGGGGTGGACTACCCCCCCTAACATTTAGGGGGATGAAAAATAGATGTTGGCCGATTCTCATAGATACCGGATAAGCACAAAAAATTTCATCAAAATCGGTCAAGCCGTTTCGGAGGAGTATGGCAACGAAAACTGTGACACGAGAATTTTATATATTAGATATTTACCCGTACTGTCCCCTCGGTCGTTGCAACGAGCGCGTCTCATGGTAGTACTGCGCAGCGCTGTTCGGGTGTCGCGCGCTGCGCCCGTTCTGGCCGACGGCCGCCATCTTGTGGCCGGCGCCGTTGCCGTTGCCGTTGGCCGTCATTTTGTGGCCGTTTGTCGGCGTCTGGAACGAATTTATTGGTAGAAATACATAAATAATAAATAAATAAATATTGTACACCAATCACATAAATTGCTCTGATCCCAAAGTAAGTAGTGTGGTCACACTCGCATGTGAGGTGCTTGAATAATAAACACGTAGTATAAATCTTTAAGTTCTTCTCCAATAGATTTATTCCAACAAAATTGCACAAAGATAGGGCACAAAGTAAGAGAAAATACAAATAGACTTGATATTGTGGCGTGAAGCTCGCTTTTATACAAATCAAAACCTTGAACAACGCTAGGAAACAGTGGGGACGACATACGTTTCCATATCTGAACATTTACTATAATACTTATTTGTAGGGATAAATAATCTGCTAATTAATTATACATAATTTCATGAATTATTAAGTTTTTAATCGTACTGAATTTTATTAGCCTTTTAGATTCCTATTATAATAGTTACAATACTTGAAATAAATCTAACCTTCATCAACCAATCAGAGTCAACTTCCTTTGGCGCCAAAATTAACATTTGTTATACGGCAAACATAAAATTGTAATAAGTGTCCCAATAATCTTTAAATATTTAATTTACAATAAATAAAATATAATGATAATAATTAAATCATCTCAAGATTAATCCAACTTATTCTTATAACATAGCCGAATTACATTCAACATGGTGGACACCCGGCATTTCCACAATAAACGTTATTATTATGTCAAATCTAGATAGGTGTATAAATTATGATGTATTGAACATATGACGAAGAGAATATTGTGTATTTTAGTAAATACAGTGGTGTTACATAAGCCACACAAGTGAGTAAGGTTTAGTGCATTACAAAAAGAGGTAAATATGTGGGGCAGACTAGGATCGGGAATCATCTTGTAACAGTAGCTAATTGCACTTGTGTTATGGAAATCAGACACAACGATGGTACCACAACACCCAGACCCAAGACAATATAGAAAATTATGATTTCTATATTGAACTGACCGGGAATCGAACCCGGGACCTTGGAGCGGCGACGCCCTTCGAAACCTGCGTGCTTCTACTACCTACCACGGAGTTCGTCAGTAAAATAATCGTCAATATAAATATTACTATGCACTTTGTCCTCCTACACATGAATGAAGGTTTCTACGCATTCTCTCTTATATATTTTGATTACGTGGAGTGGTGTGCCAGCGTGCCCAGCCAGAGATTGTCGGAGGAACGGAGAGACCGATCGTGAGTTTGACATAAAAACGGGAACATATATCTAAGATAAGAAGGCGACGAGGGGATATTAAGAATAGCATGTAGAATGCAAAGGATTCCAGAGTCTCTACGTTGACGGATAGGGAGCCAGTTAAACTGTGCTCTAAAATTGGAGACATGGTCATACTTACGGAGGCCGAAGTTGAATCTGATGCAATTGTTGAGGAGACGTTCAAGCTTTTCGATAAGGGCTTCAGTGAGATTAGTGCAGCAAGAGTCTGCGTAGTCTATGATAGAGATGACAAGAGTTTGCATAAGCAGAAGCTTCGTCTTAAATAGGAGAAAGAATTTTAAGCGGTAGAGACTTCTCAGACAGACAATCACCTTACGGCTGACCTCAGCTATGTGAACAGACCAGCTAAGCGCAAAGTCCATAGTTAGGCCCAAGTTCTTGACACTAGTAGAGTAAGGTATAGTGGTACCTTCAAACACTATTGTGTCCAGATCCATGACATTAAACCTAGAGACAAGTGCCGGACTACCCACAATAATGGCCTGACACTTAGCAGGGTTGATAGAGATTCCGAAGATTTGTGACCACGATGAAATATAATTTAAATTTTCGTTCATAAGATGTATTGCAGCAGATAGTTCTGCAATTTCACTTTGCACGTACAATTGCAAGTCGTCAGCATACAGATGATACGAGCAGCGAAGATTAAAGGTGATAAGATTTATAAAAATAGAGAAGAGCAAAGGAGAAATTATGCCACCCTGTGGTACACCAGATGACAGATTGTACCAGACAGAATGGGCGTTAGGAGTTTTAATTGCTGCTGGCGACCACGCAGATAGGAAGAGAACCATTCCAGGGCTGAAGAAGATATTTTTAAATACGAAAGTACGGCCAGAAGGAGATCACAGTCCACAGCATTAAAGGCATTAGAAAAGTCTATTAGAACAAGAAGTGTGACTTTAGAGGAACCCATCCTGTCTCGTATGTCTTCTGTTACCTTCAGCAGAGCAGTGGTAGTTCTATGGCCTGCACGAAATCCAGACTGAAAAGGATTCAATAAGTTGTTCTGTGAGAGATGGAAGTAAGTACCTTATTGGGCGTCATCCTGTGCGCGCTGCTGGGGCGCGGCGGGGGCGGGGCGGCGGGGCGCGGCGCGCGGCGCGGGGCGCTCGACGTGTTTGTATACTTGTCGTCGTTCTCGAACGGTTCGAACGCGTAGTTCGTGTTGGAGGAGGAATAGTCTTTCCACGCTGAAGTCGGGATTAGCTGGTCCTGAGAGAGAATATTAATAATAATATATTTAAGTTATTTCTCTTCACAAATAGGTAAATTATAAAGCAACTTTACATTAAGTTAAGGGTACACATGAATTTTTTTACCAGTAATTTGTGAGAGACTTGTGTCTGAAGTAGGTTTCTGAAAAACCTGTGATACAGATCACCAAGCCCCGCTCACAGATGGCTTACAGTAAAGTATTAAGATTACCTTATGCATTAGTATTAAACATAACTTGAAGAGATGCGGCGTATTCGAGGTAGTATGTAGGTAAAGAAAATATAATATTGAATCAAGTAGGTACGAGTATGTATAGCTAGTCAAAGGAAACACTTTATAACAAAGTTTTTAGTTCTGAGATTCTGTTTGTACGTGCATAATTTGGATGAATGGGTGTGTGTGTGTGAATGTGTATGTGTGTGTATGTATAGTGTAATATTGTCAAGTCATTTTTTATGCAAATAGGCCCACTGGAGCTATAAACTGTAAATATATAAACTGGATTGAATCACTGCGGTAACTTAAGGCTGATTCACGCTACACCGTCAGGGCCGGGGCGCGGTCAAACATTATTGTATACATTTTGTATGAAAAATGCTGCGTATGATAACCAAGGCACCACGGTTCGTAACCAATAACAGACTGCATCACGACCTACAAAATTAAAACTGTAAAGCAAGAGATTGTGGATAGCACACAGGACAAGAGTATCCAATCATCCCAACTCACTTGCCCAGCACTTAATGTCTGGTGTAGTGGTCGAGAAAACGCCTACTGCGCAGCGGGTTGCGGGTTCGATCCCCGCACAATACAAACATTTGTGTGCATGAACATGTCTGTTTGTATTGGTCAGGGTGTTTTCTATGTATATTATGTATGTATTTACAAACAAAAAGTATTTAAGTATTATATCTGTTGTCTGGCACCCATAACACAAGCTTTGAGTAGCTTACTTTGGGACTGGATGGCGATGTGTGGGAATGACCAAAGTAAATTTCGTCGTCTGCAGAGAAAAATACCACAAGATCTCTTGGAATAGATATTACTTTTTGGGAAGGCAGGAGTGTCAGTGGATACTTACCGTACAAGATTTTAAATACTTATAAACCAATTGCTAAATGTCCTCTAGACAGGTAACATAAAATTATATATGAAGTGATTCATGCCTGAACGTACCCCGTCCGGGCACGGCGTTGGATTGTCAATGAGATTTTTTCCCGGCTTCGACACGGTCCGACCCCAGCAAGTTGTAGCGTGAATCATCCTTTATTCAGTTGTTATAAGAATTATTTTTAAATAGCGGCCAGCAATAGCGCAAACGCGTCCGCGCGTTTTGAGTTTGCTCCCTCCCCTCCCGTCACAGCGTGATGTTTTATATCTTAAAGCCTTTCTCGATAAATAAGCTATCCAAAACAAAAATATACGGCCTTACCACAAATAAATAAACAAGGTTTGAACTACTGTTTAAATGTTATGCGGCTAAAGTGTAATGTATGTCACCCTTATGTCATTTGACTTGATTGACGTTGTTTTTAAACTAGCCGTATCATATTTAAACAGTTGTCCAAACCTAGTTTAATTATTTGTGGGCAGATAGTTTTTAAATCTGTTCAATAGTCCCTGAGATTAGCGCGTTCAAACAAACAAACAAACTCTTCAGCTTTATAATATACCTTCTCTTTTGTATGAGAGCGAGCAGCAGCAATATAAGGGCAGCCACACACCCCACCCCAACGTAAAACTTCGTCTTCTCTAGCTTCAGTCTTTCTACTATAACTTAGACTACAAGGCTTTTGAAAGACTGTCCTAAAAATAGATGACTAACCTTTCCTTTAGTTGACGATCGTCCTCTATAAAGCGTGCAGACGGCCTGCAACAGTGCCACCAATATAAGGGCAGCCACACACCCCACCACAACGTATAGCTTCGTCTTCACTAGCGCAAAGAACGAATGAGCTACTGTCTTTCTACTATAACTGTCACCTTTGGGATAGTTCTGCCAAATCTTTATACACAATTGAAAACCGAGCAAAGAAAATTATCAGAGACGACGAACTTTTCGAAAATATATTGCTGAGTCTCGGGCATAGGCGAAATAGTTGGTCAGGTTACATTTCGGAGAGTGTGCGAAGGAATTGCATGACTTGATTCCACCAGCCCCTTTACATCTTCGAAAGACAAGACGCGGGCGAGTCTTCCACCCCTACGTCGTAGAGATCCCAACAAAACGCTCATAACGATTTATTTATTTAAACTTTATTGCACTGTTAATGATACAATTGGCGGACTTAATGCCTTATGGCATTCTCTACTAGTCAACCGCTTGGGAAATGCAGAGAGTTAAATCAGTGGCGGAATATTCGTAACGATTTCGGTCCACATTTCTTCTGCGTACTGCTAGGCAGTGGAATTTGCTGCCGGCAGAAGTGTTCCCTGCCAACTACAATTTCGACGTTTTCAAGAAAAGAGTGAATAGGCTGTTACTAAACAGACATGGTCCATCATAGACTGCATTATCATTTAACATCAGGTACAATCGTGGCTAAATGTCTGGCTATCTAAATAAATAAAATACTTGTGACTTACAAGATATGTAAAAGACTGCCCTAAAGAATAGATGTCTTACCTTTCCTTTAGTTGACGATCGTCCTCTATAAAGCGTGCAGACGGCCTGCAACAGTGCCACCAATATAAGGGCAGCCACACACCCCACCACCACGTATAGCTTCGTCTCCGCTAAGCCGAAGAACGAACGCGCGTTGCCTGACTCTTCGTCTTGAGGACGGGTGGATACGACTGGAAAGAAAAGTATTTTTATTATGGTGCTTAACTCTTACCCCCTTATTCATATTAAGTCAAACAGTCTAATAAACCTATTTTAGCTATTACCCTGTTTTGTCACTTTCTGTCAAATGGTGACAGCGCCAAGAAAGAACGAGACAAAACAGTGTAATAGTTAAAGCGGGTTTATTAGACAGTTTGCGTTATTATAAATAAGGGGGATAAGGTTTAAAATAAATAGTGTATGTTTCGAAATACTTTTTTCGTATGGATTTACAAACTGTGTGTTCAATTAAGTATGTGCGTACATCCTGTATGTATCTGTGTGCTATAAGTATTTCTCTCTCTCTCTCTCTCTCTCTCTCTCACACACACACACTCTCTCGCTCACAAGCTATTTTGATCTCTTCCGTGTTTCCATTCAAAATCTATAGGCCACGTTCGTATAAATAAAACGTTAATGTACATAAAATAATATTTATACTTTAATAATTTAAACAATTAATTTTGATATTGTACTCCTATGAGTATATAACGGTGCGCAATTCAGTTTTCTCCACCAACCAAATGCTGACAAAAACCGATTTTTTGCAATCATTAACTTAGGTAATAAAGTTTTCGACTTACTGCTCATAGGTTCGAAAACCAAGAAGTCCGGATCAACGTTCAAATTCCCCACTTTGCCTTGCGCAAGAGTTTCTTTAACCGCCGCCTCCCACTTCAATCTGTCCTTGTCTGTCCCGTTCACGGAGGGTGAGACGGCACTATCGAGCGATCTAGCGCTGGACCCTTCTATCAGGTTTGAGTCGATGGATTTGAGGGTTAACTCGGCAATTATTGCTTTGGTTTCGTTCCTGTGAAGAAAATGCTTGTTAAGAATTCAGTTTTTCAGTTTTTTGGTATTGGACTTGAGTTGTTTTGATTGGATATGTTGTTAGATTTAAGTTGTTTTTGCAACAACTAAATTTTTAAACGTTTAACCAACAGTTGATTGATCAGAATCTTTCATTCTTTAAGTTTTTGCCCGAAGAGTATTACATCCTTGTTCGTAATAACACAAACAGTCTAATAAACCTATTTTAGCTTTAACACTGTTCTGTCACTTTCTGTCAAATGTTGACAGCGCCAAGAAAGAACGAGACAAAACAGGTAATAGTTAAAACAGGTTTATTAGACTGAATGCGTTATTATGAATAAGGAATACAGGAGTAAGACATAAAAACTATTTGCTAACAGAACGATATGACAGTGAATGTTTATTTTTAATTAGTTATTTAGTTTACTAGCGACTTACACTCTGATAATACAAAAAATCTAATCCTTTAGACGCCTTGTGTCAATAAACAGTTAACGACATCTAGCGGCGTGAAGCAGAACATTATTCACGCCTGTGAAAAGCTTGTATTATCCAATCTACTCACTGCGTTAACCCGTTGAAAGGTCAACGTTGTGAAAGCTCTTATTCCTCTTGATCTCCTTCGCCAGATGGTCAGCCACTTACTTCCTAATGTCCTTATACTCCTTAGTGCCCGCAAATTATATTTTCAAAGGTTACTAGAAAGTATGTTAATAGTTGCCGCGAGTCAACATACAGCTAGCGCCATCTAGCGGCGTAGGGCCTAACTACGTACTCAAGTCTTCCAAAAGTAATCAATAAACTACTCACTGAATAAACCCGTTGACCGTTACGCCCTTGAAGCCCTTATTCCTCTTTATTTCCTTTGCCAAGTTATCAGCGACCTGCTGACTCAACTCCTCATACTCCTTATTAGCAGAAACTAATACTTTCACATCTTACTAGAAACCATGCAATGGTTGCCGCGAGTCAACATACAGCCAGCGCCATCTAGCGGCGTGGTGCATAACTACATACTCAAGTCTTCCAAAAAGCAATAAATAAACTACTCACTGCATAAACCCGTTGACTGTCACGCCCTGGAAGCCCTTATTCCTCTTGATCTCCTTCGCTAAGTTATCAGCGACCTGCTGGCTCAACTCCTCATACTCCTTAGTAGCAGAAACTTTTACTTTTATATCTTACTAGAAACCACGCAATGGTTGCCGCGAGTCAACATACAGCCAGCGCCATCTAGCGGCGTGGTGCATAACTACATACTCAAGTCTTCCAAAAAGCAATAAATAAACTACTCACTGCATAAACCCGTTGACTGTCACGCCCTGGAAGCCCTTATTCCTCTTTATTTCCTTTGCCAAGTTATCAGCGACCTGCTGACTCAACTCTTCGTATTCCTTAGTGCCTGGTGCGGGGGGCTTGAAGCTATCTGCTAGGCCTGTGATGCGTATCAGCATTATATAGGAGGAGAGCCCGGGGATGGACGGCTCGGTGGTTAACTCGTCTTCTGGTGGTTCTGGGGGGAAATAAAGTCTTATATATAAAATTATCGTGTCACAATGTTCGTTCCCGTACTCCTCCGAAACGGCTTGACCGATTCTCATGAAATTTTGTGAGCATATTGAGTAGGTCTGAGAATCGGCCAACATCTTATTTTCACCCTTCACATTTTTCTTTAATTACGTGGCTGGGCGGGAAGAGGATGGGGGCGAAACAAAGTTCGCTGGGTCCGCTAGTTTAGTTGTAAAAAACAACTGACTGGGAACTGATACCCACTGATGATGCGCTTTAAAACTAGATTTTTGTCTCCAACCTAGAACTTTTCTCCCCCAATAGCCTGTGTATTCTCTGCGCTGTGTACTACCTATTGCCACTTGAGCTTGCTGATCTGCAGGTCATGTCTTTCACATAAGTTCTTTTATGTAGGTAAGTATTTATTTTATATTATTATGTTTATAATATACTTGCTGGCCCGGCAAACGTTGTTTTGCCTTTTAAATTATTTCTAAATAAATTCTTGTGTAAAGAAAATTTTTTGGTTTGTATGTGTTTTTAAAAGCACACAACACATTATAAAAAATAAAAACAAAAAAAATCGACCATAAGGGAAAAAAATATATATTTAAGGGTGAACCACCCTTATCACTTAGGGTATGAAAAATAGTAGCCGATTCTTAGACCTACTGAATACGCATATAAAAATTGGTTTATTTTTTTGGATACCATTTTTTTGTAAAAATAGTTTTTTTTTTTTAATTAATCGAAACCCTTACAAGCGATTAAAAAATATCCTATCCCACAAAAGTGCTCAACGCCGCTAAAGAAGTTTCCACTTCAAAAACTCACCGGGGCCACACGGCTTGATGCAGACCCGGTTCTCGGACACGACAGGAGTTTGGAGATGCTTGCTGGTCCTCTTGTTGACTGGTTCGAAGTTGCCGCCTTGCGTTATGAACATCATGTATAAGCATTGCGTGTCCGTGAATGCTAGATCCTGTGGAAAAAGAGTTATAACGTTAAGGGTCGATTTTATCAACGTCAAATAAGACTTATTCAACTGAAGTATAAAAAGAATAATTTCAAAATGACATTTACATTAAATTAGGCATATTGCATTTGATTTGACGAATATACATGGGTTGTTTAGGTCAGTGACATCCAACTTAGGGATGATAATATGAGTTATGCTTATTCTAAAAAAAAAATTCTTTAAATTCTGAGCAAGTTTTATACAAGAAAACCTGTTCACAACATTCAAAAAAATTACAAAACGAATAGGAAAACTCGCACCCTAGCGCGTAGCTAGCGTTTTTCTACGAAATGCTACGCCGTAGCTAGTAAGCTACGAAGAGGCTACCTGGTGTTGGTAGTTTTGACTCGATCGCTGTATCGTATAAAAATGTGTTTTTGTGGGTTTTTTCCATTTGAAAATTTTTTTTTATATTCATTTTGGCATCAGTATCGTTTGTACAGCCACCCCTGAGTCGCTCGTCGCTGGCCAAAACAACACCCTGTATATAAATATCGGACACCAATCACATACATTGCTCTGATAACAAAGTAAGTAGCTAATGCACTTGTGTTATGGAAATCAGACACGACGGTGGTACCACAACACCCAGACCCGAGACAATATTGAAAATTTTGATTTCTACATTGACCCGACCGGGAATCGAACCCGGGACCTCGGAGCGGCGACGCCTTAAAACCAGCGTGCTTAGCCACTACACCACGGAGGTCGTCAAATAGGAATATAAGGAGGAGGAATATTAGGAATATTCGTCGAATCAAATACAATACGACATTGGTAAAATGAAGCCTAAGAAAACTTGTGGGTGGATATACCTTAAACCTGAATTGAAAAGTCACCATCATTGTCTACCAGACAACCACTTGTACATTTATTTGTTTAAAAATAATACGAATAGTAACGAATTTAAATAAAAAAAAACTTTAAAAATCCACGATCACACCTTTTTACTGTACTGTACTGTATGCATAAAATCGGCTCCTGTTAGTTGGGTCGTTCTTCTTTTTTACCGACAATGGATATGACTGATAAATCAATATTTTACATTTACATATCATATTAGTAATCATTGGTAATATTGCCTAAATTGTTGTGTGAGATATCATTTTTCAGATGGTCTATCTTATGATGTCAAATTAATTTATAAGCAAACAATATCGATTAAAATGTACACCTCTGTCACGGTCTTCAAAAATAGTACCACTTACACCTCCGTCACGCGATGTAACTTTTTTCGTAAGTTGAATAATTAAAAGAAGTACCTACGACATGATAACATAATTCCTAATCTATCATACATCAGGAATATTTTCATAGTTTGAAGTACTCATACTTTTGTTCTTATAATCATACATTTGTGTTATTGGGGACAATTTATTGTCGGTAAAAAAGAAGAACGACCCAGTTATCTTATCAGGGCTCGAAGTTAGAGCTTTCTACCTCTGATATTGTCTTCTGCGGCCGATGTCTGTAACAATTTTTGTATATATTTCGCGTAGACAATTCCAACTTTCAGATTTTCTGCTGCACCAAATATCCTTTTAACTTTTAAAGTACCTAATCTTCAAAATCCTTGTATTTTTAAAAATAAATAAAAAAACTCAATAAAATAAATACACAAAAACACCAATTCTGCCTCACCGTTTTTCGAGCGCCACCTGGTGTATTTACAGGTAACTATATCGAGACTTACGTACCTGGTTTCCCATCTCCCACATTCTTATGTAAAACTACACCTGATCTCCGACGCGAAGTCCTAAACATCCACACATGCATTACTCGCCCCACTAACCTTCACATCCCCAGTATCCCTCTTCCTGACAAACGTTAGCGTAGTTATCCCATCCTGCTGGCTGCCAGATTCCTTGGACAGGTCCTGCCTCGGATCCACTCTTGGTGCGGAGTACCCTGACACCCAGGAGTCCATTAAGAATGGTCGACCTGAACGGGAGTCCACCCAGCCTATGATCGTGTCTGATTGTGACTGTGGAGAGAAAAAAAGGAGTCGAGGTTAAAGAGATAAAGTATTTGAGTTGATAGTGAAAAACTGATAGGTTTGGGTAAAATAATATAAACTGTTTAAGTCGATACACACACATACGAAAACTTTATTTTCGTCGTCACTTGAGAGCTTAGTTAACTTCTATAAAGATAACGCATATTCGAATGTGCTATTAGCCATGTGCGTGTAGTCTAGGTGATCTTTTCAAAAAACTCAACCAACCACAACCAAATTATAAGAGGTTTTAGGAAATAATTGTGAAAACGTAATGGTAAGTTATAAAAAATTTAAAACCTAAACAAAGAAAGTTATAACTAATTAACTGGATCACTCAATCTGGACTCCTGTAGAATAAACCATAACGCGTATCCAAGAATATACTACCTATGTGTTTATAATTTGCATTTGAAATAATTGTGAAGAATTTGTGAAAGCTGCTGAACAAGTTTTCGAATCGTTTCAAAGCCAAGTTTAAGATTTAAAACGGTTTATATGGATTACTCAGAATGCACTATTTTCAGTTAAGTGATCTTCTAAAACACCACCTTATACTGAAAAAGTATTAAACATTATCATGTTTATTATAAATTATGCTTCTGGGAAAATTTGTGAAACAAAGATCGTGATAGAAATCTTACTGGTTTAAGAAAAAATGAAAATATAGTTTTTTCTCGATCGTCCCAACTGAGTGATCCTTATTTTGAAGTATATTTAATAAACCCAAACTTATAGAAAGAAGGTTGCATCAGAAATTGTGAAAAATGTTGTACTATAATTTGACGAACCAATCGTTTGACGAACGTTTTGACGAACCAAACCCCGCAAGTGTTTTATTTTAAAAGAAAACTCATTTTTTGCAATCCTTAACCGTTTACTTGAGTACCGAGAGTTGTGTGAGTTTTGTTTATAGAAGTTTTAAAGACGATTTTAGAGTACAAAACGACTCTTAGTACAACAAACTAAGGGTCGATTTTACCAACGTCAGGTAGGACTCATCCGACCGAATACGTATAAATCGATCTATTTTAAAATGTGATTTACATGTATCATTTAGGTAATGAATGCTGACAAATAGTTGACGCTTTCGAATTAGGCGTTTTGTTTTGTATTTGACGAATATTCCATATCTGACGTTGATAAAATCGGCCCTAAATGAGATTAATCCTACTCATCATTCATCATGCCAAAGGACGTCCGCTGCTGAACATAGGCCTCCCCTACGGCTTTCCACGGCGACCGATCACTAGCGGTCTGCATACAGTTTGCTCCTGAGATCTTTATAAGGTCTTCTGTCCATCTTGTCGGTGGACGTCCTATGCTGCGTCTTTGATCAAAGGGTCTCCAATCTAGAACTCTCCTGCCCCAACGGCCATCAGTTCTTCGCGCTATGTGCCCTGCCCACTGCCACTTGAGCTTACTGATTCTCAAGGCTATATCCGTTATCTTAGTTCTTCTACGTATCTCCTCATTTCTGATTCGATCCCGTAGTGAAACACCCTGCATATGATAATACTACTCACCATCTTCCTATCATTGCTGAAACCGATCCCAGTCCACAGATTAGTATGTTTCGTCTTAATAGTAAACTTGATGGAGTCCTTCCCCCTCTTCAGTCCTAAGTAGTCCCACGAAGCGTAGTATTCGCAGGAGCCATTGCTCGGGGTGCAGTTAGTCGGGTGTTGCCAGAAGCCGCCACATTTGTCGGGGAGGGGAAACACTCCGCCGGAGACGGAGGATTTTGTTTCTTCTGTAGATAGAAATACGGTTGATAATTAGTTGGAGCCGTCAAATATTTAAAAAATCCTACATTATCACATACATTACTTGTATGCAGCGTGGAAAAAAATACGAGCTAAATTTAAGGGGGTGGTTGTCGATCGAGTTTGGAATAAGGGTTTTTTTTTTTCAAGAATTTTAATTATTATTTCTCCTGTATTCAAGACTGGACACTTAACCATCCCCTTTAATTTGATTCGGATATTTTTAACACTATGTATTAGAAACAAAAAAAGTAGATAAAATCTGCAAGGATCCCTAAAATTATATGCAGTGGGTAAAAAAATACGAGCTAAATTAAAGGCGGTGGTTAATCTAGTCTAAAATTAAAATCATCATTATTTTAAGATTTTTTTTTTAAAAAAAAATTAAGAAATATTTTTTTTAGAATGAAGAATTTTATTTTTTATATTTTTCCTATATTCTAATCTCGATTGACAACCATCCCCTTGAATTTGGCTCGTACTTTTTTACACCCTGTTTAATATCATTGCTTATATACTCATTGAATGGTTTAATTCCTTTTTTTGAAGTCTGTAAAAAAATATAGACCATGTCCAAAACCACCAAAGAAGTTCATCTTATTCACTCCTCAGACTCAATAGATTTATTGACATTATTTAACAGATATGAGGCCTAATGTCGCTTACCAAGGAAATTAATGGTACTTCAGCTCATCTTGTCTGCAGAATCAATGTCGGTTATATTTGGTCCCATTTACAGAAGTTGGCAGAAGCTACTTAATTATTATTTTTTTCTTTTTCTTTTTTCTTTTTTTTTTCTTTTTTTTTTCCTTGTGTTTTTGTTATAGTTGCTATTTTCTTTTTCTATAATTATTTGTACATGTGCATATATTTTTGTTGTATTGTTTTTTTATTATTATTATTATTATTATTATTACATATTTGTATTATTCTATAAGGTTTTGGAATTCTATTATCCTTGTGATTTTGCTATACAATATTAAACAATATTGCTCTTATTCTAGTTTGTGTTAGTGATTGTGTTTGTGTTTGGGGAGTAAAGTAATCCCTCTACGTCGTCGCCTTTAGGTACTAAGATGTTCTTAGTGACTTGGTTGATAGAGTTAGTTATGTTAGTGGATTGGCCAATATCTTGTTTCGGACTTGCTCGTCGCCCCTGCGCATGGCCATCCGCAGGTTGTAGTCCCGGATTATTGTTGGTGTGGCCTTCTCTGCCCGGATTATCAGACGAGCTGTGGCGTCGTCGGTGGCATTGTCTGTGTAATAAACACAAGACTTTGTGTGTCTAGAGATGGCCACAACAGCGTGGGGAACACTCTTTAGGAGATGGGATTTTTTTGATACTGTGCGCACTATCACCACTGACTCAAAAGTCTGCCCCTGTGCTTCATGTATGGTAAGTGTGCGTGATCCTTCGTCTTTCCCGTATCCTTGGCTGATAAGGCTTGCCTTTTCAGCTTGGGTGTGAGTGAGGTATAGGGTTCTTTCTGATTTTGGGATCACTGCACCTGAGAAGCGCTTGAGGTAAAGGGACTGTACTTGAGTATTGGCTGAGTATATGCCGCTGTAGATTTCACTAAGGGCATACGCTACATCCTGGGGGTTTCGATAGGTGCACAGTAACTCCTTAGTAACCTCTGTGATTTTATTAGGTCTGTTGTATTCCAAAGTGAAGAGATTACAGCGATCTATGTATGGGAGTTGGTTATTATCTCCTAACAAAGTCACCTCTCTGGCTTTCGCTATTTGGATAGCCAGTACAATGGATCCAAAATGGTTCATGAGGGCTTCATCCACCATTAGGCGTGTGCACGATTCTCCCTCACTCATACCATTTACAAGTAGAGATGCCATTGTTCTGACTCTCCTTTTCGCCCTCTCTTCCCCTATTCTCGTTGCCAGTTTCTCTCGGAGGTCCTTTGCTGCTTCAGTCGTGGTTGTGATTATTATGTCCTGTTCGGGGTTTATTTGGGACATTACCCACGTGGTTTTGCCACAACCAGGGACTCCATTGACCCATGTAATTGTCGGTATAGTCCAGTGTTCCGGGACCTTACCTTTCGACAGATCTCCCGATATGGTGTTAGCCATTTCGATTATTCTGTCGTCGAGCATGACCTTCGTACACTTTGCGACTACGACTATGGGGTCTTCGGACGGTGTTTTGAAGACATAAGCTATACCTGGTTCCGAAACGGCAGCTTCTACCGTCGGAAGAAGCTGCCGTTTCATTTCCTACATGGGTTCTAGGAAAATGGACTTAATTTTCAGATTCATAAGACTAGATTACCAAAGAAGTTAAGAAGAGCCGTGACCGTGGTATCTCAGCTTATCTTGTGTGTTGCGTTGTGGGCTGTAACTGAATGGACCTTGTCTGTGAAGAAATGAGTCTGAAAATAGCTTACCAAAGAAGTTAATTCTAGTTACTCCCCCCCGGGCCATGACCATGGTACTTCAGCTCATCTTGTCTGTAGAATTTGCCAGAGGCCTCTGTTCCTTTCTTCAAGCCTGACGGGAAGGGAGTCCACATATTTGGTCAACTCCTGACCATTACTGTGGAAAGTGTACCTAATTCCAAGAACCGCAACCGCAAATTGCATTGCTAATGTAAGTAACCGTAGTCACTTCAGTACTCTAGAAGTCGGAACAAGCTGCAGTCTCATTTCCTAGCTGGTACCTCAGAAAATGGACCCAATCTTTAGATTCATAAGACAAGCTTACCAAAGTTAAGAAGAGCCATGACTGTGGTATCTCAGCTTATCTTGTGGGTAGAAGTCACGTGGCTGCAACTGAATGGACCTTATACGTAAAGAAATGAGTCTCAAAATGGCTTACCAAAGAAGTTAATCCTAGTCACTCCCCGCTGCGAGCCATGACCATGGTACTTCAGCTCATCTTGTCTGTAAAAGTCTCCAGTGGCGGCTGTTCCCTTCTCCAAGCCTGATGGAGGGGAGTGCACGTATTTTTTGGGTTCCTGTCCCCGAGCCCAGATGACGTGCATTAGGTCATCTACTATTGAGTGGTCTGTTGGTTCTTTGGCCTGAAAAAGAGAATTTAGTTTGATATTTAACATACAGTGCACTTGAAAATGTGTGTGTTTATCAACAGTCTTCTGTTATACTTTTGTTTACGCGACCGCCGGCGATCTTTTTATCCATGACCGTATAAAATTGATATGGCGACAGACACCTTGCCTATAGTTTTTCTATAATATACGACGAATTTGATGTAGACTGAAGTAGGATTTTACTAACATCAGATAAGGAATATTCTTCGAATAGAATACAATACGCTTGATTTGAAAACTTCCCATATTTGACAGAAATTATTTTTGTAAATGTCATTTCTAATTCGGTCGTTTTATTCTTATTCAGTCGGATAAGTCCTATCTGACGTTGGTAAAAACAGCTTTTAGCATAAAATTATTATCCCTTCCGATAGAAATATTAATTTTATGGCTTTTAGTAAACTAATATTTACAAAGTTATGTATGGTTTAAACTTAGGCTCACACCGCAGTTCGCACGATAGATTTAATTGACAAAGAATTAATTGAGGCACACCTCAATAATCTAAGATCATACCTGAATTTTCTTCCTAAACATGATGGTCGTGACTCCATTCTCCTCGAATCCCGCCGCCGCTGTGACGTCATCGTGACCTCCCCAGAAGGTATCCACTCGTGGAGTTGACCTAGAAAATAATAAAATTCGTGTTTGAGAATCGAAATCAGCAACTTTTAGTACTATAGTGTTTAACCGCTTTTTTGGTAAAATACTGGAAAGAGTAAGATAAATACGAAAAAAAGACCTATTTTGTGCCTCTTCACGCATAAATATTTTGGTATTAATGGAATGTGTCCGTAACGAAGTGGAAAGAGCAGATGTATGTAAATATAACATGAATGTGTTAAATGTAGGCTATTGTAACAGTGTTTTGACTTTGCGATTGTCAGGAAGCCAGAGCTCACTGTACAAAATGGTTTTGAACGGAATCAAGCGTAGATAGATAGATACATAAATGCTGATATAGTTTTGTAGTAACAATATCTGTATAACTACAAAATATCATATTTTTTTCTCTAGGATACTACAATAAGTTATTGAACGACAATTTTTTAATGATTTTAATGAATAGCTTGAATAAACAACTTTTACTATGGGGTCATAGTCTAAATCCTACATAAAATTTCGGTTCGCCATTCAAAAGTAGTCAGCTACATTAACGATAATGTATGGAGAGGCAGACAAAAATTTAAGGTTTGAACTATGGTCCCCATTTAAATTTGCAGATATGGCCTCATTCACCTCCTAAAATTTGGCAACACCCTTCAATGTCAGTGTATGCTGAGTGCTGCCTCGGTGGCGCAGCGGTAGGAGGGTCGCACTTTAAAGCGACGGCTGCGCCAGAGGTCCCGGGTTCGATCCCCGGGTCGGGCCAAAAAAAATATACCTGAGTTTTTCTGTTCAGAAATTCTTAGGGTAGCCCGGAGTTTGGGAATTGGCGGTGTTTCACCCCTGTGCTTCGGAAAAGCACGTAAAGCCGTTGGTCCTGCGCCTGAACTCTCTCCGGTCGTTACAGATTGCTGTCCCTAAGGGCTATGAGAGTAAAAGAATTAGAGAGTGCACCTGTGTTTGCGCACACACTTGTGCACTATAATATGTCCCGCGCAGTCGGTTACTCATTGTGACTGGCCACCCTAGTCGAAATCGGCTAGGAGGACTAATATTATGCTGAGTGAATAAGAAATATATACCTGTCTCTAGTATAATAGTCGAGCACTCTATGGTAGTTTCCTCTAGCTGTTCCGATGACTATGTCAGTGCAGTCCATGGGATTGAAGTCGAACTTCGGCACGTACTCGTGAGCGGGGTAGTAGCCTGAAATCACTCGCATTGGTAAGTCTATCCAAGTATAAAAATTATGAAAAATAATACACCAATCACATACATTGCTCTGATCCCAAAGTAAGTAACTAATGCACTTGTGTTATGGAAATCAGACACAACGGTGGTACCACAACCCTCAGAACCGAGACGATATAGAAAAATATAATTTCTACATTGACCCGACCGGTAATCGAACCCGGGACCTCGGAGCGACAACGCCTTGAAACCCAGCGAGCTTAGCCACTACACTACGGAGGTCGTCAAGTGAATGTGGTAAGTATTCGCTGTGTGATCCTAATCGATGATAACGCTCGCAGTGACCAAAAATTGACAACTTTGGCGGACTTCTGTCATTACTTTTCTAACAGTTATAGTACAAAATTTATGTAGCTGTGCATTTTATTTTAGTAATAGAATAAATGGCAATACAATATTTCATTGAAATAACTTTGGTTTAATTACATTTCGTAATGACAGCCAGCCATTTATCATTTCATCGTCCGACAATACCTACCGAAAGAGAAATAATACCCAAATGGTGCCCAAGTAGAAAATCTTAGTCCCCCTTATTACAAAAACTTTGCACCGGGCTTTGAGCCGTACTAAAGTAAAGATTGCACTTGTAAAAAGCAACTGTGTCAGACTGAGAATAGTGACACATTACGACATTCAATAATGGAGGTATACTTTCCTAATTGTTCGGGTAGGTATAGGCTAACAGCCTTATTCATAATAACTTAAAGAGTCTTACAAACCTATTTAAGCTATTACACTGTTTTGTCACTTTTTGTCCAATGATAAGCGCTAAGAAAGAACGAGACAAAACAGTGTAATAGTTAAAACAGGTTTATTAGACTGTTTGCGTTATTATGAATATGGGGGTTGGTTTACACATAAATTAGTTAGGTACTCGGTTATTAGGTCAGGTGTGCAAAAGAGAATGCAACGAGAGAGCATCGCTTTATAATTGTCAGAAACTGTAGAGCACTGTCTCTTTTGTATAAGAACTAAGAAGCAAGTTGACAAAGAGATGAATAAGGAAGTAAATACTAATAAAATTTGGTACACTTTATTACTATCCTTTGCTTGTCGAATGTTGTATGTAAACAATCTTGATATTCCTTTTAAACGAACAAATTCATTTTAAAAAAAGATAAACACAAAACTCACAACCTAAATAGGTAATTCATCATTGAACATCAAGTGAGATCTTTTTGAATCAAATAGTTAATTTTAATTGTTTTTTTTTTAAAGTTATAAAAATATTGTTTACAATATTTGACTAGCAAAGTTAAACGGAATTTGCACAGTAGAATTATTGCTAAAAAGAAAATTACATGTAAGTAGTAGGTAATATAAGAAGGAAGAATTTCAGACACAAATATAGAGGAAAAGGAAAGAAGGATGAAGATTGGTTAAGAAGATAGCAAAGCGAAGCAGATGCAAGGCTTTCTACTGATATGAAGCAGAAAGATTCATAGTATTTAAAATAAATGATTTCTACATGATTAGAGCTAGAGTTAATCTAAGATTTACGTTCCCATGCATAACATTTTATGTGTTGAGCAGTTTCTTGTCATTAGATGTTTATGTCATCCAGAGATGGCGCTAGCATCACTTTAGGATCGATTTAAGTTTTATAGCGGAGAGTGATTGCTTTTCGCAAACGTAAATAATAAACAGTAAAACAATAATAATGAGTAGGTACGTACTTTTAGTAAATAAAGGACTTTATTATGTCAAATAAAATAGTATTTAAATTAATCCAAAGGTCATTAACGCATTTCACAAAATTAACAATCGCACTTTTTCTTTGTCTATGGTTTTAAATGTTCCTAAACTATCCTAACGCCATCTAGTGAGAGCTATGTTATGGGAGAAAACTGCTAATTAGTCATTTGTAATGCAATTTAATACTCTTCTTTCGTAGTTGTTATGTAAATGTCAGTAATTTTACAGTTTAATTCACAACTACTGTGCTATACACAAATGCTATACAGATAAATTGTTCTACAAAATAATCCATTGATATACCTAATCGGAATAAAATATATTAAAAATATTAGTTTCCTCAAGATTTCATGAGGTATATATCAATGGATAACATTTTTATGTTTCATTCGATCTTACAAAATCATGATTGTATGTTAACTTTTTTTATTAACATTTAAGATCAAACGAAACATTCAGGGTTCATATGAATTTGCTAAATAAAATATGGGCTAAATCCCAACAAAAACACAGACGTGCATTTAACCGCCGTCGCCGAACAAATGGTCGACAATTTCTAAATTAATTATGCAATCCATATGATATCCTGAATACAAATAAAGTGCAAAGCGAGTGCATTACCTGCTTCTTCTGTAAGGCCCTTGACTAGCAACGTCTCCGTATCCTCGGCCTTTGGCAAGGGAGTGGGTTCTGATTTGGGTTCTGGGGTCGGTTCTGGCTCTGATTTAGGTTCTGGAGATGGTTCTGGCTCAGACTTAGGTTCTGGGGATGGCTCTGGCTCAGACTTAGGTTCTGGGGATGGCTCTGGCTCAGACTTAGGTTCTGGGGATGGCTCTGGCTCAGATTTTGGTTCAGGAGTAGGCTCTGGCTTAGATTTGGGTTCAGCAGTAGGTTCTGGCTCTGATTTTGGCTCAGGAGTAGGTTCTGGCTCTGATTTGGGTTCTGGAGTTGGCTCAGGTTCAGCTTTGGGTTCTGGGGATGGTTCCGGTTCGGCTTTAGGTTCTGGGGTTGGTTCAGGTTCACCTTTGGGTTCTGGGGATGGTTCAGGTTCAGCTTTGGGTTCTGCTGTGGGTTCTGGCTCAGATTTGGGTTCGGCCGTAGGTTCTGGTTCGGATTTTGGCTCAGGAGTTGGTTCTGGCTCAGATTTTGGCTCAGGGGTAGGTTGTGGCTCAGTTTTAGACCCCCGGGTCGGGTTAAATGCGGAGTGGTTAAGTGGTAAGTGTTTAGACTTTGGTGCAAACTTTGGTTTAGGTTTAAACTTTGGACCCGTTTCGGTCTTGGGTTCAGGGGTGGGTTCTGGCTCAGAAGTAGGTTCGGGCTCTGGGATGGGAGTAGTTTCGGGGTTATTAGAGGTCGTTGTTTCCACATCTGCAAAAATAAGGAAACCATGCAGCATTATATACATTAGTATTACTCACAGACCACATAACCCAGAGATGTCGGATATAATGACATCCAATAAAGCTTTTTCAGCCGTAAAAGATATTTAGCCGCCCAACCCAATTTATTGTTTTTCCTTTCATTAAAGTTGGAATTACAATTAGCAGTAAACATTTGTCAAGGCACTGTTATTAAACCAAGTATGGACAATTATTGTCGGTATTTTATATGAACAAAGTGCTATTTTCAGGCTATGTGTTCCGTGATGTATTATACAAATTTCTGTTAGTGTCGTAGCCAATTATGTGCTTTTTTGCGTGGCGAACGCTTGCTTTTGCGCTTTTGTGTGTTATAGTGCACGGTATAAATAATTTGTTTTATAATGTACAACTTACTGCTGTTGGTTGATGTTTCTCGCTTTTTGCGCCCTGAAAAAATACCAAAAGTATCTTCGGTTATTTAAAATGACTTCTCTTCCCAGATTTTCGGGAACCAAATATTTCACAGTTTGAGAAATAGGTATTATTTTCATTGTTTCTCCTTACAGGAGGCCGATTCTCGCGTCAATCGAACTTTTACCCGTGTGGGAATTCAATTGCGGGTTCAACGGTTTTACCTAAAAAATCAAGTTAAATATCTACACGTTAAAAAACTATCACACAAACATAATCTAAATAAATAGAAATCGTGACTCTGAGAAATCAAAAACATTTTTTTCTTCCACAAAGAAAATTCGATCGGTGAACTTTTTTCGTATACGAATTGCACGAGACTTGACCCCCAGGTTTTTGACCAGTTCAAACTGGTAAGACAAAGTAAAACATTTCTGCAAGTTCTTTTATAATGATAAAAAAGGCAATTTTATTTATATTGATTATTTAACACACATAACAGATGGGCCATTTTTAAGCCATTATGTAGCATCATCTTTAAATCACTGATAGATGACGACTGTATCGTTTTTACATGAAATTACAATTCTATTTAACTTTAGTAACATTCAAAATAGTCAGAAAGAACAATTTTGTATTAAGAATTCATGCTTTCATCTGTTTCGTGTGCTATAATTAGTAAAGTAAAAGAACCAGCCAATCTATTTCATTCCAATAACAACTTACCTTTAGAACTAGAAACCTTGTACGATATACTAGTTTTAACAGTAACATCGTTGCCAAGGTTTTTGAAGTCGAATCCGTCTAGCGAGTGCATGGCGACGCGCTTGTTTCGGTTGTCGTTCTCGCTCGTAAGAGTCGGTTCTGAAGTCGGTTCTGGCTGGGCGTTTGGTTCGGAGGTCGGTTCTGGCTCTGGTTTTGGTTCTGCGGAGGGTGGTCCTAGCATGAGATACTTGTAGATTCAGATACATTTATTTGCTTTTACACAGAAGGTTTACAATCAATTTAATGTCCGGCCTATTTAGCCATTGACAAATAGCATGCAAAGATTTATAATTATATACTAAATAAAAATAAGAATATAATTAAATTAATTAATTCACAGTTCTCATTTCAGATCTTAAGATTATTTGTCAATACAATGTAAGGACAACAGCACGTCAAGGTTAACACTGCGGTGTCTTATACAGTTGCAATAAGGCCTAGTTTGCAACAAAAGTGGGTAGCCTGATGTACTGGCGACTGTACATGTAATTAAGTCTGAGTTAAAATGTTAGAGCGTCATATTTAGAGTCAATAGACGGAAACGATTTATTAACATAAATAGAATTAATTAGTTTAATTTTAAAATAATATTAACCATAAGGTTGTATTCAAGTTTAGTAAATAATAAATTGGTACCTGAGTACCATAGTACACAATGATATTCATTGAGCATGGAAACAAGGTTACAGAGGTCTTACAGCTATTACAAGTTGCACTTAATTCTACCTTTTCAGGTGTATACACATTTTACATAAATTTATTTCAGTTATGATTGAATCCATCTGTTCTTCAGTGCATGTTCTATTAACTCTATTTTAGAAGATGACCTGCCGTTATATTTCCTTAAAATGGCTAAGGAAAATTACGTTTGGCATATGATGCTTGAAAGTCTGAACAAATAAACTAAAATATTTTTGTAAGTATATTATTCTAACCTGCAGTCGGCTCGGGCTCAGAACTCGGTTCTGGCTCAGCACTGGGTTCTGGGACAGCGCTCGGCTCAGAAGTGGGTTCTGGCTCAGCTTTCGGCTCGGCGGTTGGTTCTGGCTCAGATTTTGGCTCAGGAGACGGTTCTGGCTCAGATTTCGGTTCTGGGACCGCTTCTGGCTCGGCTTTTGGTTCGGGTTCTTGCAATGGTTCTGGTTTTGGTGTGCTCTCTATAAGTTATAGATAGTGGAAATTAAAACCATGTTTAAAATATTAAGAAAACTCATAGAAAGGCCCGATAGATGCGACTGTTACTTTTTCTGTAAGCCTATTTTTTTTTAAATATTGTGTTGCTATACAAACTTAACATATAAATTTTCACTAGTAAAATAAATAAATAAATAAATAGTAGTTAGGTACTTACGTTTATCATCAACAGATGGACCTAGGACAGGGAAATTCTTGCACTGCTTCGTCAGCCCACTTGGTCTCCAGCCCAATCCTGAAAAATACAAAGAGCTTTGTCAGATACAAGTAATAAGAGGTTCCAATAACAGGTGAATCTATCATCAATATAAATAAAATTGAATTGAATTGAAAACCAGAAATAGGCTGGTATATTGTTATTACTTACCAGCGTAAGACGTGCCATTCACCATCATGATCACCTCAAGCTCAGCCTCATCCTTCAACACCCTCCAATACAAGTTGAACTCTTTGGATAGTTCCTTCTTTGTGTAAAGCCCCAGGTTCACTTTCTTGTCCTTCCATGGAGCCTCTGTAATGAAAATGCTTGTGATGAATGGTTGCAACGTAGTTCTAATATGCGATACTAGATGGCGTTGTCCAAATATACTACTAACGCACGTTTTTTCAATAGTCAGTTAAGAAACATTCATCGAATATAAAACAAAGTGGCTAATTTCAAAACGTCATCTATTCACCGGGAAACATTTATGTAAATAAATGACATTTTGAAATCGGTCTCTTCATCAGTCAGATTTATGTTATCTGACGTTTGGAATATCGGTCCTAAGATTGATTACTTATCATGCAATGTAACTAGAAATTATAAAATCGTACATACAGTTTATTAGTGTTAGGGCCGATTTTTCAATGGTCAGATAAAACTTATCAGACTGATAAATGATAAAGCGACAGATTAAAAAACAAATACAGGTACCTATGATTACTGACAATTAGGTGACATTTTCAAATTAGCCCTATTGTTTTTTGTTCAACGAATATTCCTTATCTAACTATTGAAAAATCAGCCTTTTAATAAATTAAACAAGAAAACAATTCACAATTACCTAAATTAAACTCGGCTAACAGATAATATCACTACTCGATACTAGATGGCGCTAGCAATTTTTTCTTAAAGCGTCAATGAAAAGGCTCTTGTAGGCTATTAAATTAGCTGTATACTTACTCTTATTACACCCCTTCCCGTAAAACCCAAACGGACAGTAACACACGCGGGCCGGAGCTTCCGTAGCGTTGGTGTCAAAGCATTTCCCCCTCAAACCGCAGTCGGTGTCTTCAAAACATTCGTCGGAGAACTGACAGCGAGAGCCGTAAAACATCTTGTTGCATTTGCATCGCCCGAGGATGTGGAATCCGTGGCCTGAGCAGGTCTCGTGGTATTCTTTGCCTGGAAAATAAAATGATTATTTAGTCAGTATTTTTTATAATCAAATAGAGGTTGAAAGAGAGAGAGAGCTTTGCTGAGTTGTGGTATAAGTTCGAAAACGCTCAGCAAAAAAATTGCTTACAACGCAACGTAGTCATAGTAAAACATCCATCCATGGCGAAATAGGGTATTTGCCTGTAGTGCCAAGAACTTTAAAAATCTTTTTTCCTAAAAATAAATCCATATTTTTGATATTTTCATTGAATACAGTAGTAGTTTTCAATATTTTAGTATAACGCAAACGCTAATCACGAATAGTGACGTCACGTTTTTCAATCAAGCATGACAAAGAGCTGTCAAACGTTTCATAAGCAGTGCTGCCAAATGAGTAAAATTTGAACTTGTTCGACTTCATGCAAACCACGGGTTAACGATAAGCGTTAAGCGCCAACGACCTCTATCTAAACATATAAGTCTATGTTTAGCACTATTATATTTTCTGTGGTTTAGGGCTGAAAAACTTTTTTTGAATTTGCCTTTTTTGTGTTTTGTCGCTGTCACCACAAAACTATAAACGCAAGAAGAGTTTTGCGCGGGAAACGAAAAGGGAAGGACGGACCTTATTTCTTCGTTTTAGTAATTGGTTTTTTCGGGTCAATTATTGTGATTGTGTGGTGGAATTATCATGATAAATTGTCTTTTTGAAGAAAACAATGCAATTAAAGAGGGGAATTAAGTGAAGCGATCTAATCGCGCCGTCTTACCCGGATCGCTGTTCCTGCGCTAAGCTTCCTCGTTGAGCATTGAAATGCGAACCACCTCGCATCAATAAGTTAGGTTAAGATAGGCTAGTTTAGTGTTAGTTTTAGTCAAAAAGTGTAAAAAATGAACATTATTTTACTGAAGAATAGTCTGTATGGCGTACAGCCAATGACGTAAAAATTGTATATAAAAAAACGCAAGTGTGTGTGTCAGAAACTTCGATGGTCAAAAGTGAAGTAAATATGCCTTAGTTTGACTTCTGTTATATTAATACTCGTAATCTATATATTTTATGCTGTTACGCTGTTGTTGTTTGAGAAAATGTATTTTTTAACTTAGAATTGATTGATAATTAAATTTAAACATGATTTGAAAAAAAAAAGGAAAATATCCTTATCGTGTTATGGCTAAAATGAAAATGCTCACGACGCGGTTAACTACCCATTTGCAAAAAAAAATAGCCATAAAATATTTTGGCATATGGTAATTTAGACTAATGATATTTCTACATATTATTTACCATAACAAATTTTTAATACTGAATTGACTTAGGGCCGATTTTCAATGGTCAGATAAAACTTATCAGATTGATAAATTATAAAGCGACAGATTTAAAAAAGAACAGTTACGTATGATTACTGACAATTAGGTGACGTTTTCAAATTAGCGATATTGTATTTTGTTCGACGACTATCTCTTATCTGACTTTTGAAAAATCAGCCCTTAATCATAAATAAAATTAGCATAATCATATTTAAGCAAAACATTTATAAGCATAGGTTTTTACTTATGTAAAATAATTAAAACCAGCACCTAAACCTACTTTGACTCTATATAATATAGGAAATACTGGTTAAAGTACCTTTTTTGTTTCTCAGATTCAAACAACCATAAATAAAATAAAAAAACGCCAATTCAAGTTATAGCTGATACACTATGCCTAAAGACATTGTGCAAAATATTACTATGCATAAATATATTAGAACGAAATATAACTACTTATTGCACAGTACATACGCTGCTTAAATTCAATTATGACCAAGTAAAATTATGCCAAAAATAGGTATGCCAAATTCATTGTGCCAAAACATTTTAGGAATACATTATGTTATCGAAAGGGATCCCTCACGATGCGTTGTTTCATAATATTATTGTAGAATAAAAATGAGAACACTGCAAAGTAGGTTGTTGTACCTACTTGTTGTTTCAAACTATACGTAATAAATAGCATAAATTGAATGTATAAAAGTACCTTATACAATCAAACAAACTTTTGGAACTCGGTATGGCATTGGATACCTATGGACAGAAATAAAAACAAGACCTTGATCATATTTCTTTATAGAAATCTCCCAATACAGCAAAACTGAATGCAGAATTACAATTTCATTTTTAATTAATATGTGTATTCCATTGTATGTTCATTAATCATAATATATCTATACACTTTTTTTGTAACAATCAATTATTCTTAAAGTTCTGCCACTGATAAGACTATTTGTATTCCCAAGCGGTTGACTGGTAGAGAATGCATTAAGATAGCCAATTGTTCAACTTACAGTGCAATGTTGAAATAAATAAAAATAAAAAATGTGACAAAAGTGCTTGGTATCCACAACAAACACCGGTTGGTTATGCAATTGTGCCTAGAAAATGTTTCTCACGATTATCACTTATTTCGTAAGCTTTTAGCGCCAATGACTTACGGAGGCTTTACCGAGATCTTTTAAGAAAATAATATCATTGCAGATTAAGATAACTGTTATTAAGTGAAGAATATCTTGCCAAGATTATCATTGAAGATAAATTTTGCAATTATTCTGCAAGCCGTATAAAATCTATACTAATATTATAAAGCTGAAGATTTGTTAGTTTGAACGTGCTAATCTCAGAAACTACTGGACCGATTTGAAAATAACTTTTTGTGATGATTAGCTTATTTATCGAGGTTGGCTTTAGGCTATAAAACATCACGCTGCGACGGGAGTGGAGGGAGCGAACTCATAACGCGCGAACACAGTCGCGGGGGAACGCTAGTTTAAAATACATGAACAAAAACCGCTCCAACTGGCTGAATTTAATGAGTCTAATACGTTTTAGATAATGGCTGATATATCAAGTTAAGAGGTCAAACATTAAATGTGACTTAATATTTCATGTTTTTAGGCCTAGGAAGCTACGATCAAGGCAAGTGGGTATCAATTAAATTGACAGCAATATTTATTGTGGTCAAGTTTTGTCACAACTCTTTAACAACCTGCTCAAGATTAAGATCGTCCTTGTCAATCAAAAGGCCACTTTCTTCATACCAAAGGTTTAAATATTGCATTATTCAACATCAGAACTGTGCAATGCATAATGTATTCTTATCCGTCATGTGAATGACGCTGATATTCTAAACAAAAGAATGAAACGGCTTAGCAGTTATTGCAATTTTCTCAAGCGCTTTTGTTTTGATAGTAGTGATTTATGTAACAAGACGTTTGGTAGGCCTATAAAATTGTTTTGCTGTCGGACTCGTTATAGAATTTAACCATCTTACGACAAACTTCCCTGGAGATATAGTACTAGACGCGTCTTCGATATTATAGCATGACAGTCAAAGCGTCACAAATGTGTGATGCAGAAGATCCTATGAGCCGAATCGATTCGTTGAACAATCACTTTCGGAATTTCAGCTTTAATGTTTAGTCAGTTCCTCATTTAGTATGCGGTGGCATGAGCCGTAACCTAACTTGGAAAATGTTCATATGTTTTAAGTGTTAAAGGACAGTGTTTGGGTGGGTTCAGGAGTTGTTTGCCTTTGCCCAGCATGGGATGTTACAGGCTAACTTTACATATTCATTCATAATCTGTACTCACGGTTCACAATATCAATATCGGAGCACGACCAGAAGCGGTAGTTGGTCCCCCACTCGCCCGCCTCCCGCTGCAGCTGTAATGTACAGTTCTCACACGTGAAGTCGCTCGGTAGCCGCACCTCGTACTTCTGGGCCCTGGAAATATAAAAAAAAAACTTTTATGTCGGACAGAATCCATATAGCAATGACTATAAATACCAAATACATTAATCAATTAAAAAAGTCATATTAAATAAAATGAAAATAAATCAAACCAATTGAAAAATAAATTGAATTAAGAGCATTGTAAAAAAAACTAACAATAAAAATGGACACAATTATTTGAAAGTATGTTAAATAATTAAAGTAGAATTAATTATGATATCTGCCACGCTCTGGGGCCCAGTGCCCGTTATTAAACCGACCGGGAATCGAACCCGGGTCCTTGAAGCGGTTACGCCTTGAAACTTAGCGTGCTTAGCCACTACGTCTAGTAGTCTACGGAGATCGTCAAATGACCAATCAAAAATGACCAATGTTTTGTACATTTGTTTCTTACTTGTTTTTTCTTTGTAATTTTCCGTATTGATTCGTAAATAATATCTTTGATATAATAAATATAGAAGGTATGTAATGTAGGTACCTATGTATACGTATGAATCCAAGAATTAATTTACTTACTTAAGAAGTTTGACTACTGCATGTTATAGAGTAGCGACCTCAAGTTACTGTTTACGGCTTTAAAACTGTTATTAGTGAAGTTTATAGCTCATCAAATAAATCTGTCCTACTCATTGCTGAAACATCGGTTAGTAACCCTTCGTTTGCATACATGCTATCTTGCATGATCATCTTAATCTCAAAAGTCAGTTCAAGAAAGGTGCCGCGAATGCTGACTGCCTCAGAAACGTGTTCTAATCGAATGCTATAAGGAGTTTTTAGAGCTCTGTGGAGAAAATTCAACGAGTATTTTCGACCGGTTTGTTACTGAGGATGAGACGTGAAATCATCACTATGACCCTGAGAGCAAACAAAAGTCCATGCAGTGGATTAAAAAGGGTTCAGGGTGGGGCTGAAATGTTCTAGATTTAGGAACCTTCGACAAAAGACGCAGCGTAGGAAGTCCACCGACAAAATGGACAGACGAACTTGTAAAGATCGCAGGTTCAAACTGGATGCAGAGCGCTTGTGATAGCTGCTGTGGAAAACTGTGTGGCAGGCCTATGTTCAGCAGTGGACGTCCTTTAGCTAATAATGATGATGAAATGATTTTTACAAACAACAGAATGCTATGCTACAAGGGTTGCCAGATGAACGGTATTTAGCGTACAGTCCGGTATTTTCGAGGCCTGTCCGTTAGAAAATAAATGGTCATACCGGACATAACAATGTCGGGTATTTTGAGGAAAGTCGGTACTACTGGTCACAAAGTGACAAACGCCTGCAAAAGTAGGCATTAGAAATCTGGGGAGGATTTTTTTCACTTACCTAGAGGTTACACCTTCTAGTTGGCCTCATTATTGCCAAGTCATGATCTGATAATGGGATCTTGGATTCGTACCATAATCTTAATGAACACTTGACTCTTTTTTAGGCGAACAATTTCTCGTTTAGGCCATTTCAAGCATCATTAATCAGGTTCTGCAGGCTGCACCCATTCATTCGGGGTTGTCCGGTATTTTTTCGCGACTCACCTAGCAACCCTATAATATGCAACCGTGATATTTCACTCCGATAGTAATATTATGGCTACTTACGTAACATCATCTCGTACGAATTCCGAGCCACCTGCCCTTGGAGTCAGGTCAAGAACTGGTCGTTCCAGTTCGTCTAATATCCTCAAGCTGAAGCCGCCCTGCAAAATAAATCAATACTTGTTATTTTCAACTTATTTATCCTCTGAAATGAAGTTCCCTCACAGTAAATTGATTCGTGCACAACTGTATGTGATACCCAATATTTGTTTATTTATTTATATATTCTTTACTGCTGATAACTTTAAAAGGAAGTACAAATGGCGGACTTAATGCATTTAAACATACTCTACCAATCAACCACTGGGCGAGGCAAAAACAGTTGAAATCTCGATGCACCATATCTTCAGGTTCTAAAACCGTAGGGTCTTAGAAGTAGTCTTATCTGACTGAGAGTCGATTTTACCAACATCAGTTAAGGAATATTCGTCGAATACAACACAAAACGCCTAATTCGAAAACGTCACCTATTTTTCAGAAATCACTTAAGTAAATGAAGTTTTAAAACCAGTCGTTTTATACTTTATTCGGTCGTAGGTATTAGTCCTATCTGACGGTTGTAAAATCGACTTTGAATAAGTATAAATCGACTGTACCTATTGCATTTTTTCCGACGAATATTCCTTATCTAACGTTGTTAAAATCAAGCCTCAGAGGGCTGAATGTTCACTTGATATACATGCTTATGAAGCTTATTTATTGGTAAATAATACAGATCTCAAAGAACTTTAGGTACCAAGGAGAGATAGAAATTAACTGATGTGTACTCACTCGATGCGCGTATGCCAAATGCCAGTGGACTGTGAATGTCGACCCAGCTAGAAATGATGTTTTTAATGTTCCTGAAACAAGACAGAAAATAAAAAATAAATATAACACTCATATCAACAAAACAATGCAAATTGATTGGGGTCAAACTCCTAACGGTCTAAATGTTTATCAACGCCATCTATCAGCGAGTAGAAACACTACATAAAGATGACACCATTACCAAATAATTACACAATTATGCACAGATGGCGCAAGTTAATAGTGACCCATTGTGCCTGAGAAAATAGTTTTGCTAACAGTATTTTCTATTCTTCTGCGTTTAACGTGTCTACCAAAACATTCAAGTGACGTAACAAAACATAGTTCCCACAGCTAATTGTCCATTTCCCTGTTTTGATTGTAATCAAATTAGATAACTTGACACCTCCCTTAGTCAAATGAGAGAGTTAAGACTTGCCAAGGGACCTCATTATTCAACTTCTAACTTTGAAAAGTTACACAAGTCGTAAGGCCTGTTTCACATTGTCCTATTAGGTTCCGTTTAGCGTTATCTCTCCAATACTTCTTAAAAAATACAAATCAAGTTCATTTTTAATTATTTGTTGGTAAGTGCTTATTCATCGATGGTGGAAGGCCTTTAGTCTCATGTAGGTATTTAAGAAAACCCACTTTGTACTCAATAAGACGTCCTAAAATTCCATGAGCTTTAGAGTTAAGTTAGCTATGCAATTATTTTGGATTTTCTATATTTCAATTAAATAAAATTGTTCCAAGAAATTATTTGTCTAACAAAATATTGTGTAAGTTTACAACCATGAATCAGATACAAACATGAAAATTAGGACTCTACTACCAAACATATCCCAATTATGCCCTCAGGGTCTGGTACTTAAATAAATATGTACCAGACAACACACCTTGTCTTGGTTTCGAAGAAAGGAATTTTCTTCCTTGTGTTACGAATACCAGACAATGATTATGACGGGGGCGTCTCCAATAAATACATAATAACATCTATATACTAATTTATAAAGCTGAAGGGTTTGTTTGTTTGAACGCGCAAATCTTAGAAACTACTGCGCCGATTTGAAAATTATTTTTAACTTTAGAAAGCCCATTTATCGAGGAAGGCTTTAAGCTATATAGCATCAAGATGCGAATCATAATGCCAGCGTCGCAACGAAAAATGTTGCGAAAACGGGGGAAAATATTCTTTTTGAGAACTTCCGAGGCGTACGCTGCGTAAACCGTGTAAGTTACACAATAATCATGTATGACAAGATTATTATGCATTAACAGTTCTACAATAAAGTCCTCGACAGCATATGTCTATCTTATAAGGCTTACTCACTACAACCATTTTTATGTTAATAAATTTGTTAAAAAATAATGCAGTATTTTCGAAGGCGTGTTTTATACACACGGGTATAGATTCTTATCAAAACAAATACATTCATCATCACGAGCATTTAATTTTGAACTAAGTTGCTCTTTACATCATTTGATTTCTATAAATCTATACTAATATATAAAAGTTTGTTTGTGGGAACTCGCTAATCTCTGGAAATACTGGTCAGATTTGATAAAATAATTTGGTTTGGGATAGCTTATTTATCGAGGAAGGCTTTAGGGTATAAAACATCACGCTGCGGCGGGAGGGGAGGGAGGAAACTCAAAACACGCAGACGAAGTCGCGGGGGACCGCTAGTAATTTTATAAACATCTATAACTTAGGTACAAATGTTCTTACTAAGCACACAAATTTGCCCCGTGCGGGATTCGAACCCACGACGGCCGGCGTTATAGTCAGGAGCACTAAGAAAGCACAAGCAATCAAATGAATGAACCATTGCTATTAATTCATAAAACACAACTCAATACAGAAAGTAAAAGGAATTTCGATTATTTAGGTGAGTTTACTGTCTTCAATTGTATCGGTGAGTAATCTATCCTACACTTTCGCTATTTTCTAAGGTTCCGATTTCCATCAATTTGCCTTCGTTACGAAAGAGTATGTGAATCGTGGATAGCTGTATGATAAACAAATGAATAGCCGTTTAGTGGCCATTGACACACAATGGAATCGTCTTTCTTATTATTTTTTTAAGGAATGCGTATACGCTATTTAATCTGTATGTAGTCTTTTTTATTTCCGGCGACGACGCGTTTGGTTTATTGGAGAGCTCCTGACTATTACACCGGCCGTCGCGGGTTCAAATCCCGCAAGGGGCAATTGTTAGTGATGAGCACGAATATTTGTACCTGAGTCGTGGATGTTTCATATGTATTTTAGTATTTATGAGAGATGCCCCCGTCATAATCGTTGTCTGGTATTCGTAACAGAAAAAATAAAATTCCTTACTCCGAAACCACGACAATTGGTGTGTTGTCTGGCGCATATTTTTTTATATATTTTTTATCCAGCTACTCTAGATCACCGATAGCTAATTGGGCATTACTTATTTGCTAGTGGAATAAACTAAAAATAGTGCTTATTCGATTAGACGCATACATGTGTGAAAAGGTAAAAGATACTAATAAAGTCATCTAAGAATTATTCAATTTCCTGTCACAGAATATCCCACTTCTGTACTTATCTAATTTTATTTTTTAAATATTCATCTATCTCGCAATAAAGTTTGCATTAATGTGAGCTTTATTGCACAAGCTAATATTTTGTGTTCAAAGTTAACGCATTTGAGCATTCTTTACCAGTCGCACCTTTTGATGCGTTTCAATAGGACCAAGACAAATAATCCTAAAAGTAAATACACTATAATCTCATTTCCAGTGAATCTTGTCCTAGAATAAATCAACAGCAAATAAAAAAAGTCCCGACCGTGACAGGACTCGAACCTGCAATCTTCGGATCCGAAGTCCGACGCCTTATCCATTAGGCCACACGGTCCCATGACGTAACTGGCCCAGATGTAAAACCCTTGGTTTTAGAGGCTTGCGCGCGCATCATTGGACCCTACAGCTGAACGCACACTTATCCGAGCCGAACGCGCGAAACGAATTTTAGAATTCTTTATATGAAATCTTTTGAAACCTCGCACACTTATCCGCGTCGAATCGTCCGAATCTGGAAGAACCCCAGAAATCCTAGACGAATTCGGATGGCGTCATCAGATTAGACGCGGCTAATACGGTCGACTCACTCCCACCTTAGATGTCGCTCATAGCGCTATCTCATGCTTTCTTCGACGCGGTCGTACCGTCCGATTCGCCGGATAAAATTTTCATACTCACTCCCACCTTTAGATGTCGCTCATAGTGCTATCTCATGCTGCCTTCGACGTGGTCGATTCGTCCGATTCGGTCGATTCAATGCTGTACATATGTGGGTTTTGACAAATTATGTGTAATGATGTGTTCTGCTAACCGTCGTGATGGAGGTCGTGAGGAAAATTGAATAATTTTGAAGTTAATAAACAATTTTATCATTTACAAATGTTTTTCAAACAATTAGAAAACATAATAAGAAAAGCGTGTATTTTATTGAAGCTCATAAAGGATTTTAGATTACTTTAGATTGGTCTGCAAATCTAATAACAAAAGATGACTATTTGAATTTGATCAGAAGTAAAATCACTTTTAGTCAATATTATCAAAGGAAGTTTCACAATTCAGCTAGAGAATCCAAATAACTTGAGCCTAGGTAAGGACTAATTGACAAATCTTCGCCAAATCTTTGTTACGATGGAAAATTTCAAAATAATAGTTCTGCGCGTTCGGCGCGGATAAATGTGCGTTCACCTTTAACATAAACACATAGTCTCAATATCAGGTATTGGTGTCTCGCTTGGAACATTGGTAAGAGACAGAAATGGAAAGAGCGGAAAATATGGATACATTTGGAAAATGCCAAGGGAGCAATAGGCCTTTGCCAAGTCGATGTTGTTCAGTCAGTAATGTAGAGTTAGAAGAAACGCAGCGATATGCTAATCTATCAAAAACTAATGATGTTTTTTCTGCTCAATATTCTAGTTAAGCAAACCTTTTATGCCCAACCTTCCCTTGCTATAGCAAGAGTCCCATACATTATACATAGCTAGCTTATATTGTATTTAGTAGCTTTTCCCCTCAACTGCGTCGGCGCGTATTGGATTTAGGTACCTCCCGTCCTGTCGCAACGTGATGTTTTATAATCAAAATCATAATCATAATCATTTATTCTTTCATAAACATAAGTACTTATAAAGGTTGTGGGTTGTTTAAATGCGAACTCTATACTTCACCTTTTCAGGCATATGAAGTAGGCTATTTACGTTTTAACTAAAACTAAGTGTAACAATATTTTTATAGTACAAAGCCTTCCCCGATAAATAAGCTATCCAACACAAAAAGTTTTTTTTTTCATCCGTCCACCCTATTTTGTAATCACTAGCGTCAATATAACGATAAGAAGTTTTATTAAAATTCAAAGAAAATCACGCTAAATACATAATTAGAGTCATCGTAGTTACAATATAGAGTAGGTAATCTTTTTTTGAAACAGTATATTTTATTCCTTCTGAATTATAAATGTTTTTTAAACACATTAATCCAAGCAAATCACACGCCATATTTAAGTAAATAATTAAAAAATACGGCCCCACTAGTTACTGAGATTTAACGCGTTCAACAAAAAAACATACTCTTCAGGTTTATAAGATTAGCATGGATAATTAATATTATATTATTATATACGAGTACTTTACTAGCGGACCCAGCGAACGTTGTTTCGCCCCCAGCCCCGTAAGCGGCGGCGCGGCGGCAGTGGCTATCAAAAGCATGAAAATAATGTTTTGATTAATACAGGGCTTGGAAACCGGTATTTTTTTTGAACCGGTTTGACGAAAATACAGGTGGAACTTTTTGAAAAAGGTTATGTTCCTTTAAACCGGTTTTTAAACCGGTTTGGAAAAATATGGGTATTTTGCATTAACCGGTTCAACTTTTCGTTCAGGCAGGACAACCACTCTGAACTTCGTTAAGATTTGCGGTGAGCGCATCTGACGTTTGTTTCTGAATCTGATAATTAATTTAACATCTTTTGAAGAATATTCGGTCTAAAAACACGTCGCGTTGCGTTCGTCGCGAGAGGCTACGAATTAACCGGTTTATTGAGGTTCACAGTAACGCTCTTATTTGGTTCCGCTCCGGAACGGAATTTTACGATAAAACCGGTTTAACCGTTATAATACCGGTAAATCTTGAACCGATTTCAAGCCTTGGATTAATATTATGAATGTTAATTATTCAAAAAATGATTTAATTACCCTGAGGATGCCGGTGGTACACCTTTACAATCAAATTTTATTTATCAGATTCTAACTATAAACAAGTTTTCATACCAGTCCCTGAACTAATATCATAGTTTTGTTTTTATGTTACATCGTAAAAATTATGGTATTTATATGCCATATTTTTTGATATTTTAAGATACACTTCATCTCTGCAGCACGTGGGACAAGTTTGGACCTCCTTCTTTGAACTAAAAGTTTTTCTAAAAAAAAGGACCCTTGGAGGAATCTTGTAAACTTTCTAAAATCTCGTTGACCCTAATGCCATAATCAAAGCATTAGATTAGGAGAAAAAATTTAATCAAAATGTAGACATATGCTTGCTTTATTTAATAAGTAGGTCTAAATTCTAACAATGCTCTTAAAGCTAATATTACCATGGAATAAGAGGACTCTTTTACCAAACAATCAAACATTTTGATAAGGCCCTAAAAACTCTTTCATTGTTGCGAAAAAGTGAAATTGTTGACTTCGAAAGAATAAATTAAGCACATATACTTCATTTTATTTCGCAACTTGTGTCGATACTTTGGCACCCTCCCATCTCAGGGAATCAGCCCTTAAAGCTGAGGCAGCAGCGGAGTTGGCTGAAAACGCCAAGCGTCGCAAGAACGTCTCACTTGCAAGTGATTATGCGTTTGCGCCGTTTGGCGTTGAAACGACCTTCTGCTTAATTGCTGTTAGGAAAAACTGCTCCAAAATTAAATTAAATTAATTAAATAATAATGCTAGCTGGTTCCTAGCTCAAAGGATCAGCATAGCTATCCAACGCGGCAACGCAGCCAGCATCATAGCCTGCTTGCCACAAGAAACGGTTGCGATTTTGCATAAGTACGTTTTATAACTTTATTTGTTTTTATTATTATGATGCATGTCTTTGTTTTTTTTTCTGTGTTATTTGGAGCAAAATGGTGAAAGAGACATTGTTAAAAAAATTAACGCATTTTAATATTAAAGTTACGGTCGTTATTATTAAAAAAAAGTGCATTCAGATATTAAATGTAAGAAATATCGAAAAATATACAAAATTTAAAACAAAATAATTATATCGTAACGCAAAATATAAGCATAATACTCGAAGAAAAAGCAAAAGAATCCCGCAGCCGGTAGGATTCGAACCTACGCTCCCAGAGGGAATCTGATTTCGAGTCAGACGCCTTAACCACTCGGCCACGACTGCTTGAGAAAGATGGGCGAAATTATACTAAAGTTAGCTCGACAAAATTTATGAGATTTTCCTTTGGAAAACAGAGGTGACGAACCTATGGCACTTCTACATTATAATTTATTGTCATAAAATTAAAATAAACATGAAAAAAAACCTGAGGTAGGTTTTTCGTACTTAAATCACATCGAAATTATTTTATAGCAAAGATTTAGTGCTCATCAATAATCGAATCGAATAAAAAGAAAAAAATATAGGATTACTACAAGTAATTTTATTAAGATTAAGAAGAGGGTATTTTAAAAATATAAATACTAAACGAAATACAAAGTTACAGGTCAATAAACTATGTTGGCTCTCCTAGATCTAGCAAGTAAAGAGATATGCAAAGAGTTGCATCACCTATCTATTAATAAACAAACCGGATACTCAGACACAAATAAAAATCGATGTATCTAGTTTTTTTTAGTAGCGGCTCTCAGTAGGTTCATCCGCGTAAATGTCTGGTCACTAAATCTTAATATACATAACTTCATAAAAGAAAGCCGTTCAAGTTATACCCACCACTTAAACTTGAGTATGGGTGGACCGATTTTCATGATTTAAACTTTGTTGGATTCGTCGCCGCATCGACTAGAAAATGGGGTAGAGCAAAGATCTCGATTATAGTTCTGTGGGGGAGAGGCCGTACCACGGTAATATTATGTCTATCAGTATTGTAACTGGCCCGTGTCCTTGAAATAAGTACCTACAGCAGCACAGTACGTTAGCATGCGATAGGGCTGTCGCCCACCTACAGCGTTTTATTTTATTATTGCATCTGCCTACTTTGAGTTTCTATCTAGTTTTGAGATTGTAAATTTTTAACTTTTTACACAACATATTCAACAATATGCAATATTAATATGATAACATAAAATACTTCGTGAATTGAATAGAAAGTGTTCAATAAAAATAGAAGTTGTTTTTTTATTGGTAGATTTAATTAAAAAATCACGTTTATTTTTATCTATGTTTGACTATAACAAATCGGTCTTATAAATTTGCGACCGAATAATATTTGCGCCTTGACTGAGATGTACGAAATGCTTATAGACATAATATTACCGTGGCCGTAGTTCACCAGCGGGCGAAGTTTTTGACATTTCGCGTAGACAATTTCAATTTCATGATTTTCTGATTCATCAAATATCATTTTAACTAAACTAGCTATGTCTTTAATTAATCTTAAAAAGTGTTTGTAATTATTTAAGCCTCGTTCAAATATTCTTCACAATCAATAAATACACGAAAACACCAATTTTGTGTCAGCGTTTTTCGAACGACACCTAGTGGTTTTACAGGGAACTATGTCGAGACTTCCTACACAGGACCACTACCAGGAGGCCGATTCTCACATGATCGAAAAAAGTTCACACACGTAAAAAAGTTCACCACTCGAATTTTTTTCGAAGGAAACAAGGCTTGTGTATTCTCAGACCTTCACAATCGAACTAATTCGATGGAACGTCACACGAACATTTCGATTGCTGGAGACCAATAGATTTCAAAATTCGTATACGAACTATTGAGGTTATAATCGGGCAAAATGATTACCTAACCTAAAATTGAGAAAATTTATATTGACTTTGAATGATTTTTAGTAGACTTCAAATCAATAGGGAGAAACAATCCTGAATTTAAATTTCCTAATGTCAATGACTTAGGAAGATTAAACAGTATAAATAAATAAATTTCATACAAATAAAAAATACCAATTTAGCAAGTGGTTTTATTTTCTTCATACATCAGACAAAACACAAAACATTTAAGAAGCAATAATGTTATTGTTAAAAAAAAAAACAATTTAAAGCCATTGGTCATATGAGGAAAGTTTCCATCCTTTAATCCAACTCGCTTACATTTCTAACTAATCATTTATTTTGTTGTGCCGCATGCCGTTGTGTTCCCAGGAGTATTTAAAATCCCTTCATTTGGCGTTCCGTCCTTTTGGATTATTATAATTTGTTGTACTGCTCACTTCTGTAAAAAACAATAACCAACATAAATATCACAGAAAGTTACCTACTACACACAAAATAAAAACAAAACTTGAACACCATCATTTTTTTAGCTTAGTAGGTATCTCTTTTCTGGGATAATAATGATTATTTTAGATACTTGTAGGTGGAATTCATAAACTATATTTGAACACATTCAAGCACTCATAGAACAGATTGCTAATGTACTATTTGTTTATAATAAGGTAACTATAGGCAATACTATAACACACATAGATTTAAATTATAAATGGAAAATCTGATGGTTTGATTTATAAATTATGATAATAAAACTATTATTATGTATGTGTCTAGGTAATTAGGTACTTACCTAGATATCAGAGAATTAAGGTATTCAAGTATTCCCATGTATTTTAACCAGTCTTTTATTGCATTACATTGGCAACTAAATATTCTCCCTGCTACAACATAATCCAGACTATCTGTAAATAAAAATAGTTTGTTTGGTAAGAACACTACATATCTACAAAGGATGTTAAAAACTTTATCCAGGCCTTACATTAAGAAGGTGCACTAATATCTGTGATGTTAGTTAACTGAACCTATTAGGTACTACTATAATTGAATGCCTCTTTCCTGTAGTTAAGTAAATAAAACAAGCAAATTATTAAACAAACAGCGTCATACCAACCTTAGAAAATATCTAGATTTTGTTTGATTTAGCATTGTAATTCTTATTTTATGCAAAATTTGAGAAAACAAATAAATTTTTTAAGTCACTGAAAAATAGATATTTGAAACAATTTTGACACACACACTCACACACATTGACATTTAGGGCCATAGAGTAAGGTAATATGGCGCCTCGCTGCGTTTCATTTCATGCTATGCATGAATAATGAAATTTTAATAATTGATCTACGGTTATTATATTTTAACAATATGTATAGTTTTGTGAATATATACATCAAATTAAACAAACAATTAGACTTATTGTCTAATTTCACCAAAATTAAAATTTTTAGATGGACTTAAATATACTTTATTTCGGCGTTTTTAAAAACGCCCGTACGATCTCTGCAATGGAACGTTGTAATGAAATTCGAACGTGAAATGTTCTATCGGTGCATGAGAATAGCAGTTTTATGTATCACTCGAAGTTTTACAATAGAATTGTGAACTTCGTATACGAATTACCACACGGAAAAAGTACTACCTACTTCACGAGAATTGGCCCCCAGACCAGTACTTCAGATTTTACGTGAAGGGGAAATACCTGCATTATTTTTTTAGGCCAAACAACAGATTTTGATTTTTTTAAAGTAATATTTTATCATTTTTGAATAATCATTGAATTTGTAACCGATTTCAAAAATGGAGGAGCATTTCAATTCGACTGTATGTTTTCATATTTTATGATAGGTGCTTAGAAACATTGTAGTACAATATCATCACAAATAACAGAACAAAAGATTTAACTTGTTGTAAATGAAATCAATAAGCACTGAAGAAAAAGGCGACTAGATGTTGTATTTTTTATTTCCATCTTCTTAATCTACTGGGTCATTCAGACACATCAAATTCAGAAACATTACAAGTTTTTAACGCATTTAAAAATTACATTCAACACTTCGTAACAGCTATAAAATATAAATAAAAACTTAATTTGTTAGATATTAATTCAGTAATATGATTCGTGTAAATAATTGTGCAAATAAAATAATTGTGTAAAAAAAGAAATTTATTTTATTCATTTATATATTCTTTATTGCACAAACAAAATGAAGTACAAATGGCGGACTTAATGCTTTAAAGCATTCTCTGCCAGTCAACCATTGGGTGAGACAGAAACAGTTGAGGCGGCGTAAAATAACAAAAAAAACTAACAAAATGAATGAATTACATACATATACTTACATAAATACTTTTTAAATAAACATACATAAATACAATAAAATCCATACTTCAAGCTGAACAGATATCATGTTATTTATTCTCATTGAGAAAAATATTGCGTATAGACTTTTTGTACACATAGTTTGATGTTGATGTCTTGATCGTATCTGGGAGGGAGTTCCAAAGTCTGATGGCGCTGAGAAATTGGATTAAAATCGGTAAAATATTGGTGCAAACGCCAACATCACGCGGTGTTCCCAGGCGGTCACCCATCCAAGTACTGACCGCGCCCGACGTTGCTTAACTTCGGTGATCGGACGAGAACCGGTGTTTTCAACGTGGTATGGACGTTGGCAAATGATAAACTGAATTTTATTATCTTATTCTTGATTAAGTAGAGATGTATAATTGTCCTGCCTTCGACTCTGAGATTTAATTGACCATGTAGTATGCCCTGCTACGCGTCTATTTACTCGCACACAGGTTTAGCGCAAGAAAGAGAAAGTAGAAAACCTCACTCCCTCCCACGCCTCACAGCACTGCCAGCCGCCTGCCGCTCATTCGTGTCCGTGCGCGCGCGCCGTTACAACGCACGCAGTAACCACAGTATATATCATTAAGTTTTTATTTCGTGCTAAACGTAACTTACCTTATAGTGATACGTATTATATACACATAAAGTGAATGTGAAGTAAAACGCACTACCCAGCGTGGCTGCACCATGCATGCTTTACGCTTCGCGGCCGAGCTAGCACGCGATGCTAGCCAGTCCGCATTTTCCGCTCCGAATCAATACGCGATATTGATCTGTAGCAAGTACTGGCCGAGCTGACACGCGATGTCAGCCAGTCCTAATTATCTAGATCATTTTTGATCTCAGCTGAGACTTTTGGTATGCGTTGCTTCCAATATCCTACCCTCATTTTCATTGCGAAAAAAGAGGAACAAGTTGGGTGAATTTACAGTCAATCGGGCTTTCATCATCATCATCATTATCAGCCAAAGGACGTCCACTGCTGAACATAGGCCTCCCCCACGGATTTCCACAGCGACCGATCACTAGCGGTCTGCATCCAGTTTAATCCTGCGATCTTTATAAGGTCGTCTGTCCATCTTGTTGGTGGACGTCCCACGCTGATCTCTCCACGCTGATCTAATCGGGCTTTAATGCTAATAAAAGATTACAGCCAAAGGCATTCATACATAATTCTACATACTAAGCAGCGCTGACGATGCGCCATCATGGCCTCTAAGTATGAAGCAGCGGCCCTCGCCCGCACTCATCCGGCCCAACAGGCGCCTGCCTGGGTATGTTCTACCTGTGCGAACGCGACGGCCCATGATGCGCCGCGAATTACTTCGTAACGGTGATCTACCGTCACAACTGCAGCGTTTTTTCAACGTTTCGCACTTGGAATCAGAATCCGACCAAAGAAGGTATGTGTTTTTATGAAATCTTTATTATATCACCTTAAAGCCGTACGTACATATGTACTTATTACGGGCTACCGTATTCCACTCGTGGCGAAACCACGACCGAACACTTGTCTCAGCCAATCTTTTGATAAATATTAAAATGGAGCATAATGTAAGCCATCACACTAACAAACAAAAATAGCAATAAAATAATATAAAGTACCTTTTCGTAAGTACCGAAAAATAGTGGTGGCAGAAATATTTCAAATCGAATAAATTTTCATTTATTTTGTACATTTTTGCTCGGAAAAGTAAAATTGAGATTTAAAAACACTTTTACTGCCTAGACCTTAATCATAAATACACGTTATCTGCAACCTGCAGTACACGCTTCAATTTTTTTCCCAAAGCTCTAAAATCGGTAGCATGGCATCCCTCCATAGCTCATGTAGTTATGTATGTTATAGCTATATCCGCCATTGATTACAACTCTTTTGTACTTATTTCTTGCCAATGGCTATAAAATTGTCTAATTAGACAATGCTATGGTAAACACAACATTGCTTAATAACACTACTTAAAATATCGAATTTAATAGATTTTGTAAAAAGATAACAATTTACTTTTTTAGAAAGCAAGTTTCTACATAAATTTCTGCTTTCTGCTTATACCTATAACTATTTAGCTTGTGGTTGGCTCTTTGATTATAAATAGCAAGCAAGCAAGCTGTAAGCTTGCCCAGTACGTACCAAAATATGGTTGGGTCCATATAAAAACCGGTCCGTTTAAAAACCCCATTATTTGCTTTCAATTTTAACAGCTATGATAAAAATGAGTATGAGCTTTGCTCAATACCTGGCATATGTATAATTCTGAATGGTAGAAAATTTGACGTATTTAGTTTTGAAATCCAACTAAGATTTAATCAATTTCTCAGTAAATAAATCGGTAAAGCTTAGATTTTATTTACCGACGCAATAACAACTAGCTCGAAACCGTGATTGTTTTGAAATGTATCTTATCAAATTCCGTAATCAATATAGTACTACCGTCATATTAGATTTATTAAGGTGTCCGCGGTATTCCATTGTTTTGGAGTTTATTTCATTTTTAGAAAAATATGCTGTGACAGTGATACGCTTTTTTATGAATGCATTCATATAAACGTCGCAAAGTTCGGTTCTTAATCTAGAGTCGAGAGAACTGTGTCCTTTATCTTTGGAAAAGTCAGCCACCGACCAGTAAAGATTGTGACAACCTTTGGTCACCTTAAATTAATTGACATTTGTTTCTATGAGCTTGTTTTTTAACATATGCTACCACGATCACCACCGAAGAATAATTAAAATAAAATGTCATATTGTATGAAGTATCCGCAGATAGCACTAACCAGAACTAATCAACACATTGTTAAATATACTGTAAGAATAGGTAGCTACAAAATTGAAACAAGTCCATTTTACGAAAATAATGCCTTATTGTTTTTTATGGATATCCAATAACAAAGCATATGAATTGGTACAATTTAATTTTCTCAAGTATAATATCATTTTATTTCATATTCTTCGATTATTTTTATTTGCCATGTGCCACATGCCACACGTAAAACGTAGGGACGTTTAAGGTGTGATAAATACAAGACATGTTCATTATTACGCAAATGCTACTATCGATATTTTTTTTAACAAAAGGCAATTATTATATATTAAAATAAAAAATAAAAACAACTGGCGTATCCTAAATGCAATGCTGCATTAGACCCAAATTGCACTACAATTATCTAATTCGAGTTATTGGAAATATGAACCATGTTAATTTTCCTACTATTTATTCTGTGATTTAAGAATAAACTACATCAAGTAAATATATTCTCTAATCATCAGTTTTTTCCACCCAATTACATTCATCCACTCCTCAACAATCTTCCCCAGAAAGCCACTAAGTTACTAAGGTATAAAATAGATTCTTATAATATGAACTTTATCGTTTGATGTTTAAAGAATTCGATAAACTGTGTTTAATAAATTTTCAAAGGACATTTCGTCTTAATATTCACCAGTTACTAAGGTATGGTGGAACAATTGTAGAATTAAAATTAATAACAAAACAGGTCTAGTGGCACGATAGTCCGGCCCGCCTCCTAGTTGAAAATATATATATATTTCATTTTCAAAATGTTTTTTTAAAGGACTTTCCCTTCACTCTTACGCCAGAGGACGTCATGTGATACGACAATTCATTAAAATTTGAGTCAATTAATTATTGTAAACCAAATAATTCTTGTTTTTTTTTATGAACCATATATAAGAATGTTTTTAAATATGTATGAAACCAGTCTACATTGGGATCTCGATATGACAAAGGTACTTGTATACGATATCAGTTTATTTTTAGACTTTTTGTCCAAATAGGTATCCTAATTCTGAATCATAATCAGATTTTTTTGACACTGCTCATAATATTGAAACAAGTTAATATTTGTCAAACTTAAATATGTATGTAGTTAAATAAATAAAAACTCATAGTAGCTAACTCGAAAGATAGTATTGATATTTACTATAATCCTTAAAAGTTATCCAGGCAATAAAATTAAGAGTAAATTTACAACGAGAAATCTGACCACGTGCCGACTATCGAATACTCGGCGAATATTCCTGGTCGATTAGTCGAATATTAGATAAAAGTATTTGGCCGGGGCCGGGTATTACCAAAACTTCTGTCGGAGAAATTGTTTGCGGTCGTTCGCCCTTATAAAGTCACAAAGCTCTCAGAAGCCGATTTTTAATCTTCTTCATTTCTGAAGAAGATTGTATATTGTATATTGATAGATATAGTTACTTTTCAGTAACTAAAATACTTATTGAATTTTTAATTATATATAAATAAATAAAAAATCATTACTTACCTACTTACCCATGCCTTAAAATTTCTGATAACGATAATATTTCAAAGCCATTGAATTTTCGTATTCTTTTGGTAACTCAGCAAATAATCATATAGCATTGATAGACACCTGTGAATATTTCATGATCTTAAGAGAATTTCATTCCTTAAAATAAACAAATTAATCAATTGCTTTTATATCAATCATCTAACACTTTTTGTAACCAAATGTTTTCTCAGGTATTCGAAATTTAAATGTAAAAAATATTATTTATATGTTTGGTATTCGGACGTATATCTTTAAAACAGTCACATTAATACCTAAATATCCCATACTAAAAAGCAATAGAATATCATGTATGTATTTCAAATCTATAATTATAAAATATGTTAAAAAATTGCAAGACAAGATAACGATTTGTCAGACACCTTCCAGCCCGTTACCTTATCAAAGATAATGCGCTTACTAAAAAGTGTTTTCTGTATGTAGCTTTCCTCGTAATAAAATTATCATTTGTTTTACGTGCCAAATTCAGTGTGTAAAACTATAAAATTCGCAAACCGTCTCAGTTCAACAATACATATTCCGTATTGTTTGTTATTTATATAACACGCCACAATAAAAATAAGAAATAAAACTATTTCAGTTTCAGATTCCTAAAATAAATAAATTATGTATTTTTAGTTATCCATAAAAAAAAACTCACAAATATCTTCTTTCTTTCTAGTAAAAATATTTGTTTATAGTAGAAAGTTATAACTTATCATAGTTATCATACATCCATTCTTTTTTAGTAATAGTAATACATCTAAATGTCAAAGATGGTGACGTGAACAATAAATTGTTATTTAATATGATCGTTCTAATGATCAAACACTAACAGAGATGTCAACTTATTCTGTTGTAACAACATTGATTTTACTCCGAACATCTACATGGTCAATTAAATCTCAGAGTCGAAGGCAGGACAATTGGATGATCAAACGAACTTACCTTAAGTGAAGTTCGATCCAAATTGTCCTGACTTCGACGAAGAGATTTAAGGTCCCACCCTTCCCAATTCCCGTGTACGTTTTTTATGCAAAAATAATAGTCACCCATACCATAAGTATAATCAATGTTGTACATCTCATACATCGGTCTCCTTGCTCTGAAATGAATGAGCGGCAGGCGGCTGGCAGTGCTGTGAGGCGTGGGAGGGAGTGAGGTTTTCTACTTTCTCTTTCTTGCGCTAAACCTGTGTGCGAGTAAATAGACGCGTAGCAGGGCATACTACATGGTCAATTAAATCTCTTCGTCGAAGTCAGGACAATTTGGATCGAACTTCACTTAAGGTAAGTTCGTTTGATCATCCAAAAATAACTAAAATAGTTGTAACTACCTATCACAGAATGAATCATTTCACAAAATTACCCTATTACATTGCTTGTTAAGTTTTTATTAATATTTTATAGCTCTTTCAAAGTATTGAATGTGATTCTGATTATTTTAAATGGGGTCAAAATAGTAGTAGTCGTCATTTTGTTAGTTTTGTACGATTCTTGGCAGCGGCGGCCTTAGGGGGTGGCGGACTGTGCAATCGCCCAGGGCCTTGCTCTTGGAGGGGCATCGCGCAACAACCCAAGCTCATATAAAAAAGATGATACAAATCTAGCCTAAATTAAAACTTTTGACGTTAATTCTTATTTATTAAGGAGTGCAGGGTAGCCTCGATGATTGCCATTAAATACCAATTAAGAAATATATGTGATGCTTTAATTAAAGGATTTAGCAGAAAATACAACAGATTGTCAGTTGTTCAGTGAATGCCATTTTATAGAAAAGGAAATAACTACCCACAAATTTGTAATGTCACTTGTCATACGGAATTCTGAAAAAAATAAATGTTATAAGTAAAATGTGGCAAAGCGAAACCATTCATTTAGATGTGGCTATACAACACCTAGATGCATTCACAAATTGGCTCGATAATTATCTCGAAAATGGTTTTCAGTCATCCCTTCTAACAGCGAGAAAAATAGCCGAGGAAAATGATATTGACAGACAGTTCAAAGAAATCAAAAGACAATGTAAAAGACCGGCCAAGTGCGAGTCGGACTCGCGCACTGAGGGTTCCGTGCCAACGTTAATTGAATTAGGCAATCCACTTACTTCCACTTAGTAAAATACCACAATATTTTGTTGACAGCAAATATAACTTTGTTTTTCATAGTGTTTGTATGAAGAACAAAGTTATGTTTGCGGTTGTTGAAAAAGTGCTATATCTCAAAAACTTCTCGTTCGATCCCGTTCGAACCAATTTTCGTTGAAAGTTTTTGTTATGATCTACATTATATATTTTTTTCAAAATTTACACTCGCTTAGTTTAGAAGTTATATGAATGAATTGAGTGCGGAAGACATTTCCAAAATATTTTTATGTCTTTGTCAACACAAGCGCGCAAGCTGCCGCTCTAGGTTTGAGGCACTTAAACAACATGAGTATATTTGGTTTCATGATTATTATAAAAAGATTAAAGGAAAATGTGTGCTCGTAGCGCAGTGGTAGCAGCGCTTTGGTAGTTTTGGATGGGTGACCATTCCGACCATATAAGTGACGTATATCACGAGCATCTCCGTGCTTGGGAAGGCACGTTAAGCCGTTGGTCTCAGCTAATATCGGTTGATATTAGTCGCTAAGCCAAGTCAGAGGCCTTATGGGTGGCTTAATAACATCTGACAGCAGGGTTAGTCGCTTGCCTTGCAAACATCCCACCACCAACCAGCACTGAGCCACTGCGCTCGTGGGGGAGTATGGCTCGAACTACCTCATAGTTGAGGTAAGGCCTTTGCCCAGCAGTGGGACGTTACAGGCGTTACATTACAGTTTGAAACAATGCAGCGACGTGCCAGTAGGAGAATCATATGATATTGATGGACATGAATTATACGAAGAACTGAATATCTTCATCCGCGTGTATGAAGGAAACGACGACATTTTCTCGGTGCTGAAATACATAATAGAAAATAAATAAACTGAAGTTTACCCCACTATCGAAATAATCTTGAGAATTATTGCCACCATGTGATTGTTGCATCTACTGAAAGGAGTTTTTGAAGGCTTAAAATTATTAAAACATATTTGAGCTTGGCTTTCAGCTCTTGATATTCTTTCAATCGAAAATGACGTTTCTCATTCGTTAGATTATTGTATTTTAATTAAAGATTTTAGTCTTAAGAAAAGTCGCAAACATCAGTTTTGTGTTTTAATAATTTTTCGAAATATAATATTTTAAAATTCAAATTTTATTCATTTGTATAATTTTAATATTTGTCCTCAAACATGACATTTATCTAAATCAAACAACCAGACCTAATTTCGCAACACATACTTTTCACGAAGGATAAAGGGCCTCGCAAAGACCTGCCGCTCGTAGCCTCGCAATGGGTAAGGCCGCCGCTGATTCTTGGAACCTACCTAATAACGCATTATAAGCGTTAAAATCTATTTTATAGTTGTTGTGGTCGTTATCATTTATTTTTTCTGATCCATAGGTCCCCATAAGCAACAGGAAAAAATATTTACATGCAAGAATCGACATTTATGTCATGAACTTGTTATAGTAGCTACAATCACAAAACGTTCTTAAGAAAACTTTGCATCATAGAATGTTACTTTTCGCATATCCATACTTAACATTCACAACTTATCCCGAAAAAAAATCTAACACAAACAAGTGCAAAATTAACAAAACTTCACTATATTTGTAGAAATATAGACGCAACTGAAACTTAAAAATAGAGATTGGGACTCTATTTGGCACTCCAACTTGACTATCGGACAATAATTTTAGATCATCATTTTTGCATCAATCCTGCAAGATTCACGCAAAAACAGCGTACTACGAGGGGAGACGAATCGTATTAGGCGGGGAACAAATGTATGAAAACATACTCCAAGGTGTAGGGGGGAGCGACGCTAAAGAGCGTTATATGCGGTAAATCGAATTAAAAGCGGGAACGTACTATCGGGTGCGGGGTTCTACTGTATTACTACCACGACCAAAATAATGTTTTAAGGAAATTCGTAACGTTATTATTTCTTATCCGGCTCGAAGAACCTTGAACAATATCAGTACAAAAACCCTCACCCACGAGATGAAAAAATAAAACTTTAACCTCTGATGTCCGTTATACTATAAATAAAATACAGTGAACGATAAACAAGTAAGAGCTAATTTACAAACAGCGCCATCTATTGGCGACGCACGGAACTAAACTAGTGTAGCATACTAGGTATTTAATACGAGATTTAACAATGGCATCACCTACAACATGGTGTCAAATTAAAATATTAGATAAAGTAGGAATGTGGTCAATTATTTTAGTTATCGTCATAATATTTAATTTTGCTGTTGTAGCCAAAAACTATGAAACAAAATCAGGACAGTTTTTTTTTTAAATTACTTCAAAAAAATATCTAACACAGATGCATGACCTCATTCTTTTTCATTTGTTATAATACGAAAAGCATCCAAATATTTTTTGAGCCTAAAAATCATTATCTGTTTCTGTTGCTAAGTTGCTAGCACCCCAAAAATAAAATTAAGAGCGGCAGTACATTCATCCTAATACTGCAAATTATCGCAACCACATTGCAACCTAATGTTTGATTTACTTTAAGCGATTTGGGTGGGCATGGTATACATACACAATAGTGCTTTGCTACCTCAAGATTAAATAAAGATTTGTTTGTTTAATAAAAAATATACTCTACCTTTGGGCATCCCGCATGGCGGTTTCGTTCTCGAATTGTCCAAAAAGTCCAAATCAAACCTCCTAGCAGGAGGAAAAGTCAACGCCACGTGACTACTCACAGACACATACACTGCACACAGCACAACACACACTAGTGTCACTCGCGATAGATACGCCATTTTTGTTTTTATTTTTTCAGTCACTCATCTTAAATTCACTGTCACCTACACATGGCACAAAACTTTTGAAATTAGAACACTATCTTCGTTTGCTGAGTAACATTTTTCCAGCCAGCTCTACTCCGGATTCCAAATCTGTAACAAAAATAAAAATAAATTTAAATCACAAAGAATCAAATGCTTTGCTACTATCTTGTAATATTAATAATGTTGATAAACAAAGACGTAAGGGATAAATTAAAAACTGCACTGAAAGTCTCGATATTTAAACACGTGAACGAGATTATAAGAAATTCCAGAAATAGGTATGTAGTAGGTACACTCATATTGATAACAAAAATATAAATAATAAAATATAAACTATTAATTAACAAAACTAATCGCATTTCTATGACAAATTAAGGTGCAGGCGACCTTCGTAGAGACAGTTCATTTATTATTGCAACCATTTCTCCATTAAAATCAGATCACATAACATGCTGGCGGAATAATAAGTGGCGGTGTGAGGCAAAATTGATATTATCGGCACTTTCTAATGAACACCTATCAAATGTAGTTGCCGTTCGTTCTGTGGGCTATCAGAACAACAAAATTGGACCGTGTACTTGAAGGTTTACCATGAATTTGTAGTTTTCTATAATATTTTAAGCCTTCACTAATTCAAACCATTCGACCCTGAAAGCAGTGACAGTTAATTGCAACTTTGTTTTGACAATGTCTAGTGTGAGAACTGTTTCTTATTTTCTTTTTTTTCTTATTTAAATGTACATTTCTCTCGGTCACCGCGTCGTGACGCGTGAACGGTTCTCGTTTATTCTTATTTCGTTGTTTGTTATTGTCAGAAGAAGGTTCTCATAAAAGAAAAATATTTTTTACTTTGTCACATTCGACACGGAGGAAAAATAAACTAAAATTACGAAAAAAAAAAGTCTGGCTTGGTAAAACTTTTCACCACGAAACTTCGTGTGTTTAGGGTTGCTTATTTGCAATTTGTAGCGACAAGTGCGACGTGACGTGCGTGAATGGCTAGCCTCGGCGTCGCCTAGTGTCGTAACTTTATGAGGAAAACTAGTATTCTTGAATTCCGGGACATTAAAAGTGCAAGTACTGGAAACTGGACCTCACGCTGAATTCCGGGACTATCTCGGAAATCCCGGCCATCTGGCAACCCTATCTTTGTTGCCAATATTGCAACGCAACGTCTCGCTCGCTAGATTTGTCCCGAGCACAACCTGGTCACCCTGGCAACGTCGCCAGATAGTTAGTTAGGTACCAACTGTGGCCGCGATCTCTCTCTATTATAATAATGTTTTAGCTGCCATGGTTGACGGAAAACAATTTAACTTTCCTCTTACTAAGTTGCTATACTTACAGCACAATCTGTACTTAATATTATAAAGCTAAAGGTTTTGTTTGTTTGAACGCGCTAATCTCAGGACCAATTTGAAATAAAAAGTGATAGCCGATTTATCGAGGAAGGCTATAAAATATCACGCTGCGTCAGGAGGGGAGGGAGCCAACTCAAAACGAGCGGAGGAAGTCGCGAGGGGCCGCTAGTATGTAACAGAAAGTGAGTTCGTTCTGGGATAGTCATTATTATTATTGACATAATTTATTTACTTACATGACTCACTAATTTGACCGTGGTATTATTTCTTCCGTACCATGTGTACGAAGAAGTAATTTCGCAATTAAGTTTTAAAAGAATCAAAATAAATATCGCATTATTTGGTCTCTAAAGGAAAAATTACACTTAATGGATCCAAGTGTACATTTGTGAATTTTCATTGAACTAATAATAATATCAGTTGGCAACTTGGCAAGTAGTTTATTGTAACATTTTTTAAATTAGCTTGACAGACAAGTCTCCGTATGTAACATAATTCTGTCTGTTTTATCCGTCACAGTTAGTTAGCGAAGAACTTTCACTGTTTCCATCTGCTGTATTTATATTATTAAGCTTTTGTTTTCTCTTTGCACTGCTAAAATGACGGACAAATTCACTGCCTCTTAAGTGGACATCATTAAGACTTTCTCCGTTAGATAACAAGAGTTTTAATTCTGTCAATAAAAGTAGTAAGGAAGGTCAGATATTTTTGTAGAATCAAATACCTAATTTACACAATTATTTTATTTTACAAAATATTATGAAGTAAAAGTGCAAAAAGCCAACATCACGCGGTGTTCCCAGGCGGTCACCCATCCAAGTACTGACCGCGCCCGACGTTGCTTAACTTCGGTGATCGGACGAGAACCGGTGTTTTCAACGTGGTATGGACGTTGGCAAATGCAACGATGAATTTCAGGATTTTATTATGCTTTTTGTTTTATTTTTTGTTTTTTTTAAAGTAATTTCTCTCAATTCCCCCCATAACAGCGATGGAAGTCATAACATCATTTACCTGTCGACCATCAGATGGCGCTCGAAATACGCTTGTTCGACAGATAAATGATCAAATTTAAGCAAGTTTGTGTACTGTCCGTACCTACCTAGTGAATTATAATTATCTAAGCATAATTATTTCATTTTTCACAGCCTACAGCTAACATTAACTTCCTGTATCAATATCTTCCGTTGTTTATATTACTGTTTCTATACCACATAACCGCATAATTAATATGACGCACACTAATACCTTTACAACATACAATTAAGGTTCAAATTGCCTTGACATGTGGTAACGAGTAATAACTTCCCATGAAGCAAATGATTTCAATATGGCGGGAAACCGCTATGAAATAAGACTCCCATGGAGTTTTTATCATTTTAACAACTGCCTTTTGTCAGTAGTTGCTAAATACGGCATGGCATTGTTTGCCATTTGCCAGATATGATTTAGAATTTGTACAAATTAGTTTGTGCAAAATCGTATTACTAGTACCTATGTATTTTATAACTTATTGAACTGATTAATATCTATCGACAATCCAAGAAATAGAGCCACATTATCTCACAAGCTGATCCTGACATTCACAGGGGGCTTATATATACTATAATTAGTTCCGAGTGATTCAAAGGAGTGATTCTTATGTGTAACAACTCGACGAATTTTGTGTATTGGCTGTTGATTGGCTGCCAATTCCATTCGAAAATGTCTGCTAGTGGGCTTGTGGAACGTATACAACAAAATCGTTATACAATTTTATTACACGTTACTAATCACCAATTTCAACAATCAAACAACATCCGATATGGTCTAGTGGCTAGGATACCTGGCTCTCACCCAGGAGGCTCGGGTTCGATTCCCGGTATCGGAATACTTTTTTTACGCATCGTACCTTTTTTTTAATGTTTTTAGATTTTTTGACGCACGCGATGTGTTCTATTTTTTATATTTTAAGGCAAATCAATTTTGTACACAAGCAAACAAGTAGAACTCCTTCCTAACAATTATTTATATGTAACAATTTGTTGCGCGATTATTTCAATAAGCTTTGCACTTCAGGCAAATAAGTAAGGCTAATTACAACTTAATAAGATTGTTATTATTTTCAATGTTCAATCAATAGTAAATAAATCTTATGAGATTCATTACCTACATTACAACAATGTTGTGCAAGTTAATTACAGTTCAACTATTTTATAAGGCATTCGCTAAGGTACTTACTTATACGTGTCTTTCTTATTTGCAATTAAGTTGGAATTCAAATAAAAAGTGTGCCTCGATTGTCACGCTACAATTAAAATTGCGTACTGTGACGCAACGCCATCTACGAGCGAGTAGCGGTACTTAATTGCAGGTTCTTATCAAAAGGGGTCTGGTTAAAATCAAGGTGCCGCAACACATGAGAATCATCATATGCAATTAAATAGGTATCGTTGGTATTAAATCTAACACTTTACGCTGACTACCACCACAGAAAATATAATAGTACTACGTCTACCACTAGATGCCTACTTTACCTTTTGCGTCTTTGTAAATATACATTCCTACCTACGAAATTATACGACGGTTCCCGGGCTATTTGTATTAAGCGACATTTAGTAAACTTTATACCAGAGCTGTTTAAAGTTTTGATTTTTGAAAAAAAAATCATAACTATCGCAATTTGTAAAATTTTAGAAAAAATTGGATATTTATTGATTAGGTTACATAGTCTGCATAATCTGATAGGTTTTTTTTTCTGATATTCCTATTATTAACGAAGATACATGTCGTTTAATGCAAAATGATCCTTTTATTTTATTTTTTTGTTCCAGGCTAAATGATTTTACCGCCTAAGATTAGTTTTTGTTGTTCCTGGCTAAGTGACTTATCCGCCTAGGTTTATTATTAATACTTGCTCCAGGTTAAATGACCTAACCACCTAGTACTGAATGTAATAGCTCCATGTTAAATGGTTTAAATTGAAGAGTTTTTCATATTTCATAGCTGAACTAAATGATTTAAATGCCATAAACTATACAATTTTGTGTATGGCCTATTCAGTTTAAGCGCCGATTTACTTAAGCCGATTACTAATTTGTTCCTAATCGTGCCTGAGTAATGAAGTTTACTGAAAGGGGCAGTTAAAATATTGTTGAATTTTAAGGAACCTAGGAATAATAGGAAATGAGAAATAAAACAGATTGTATTGCTCAAATGTACTTTTTATTTTAATTATCATCAGCTAGGAACTACAGTAACTTTCCAGTTTACCAGATTAACCTTTTTATCACAATTGTATAGGAATCACAAGTTAACAGTATTTTATTTAAGTAGCCTATAGTCTCATTATAAATGATTTAAACGAACTACATACATACATACTTATTTTAAATTTATTTAGGTACTTAGTACTAAACTCAGCTGGGCAGTGACTTCCGAAAACTGTTTCCGTTTCAGGCAACGGATTCACCTTTTTTTTTAGGTCCTGCACTTTATTTTCCTTAACCATTTTCTTTGTTTTTTGTGGTCATATTAAAATTCACATAAAAACCTAATGTTTCAAGTGACCTCATCTAGTAAATTCAAGTATCTAGCTAATTGTATTATGCGACATTCTTTTGTATTTATGAGGTAAAGCTAATTGTATGAAGCGACATTATTATGTATCTGTAAGGAAAGGCCAATTGTATTAAGCGTCAATCTTATATAATCATAAGGTAAAGCCAATTGTATAAAGCTTCATTTCAAAATATTTATAAGGTGAGGCCAATTGGTTTAACGAACATTGCCTGTAAATTTTGATCCAGGAATGAGGGTTTAAGTAACTCTTTGGTATTTCATAGTGAGCTTAAGTACACAGTTCCTAAATTTGACAAAATTTTGTGTCGCTACATACATCGCAGTGCAAAATGGGCTCCGAAAATGCGATAGTATGAAGCGACAAAAAAGTGCTCAGATCATCACAAAACCCAGCTCAAACGACGCGGAAAAATTCGCTGATTCCGAATATGTATATAAGTCAATTTCGCCCAAAATGTCGCTTAATACAAATAGCCCGGGAACCGTCGATATTATTAAATAGGTATCTTTGTTTTCGAAAAATTGTGATGATTTAGAAAGAAGTCTTACCTACTAATAAGAGGTAGATGTGGTTGGTTAACGCTTTAAATTGGTGGTTGATTAATTTAGATCTTTATTTCAAGAGCTGAGAATAATTAATATTAAGAGTAGAGTAATTATTCTAAGTTCAAGAGCGTTTATTTTTTTAGATTTGTAGTTGGATTGCAAAAAAATTGCGATGTGAACTTTCAACTCTTACACGTCAGCTTTAAGGGTCATTTTTAATCATCGTAATTATTGCAATGTAGGAAGCAAAGTCTTCCGTACTAAAACAGATGTTGTGGGAACGATGGTATCATTGTGTTGTGACCTTCCCTAGTTCGTCTCATCGAGACTTTTCCTGATTAATAATAGTGGTTATAGTGCCTTGAACCCTTGTCTTTGTTAGGTAGGGTAGTTAAAATAAAAAGTTTAATTGTCAAGGAACTTAAACTATTCATTAATTTGTATCTGTTTGCTATTAAAAGTCGGTAAATCAAAAGTTACAAAAGAAATAAATGCAAAAAGCCAACATCACGCGGTGTTCCCAGGCGGTCACCCATCCAAGTACTGACCGCGCCCGACGTTGCTTAACTTCGGTGATCGGACGAGAACCGGTGTTTTCAACGTGGTATGGACGTTGGCGACAATTTAACGGAATTTAGTTATATGTAGGTACTACGATAATAATTTTAAGTATTATTTAAAATAGGTACAATGTAACTACAACTGAGAAACGAAATTTAGTTATATGTATGTAGTAGGATTATGATTTTAAAAGATATTTTTTTAAATATTATGCATACTATTTTGTGCAAAGGTAATAATATTATCAAAAAAGTCTAAAGAAGACCTTTCAAAGTAACACAACCATTAAATAAGAAGGTTTCATAAATTCTCACAGATTCGAAACATCGATTGTGACATTATCGATTTACAATTAGCATGAAGCGTAATCGAGTTAGCCAACATCGATTTGGGTTTTAATTACAATTCGTAAGTCAGTCACCTACTTTGCCCGTTGGTGTGAGAATAAACCACGATATGAGTACAAAAATAAAACCGTGAGAAAATAGTGACAGGTGATTACGCAAAGGCAGTCTTAAAGTGATAGCAACAGAGGCTAAAATTACGCGATTGAGTGTCAATGTCATTGATAATGATTATTGTATTACATTTTTTGGAGTAACGTAACATTAAATATTGATTGATGAATCAAAAGTTACTATTTCATTGATTTTGTAATCTGTAGTAAGTAAATGGATATTTAACCGACTTCAAAACAAAAAGGAGGAGGTTATCAGTTGTTTCAATTCAATATTGTTTTTTTTTCGTATCTATGTTACCTCATAAAAAACAAAACAGTCCTTATGTGACTGAGAGTCATTTGTTGACTGTTTTTTTTCTTTTTTTCTTTTCACCTACCTAGAGGGTTTACCTTTTAGTTGGTCCCATTGTTCCCTTGTTAGGATCTGATGATGGGATCTTGGTGTAATCGAGGGAATCCCTCAAATTTTAAAGGCAAGTATAGTGTTTTCGTATTATACTCCACGTAAAGATTTAGATTGCAGTGTTCTTGAATGTGTGACTTTCCTGTTTGGGAAGTTAAAAACGAGTTTTCAGTTACCTTTATTTTAATTGAAACAGTGTACCTATTGATTGTTAGATTATAATATACCGATTTTTTAAAACATTTCTTCTCACTCCTCTTTGTTTTAACATAAAGGTGACTTTGGCTTAAAAATTGGCACTTTGCTATGAAATAAAAGTCGAGTTATTCTCCATTTTGTTAAGTTTCATTTTCATCAGTCATCGTCTCACGAACTTTGTATTTGTGAGAGTAATTATTAAACAGTCACACATTTGAAAGATAAACCGTTATTTTGTATTATCTGTCATCTTGACATAATCCGTTGCGTTTCGTTTCACGCGCTGTTGCACGAGATAATTTGTAAAGTCATAATTCTCGTAAGTAATCATTTATCATTCGGTGAACGGTCGATACGCCATGCTTCCATAAATTAATAGTGAAAAAGAAATGGCACATTCGTAAACAATGAAGCGGTTATTGACCTATTTTGTTTCCCTATGTCAACATCAATCAAGTCAAGTTTTGTCATGTAGGTACCGTGTTGGCTAGAATTCGTAGCTTTCTAACTCGGTGCTGATTTTAAAAGAATAGTCTCTATTTTAGGACCATCTATTTTCAGAGTAGTATCAGTATGTAGATACTACAGTCTACATACTAAAGTCGTGAACCCTAGTATCTACGCCGATTCCCTATATTTATACCTAGCATTTGACGACCTCCGTGGTCGGGTGGCTAGCACGCTGGTTTCAAGCGTCGCCATCTCGTGAGGTTCCGCGTTCGATTCCCGGTCGGGTTAATGTAGAAAACGATCTTTTCTATATTGTCTCGGGTCTGGGTGTTGTGATACCGTCGTTGTTTCCGATTTCCATAACACAAGTGCTTTAGCTACTTAGCTTGGGATCGGAGCCATATATTTGATGTTGTCAAATATTTATTTATTCATAAATATCATAAAAGATCGCTCGGCAAGGCATTCTCGTAACACTACTAATGCAACGACAAATGAAATCGATACCGTCAAGTCAATACTATCGAAAAACAAACATAATAAACAGACAATCGGCATGCCATGAACGACGGACGGACAGACACTTTCGCCTACGTAACTTTACGCGATACTATGCAAGAAAGTTCTTTTTCAAGCTAAAGTAAAGGTTGAATAAATATGCAGCCTTCAAACAGTCATGTGTCATCAGAGTACACTCATGTCTAAATTCGAAATCGATAACACTTGAAGATTCTGTAGAATCAGTAAAAATAACTATCATGTCATGTTACACTAATAATTTGACGACCTCCGTGGTCGAGTAGCTAGCACGCTGGTTTCAAGCGTCGCCATCTCGTGAGGTTCCGGGTTCGATTCCCGGTCGGGTCAATGTAGATAACGATCTTTTCTATATTGTCTCGGGTCTGGGTGTTGTGGTACCACCGTTGTTTCCGATTTCCATAACACAAATGCTTTAGCTAGGGATCCGAGCAATGTATGTGATGTTGTCAAATTTAAATAATTTTAAGCAATAATATACGAAGGTAAACAAAACTTCACTTCCGTCTGATATAGACACAGCTGTTCAACTTTCAAGGTGCACGATGTATCCAGAAACAATCCTATTTAATAAAACAACGATCAAAATGATTTCCTTAATACATCAAATCGTGACACATAAATCAATCCGAGTCGATTCTACTTAAAAACATCCTATCACGATAATCGTACTAGAAATTAATAGACTTAGCACACGACGCCTTTCCAACAGTTGAATCAAAGTAAGTACGGTTGTTGGCTTACAACTGAATCAAATATTCAAATAAAAAATAAATAAATATGTGACTGACAACACACCAAATGTCGTGGTTTCGAAGTAAGGGAATTTTCTTCCTTGTGTTACGAAATAAATTGAAATTCCATTTAATTGACCAAAAGTTGAAACCACTAATACTATAATCACTAGTTTTTGTCTTCTCCGCCTTTTACAAATATCAATCACATTACATACATTTAATAAAAGTAAAAAGCAACGGGTGTGGTGATGGCTTAATAGTGTAACTTTTATTACGAGGTATTGTGTGTCAGGTAGTTTTGTTTTATTGAGAAACAACCACGTGGGTTAAAAGATGAAGTAAGAGGCCTTGACACTAGTTCAAACGTTGTGTGTGAACTATGAATGCCTACCGCCTGCCTTGACACCATAATTATAAGTTGCCATATTCCTGATGGAAAAGAGTTTTGGAGCTATCGTTTAGAAACGTCCGCGTCCTAAATGGTATAAAAACAATTATTAGAAACTCAGCGATGATTTCATTGAATTTCACGGTATATAACAAAGTGACCCTTTCAGCTGACCATGCATTAGACGGTGAATTAAATAAGAAATGACAAAACCGGGACCTCGGAGCAGCGACGCCTTGAAACCAGCGTGCTTAGCCACTACACCATGGAGGCCGTCAAACTATTAAATACAAAAATACTTAATAAAAATGAAAACAGAAATAAAATAAAAATGGTATATTATAAATGAGTCTTGTAGACTTCATTTTATATTATATGTTTGACCCACCAAGTAGAGGAAAAATGTAGAAGAGATTATAAAATGTCAAAAGACGTGAACTCAAAGATACCTTGTAGGCATATACGTTACTTATTATTCAAATGCAATAGGGCTCATAGAAAGTATGAAATTATAATGAGGTGTCCCAGATATTTTGGTAGCGTGGCCACACTATCTTTACTCAAAGGGTCTGGTCACCTTTGGAACAAAAATATACAATTAGTTTTGAATGTTTTGCCTTTTTGTTAAGACAGATAAATTTTATACTTATTAATTCTATAAACAATTATGCATTTCTTTAAAATTATAGATTTCATAATTTTAATATTAAACACAGTTAACAATGTTAAAAACTTTCTTCCAAATGTATGTAGTCTGATTACGAAAACGTTCACTCATTAGCTTGAGTTATGTTTACATTAGAAAAAAAGACATAACTAGCGGTCCCCCGTGACTTCATCCGCGCGTTTTAAGTTTGTTCCCTCCCTTCCTGTAAACCTACCTCGGTAAATAAGCTATCCAACACAAAAAATTTTTTTCAAATCGGTGCAGTAGTCCTGAGTTGAGCGCGTTCAAACAAAAAAAACTCTCCATCTTTATAATATTAGTATACATTCTTATTACCTACCTACATACATACAATTTTCTCATATCCACTTGACATCCGAAGAATTTCTGTTAAGCTCAGAATAAACTTCAAATTATGTATTCTTATTATTACATATTTCCAGTTCACGATAGAAACTGGTTTCGGAAACTATTCAACTCTCAAGTTAACAAGAAAAACCTCTTACGGCCAACCTTCTTAACCTGTTTCTTATCTTTGCTATTTAAGACCCTTAAGAGATAGGAGAAACTGACTGCGGTCATTAGTATTGATTAACTAATATTTGCATAATGCAATTCAAATGCACTTAGTTAGAACCTTCTTTAATAAAATTTGTATAGAGCCCTTATAAATGTTACATTAGTTAAAGTTTTTAAATGCTCAAGTCCTGAGGATTCCGTGCCACCGTAGCTAAAATACCTCAATATTTTGTTGATAGCAAATAATACTTTGTTTTCCATAATGTTTGTATGATGAACAAAGTTATGTTTGCGGTTGTTGAAAATGTGCTATATCTCAAAAACTACTTGTTCGATCCAAACCAATTTTCGTTAAAGTTATTGTTAAGATCTACTTCTTTTTTCAAAATTTACACTCGCTTAGTAGAAGTTAGAGGGGTGGGGGGCATTTTACCACTTTGGATGCGTCTATCTATCGAACGTTAGACTTTAAACAAAAATAGTTTTAGGAACCTCTAAGTCATTATAAAATACTTATCCATAGAAGCATAGGTTTGACAAAAAAAAAACGGTTTTAGATTAATGTATGGGAGCACTTTTTTACATAAGAATCTTTAAGTGGATACATCGTTCTTCCAAATTTCAACAGTGTGATGCTTATAGTTACAGTATAAAGTGGCTGTGACATACGGATGGACAGACAGACAGACGTTTTGCTATTCGGCTACGGAACCCTTAAAAAGAAAGATAATAATAAAAAGTTATTTTTCACGAATTAAAAAATACCAATAGTTTTTTTTTTGTAAAGGTTGAAAAAATTCTTTAAACAAAAATTACGCGCGGCCGCGCGGCGTATAGCGGTGTATCCCACTCTTACGCGTTTTAGTTAGTGTGATGTGTAATTTAAAGCCGCAAATAATTACTATGTTGAGAGCCTAAAATTATGCGTAATCGCCAATGGATTACTTGTGTAACTTAGCAGGTGGTGGACTATTGTTGTTACTTATAAATATTTTTGTAGTTTTTTTTTTCATTTTTGGGTAGTTTTTTTTTTTTCATTTTTTGTTCGTAGCCGTTAATAATGTGACATATGGTTATATTTATCTTAAAATTCCGTATATTAACCCCATTATCTATATATCCATAAAATACAATAAACAATTAAGTCGTGATAAATAATACCACATAAAAATATTCTACATAGCAACTTATGAGGTTTATTTATGAAAACAATATTAATGAATTAATCATATCAATGTATAGATAAGGTGATTTAATTATTATTCAATCAACATTAGAAAAGCATTGCTTACATCACTAGTTGGTGAAATTAATAAAATAAATTACCAGTTTACTATAATCCAGTTTGAAATGTGTCTGCAAAGATGAACACTCGAATATTTAGATTAAAAAGATTAATCGTCTAGAATTTGTAACATTGGTCGTGAGAAAAAGAATGGCTTCCTAATTGGTGTTATTGATGATTTTCATATTTGTTTGTAGGCTGTTTGAGCAATTAGATGATATAAGAGAAAGCCAGTTTCAGTAAATAAATACACTGTGAATTTCTTTGCAAATATTTTTTAAAAGAGTTAATTCTACACTGAGCCGAATGTGGTAGCCCAGGTGGTAGAGATAGATAAACACTGTATCAATAATATTACTGTATTTAACTAAGAAACTCAATTTGTAGGTATATAAAATAGAATATAAAATGCACTTGAAAAAAACACCTGTGTCAGTCGAGGAATCGAACCCCATGTCTTACGCTATCCACGCCTATAGTATAGTGAAAAAACACTATAAACAAAAAAAAAACTTGAAAAAATATCAAAACCGATTTCAAAACCAAAATGCACTAAAAAGTCTTAAATAAACTCTTTACCATTGAAAGGACAGAAATCTATTTTAAGAAAACGAATTTCTTTTTGGAGTCGTAGAGTAGTTGATGCTTGATGGTCAAAGTGATGACACCGAGCTAGCCAAGCTACAAACTAGGTACCTATCATAAGTTCTGTCATTATAATTACTGAACTCCTAAGCGTCAAGAAGTTCCACCATCAGCTCAGCCCCACAAGATTTTGACTATCAGACGTAACAACACGTCAACATTAAGATTCTAGTAAAAAAAACACTGTACGTGCCTTTAAAATTTGAGGGTTTCCCTCGATTACACCAAGATTCCATCATCAGATTCCAAATTGGCAACAATGGGACCAACTAGAAGGTATACCCACTAGGTAGGCAAAAAAAATACGAATCGGTTTACAAACGACTGAGATATGAGGTAACATAGATACATATAAACAACATACAGTCGAATTGATAACCTCCTCCTTTTTTGAAGTCGAACAAAAAATATAATTTTGTATGTATTTTTTTGCAATAAAATTACGTTCAGTTAATCTGTAGACTTTCATTTCATTGCAAAGTTATTTAACTTTCAACAGTATAGGTACTTACACTTTATCGGCCTTCTTAACTGGCCAACACAATACAATTAACAAGATACGAAAGTGAAGTGAAATGCCGCGTGGAAATTTCGAACAAAAAAGTTACGCGACCACCTTTGTGCATTCCGTAACGGTTGACCCTTGCAACTTGACCAACTATTCGTAAGGGCGTGGGTAAAATGGCAAGGAATTCTATTATGTTGTTTGTAAGAGACTCATCGACTGCCTGTTATAAATCATCATCATCATCATCATCATTATCAGCCAAAGAACGTCCACTGCTGAACATAGGCCTCCCTCACGGCTTTCCACAGCGACCGATCACTAGCGGTCTGCATCCAGTTTGATCCTACGATCTTTTTAAGGTCGTCTGTCCATCTTGTTGGTGGACGTCCTACGCTGCGTCTTTGGTCGAAGGGTCTCCAATCTTAAACATTCTGTCCCAACGGCCAATGTTATAAATCAGGCATTCATATTTTTTGTTCTCGCTACACATATTTATTATTAGTTTTTTTTTTCTAATAATTTTCCTATTGTTATTATACCTTTGTATTTCAAAAGTTGTTAAAATAAAAAATAATTTATTCATACTTTATTAGAAAGTGCGTTGCGTGAAGAAATTGTAACTTACTGCGCTTTTCTTTCAGTGATGATATTATGAGAATAGTATGTAGTGTATTGTTGAAGTTCCATGATAAGATAAACATAGTACGGTTTATACCTATATCAGTTTAATTTTTTTTATATTGGCTTTCATATTATTGTAATTTATATCTCCACGGATTTGACTGTAAAATTAGTACATACAATATATTTACAATAGAAAAACTATGTATCCAAAAATACTTTTTTAAGTCGGTGTATCTTACACTTTACACAACAATCGAGTCACGAGCCTCTTTTGAATTCGTTTGTCCACCCGTGCGTAAAATGAGATAAAATGAAAAAGTTATTTTTTTTGTCGCTGATTGTTAGTCATCACCTTAAGCTTAATTAATAAAAATTGTATTTTCATAGTTATTAAAGTTATTAGACATCGCAATAATGTGATGTTACTTAATCATCATAACTTTTTTATCGTGATATTCCTATGAAACGTCGGATAACTACATCCACAATAATTGCAATCATAATTAGAGTTCCTACGACCTTAAGGTCATATTCGTATTAGATAATATCAACAAAAATAAAAATACGTAGTGTTGCGTATTTATTAATTTATATGTATATTCTTTATTGCACAAACAAAATGAAGTACAAATGGCGGACTTAATGCTTTAAAGCATTCTCTTCCAGTCAACCATAGGGTGAGACAGAAACAGTGTCAAGATAAAATTTGTTTTCTGTGGAGTATAAATGACATAGCATGAACAAATAAAAAAATGTGAATTCCTATTTGATACATTCAATAGCAGAGTACTGAATGAACCATAGACATTGGAAAGACACATTTTTATGTAATAAATGAATCATTTAATTAACTAAACAGGTTTCGTTAGTGCTAGAAAAAATAACAAAATATTAATAAGGAGTCACATAGAATAAATACGATTCTTATATTCAACTCTACAATCGCCAACGTCCATACCACGTTGAAAACACCGGTTCTCGTCCGATCACCGAAGTTAAGCAACGTCGGGCGCGGTCAGTACTTGGATGGGTGACCGCCTGGGAACACCGCGTGATGTTGGCTTTTGCACTTTTTACACAAGAAACTCAAATGCTCATTTGTTTGCAATATACTCGTACTAACCTTCTAGAAAGCTAGAAAACATTGCAGCATACTTTCCCAACGAGCAATGCAAGTTAATGGCTCAAAATTCACGCTTTCGTGTCAAAAAATGCGCAAGTGGGTTTAAATGTCTAATTACAACAATGAGATGGCGTCCTACGCGACCATATAACCTACTCAGACAAGGTCGGCCAAGAATGCGTAATGCTTAGCTATTTAGTTTGTAGGTGACAGTGTTGTAACTTGGCATATTGATTGTTTTGCTATTCACATTCACAGGCACATTCATTATGCAAATTTTAGGTCACCTCGAATGCTTGTACCCTTTACAATAAGCTCTTTTCATGCCGTACAAATAAATTTAGTATGCAACTTTCTCAGTTAGTAGTATTTAATTTCTGAATAGATTAATGCTGCAGCATTTTGATCGAAAGTATTTAAATTGCACTAACTCGAATTAGCATATTCTGGCACATGGAAAGAAAGTAGGTTACTAATACATAATTTATTTTAATTACACTCAATTACCAAGTAAATGGGTACTTTTGCCATAAATAAGTAATTAAATAGTTACATGTTGCATTGGAGTGTCCCAATTTCGTATAAGATTAATCATTCTAATTACAGATTAACTGAAGCAAAAATAATAGTTATTTATCAAAATATTATTTATTTTATAATTAAACAGCATTTAAATTATTTCGCCGTAGTTAGTAAGTTAACTTATGCGTAAAACAATATCTTTATAACCTGTTGAATCTGACGGTAATATTTAATAATAACATAACACTATCTGCAATTAGTTTATTTCAATATCAACTGTTATTATGGCTCTTTACTAATAGATTAAATAAGTACCTACTATTTTCATTTTAACAACCCAATTTATAGTGACTGCAATAATATACCTAAAATGACAATCAAATCCTACAGGGAAAACATAAAAAATGATACCTTAAGTAAATAATTTGATTAACTAAAGCACAATAGCCCGTGACAATTATGATGCCGATTAATTATACCAATTTCACCGATTATCTTGCTGTTTGTTTTTAGATTTGGCTGTTAACTAACAAAAAACGCATTTTTGCCACAAAAGATTTATGAAGGCTTGAAAAATATTTCTACAGAAAACTAAACGAGTTGCCAGTGAAACGGGATTTTACCAAAAACGAAAACCGGCGGGCGGTCGTCACAGTAACTACGTATGCCAGTAGAAACTTGCGAAAGCAGGTTTATCGCCATTTCGTCTGTTATGTGCAATATGCTCAGAAAGTGGAAAAATATTTTGAAGTAAAAAAATGGTTAAAACTGTAAATTGTGTGGTAACGTTCTTTGTATAGGTTGATGCGATTGATACTACTTCTTAACTTTATTCCCTCTCCGGTCTACCGGCTAATCCAGTCAAACTGGGCATCGAGTAGCCTGCATAATAGATAATTATCAAATATGACTAAATAAAAATCTCGCTATGACTTCTCGTTTTTCAAAAAATTCGTGGACAAACATTCAAACATACATACACTTACCAAATTTCGCACACGTGTTTGGAAGCCTTAACAGATCAATATACTTTTTTTTTTTTCAAATTCCAATGATTTCACATACATATACATTGAATTGAATACCACCTTGAAGACCTCGACTTCGGACAGCTGTTATCACACGGACACCTAAGAATGCAGTGCTAAATAGTTGACGAATAAATAACTAAGCTTGTATCAGGGTTGTTTTCATTAACAAGTTTTTGTTGAAGTTAAAATTTGAATCAGAGTGCGCGGAATGGTTTGTAAATTTTTTAACCAAATTGTCACCACTCTTAATTTTCTTTTTAAATTAAGAAATATACAGTACCTCACAATAAGAACATTATCAAATTAAAAAAAAAACTTTAATAGTTTACTCTGGTGTTAGTTTTCTAATACTTTACTCTGGTGCGATCCTGCGCTGGTAGTCTGATGCAACATTTTTGACATTTCGCGTAGACAACTTCAATTTTATGATTTTCTAATTCATTAAATATCATTTTAACTTATGTAGCTTGTGTGTTTAATAAATCTTAAAACAATATTTGTAATTTTTAAGCTCCATTCGAAAATTCTTCTCGATCAATAAATACACGAAAACACTAATTTTTTTACGGCAATTTTCGAGCGCCACCTGGTGGTTTTACAGGGAACTATGTCGAGACTTCCGACACTGGTCAAAAATCTTATTATGCTTTATTTAAAGGCTAAAACAATAACTCCGCCATTTGTAAAAAAAAAACCTCGTTACCTTTATCGTCTTTATGGTCGTAAACACGATTTATTGCAATGTTTGAGTGTTTTTAACGAAAAATAACTGCTTCCAAAAAATAAAAATGCAACAACCCTAAATAATTAAAATATCACTGACTCAGTGTCAACACGATTTATTCCAATGCATGTGTTTTTTAACGAAAAATAACTGCCTTAAAAAATAAAAATGCAGCAACCCTAAATAATTAAAAAAACACTGACTCAGTGTCAACACGATTTATTCCAATGCATGTGTTTTTTTTAACGAAAAATAACTGCTTTCTTAAATCAAAAATGCAACAACCCTAAATAATCAAAAAATCACGAACTCAGTGTCTGCAGTATCACCGCACTTATGTCACGCACGCACCGTCCGACCGATGCCGCGTTCGATTCGTGCGCCATTATGTAAACAAGCGCATATTTGCTATTCCACAGATCTAGTCGGAATGTCCGTGTCATCATTACGTGATTTTCGTCTGGCTTTCGTTAGTCTTGATTTGTTAATTTGTCTAATCGAAATTGTTGAGCGAACGCGGAGATTTAGATAAGATATAAAGAAAGAAAATACATTTATTCGACATGTATGCAAAAACACTTACTGGTAACACATATACAATAAACAGACACACACACACACACACACTAATTAAACATAGATAAAGACTAATATGCTTTTAAAATACTACAATTAATACATGATTGTCAATGCGTACAATAAAACATTAACATGTATTTTATTCGTTAGTAATAAGGGACAAATTTATATTATTTTCCCTAAAAAATATCCGCAACAATAAATTGATAGTACAATGACGTTATTATTATTGAAACATCAACAGGTAAATGTTCAATAATGCCCGAGTATCAAAATAGTTCTATACAAATAAATAGGCAGTGTTAAATTATACACAACACGATCTTACCGGCCTTAAACTGACCTTAGAGTTTACATAATACGATTATTGTTTGGCTATACAGAACCAAATCACTATAGTAAATAACTGAAGAGTGAAAACTTGCAATACAACGCTTATGGCTTTAGAATAAGAATTGCCTGTTGTTATAACAAGAACTAAGTTGGTCAAGAAAACATTGCAAAGTTATACTCCATCCGCTTTTAAATTTATTAAAGATGACCTAGTGATAAGGTAATAGTTTTCTGTTTTGAAATTTCGGTTAAATAATCGCGATACTATCATACAAACTATAAAATGTAACTGAAAAAAATAATTTGTTGACTTACATCCTTTTACGATTGGCACTTCTGATCACAGGCTTTGTTGCAGCTGGTGAAAAAAATCTGTAACAATAAAATAAATACTTTTAGTACATATGTAATTGTTTATCTTTGGTTTTATTCAATTAATTCAAATCATAATAGAAAAGGTTTTTGTTAAAGAATAGATTATCTTTTGTATATTCTGTGCTCTTGAAAAAAATACAATTAGAATAAAATTATGTCAGATAAATATAAGCCAACATGCGTATATACATAAAGGGTATTTCATTGTTCAACACTTGCTAGTTACATTTACATACACGCTATAAATGTTATTGCGTAACGTATCCACCCATGGATTGCGTTACTAGCAATATTGCTAAACCGGTTTGGCATAAAAAAAAACATTATAACAAATTAAGAAAAGAAATTAAAAATATTAAATTAGCAAAAAGGAAATGCCCCGGGTGAGGATCGAACTCACGACCTTAAGATTATGAGACTTACGCGCTGCCTACTGCGCTACCGAGGCCAGTGGTAGAATTGCGAAATAGGTCATTGAATGGCACAAAAATATGAGTAATAGTCTTTTTTCAAATTTTGTTCTGCAAATAGTTGATGTTGACAATAAAATAACCCGAGATGTTGAAAAGAAAATAAATCGTAGACCTCGAATTATTTTTTTTATTGTAATTACAATAAATAATAAAATCACGCTACGTTAATCAATCATGCATGATGCTAAATTCGGAGACAGGTGTAAGTGTAAGACACTGAGCATTCTCAATGGAGGCGGTCGATAACATTACGTGTCGCTACTTTCACTTAATTATACGGCGAGTGTGACTAGGTTAGGTATTCGAACACTTTTGAAGTGTTGAAATGATACGTTGAATGTTCCAAGTACCCATCTATAGGAATATTCATTTTCTTCTATGGGCGTAGCGTAGCGAGGTACGGCAGTGCCATCTATTATTAATGGACCACGATTAAAACATTATAGTCTAGGATTTTCTTAATCTGTCCCCCTCTATTCAGGATACTAGCTAATTTGTAACCCTATTCAGAATCCTAGCTACGCCCTTGTATTCCAATCTGATCAGTTTGTGTTACTTAGCAAAATGTCCGTGAAAAATTACTTATTTTCGCAAATAACGCACAGGCGGTCTAGCTAGTAAAGTGGTAAGTCAGACTGAATAGATCTAGACTACCTAGACTGATGGTTGGATTACCTTCAACTCCAGACTGGAGTCTCCACTCCATTTTTTAGGGCTCCGTAGCCGAATGCCAAAAAACGGAACCCTTATAGTTTCGTCGAGTCTGTCTGTCCGTCCGTATGTCACAGCCACTTTATTTTGTAACTATACGCATCACACTGTTGAAATTTGGTAGGAAGATGTATCCTGTTAACTGCTTTACGATTTTATACAGAAAAAAAATATATTTAAGGGGGGCTCCCATACATGAAACTAGAACCGATTTTTTTTGTCTAACCTATGCGTGTGGGGTGTCTTTGGATGGGTCTTTTAAAATGACATAGAGGTTCCTAAAATCATTTTCTTTTAAAGTCTAACGTTTCATAGCTAGACGCTTTTAAAGTGGTAAAATGGGCGTCCCCCCTAACTAACTTCTACTAAGCATTACACTTGTTTATGCTATTTAAAAAAATATATATAATATAGATCTCAACAAAAGCATTCAACGAAAATTGGTTTGGACGGGATCGAACCAGAAGTTTTTGAGATATAGCACATTTTCAACAATTGCAAACATAACTTTGTTCTTCATACAATCACCATGAAAAACAAAGTCATATTTGCTGTCAACAAAATATTGTGGTATTTTACTAAGTGGAGGTAAGTGGATTCCAAAATTCAGTTATAGTTGGCACGGAACCCTCAGTGCGCGAGTCCGACTTGCACTTGGCCGGTTTTTTTTCACTCCAACGGCCTTTAAACCAGCGTTTTATACCAATGACGTAATAGCATGGACCCCCTGGGGCGTCAATAAATCAACGACAGCGCCGAATATTTAATGATCGAAAGCGGCTTTTTAAGGTGTGCAAATTATACATCTAGAGGTTTTTGCCAAGACCATTTAAGGCACAACCAGTGCGAAAAGAAATTTGTTCTTCCAAGGTTAAAAATTGTATGGGAAGAACAGGTTACCTCTATTTGACCGATCCTATTTCAAACTAAAAATATTTTTACCTTACGCCCTTCTTCAAGTCATTTAAAGTTCACATGTGTTTATCAACAGTCTTTTTTATGCTTTTGTTAATGCGACCGCCGGCGGCCTTTTGATCCGTGAGCGTCTACAATTAGATTTTAAAGAAACTTGCTAAGCCGTATTTTAGTAATTCATCGATGATTATTGATTACACTTTTAAGCCAATCTAAGTTTTCTTTCTTCTAGCTAGTTTACCATTTTTTAGCATTCTTGTACATTACGTCAATTAAATACGGTACTGTCGCCGTCAGATATATTGGAGCAGACAAAGAGACCAAATACTTCTGAACAGTTTAAAATGTCAATAAGTTCCAAACACTACAAGTTACCATTAATATCAGAACATTTATTACATCATTAATATCTGAACACTCATAACGTCAAATGTATCTACGCAGTCGGTCTTAAATATCTGAGCAATCAAGATAATTTGCAGAAAGAAGAGCTTCCCCAACTTAACTTGTTGATATCACTGACAGTAGCAACGTGTGACAAATAGAAGAGCTTGGTTGCTATGACTATTTGTGTTGTTGATTGTTCTTCTGCTGTCATGTGCACATTGTTTTTGAGATTTATATAATTGTAAAATAATATAGTACCTATTGTTATTCCGAAGTATTTACTCCATAATATTCTACCACTGTACTCCCTATAAATACATCAAGATAACTATAAATACTATTTAAAAATAAGAACTCTTTTCATAGTTTATATTATACTAAGATGACGCTGGCAGTTTGTAACGCTTTGTAGTTTTAAGTATTGTCATCACTGTCATGAAAGTGTCATGCAACAAATAAATTCAGGCAAGTGAGTGTTCAGATATTATTGGTTAGTTGTGTGTATAGAAGTTAATGACTAACATCTGCTCAGATATTTATGAGGTAATAAATGTTCTGATATTAATGGTAACTTATTGACATTTTAAACTGTTCAGAAGTATTTGGTCACTTTGTGTGCTCCAATATATCTGACGGCGACTGTACCATATTTTGTACAAAATACATATTTGGAATTCCAATATGACGCATTATCAACCGATTTTGCTCAATAATTGCTTATTGTTCGTGATTCAGCCGCCCACTTACTAAGCACCAAAATTACATAATAATACCACATCTACGCAAATTATTATATCAGACGAGTCGTTTAACTTTTTGCTTCATGTAATCTATATATACTATACTTTGCGTGACTACACTTCTCAACATCTCAGACAATCCCACTTAATGGTACGACCATGTTTAGGAATGTTTATTAAACGATATAAAAAGACGGCGAGTTAACTTTCACGTCATTTGAATAAATTGCTAAATTGAGCTTCCAGATGTTAGCATTGTCATTTTGAAACTAGCCTTTCTACGCGGCTGCGATAGCTTTGTAGTATGTATATGTAGACAACGAACGACGTTTTCCACTGGGTATAATTTCAAAGTATGAAAAGGACATTGAGAAAAGCAAAACACACAGCGCGGTGATTGCAAAAGTGCAGCAAATATTGTTCAAAGTGCCTATTAGGAGCCTCATAAACATTAAATGGGAACCTTAAAGAAAGTCAATAGAAATACTAGTAAAGTTTTAGAAAGCTATCTTTTAGAGGCTTCAGAATTAAGATGGATGCATACAAGTGATTTATACGTTATGCTAGGCAAAATAGTAACATGCAATTGAATTTTAAAGAGGGTAACTATTGATAACAAAAAACACGATTTAGGTACTGTTGATCACTCTGATCTGGAAACTCTTACGAAACTACCACACACATTACACAAGTGGAAATTGTATGGCAAATAAGCAACGTCGTCGCAAAACTTTTGAAAAAAAACAGCCGCAGCAAAAACTCAAAGGTTCTTCCAGACGTATCAACGGATATCATTCGAGGTATGTAACAATAAATGGCTCTAAAAACAGCATCAGAAGACGAATGATCTGTTAAGGGATATTGTTATATGTTTTTGCGGCATGTCATCATCATGGTTGAACAAGGTCACTCTAACCGTGTGGTCGTTGGTGCAATAGAGATATGTCTAGTAGACCTGGTTACGTGGCATCTTTCCGAGACATTTCTACATTCAATTTATGTGAATGAGACATTTCGTACAATGATATCAAAATTTATTTATTTTGAAGCTATTGCTAGCACTTAACAAACACTTATACGCTTCGGGGTAATTTTGGGCAAGTGCTGAGAAGTAGCTGTGCAACAAACTCAGTCACTATTGTCAATGCCTCTTTTTAAAAGATATTAAAATTTGATTGTTACAAGCTAGATCATTACATTGCTATTTTTCATAAAACATTAAGTTTTATAATATATTTTAGTCATTAAACATTGTTTAACAATCGTTTTAAATTTATTAAAGTAACTAAAACATCTTCCAATAAACGAGTGATTTACCTTCTCGTTTTCGCTTTCTTTTGTGCAACTGAAGCTTTTTATTATAATCAGCAAATTTTGAAACGTGAACTCATTATCATCAGACGTAGACAACTGACGACGTCTTAGGGAAACTGTGGATCAAAAGTCCGGTGGTCCAGCCATAGCTTATTGCAGCTAAAATCTTAAGTGTCAAAGAACTTTTCTTCCTAAAGATTAGAAACATTGCCTTAGATGAAGGAACCTATTATTAAAATTATTTAGAGACCAAGCAAAACTCTTGCATAAAGGACTGTTAAACGAGGATATATAAGGCTCTCAATAAAATAGTCTTCTTGTTCGGCAATCACAGTATATTAATTTTCTTTATACTTAGTAAATTCTCATTACAGTCTAGTTATTGCGTCATTCGCTTAATTGGTTTACATGGAACAGTAATAAGGTGTTTGAATCATATAAACTACGACCACAAGAGATCTCACTGAAAGCTAACGTTCCTACTTGAAGCTGGTGATGCGAATAGCGCAATCTTTGTTTGTCGTGATGTAACGGTTACTTGAGCCCTTTGTTTTTTAAATTATGACGACAAGCAACTGTACAGTGGTTATGATGTGCTTAAAGATAAGGGAATAAATACTACAGTAACACCTTGCATTCATACTGGCAATAGAAAAACAAAACACGATGTAAAAAATAGCACCTAACGATGTAACGATACATTTAAATCTAAATTGCATGAATATTTAATTGGAAAATGTTTCTAAACTATTAATGAGTTTGTGACGTAGAGAGCTTCTGACTGAAATAATTAATTAATTAATTTTAATTTCTTTTTGTAATCGATTGAATTTACCTTAATTATTAGTGTATTAACTGTATTTTTAACATATGCCCTTCTATCATTGTACGCCCTAGCTAGAGGCAGGACACAGAGAGTACTTCTACCATTGTTCAACTTTTTTAACCTGTGATCCACAATAAAGATTTTTATGATTTATGATTTATGTTTGATATACCTCTTCGTATTTAGCGGACGAGGGTCTAATCTTGTCAATATCTTGATGATATCAAAACTAAAACCAGCAACGATCATCATCGCTAAACACTTCAATTAGTACCTTTATAATAGGTTAGACACGAATCTTAGGAATATCCTGATACACCTACTCATGATTCTGTTGAGATCATTGAGATCTCTTTGAAACCAGGGTTTAACCAGCTATATTGGCAAAAAATAAAGCAGCTATTAACGCTTGAGCACATCAATTAGTTAAGTATTCAATTAATGAATTTACACTACATGAAGAGCCAAATCGTGACCTGATGATTGCATTACCTCTGTTTACCATCACATAACTTTCAAGGTCGACTGGCTTGTAACTTATACCATGTGATTACTTAAACGTTTATATTTATTGAATCTATTTACTGTTGATTTTATAACATGTTTTTGAAAATATGTTATTTTTATTAAAGAAATTATTATTAGACATTTTTATTGATGAAATATGTTAGTAAATGGTAATTGACTTCTCCAAGGTTGCGTTTTTAGTCCTATGTTGTTTCTATACAAGTACATAGCAAAGCGATTTGTTGTAACTGCTCTAAAAGTGATGATAAAAACTCGTTTATGAGCAACATGACTAAAATAACATTTAAAATAGGACAAGAATTCCATCAAACAGTTAATGTATTGCAATAAATAGTCATTACACATACGATTGACCAAGATGGTTTGCCCTAAGGTCTACGAGTTGAATGTTTTAACCTTGTGGCAAATAAACGTACTTATCACCCTCATGTAATGGAAGCAAGAAGACATAATTGCTGTTGAAGGTGCTATTGGGGAACCTAATAGCACTATTTTTGAACCTTGGGTGGTTACTTTGTCAACGACAATCAATTACCAATATTTTATGTGTTAACACATTATTTAAGTATGCCCTTCAATCAAAATAGCACTGCAATCTGTAACCCAATTTTAGTGACAAATTAAGTAATGCATTGGTATAACATTAGCGAATATCAACCCCAGTCACATGATGTTCAGTCTTAATTTCAATTTCCTTTAAACTGAGACAGTCAGAAGTCCTACCATGAACTAAGGATACTGAGAAAAATTGTCTATACAGAAATGAGAACTATCTTTTTTTTCGCATAATAGGTGCAAGCGCTTATTTTTTGTCTCATTCTGCATATCGATAAATTTAGATAGTGAACATAATTTATAGTTGCTTTAGAATGTTTTTAACACTCACAGTGTCATATTTTATATTCATAAAGACGAAATAAGAAACCAAAAATTTGCGCACGGGCGGGACTTGAACCAGCAACCTTTTGGCAAACCGGGCCAAACGCTCTTACCAATTGAGCTACCGTGCTGTTAGTCCGACCCTGCGAAATTTGTGGTTTCTTACGAAAACGTCAATTGCGTGACGCTTAGCGCCATCTAGCCGTCTGTTTATGAAACAGATGGCCCAAGCAGTTACTCTTTACAGAATAAATTCAACTTGGAAATTGATGTCGCTTCGCTATCTATTGCTTTAGAATGTTTTTAACACTCACAGTGTCATATTTTATATTCATAAAGACGAAATAAGAAACCAAAAATTTGCGCACGGGCGGGACTTGAACCAGCAACCTTTTGGCAAACCGGGCCAAACGCTCTTACCAATTGAGCTACCGTGCTGTTAGTCCGACCCTGCGAAATTTGTGGTTTCTTACGAAAACGTCAATTGCGTGACGCTTAGCGCCATCTAGCCGTCTGTTTATGAAACAGATGGCCCAAGCAGTTACTCTTTACAGATTAAATTCAACTTGGAAATTGATGTCGCTTCGCTATCTATTGCTTTAGAATGTTTTTAACACTCACAGTGTCATATTTTATATTCATAAAGACGAAATAAGAAACCAAAAATTTGCGCACGGGCGGGACTTGAACCAGCAACCTTTTGGCAAACCGGGCCAAACGCTCTTACCAATTGAGCTACCGTGCTGTTAGTCCGACCCTGCGAAATTTGTGGTTTCTTACGAAAACGTCAATTGCGTGACGCTTAGCGCCATCTAGCCGTCTGTTTATGAAACAGATGGCCCAAGCAGTTACTCTTTACAGAATAAATTCAACTTGGAAATTGATGTCGCTTCGCTATCTATTGCTTTAGAATGTTTTTAACACTCACAGTGTCATATTTTATATTCATAAAGACGAAATAAGAAACCAAAAATTTGCGCACGGGCGGGACTTGAACCAGCAACCTTTTGGCAAACCGGGCCAAACGCTCTTACCAATTGAGCTACCGTGCTGTTAGTCCGACCCTGCGAAATTTGTGGTTTCTTACGAAAACGTCAATTGCGTGACGCTTAGCGCCATCTAGCCGTCTGTTTATGAAACAGATGGCCCAAGCAGTTACTCTTTACAGAATAAATTCAACTTGGAAATTGATGTCGCTTCGCTATCTATTGCTTTAGAATGTTTTTAACACTCACAGTGTCATATTTTATATTCATAAAGACGAAATAAGAAACCAAAAATTTGCGCACGGGCGGGACTTGAACCAGCAACCTTTTGGCAAACCGGGCCAAACGCTCTTACCAATTGAGCTACCGTGCTGTTAGTCCGACCCTGCGAAATTTGTGGTTTCTTACGAAAACGTCAATTGCGTGACGCTTAGCGCCATCTAGCCGTCTGTTTTGGTTTCTTATTTCGTCTTTATGAATATAATTTATAGTTTTTCACCCACCGTTCTAACATTATGCTCCTACAAGACCATTATTCCATTCCATGTAGATTTGCCATTAGTACCAATGCTAAGAACATTACTCAGTCGTTTCCATTCGATTCAATCTTGCAATAAAAGTGAACGTGGCACTTATCTAGGCGACATTTTTTGTATTCCATATGAGTTCTAGTTACCACCACAGTGGAGTTTGGAAAGGTAGAGTCAGAAATAAGTGTCAGGTGTCCTCAAAAATGTATTTGCTCCATGGCGTAAAGACGGAGTTATGATCACGACTTACAGAGTATTACTACTGTTTATCATAATCATATTATTATCATATTTAAGTTATGGATGTTTCGATGTATTTAAGTATTTATGGGAGACGCCCCGTCATTATCGTTGTCTGGTAGCACAAGAAAGAAAATTCCTTAGTTCGAAGCCGCGACAATTGGTGTATTGTATGGCGAATATTTATATTAATTTATCTTTCAGGCATTCATAAATTTATATAAAAAAATGCGTTTATTACGACGACCCAGTCTTTTCTAGTATCTCCTTTTTTGTAGATATTATGATCTCTGCTTCTAAACTAGCAATAGGTAGTTCTGTCTACATCGCATCTCCCTAGTTCCTACCCATCTGGTTTAAACCGTTCTACCATTTCTTTGTCAGAAACACTATTCTTAGCAGCGTATGGTTCGTCTATCTACAGTAGGCTTACTGATTCATTATCTACTCTGTCTACATTACCGTGATAGGTGCTTAGAATTGTGCCACAATGCAACCGGCCCGGTTTTTCTTAGCATTCGGGCTATAATATTGCAGCAGAAATTCCTTGTGCTTAGTTGGCTAAATTCTCAACTTAATTAAATACGTGTTCGTTTTTCTTCAATTTAGTGTCAGTAATTTCTTTTTCTTATTCATTTACAATTAGTTTTACGAATTTAAACAATTGAGAATGCCCGAAACTTTACAATCTCGTCAGTAAGTCTCGAGTCAAAACTGCCATACAAAAAGTGTTCTTTATTGATTTTTGATCAGCAATTATTAGCTACTTTTTAATTGTAAAACAGCGGTTGAAGTCTTATACAAAACGTTTGAAATTTCACGTCGACAATTTCAATTTTCTGTTTCATCAAATATCATTTTTACTTACGTAGCCTAAACCTTTAATCATTTTTTAAAAAAAAAAACTTCTCAAGTAATAAACAAATGGAAACACCAATTTTGTCTCAGCGTTGTCTACGCGAAATGTCAAAAAATTTGCTTCAAACCACACAGTAAAAAAATATATTTTCTTGATATGATTACACGCAAATTTCAACAGGAGATACACCAAAGTATATTTTATTTATTTAATTGTAATTGCTTCCTAATTGAAAAGTCTACCTCCATTTCATTTTGTATTCATTCCGGTCTAGACGGATCCATAACGATTCTAATTGCATTCCTTTACACGCTACATTACCAAACTTAAACTTTATTGTCCGTTCCAATTAGTTTAGTTTGGTAACTGACCGACTTTGATATTTTTATTGCAAACTGTAGAACCAAAGGTGTTATTATTATTATGCACGTGCAGCTTCCAAGATACTATTTTACACATTGATATAATCTTGAGGTTTTATAGTGGTCGGCCACGTGATGTGTACAAAGTAGGGTTGTCCAATCTTTCATTTGCCTGCCTCAAATGAAAAGATTATAACCAATATTTTTACGGTTTCGTAGCCGAATGGCAAAAAATGGAGCCGATATAGTTTCGGCAAGTCTGTCTGTCTGCCTGTCCGTCCGTATGTCACAGCCACTTTATTCTGTAACTATCAGCATTACACAGTTGAAACTTAGTAGGTAAATGTATCCTGTTAAAGGGAGTGTAAATTTTGAAAAAAAAAACATGATGTAGTTCTTTACAAAGACTTTCAACGAAAATTGGATTGAACGAGTAGTTTTTGAGATAGAACACATCTTCAATAACCGCAAACATAACTTGTTGCAATGAATGTAAGCCGGGAGTTTTATCATACTATTATTATAAAGCTGAAACGTTTGTTTGTTTGTTTGCTTGAACAATCAAATCTCGGGAACTACTTGACCGATTTGAAAAACATCACGCTGCGACGGGAGTAGAAGAAATAAAACTCAAAGCCAGTTATGTCTTTTGGCAAGTTTGGCACCCCTGGTCTGAAATATCTTAGCGTTGGTACCCCTGGCCCGGACATAGCACAACCTGTTCCGAGGTGCGCTCGCGCATGTTGCGTCACTTAGCCGAATACCGAAAGCACGAGTCGCCAACTCGCCAATACGGCCGCATTCGTGGGGTAAACTTGTTTATCAGTTAATGCTGGTTGAAAAATACACTTTATTGGTAGAGAATAAAGGTCATTTTTGAATAAAACGCAGTCTACCGTTGCTTCTTAGAGATGAAATGGAATGAAGCTAGGAAAAAAATGGTTTTGATCCATTGCATCTGTAGTGTTTGGTGAAAGCTCGAAACATCACCAAAAGATTCACTATCAACGCTTTTTGTAAGAAGTTTTTCATATGAATGCGGTTTCATACAACATTTGAGGTGAAAATCTCAGGTTTAATGAGAAAATATTTGTAAACTCCATTTCTTTTTGCTTGTTGAATATTGTAAACAATCTTAACATTAACAAACAACCTTTACATTACTTTTTACCGAAATAATTCATTTTAAAATAAGATAAACATAAAACGCTACAACTACATAGGCATTTTTTCGTTTAGCACTGAAATATTATAAAATGAAATAGTAAATAAATTTTATTCACTGAAATTATATTATATTTGCAAAAATATTGTTTACATAATTCGACTAGCAAAGAAAATTTTACTTTAGTGCTACCCTCCCAAGAATTTATAGATAGGTATTACATTTTTTATTTGCCAGCCAGTAACATAGAATATAGAATTTTGGCACTAAACTACTTAGTTTGATGCGAAAAATCAATGTTCCCCTATGTTGAGAAATGTCTTTAATAATTGCCACAGAACTATACTTGGAGTAGTAAAATTAACAAACTCTAACACGAAAAATCTATGTCAGACATGTCTTGTATTCATGTCGTAAGGCTCATAACTTCATAACTTGCACAGCGAGAATGTTTGTATCTTGCGAAACGTTGCGTAGTACCGTGGCTTATGGCCAATTGATCATAATAAAAACAATAAATTGATTTATCATCGTCTCAGACTGTATCTTGCTTCGACACATGTTGCGAGTGCGAAACATAAGTTATCACTTAGAATTTTAATACATTCATCATCTAACTATCATTTCTTCTAAGCTATTATTATTTATTTTCCAGAACATTTCATACTATGGTCACAATACCCCAATTTTCAAAACCTTCTAGTGCATTCTTCTTCCTGTAATAGCGTAAAAACAAACAACCCTTTAGCATTCACACACTTAATAAGTGTGTACATAACACTGAAAAACATCTTAAAATACCGAAAATAAATAAAGATAACTAAAGGAGCACAGGAACTGAAGAAAAAAATCACCAAACGGACATTTAATTATGCAGGCCCGTTCAATCTTAAACGAAAGCATTCATAAGATTGCTAGTAAGACTTTAACAAGAGCTATTTGAACTATCCGTATTTAATGTACGTACATAAGCAAGTCAAGGTAAACACTGCGGTATCTTATGCAGTTGTAATAAGAGTTAGTTTGCAACAAAAGTGGGTAACCTGATGTGCTAGCGACGGTACAGCTCACAATAAGAACAGTTGATACCTTGCATCACACCAACCACCAGCCATCAATGGCTGCGAACGTTACAACATAATGAACTTGTGTTCGAACAGGTTTCTGAGGTCATGTAGCACAAAAAATACGCCTTGACAGCACGCTGAAGCAAATAAATAGTCATACTATTCTTTAGAGGTAGTATACATAGATTCGATTGAAGACATGTGAACATCTCTACGAGTATCTTAAGACGCCCGAGAAATTTAAGAGAGCGCGGAATATTTCATAAAGTAAAACAAGATTTCTTTGGATTAATACATTGAACTTATGAATGAATTAAACCTTAAACTAGAAAGGTTCCGAATTCAGCTAATGCTGCCAATAAAATCAATCGACAGAAATCAAGACGAGCCATGCCAATATTCTTAAGAAGTCTGTAATTTCATCAGCAGACCGAACGAATACCAAAGACAATGCGAAATCTAATAAAAGCGAAACATTACCCAAACTCAGCTGGTGTTCTTTTTTACCAGAAACAACTGAAGCATTCCCATAATCATTACAGCGATAATCAAACCAAAACATTGCGTAAAGTGAGTAATATCTGCGTAAAAACTCCATAAACCCATGGTGCGTGTCGAGAAAAGAATCAAAAACAATCAATACGGATTGCATTGTGCAATGTTATTGTTTTAGGTCGTTCCGGTGGGCGATCGACGGAACCATAACTCATAGGAGGGACAATGGAGAACCTGATCTCTGATCTGAGGATGCGATAAGACTGGACCTCATTGTTGGGACTATTGTAAAGGTTATGGTGATCGCTCGAGTTGGAGATAAGTGGCTAGACTGAGAGGAATTTCTAATGCGAAACAATCATGGATAATGCGAAATACGAGTAATCATGGATAAATAAATATAAATATTGGACACCAATCACATACATTGCTCTGATCCCAGAGTAGGTAGCTAATGCACTTGTGTTATGGAAATTAGACACAAAGGTGGTACCACAACACACAGACCCGAGACAATATAGATAATTTTGATTTCTATATTGACCCGACCGGGAATCGAATCCGGGACCTCGGAGCGGCGACGCCTTGAAACCAGCGTGCTTATAGCCACTTCATCACGGAGGTCGTCCAAAATAAAATAAAAGGCTGTAGAGTAATTCGAGGCATGGAATAAGGTATGACGCAGCGTGGCAGTATCCAACATTATTATTGTACAGTAATAGAGTACATTTATGGCGGAGGCTTATCAGCAGTGGACGTCCTGTAGGCTGTAGTTGATACGAGGGTCAAACTGAAAGTTCTTAGAAAATCAAAAACTGATTACATTAGCCAGTTATTAGTTTTATTATATCTTTTCAAAATAGTGTCCATTGACGTCAATACACCGCTGCATGCGATGGAACCACTGGGAAAAGCACTTTGCCCACTCGTCCTTAGGGGTCTCTTCAATGGCATCGCGATACGCAGCCACCGCTTCTTCAGCATTCATAAACCGCTTTCCTTTAAGTTTTTCTTTAATTTTTGGCAATAAATAAAAATCACAAGGCGCGAGGTCGGGGCTATACGGCGGGTGACCCAGTAATTCAACGTTTGATGTCGCCAAATAGTCGATCGTTCGCTTGGCGGTGTGCGACGAGGCGTTGTCGTGGTGAAGGAGGATCCTACTGCGAGGTCGTTTCTCTCGAACTTTTTCCAAGACAAGTGGCAAACAATTGGTAGTGTACCATTCTGCAGAAACTGTTTTTTGATCCTCTAACACAATTGTTGCGAAATGACCTATCCTTCCAAAGAACGAGGCCACCATTTTTTTTCCCGCACTTCGATCTCTCTTCACTTTAGTTGGCAACTCCTCGAAAGGAAACACCCACTGAGCAGATTGTCTTTTGGTTTCAGGATCATAACAGTAAATCCAGCTTTCGTCACCTGTTAGTATGTCGAACACAGCATTTGAGTCACCTCCGTTAAATCTTTCAATCATTTTACGGCACCAATCCACACGATGGAGTTTTTGAGCCTTAGTCAAATTATGAGGTATCCACCGGGCGCAAAGCTTCCTGACCGCTAAATGTTCGTGGAGGATTTTGTGCACTTGACTCATACCGATGCCTAAGCTTGTCCGAATCTGCTGATAGGTCACTCTTTTGTCAGTCTCTATCATACGCCGCACAACACAGATGTTATTTTCAGTCGTCGCCGTAGAAGGCCGTCCCTCACGTACATCATCAGTGAGATTAGTGCGACCACGTTTAAACTCATTAAACCAGTTGTAAACAGTCGCACGAGATGGGGCTTCATCGTGAAAGGCCAATCGTAGTCTATCATAACTTTCTTGTTGACTTAAATGACATCGAAAGTCATAAAAAATCATTGCACGAAAATTTTCTCGTGTTAAATTCATGTTGACGTGACACAGTCAATTTTCAATTTGCCGCCAAATCGTAAAACAAATGACAAATGAATGAAATATATACTCAGTAATATTGGCAAAGAGTTCTATTTTCAAATTTTAGAATATTTTTTTTATTATATTGTTTATAAGTGGCCAGTTCTAAGAACTTTCAGTTTGACCCTCGTAATAATGAATATGTTGCTTTAGAATGTTTTTAACACTCACAGTGCCATATTTAATATTCATAAAGATGAAATAAGAAACCCGCAAGCCATTGTATCAAAATGAATGTAGGTGAGGTGCATTAACTCTGCAATCACAATACATAACCTCAAAATGTCTAATCTGTCATTGAATTTCTCGGAAACCCCTAATTATTTTTCAAAAATATTTTTTGTCTGTATTCTTTCAAATATTTATAAATTTTATCCGAACATTTTGTAAAGCCGCATGCAGACGCAAAGTGGGCCGAGTTTTTATTGAGTTTTGGTCAAGATCCTTTACTTTATTTTAGACTTATATCAAAGTTGCTTCTATCAGCACATTATAAAGTTTGTGTAGTATTTAATTTTTATCACGAGAATATTCGTATAATAACGACATAAGTACATACAGTTATCAGCACACCAGGTTACCCACTTTGGTTGCAAACTAGCCCTCATTACAATTGAATAAGATACCGCAGTGTTTACCTGCTGTTATCTTACGTGCTGTTATCCGTACAATAACATACTGGCAGTTCAAACTGTTTTTGTTAAAGACTTACTAGCAATCTTATGAATGCTTTGGTTCAAGATTTAACAGCCTTACATGATTACGGTACATATTCTACCATTCAATTATTTAATTTAGCTAAAGTTATGTTGCACACATCCAAATTGAAATATTTCCACATCTTCGTCCGTGGTTTTCAAAATCTTGAATTCCAGACTGTTATCTTCGAAACTTCAGTCATTAGCTGATATAATAATAGCCTGTATAGCTAACGATGGAAGATGATAATTTTGCTAATGTCTTGTGGTCTGGCTTCCAAACGTTAATGTAGTCAAAACGTTTGGTGTCCAAAATTAATGACTGCTGACGAAACACCGGTTATCCTTGAACGTCCTTTTAGGTTTTACACTTTTTGCTTCAAACTGATTCAGGATTGCGAATCTTGATTGTGACCGATTGAAATTCCGACCTTCGGACAAAAACATGCAGGATATTATTTATCAGCGAGCATAGAACTACCTATATAACTTTTCTAAGAAATCAACACGTAGCGTCTCCTGACAAATAGTTACCAGCGGAATACGAGGGTCAAACTGAAAGTTCTTAGAAAATCAAAAACTGATTACATTAGCCAGTTATTAGTTTTATTATATCTTTTCAAAATATTGTCCATTGACGTCAATACACCGCTGCATGCGATGGAACCACTGGGAAAAGCACTTTGCCCACTCGTCCTTAGGGGTCTCTTCAATGGCATCGCGATACGCAGCCACCGCTTCTTCAGCATTCATAAACCGCTTTCCTTTAAGTTTTTCTTTAATTTTTGGGAATAAATAAAAATCACAAGGCGCGAGGTCGGGGCTATACGGCGGGTGACCCAGTAATTCAACGTTTGATGTCGCCAAATAGTCGATCGTTCGCTTGGCGGTGTGCGACGAGGCGTTGTCGTGGTGAAGGAGGATCCTACTGCGAGGTCGTTTCTCTCGAACTTTTTCCAAGACAAGTGGCAAACAATTGGTAGTGTACCATTCTGCAGAAACTGTTTTTGATCCTCTAACACAATTGTTGCGAAATGACCTATCCTTCCAAAGAACGAGGCCACCATTTTTTTTCCCGCACTTCGATCTCTCTTCACTTTAGTTGGCAACTCCTCGAAAGGAAACACCCACTGAGCAGATTGTCTTTTGGTTTCAGGATCATAACAATAAATCCAGCTTTCGTCACCTGTTAGTATGTCGAACACAGCATTTGAGTCACCTCCGTTAAATCTTTCAATCATTTTACGGCACCAATCCACACGATGGAGTTTTTGAGCCTTAGTCAAATTATGAGGTATCCACCGGGTGCAAAGCTTCCTGACCGCTAAATGTTCGTGGAGGATTTTGTGCACTTGACTCATACCGATGCCTAAGCTTGTCCGAATCTGCTGATAGGTCACTCTTTTGTCAGTCTTTATCATACGCCGCACAACACAGATGTTATTTTCAGTCGTCGCCGTAGAAGGCCGTCCCTCACGTACATCATCAGTGAGATTAGTGCGACCACGTTTAAACTCATTAAACCAGTTGTAAACAGTCGCACGATATGGGGCTTCATCGTGAAAGGCCAATCGTAGTCTATCATAACTTTCTTGTTGACTTAAATGACATCGAAAGTCATAAAAAATCATTGCACGAAAATTTTCTCGTGTTAAATTCATGTTGACGTGACACAGACAATTTTCAATTTGCCGCCAAATCGTAAAACAAATGACAAATGAATGAAATATATACTCAGTAATATTGGCAAAGAGTTCTATTTTCAAATTTTAGAATATTTTTTTTATTATATTGTTTATAAGTGGCCAGTTCTAAGAACTTTCAGTTTGACCCTCGTAGGTGTGGTGTCTCATTTTGTAATTTGTTTTGAGATTTAATTAGAAACGTCATTGTTTACCAATAATTTTGTATGTCTTACTGCCTCGGTGGCGCAGCGGTAAGAGGGTCACACCTTAAAGCTACGGCTGCCAGAGGTCCCGGGTTCGATCCCCGGGTCGGGCCAAAATTATATACTTTAGTTTTTCTATTGAGAAATTCTTAGGGTAGCCCGGAGTTTAGAAGCCGTGCCTCGGAAAAGCACCTAAAGCCGTTGGTCCTGCGCCTAATCTCTTTCCGGTCGTGTCAGATTGCTGTCCTATTGGGCTATGAGAGTAAAAGGAATAGAGAGTGCACCTGTGTTTGCGCCCACACTTATGCACTATAATATGTCCCGCGCAGTCGGTTAGTAGTTGCGACTGGCCACCGTAGGCGAAATCAGCTAGGGGGACTATTATTACTATTATGTATTATTATGTCTACCGTAGCCTACCAAAACGCACGGAATCCTTCTAGTAGGGTACGGAACACTGCGGTATACTATGTAGCTTTCGTTGATAACTTTTACTAAGGGATTTGCAAGATATCACAATTAATCATGGTTAAAACACCGTTTAAAAAAACTAACTAAGCATAACCACAATTAGAAAAGTACCAAAATGACTCATACCAAGTATCGCAATCATTGTTAAGTTGAAAGAAAATCATCTGTTACTTCCTGTATAACTTTTTTGCTGTGACTATTTGTATCATTTTTTTTTTTTTTTGTTTTAAAATGAAAGTTGTTTAACTAAAAATAAATAATATTTCGTATTTTAGTAAAAATACCATGATTTATTTCAAATTCAGATTAAGGAACATATTTTATTTCCCACACGAATAATTCGTAATACAATTATATGAAATCTACGAAAGCTCCGCATTAAATAGAAGGATTCCGAAGTCTACAGTAGTGTACCGGAATGCTACTGCATAGGTAGGCTACATTGGACTTACAACTCCATTAACCAACAATCTTTTGTTATCGCGACCGGATTCAGCTGAATCCTTGGCATATCAACCATTTTGTTGTTTGTTATAATTTTGTATTTGTTTGTAATTAAGGTTTGTTATAATTTTGTAATTGTACATATTTCAACCGGACAAACAACTATTTCGTGGTGTCCGGTCCGTCTTTGGTTTAATATAATGAGATTCTCAAAATAACTGTAATTTATCTTTCTTAGGTTTACAGGCTTCATCTTGGCTGTTCTTACAAAAGCCCTACGTGTCTGATTGATGCAATGAATGAAACCCAAGCGGATAAAAGGCATGGTGTATGAGTGTCGGATATTTCCCATACTATTACGGCAAGGCGAGACAGTTATGAGAAATTACCGGCTCTCACGCACAGGGCTGGTGGAGAGAAAAAAAACAGACTGTTTTATACAAGCCCGCTTAAGAACTTCTTCCAGAAGCTGGTACTTTTTGTATGATAAAGGATATTGACCAAAACTCTATAGAAACTCGGCCCACTTTGCGTCAGCATGCGTTTTTACAAAATGTTCGGATAAAATATATAAATATTTGAAAGAATACACACAAAAAATATTTTTGAAAAATAATCAGGGGTTTACGAGGATTTCAATGGCTGATTAGGCATATTGAGATTATGTTTTGTGATAGCACAGTTAATGCACCTCACCTACATTCATTTTGATACATTCAGAAGGTAATTGTTATATTTTACTAAAGTAATTCAATAGTTATTTACTCAGTTACCCTTTAAATACCATCATCATCATCATCATAATCAGCCAAAGGACGTCCACTGCTGAACATAGGCCTCCCCCACGGCTTTCCACAGCGACCGATCACTAGCGGTCTGCATCCAGTTTGATCCTGCGATCTTTTTAAGGTCGTCTGTCCATCTTGTTGGTGGACGTCCTACGCTGCGTCTTTAGTCGAAGGGTCTCCAATCTAGAACTTTCCTGCCCCAACGGCCATCAGTTCTTCGCGCTATGTGCCCTGCCCACTGCCACTTAAGCTTACTGATTCTCAAGGCTATATCCGTTACCTTGGTTCTTCTACGTATCTCCTCGTTTCTGATTCGATCTCGTAGAGAAACACCGAGCATAGCCCGCTCCATCGCTCGTTGTGTAATTTTGAGCTTCATTATAAGGCCCATAGTAAGAGACCACGTTTCGGATCCGTATGTCATCACTGGTAACACACACTGATTGAAGACTTTCGTCTTCAGACACTGAGGTAATTGAGACGAGAAGACGCTCTTGCGCAGTTTCCCGAACGCTGCCCAGCCGAGTTGGATTCGTCCATAGAAAAAATGAATAAGGTTAGAATGGTTTTGATCGTTCGTTTGTATGGGAACCTCTGTCGCCGGTGGGAGTTACCGCGCTGTTGCTGCAGTGATAAAAGTACCAATCAATGAATTAACGCACCAATATCACAAACCAATCACAATTTCCGCTAGGAACTCTGTGATTGGTGTCATTAGTACTTGAAACCAACTACCAATCACAGAGCTTCTAGCGGTGAAACCTCCAATCATCATTCAGATACGTTCGTTCTTTTATGTCAAAATACTAATGATGTGGTAAAGGTCGATTATTATAAATTCAATTACCGATGTAATGTTGTTTCTCTTTGTGAATAAACATGTAGGATTTAAGTTTGAAATAATTTGGATAATTTAACAGCTCATTTGATCGCAACAAAGGGTACTACTATTGCCTTTCAATAAAAACAATAGAAGAAAAAAATGAGTTGCTAAACGTTACTTGAAATAGAGTAACTTATACCTTTTAACATTAGTTTCTAAAAATAGTTCTATTAGTAGAATTGAATCATTCTTTGTATTAAGAATAAGTAATATCACTTGTATACGACAAATAGATTCCAATTAAAGGAAAACTGTTTAAAGGTATAAAAGCATAAAGGCTATGGTCTACATTATTCAGATATTATATCTTACCATGCTATTTATTCATTTGTATTCTTAGCTAATTCCAGCAAGCCGATGAGTTTGTAAGTGTTTAATCGCGCTAATCTCAGGAACTACTGGACCAATTAAAAAAAGTTTTTGTGTTGGATGTCTAATTTATCGAGAAAGACTTTAGGCTTGAACTTTACGCAGGGACGGAACGGGAGAGAACAAACTCAAATCGAAAATAGTTAAGATTACAATTAAAAAAATACAATATACTTATAGACGTATGGTTGACCGGTATAGAATGGTTTTGGCATTAAGTCCGCCACATGTACAATTTTATGTTTCGTGCATGCGCAAGTTTTCTATCTATACTAATATTATAAAGCTGAAGAGTTTGTTTGTTTGTTTGTTTATTTGTTTGAACGCGCTAATCTCAAAAACTACTGGCCCGATTTGAAAATTTTTCTTTGCGTTGGATAGTCCATTTATCGAGGAAGGCTTTAGGCTATATAACATAAAGATACAACTCATAAGACCACAGCAGAAATGAAAAATGTTGCGAAAACGGGAGAAAGATATTCCTTTTGAGAGCTTCCGCTGCATACGCTGCGGAAACCGCTTAAGTTACACAAAAATCATGTATGACAGGATTGTTCAACATTAAGAGTTCTATAATAAAGTCTGCGACAGCATATGTCTATCTTTTATGGTTGACTTACTACAACCTTTTTTATGTTAATAAATTTGTAAAAAAAATAATGCATTATTTTTAGAGGTGTATTATACACACAGGTATTTATTCTTAACAAAATAAATACATTCATCATCACGAGCATTTCATTTAGAACCAAGTTGCCCTTTATATCATTTGATTTCAATAAATATCTTAGGAGCTATCACAGTTTTAACATAACTCCGCACCAAAATAATGTTCGCAGCTTAAGTACAACGTGCGCTTGCGCTAATATATTATAAAGCTGAAGAGTTTGTTTGTTTGAACGCGCTTATCTCAGGAACTGCTGGACCGATTTGAAATATTTCTGTGTTGGATAGCTTATTTATCGAGAAAGGCTTTAGGATATAAAACATGACGCTGCGACGGGAGGGGAGGGAGCAAACTCAAAACGCGCGGACGAAGTCGCGGGGGACCGCTAGTAAATAAATATGACCCAAGTTAGTACGGTGGTTAAGTTAAAGAAATGTACAGCTGCATTATACAATTGTTAACCTTGCAGTGCTTTTGTTCGCATTTAAATCACATCACCAAAGGGGTTTTGCAGAGGTTTGTTTAATTACAAAATTATACACAAACTCACAATTAGTGTATAGCTGACTACAAATAACTCTTACAAAAATATTTGTATGCAGGGTTATTGATAATATGACCGGATCCTTTTAAGAGTTGATGGGGGAGCTCATTTGGGACAATCTTGATCCCAGAATATACTTTCCAAAAGTCAACCATTTTTAAGGAAATTTTCTTTTTAGGAAAACGAGATTTCTAAATTATGATAAAATTAATACCGAATGCTTTAAGATGCTGCAAGAAAATATCAACCGATACTAGCTTACTAGCTTAACGTGCTTCATGAAGCACGGAGATGCTCGTTGTTTAGGTCACTTAAATATGGTCGGTATGGTCACTCATTAAAACACGATCGCGCCGTAAGTTGTTTAACTTCGGTATCACTCGTACCCTATTTTACAAATAAATAGACCAAACGATAAATTAAAATCGATGATAATATCAGCGAAAGTAGAAAAGTTGAGGATTAAACAGTACGTATTTGCTGAGTTATATTTTTATTGCAGGAATACGTTATTTTGGTAGCACGAATTAGAATATAATACATTTTTTTTTTCAAATAGCTCTAGTAGTTCCTGAGATAAGCGCGTTCCAACATATGAACTCTTCAACTTTATTGTATTTATTTTATCATTATTATGTTTCAAATAATTAATAAACAAAACTTATTTTTATCTTTAAATACATCAGTAGGGAAATTACCATTTATCGATAATTTTACTGTGCTGTGAGCTACATCCCTAGTGATGCGTATACTAGCAAACAAAGCAAATTGGACGCGATACATTGCGTGTTAAGATAGCAGATTTGTTAAAAATATGCGTGGACAGTCATCAATGAATATTTTTTTTGAACTTAGTGCAGGAAAATCGCTATCATTTGAAATATCATAATTAAAAAGTGTTTTTTTGCAAATAATGTCGAAATAACTACGTATTATTACTCATCGGTGAAAAAATACACTTTCTCACTCATTTTTTATGACCTGGCTTTACGCTCTTCAAATAATTATAGCAAAAGACGGCATTTTTTTAAAAAAATAATGCAACGCTCTTGTCACGCGACTGAAGTAGCTACGGCTCAATGCAGGCATATGCCTACAAATCAGCTCGCTGCCGCACTGACCGGGGCCATTCTAACCTTATTCATTTTTTCTATGGATTCGTCGATTGACCTCTTTCTCGAAGTTGGACCTACCCAATTGGATCACTTGTCCCAGGTAGACGTACTCGTCGACAACTTCGAGAGTTGAGTTCCCAATGGATACTGGAGTGGGTACAACAAGGGAACTCGACATAATTTTCGTCTTCTCCATGTTCATTTTAAGACCCACTTGTTGGGATACTCGGTCGAGGTCTTCGAGCATAGTGCCTAGATCATCCAGCGTCTTTGCCACAACGACTATGTCATCGGCAAACCGAAGGTGTGTTATGTATTCGCCATTGACGGAGATGCCGAATCCTTCCCATTCCAGGAGCTTGAAGGCGTCTTCCAATGCCGTTGTAAACAGTTTCGGAGATATTACATCGCCCTGTCTTACACCTCTTCGCAATGGAATCGCCCTCGTATTCTGTTCCTGTACTCGGACCGACATGGTGGCGTTGTTATATAGACACTTTAACACCTCTATATACCTATAGTCTATGTGACACCGGTGAAGAGACCGAAGCACCGCCCAAGTTTCGATCGAATCAAAGGCCTTCTCATAGTCCACAAAAGCTAAACATAGAGGCATATTATACTCCTCGGACTTCTGTATAATTTGCCTTAGCGTATGAATGTGGTCTATGGTACTGTAGCCTTTTCGGAATCCGGCTTGTTCGGGAGGCTGGAAGTCATCAAACCTACAAAAATACCAGTTCAATTATAATTCAAACAAGAATTTTGAAATATGTTTAAACTACAAAGACGCAATCTAGACCCGGCTTTGGTCAATATCCTTTTCTTAAGACATTTGACCACGATCTCGCCTTGGTGCTAGTGACGATGCCAAAAAGAGGTCAGCAATATTATGAGCTCTCATGACACTAATGAGCCTAGTACTTACTAGCCAGAATCTTTTGAAATAAAACAACTTTTGAGAAAAAAGAAACAAGATAAAAAATGTACAGCAATTCGTCTTGTAACAAGTGAAATAAAAGCTTGTAAAAAACACCAAGCGGTGCTTCCAGCCAGCAAGGAAAATGTAGTATTTTTTACTTGGTTATCATCCGATAAGTGACTCTCTTTAGTAATAATAAGCAAAACGTAAAAATCTGAAACATCATACCAAGTAAGTTGTTAGTATGACTTTGTAGACAGCCCTACCAAGTCATTATTTACATGAGATATTGCTAACCGTTCGTGTTTGAAATTCTACAAGTCTTCGTGTGACGACATTGCGAGTATTGCCTGCACATTACGCATCGGTATCCACTCACAGACTTGCAAGGTTCTGCATTGTTTTGTTTAGAATGCGACAATTCGAGATTTTAACGATTTGGCTTTACAATGTAGTCAGGCTGAATCCAGGTAGGGATTTTGATTCTGGATGCGCGTTTTCGCATATACGTATCTATACTAATATTATAAAGCTGAAGAGTTTTTTAAACGCGCTAATCTCAAAAACTACTGGACCGATTTGAAAAAATATTTTTGTGTTGGATAGATTTATCGGGGAAGCTATAAATTTAGGAAACGACTTATCACGAAAAAGCAGAGCAACAATGAAAAATGTTGCAAAAACGAGGGTAAAATATTCCTTTTGAGAGCTTCCGTTGCGTACGTAGCGTAAGCCGTTTGAGATACATCAAAATCATGTGTATGACGGGATTGTTCCGCTATAAAAGTTCTACAGTGAAGTATGCGAAAGCATATCTGATATGGTTAACTCACTACAAACTTTTTATGTTCATAAATTTGATACTAAATTATGTTCTATTTTCAAAGGTGTTTTGATGCGGACGGGTATTTATTTATTCTTATCAAAATAAACGTATTCATCATCACGAGCAATTCATTTTAAACAAATTCCACTTAACATCATTTGAATTCAATAAATATCTTAGAAAATATCACAGTTTTAAAATCACTCCGCATCAAAATAATGCTCGCAGCTTAAGAAAAACACGCACTTGCTCTAAGGTTTCAGGCCTCTTACTTCCAATGAAAATATGTGTTTTGCGTTGAAATATTTACGGGAAATCCGAAATTAACGCGGGCGACGCCGCAGGGGACCACTAGTCGTCTAATTAAACCAAGACGTGATTCAAAAATATTTTCAACGGTCCATGCCCGACTTGAAATTGTAATGTAATTTTAAAACCACATCTTGTTGAGAAAGACCGAAACCACTGTACCATCGAGCTGGCCGCAATACGGAAGGCATATCTGACATAATAACGCGAGATTATGACTATAATATAATTTCACTTAATATAATGAAGTAGGACTTCCCAGGGTTTAGTTTTAGCATCTTTGAAACTGATTGTATCTAAATGGGATCGCATATGCACTGTTTCACTAAAGATCTTGATATCTACCATTAACACTTAGATCTCTGGGTTGCAATTCTTGCGCAATTCTTATAGGAAAAAAGTTCACCGTTCGATTTTTCTTTGTCGAAGAAAAAATAGTTTTTGATATCTCAGGATCACGATTTCTATGTATTCAGATTTTGTTCGTGCGATAGTTTTTATTACGTGTAGATATTTTACTTGATTTTTAAGGTCAACTTTGAAACCCGTAATAGAATTACCACAGGAAAAGAGTCCGACTGCCGCAAGAATCGCCCTCCTGTTCATTTACCCTTATACCTTTTTTAACTTTTTCAAGATTTCTTTAACGTGGATCAGTTAAAAGTAGAAAAGACGAAATAATATCATTTTAACATCCATTGTAAATGGGACATCTTGTTAAGTTGAAATTGCCACACGTTCAAATAATTTAGGGGTATTTTCTAAACTATTCAACCATTTTCGTTAAATAGCTTCAAACCAGTAATTTTAACCAAAGCCGCTAAAATTTTGCAAGAATTCGTGGCTACAGTGAATGACAATCATCTTAGCTTATAACAAGATATCATTACGAGTATAATCTGACAGATATAATCTTAAGCTGGTCGGAAATAATTAGAATAACTCCTGTCGCCATGTTTATTTAATACCTTCTCATTATAAACACAGTCACAGTAATTCTGCTCAAGTATTCAATTCAAAGCTCATTAATTCTAAGAATTTATGTGATTGTCGATAAATAATAATCATGAATTAGGACTGGCACAGATGTCTGACGATAAACTACCATGTCGTAAGATTTTTGGGTGTGGCCACACTGGCACAATGAGAAAAACATGGAAGAAGTGATTTACATGAGAAAAGAATCCAACATAAAATGGCGTTACGTAAGAGAAAGTTGTAAAGTTTGCCGACAGAAGTGTTAATCGCACGAAAGTTATTTATACCAACAAAACGAAGTTTATTGACCAAAAAGTACCTTTGAATAAATGTCTGCCGATAAAAGTGTCATAAAAATGCAGTTTATTTTAATGTTGCCAGTAGCGTGAATGAAGTTATGGCTTTTACATTTTAGGATGTTACTTTTTAATTGATATTGTAAAAATAAAATGCAGTGTAAACATATCTTTGATGCATCTTTTTAATTGTAAATCGAAATGCTTTTGAAGTATTCAATTCGAATTTTCAATATTTAAAATCTTAGTCTGATCATCTTAGTCATCATGATCAGTTTTCTCTTCTTTCTGTTGGAAATTATCTCTAATTACAAACCCATTTTTTCGTGAACCATAATTGGGTAAATTTAAAAAAATAAGAGTAAAATATCTTGAATATCTTGCCTTTTGAGACCGATTTTACCAACTTCAGTTAAGACTTATCCTACTGCTTAAGTATAAAACGACCGATTTTAAAATTACTTTTACATAAATGATTGCTGACAGATGACATTTTCAAATTAGGCGTATTGTATTTTATTCGACGAATATTCCTTATCTGACGTTGGAAATAAGACATGTCCGACCCTTGTAGAGATTCCGTTATTTTTCAATCTCAGTAACACAGACGATCGAGAGTGAAAGCCATTTAGCAAGATCGCTCCACAATTTGGCCCTATACGGAAACCTACCGTAAGTTTAACCTGTAAGGCAAAGGCATTCGCTAATTACTGCCAGGTCCTAGAGTTGCGCAAACGCATAAAAAGTGGACAGCCAGTCACCTACGCAGTTCTCCCGTTAAAATTGTTGGGTGTGTCGCATGCATTTTTGATGAAAGTTATTAGGTTTGATTCTTGGTTTCTTTCTTGAAAGAATTACATGTCCTAACTAACTAAACATTGGTTCGTTGTATCATATTAATTTCTCCAAAATTGTAGGTTTATTTCCTTTGAGTTTTGGGAGATATCTAAGCAAGATTTTGAAAACGAAATCGTTCCGAAGGTCACATATCGTGAATCTTTGGTAAAAAATCTTTGAAAATCCTATGAAATTCGTAAATCTTACGTGAAAATGCTTTCAAAATCGTAAATATTTTGTGAGTAGATTTAACATCGGCAGATCACAAACACTGACATCAGGGTTGAATAACCACGAAAAGATGAAGACTGGAAAGCCAATAAACTTACTGCAATGATGTGATGGCACCAGGTGACATAATCACTTGCCTAACGCGTGCTAATGCTCATATTAAGTATTACAAGTAATGCAATCGACCCCGACACCATACCAAGTGTTAGTACCAATCCACCATACTGACTATTCAATTAGATACCTAGATTGATACCTTACCTAGCGAGTTAAGGTATCAATCAGTGTGACAAAAAACCCAGGCTGTTTTTAGACGTACCACATTGGTTTGGCCTACTTTGGCCATACTACTTAAGTAAAATATGTTGCAGAGGCCATTTTATGATATGATAGATATCATACCATTAATAAAAATATCAGTTTCAGTGTTATTGTTATCTTATTAGGTAGTATAATATTTTTATGATTGGTCGTGATCTCCGGTTCGTGTCAGATTGCTGTCCCATCCATAGGGTAAGAGCGAAGCGAGTTTTTTATGTATTGTCCAATGTCCCGTCGAGCTATGAGTGAGAGTGAAAGGCATAGAGCGTGCACCTGTCTGCTGGTCTGCTCCCGGGACATATTAATAGTGCACACACTTGTGCACTATAATACATCCCGCGCAGCCGGTTACTCGTTGAGACTGATCACTATAGTGGATATCGACTAGAGGCACTATTATTATGAGTTGGTTGCCATACCAACCTATTGTATCACTAGATTGTAAATTGTAGAGATTGTACTAACCCAAACAAGATTCTAAACGAAACAATATCTCGTCAATCATTCATAATATTATTGTTAACCTCAGTTCTGTTTGTAAACATGCTACAGCGGTTAAGTATAAACTGGTATCTATCGTGGGAATTCAATTTTCTAGATTTAGCTGATTCCTAAAGACATGCATATCACATTTCCTTTTGTGATGGAGTACTACCATTTTTTTTATTAACACTGAACACACACTTCTTTGCCATGAATGTATTTATTTATTAGGTACTGAAAACAAAGGTACACTACATTTTGAGCGCGGCATTGGCGCGATCTTCGGTGACGGATTGACAGCCTAGGGCGGGGCACCACCACGTTTCATCCATGATTCTCGATTTTCTGCTTGCTAACATTATTTAAGTTCATATCAGTCCCTTTACTGGAAGCACGCTAAATATTATTCTAGACTCCATTAAATATTATTCCTTGACCGTGACCTGAATATTCCTACTAATTTACTTAATATTTTATTAATGAAAACAAAGTAAACAGTTTACTAAGACAATGCTATTTCTATTTTCCATATTTTAATGAATGGAAAGTCACTCTCGTTGGTTTGATGTCATGTCTGTGTTACTTTTCACACTTTCATGCTTTAGTTCCATAATAAAACCAGAGATTTTCTGCCAACATCATCAGGCATCTCATAATACAAAAAAAAATGCATTGAAAAGTCAGAAATTTAGCCAAATTATCTTATGATGGCATCCATAGATGCGCTCGAAAATGTTCTATCTAAGTTTGACAATATCATAATATAGTTAGCGAGGGGTCTCTCTGCACTCAGCTTGATTCAAAATCGTAGGACAAAATTAAATAACCTACTTAGGCTGCTGGATTAGATAAGGAAAAATATAATAGCGATGTGAGAGCGGCTTCTTGAACTAAAGTAAAAAACAAGCAAAGAAGAAACCGGGCAATGTTTACACAGATTATGCAGCTTAACGCATGTAAACTTATTCGCTGTCGTCAAACAGTCGCTTTCCCTTGCATAACTCCTATTTTTATGTAAATCGGCGCTAATCCTCCGCGCCATCGCTGTAACGGTTTTAGTTCAAACTTCAAGAACAATAAAGAAGATGGACCATTCAAATGTAAAACTCTTCAATATTGGAGTCGAACTTTACGAGTAGTCGTTATGAACGTGGAATAATTAGTTGCAATAAAAATACGATAGGTAAAGCAGGAAGTATCTTGATATTGACGTTCTTCTCAAGATAACTTGCTTATTCTGGGTATATGGGAACACTGTAAATTCTTATGGCTAAATTTCTATGGCAGTATACTCTTTTCATCTGGGACTAGGATGACAATGATCATTACCAGCACTTATTCCCAGTTTATCTGGAGTTGAAATACATACATACATATTCTACATATAACATAGCATAGGGCCATAGCCTTGAAAATCGGTAAGATCAAGTGCAGGGCACATAGCGAGAAGAACTGATGGCCGTTAGGGTAGGAAACATTTGACCAAAAACGCAGCATAGGACGTCCACCGACAACTGACAAGATGAACAGACGACCATGTAAGGATCACAGTATAATACTGGATGCAGACCGCTTGTGATTGGTCGCTGTGGAATACTCTGGGGGGGGGGCTATGTTCAGCAGTGGACAATTTTGGCTGAAAATGATGACGTTGACGATCTTAGGTCGGGTCTCCTAGTACATTTGGGACAAATCAGTCGGATCATCGGATGATTTATACCCATATATTTTCCTTTTCAATTACATGTATCATACAATTCATTTTTTGACACACTTATAGCTTTTACGATGTAGCTAGCTTTGTTCACTTATTGAACAGCCAGATCAATATTATACTTTTTTTTGTCAAGTAGGTGTTCATAGAAGATATTACGCAATGTTTGCGGATGCCATTATAAGACGAAGGTTGCCGAGAATCATTTCATGCCATTTAGCTCGACCTCTATGACAACTATTAAATATGAATAAGAGAATTACGGTGATTTAAATGGTGCTAATGTTTTGCAGTTGTATCATTTGTGTTACAATTGACATGGTTTTTGTAAACCGACCTATTTGCAGGCTGAATTGGATCGTGAAATACAATGGAGTCATATTTTATAAGTAAGATTCTCAATAAAAATAATCTACTGCTGCTCTAAGTATAATGGTAAGGGTAGTTGTAATGTAAAACTTCCTTTAAGCGGAAGTAACTTTCATCCACTGTTCACTGTTCAGCGAATAGGCCGTCCCTCATAGCACAGAGAGCAAGAAACCAGTATTCCAGTGAGACGACGGTGGACGTCCTACGCTGCATCTATGATCAAAGGGCAAATACACTTACTGAGTGTATAAGAATTTTTACCCATATACTGATATGGGCAAAAATTCTTACAATAGTGCGAGTCATAGATTAAATCGTCGCCTTGTCTTCGAGTTTAAGTACGAGGATGTATTTCTGCAGTGTTGGGTGTTGAAACCCATTATGCAATGATACCTTTGGCCTTTCAGTCCTAATCATTCTGCTCATTGGTTTGCAATCGGCGAGTTTGACCACTAAGATTTGAAGTATGTGTTAGGTGCTAGGTTGAAACCACAATCAATCAAGAGAGTTTATATTATTAGACCTTTCTTTGTAGAATATCTGCAGATCAGCATTGATGGACAGTTTCCTTCCATAATACGTGTGTTATATTTATTTAGTTATTTCTACAGGTTACATTATCCTTACACCTCAGTAGCCAAACCCGTTGATAGCTCGACCGGAGACCCACGAGCTATCCTGACCCGACACTACACTGAAGACATCCCGGACATCAGCCTCTACGAGATTAGGATGGCCCTGAAACAGCTAAAAAACAACAAGGCACCTGGCGAGGACGGAATCACAGCAGAGCTCCTGAAAGCGGGTGGAACACCGGTACTTAAAGTCCTTCAGAGACTCTTTAATTCCGTTCTGCTAGAGGGCATCACGCCTGAGGCATGGAACAGGAGTGTGGTGGTGTTGTTTTTCAAAAAAGGAGACAAAACCTTATTGAAGAACTATAGACCCATCTCACTCCTGAGCCATGTCTACAAGCTGTTTTCAAGGGTTATCACGAATCGTCTCGCACGTAGGTTTGATGACTTCCAGCCTCCCGAACAAGCCGGTTTCCGAAAAGGCTATAGTACCATAGACCACATTCATACGCTAAGGCAAATTATACAGAAGTCCGAGGAGTATAATATGCCTCTATGTTTAGCTTTTGTGGACTATGAGAAGGCCTTTGATTCGATCGAAACTTGGGCGGTGCTTCGGTCTCTTCAGCGGTGTCACATAGACTATAGGTATATAGAGGTGTTAAAGTGTCTATATAACAACGCCACCATGTCGGTCCGAGTACAGGAACAGAATACGAGGGCGATTCCATTGCGAAGAGGTGTAAGACAGGGCGATGTTATATCTCCGAAACTGTTTACAGCGGCATTGGAAGACGCCTTCAAGCTCCTGGAATGGGAAGGATTCGGCATCTCCGTCAATGGCGAATACATAACACACCTTCGGTTTGCCGATGACATAGTCGTTGTGGCAAAGACGCTGGATGATCTAGGCACTATGCTCGAAGACCTCGACCGAGTATCCCAACAAGTGGGTCTTAAAATGAACATGGAGAAGACGAAAATTATGTCGAGTTCCCTTGTTGTACCCACTCCAGTATCCATTGGGAACTCAACTCTCGAAGTTGTCGACGAGTACGTCTACCTGGGACAAGTGATCCAATTGGGTAGGTCCAACTTCGAGAAAGAGGTCAATCGACGAATCCAACTCGGCTGGGCAGCGTTCGGGAAACTGCGCAAGAGCGTCTTCTCGTCTCAATTACCTCAGTGTCTGAAGACGAAAGTCTTCAATCAGTGTGTGTTACCAGTGATGACATACGGATCCGAAACGTGGTCTCTTACTATGGGCCTTATAATGAAGCTCAGAATTACACAACGAGCGATGGAGCGGGCTATGCTCGGTGTTTCTCTACGAGATCGAATCAGAAACGAAGAGATACGTAGAAGAACCAATGTAACGGACATAGCCTTGAGAATCAGTAAGCTTAAGTGGCAGTGGGCAGGGCACATAGCGCGAAGAACTGATGGCCGTTGGGGCAGGAAAGTTCTAGATTGGAGACCCTTCGACCAAAGACGCAGCGTAGGACGTCCACCAACAAGATGGACAGACGACCTTAAAAAGATCGCAGGATCAAACTGGATGCAGACCGCTAGTGATCGGTCGCTGTGGAAAGCCGTGGGGGAGGCCTATGTTCAGCAGTGGACGTCCTTTGGCTGATTATGATGATGATGATGATGATGACATTATCCTTTCTCTGAGAGCATATAACGATGGTTGGTAACGTATTTAAAGTCTAGTTTTCAGAAATTACCACGTAAAATAATGTTTTCCAACCACCGGTGTTAATTATATTAATCTGCTATCTATGTTAACAATCTAAAGTAATCTAGATTTCCTATTAATTTAGCTTTTTTTTTTGCAAAAACGTGCGATTTTGTCTGCATCAAGCTATTTCAATGTTACTTACCTTCTGTTTCTATTAATTACGATGCACATTTTATTTACCATCCTAACCTTGGCAGTCATGATCTAAGTGTTTATTTATTATTAATTAGTGGACAGGTGTTTTTAATTGTAGCGTTGAAGTTAGTACCTACCTAAGCATAAATATAACGTAATTACTATTAGTCACCCACTATTGTATCGTGTAGTATTGTATTTTTAGGGTTCCGTAGCCGAATGGCAAAAAACGGAACCCTTATTGTTTCGTCAAGTCTGTCTGTCTGTCCGTCCGTATGTCACAGCCACTTTATTCTGAAACTATTAGCATCACACAGTTGAAACTTGGTAGGTAGGTGTGTCCTGTTTACTGTTTCACGATTCTCATCCAAAAAATTAAAAAATATGATAGTTAAACTCCCCCCGGCTACCATACATGAAACTAATGCCTAAAATTTTTTTAGGCAAATCTAAGCATGTGTGGTATCTATGGATAAGTCTATTAAAATGACATCAAGGTTTGTAGAACAATTTCGTTTTAAGTATACGGTTTCATTTCATATTCGAAATAAAAAATTCAGGGAATACGTTCGTTACGGTACGTACAGTCTTGTCATCGTAGTTACTTAGTTGCTACACATTTTTTATCTCGGCATAGCATCTCTCTAAGTAGTAAAGAGCTCACTGGGTATGACTTTATTCAGTACTTACTGTAAATGAAGACTTACTATTCTAGTACTTCTGTAAGAAAGGCTGTGTCGTGCGTTTTGAAAACGCGTCACGACTCGCGCAATGAACTGATTTAATTTGGCATCGATGCTAACACGCGTTGGTATCGATACAGACGCAAATATACACTTATACAGTACATAATTTGTCAATGTCCAGCTTCTGCATCGCGACTGCATCGATGCTAAAAGTCGCAGCGTGCAAAGAGTCTAAGGTCATGAAATATATGCTAGGTGCTAACATATTCCACATGATAAATTCATTATATTTATGCATTTTGCACTGACTTAACCGGTTTTTCAATAGGAAAACTAAGGATTGTTTGCATCATGTCGTCGTGTGTACGTACGTACTTTGGTACATTATGTGCCTAGTATATGAGCTCCTGTGCTACTTTAGAGCTGTGTCTGGTGACCTGCAACCCGGGAAAATCGACTCATCTATCGAGATAAACAATAAAATGTCACAGCACTATGTAGGTATACTAAGTGTAATGTTAATGATTTTTAATTTAACTGACCTAATTCTGAAGGAAAAAAATAACTTAGGGTTTTATTTGGTGTTAATCTTTAATTAGCACTTCTGATTACTTCTTGCCCTGCGGACGAGGAGTCGGTAGGTAGGTATTCACCTGGCCTACTCCACGCTGACATTATTATTATTACTATCTAAATTCATAAAGAACAAATCATTTCTTGATAACGTATTTTGGCGGGTTTGCGCCCATGATAACTTGTATTACTTATTAATAAATAGACAGAGCAACATTTTGATAAAGACTTTTTGAAAAAATGTGACCCTAAAAAGTGGTTCAAATGTATTCTGCTCGTTATTCTAATCAACCTATTTTCAGTTTTGCGCATTTTACGTTACTCGTTGTAGATACAGGTTTACCTTCATTCTTTGTTATTTAATACCTAACTTAAGTTATTAAAAATGTTCGGGTTTTAAACCACCAATAGCACCCTAAGAACTAAGTAGTCGTTCATGTGACAGAATGCTCTTTCGCGTCAGGTATTTGCTTTACGCGGTCATAGGTACGTAACTTGTCCAAGTGTATAATGAAATCCCGGTTCGGCGACGCATCAGCAATTTATGACATCATGACGATGTGAATAGGTAGGGATCCTGATATTGAAGCTCCGCTTTCGGATTGAAGTCATTCTTTATTCAAGACGTGTTTATTGGGGTATGATATGACAGGGCACGACCAGGCATTTTGGGCATAGTTCTACCAAGAACAACTTATGGTGTATAGGACCTACAAACAGGGTCAGACGGTCAGGGAATCATTATATTCGCTAGGACATTGTTACCTACTCACAGATCTAGCTCATGTCGGGAGCCTAGGGTCTATTCGGAATTCCAAACACCAAAAACTTACTCAAAAACAATTAGCAGCCATCCACCAGAGCCATAGTACAGAGGAAGTCATCAGGGAACTGCTAGCTACCGTTAGTTTCAGCCCCTATCATTAAGATTATTTCAAGACCTTCACAACGATTACTTACTTCACCAACACAACCAGACACATAACTTAAAGTTTGCGTTTCTGGCTGCGTTGTTCTATGAGATTCTACCTTTCCTCAGCTCCTCACCATAAAAAATGAAGGATGAGGAACTAGTTTTTAAATATACAGAGAACATAGGTGGTAGTTTGCGGAACTTTAAGCAGAAAAAAAACTAAGCAAAGAATAGTTGTTAAACTTAACCTGCCAGTCCAAGTCATCCAATCGTTCCAATTTACGTAAAGAAGCACATGATCTCACATAGGTTTAGGTACTTATCTATCTACCTTTAATTCAAGTTAGTTCAGTTTAAGTACATGTTTAGCGAAGGTACAAAGCGACAAGAACTGCAACTTACCTTTCTAATTGTAGTCCAACAAAAAAACAACAAGTTTAAGAAACAGTCAGTTGTCCACTTCCTTATTAACACACCTAAATTACGATATAACGTTTTATTATTACTAAATTATGCGAATTACAAAATCCATAAACAGACGATGGGAAGAAAACTCGTTTACGTGTTAAGAAATTCCACTCGGTCCAGAACAATTTTGAATAGAACAAGTATCTAAATTCCACTCAAAAAGTTACGAAATCATTTAAAATGCGTTCTTGAAAAGTTCACAAAAACAGTTTATTCCGTCGCGTCGTGCGTATCTTCGTAAACACAAAAAGTTATTTTTTAAAAACAATCTGACTGTGACTGACAGTTTAGCGCTTGCGTAGTGCGTTCGCGCCTTTCCGCGGCGAAAGAACGACTGTTTCAAACCAATCGCTGTCTTGCATTCTCCGAAGATCGTTTTATTACACAAACGAATTAAATGGTCGTTGCCTCTCGCAGATATGCCTTAACGGGAACGCGTTTTTATAAAACCGGCTTATACATTCTTAAAGCGTAAGAGTTAAGTATTTTGAACTATAGTACACTCGAAATAAGTCTTAAAACTTGGACGTCAAAAAGTTGTGAAGGTTTTCATCTCAAACCTATCAAACAATTTTGTATCTTATCTGTTCGTCAAACGGGACACAATTGGTTGGAGTGTAATAAAATGAATGGCGATGGCGGTTAAATTAAATGGATTCTACTACGTTACAATAATGTTCAAATTTGATTATATCCTCGCAATCAACTTGATCACCTTAGAAGAAATGCTTCGACCTCGGTCGGTATGCATGGTGCATGGCGATGTTTGTTCGAAAGCCTGCGCGGAATCTTGATACTTGAGACGGAATCGGTGACGTAATAACCTTTGCAATCTACACAACGGCCTACATAAATATTTACAAGTTGAAAAACTTGTGGAGCAAGGCAAGGATATCTTAGCGACATCTGTGCGAAGACCTTCAACAAATATAAAAAAGCCTAGTTAGTAGACTGCAAAAAGTTGTAAGCTCGATAAATAGTAAAAAGTTATAACGAGGCTGGATGGACACAAAATAAAGTTCTTTCAGTTATATTCATTTTACTTTTTTTACTCGTTCTTATTATAAAATATAGTTAATAATTATTTCATGTAAAATAATAACATTTATTTACAGTACTACTAGCGCCATCTGTTGTTGAGCAGCAAGAAACTTACGTTTGCAATTTGTGCAGTAACTTAGACAAATATTAAGAATTGGAAAAGTTCAACGATAAACGAATACGTACTTAAATCACTATTTAAAACTTAAATGCACAAATCAAAGTGTACGAAAGATGGACTTAATGCTAGAGGCATTCTCTACATTGAGTCCGCATTTTGTGCACTTACATTAGTGCAATACATTCATTTATTCACTTACACGACAATACATTTAGGCAAAAGATATATAAAGTTAAAAAAAAAAAACAATTAATGGATTGATTTTAATAGAAATCTACTATCTACCTATCGTCATAATAAGTATGAATCGGTATTTTACGCAACTCAACAATACAAAATTAAATACGATTCATGTGTTGTTTAGAAAAGCGACTGTCACTCACGTAGTACGGCTTCCGTCAGCGAACGTGACTTCCCCGACAAAATAAACGCGTATAGTTAAATCTAATAGCTAAACTCTATTACTAATAAAATATGACTTAAAATCGTGACACAAATCTAAGTTATGATATTGTTACTAGAACCCCAGATAATATAATACTACTAGTACTAGAACGTTTTTAAGGCGTTAGAAGTTAAAAACCGATTAACATCGACGCGGTCTTTGTTATTATAGTAAACTAATAGTAATTTTTTGACGTTATATGAGATTTCTATTCATACTGAATATAACAGAAAATCAAATAAAGTGTTGCTAAGTAAGTGGATATTTTTTAAGATGAAATTTACAAGATAGCAGGGGCGGGACTCAAACCTGCATCTTTCTGTCTAGTCTCATGGATATGTCATTACATTACATTACTCGTGATGTCACCCCGTTCGAATCCCGCGCATTTTTTTGGTTTCGCGAGCGTTTACTAATTCAAGTATACAAAAAAAAAACACTGAGTGTTAAAACATTCTTAACCAGCGGATAATTACATTTATTTTTAGTTAAATGACAAATGTCAAGAAAACGGTGTTACATTGTTATTTAGGCTCATTGACACCATTTCAATATAATTTAACAGTTATAAAGTTCTAGATTTTAGATTTTAGATTTCTTTGCATAAAACACAGTTAATAATAGAAGATACATTTCTTAAAGATTTGAAAACATTGCCTCAGTATTTGTAGCCGAATGGCACAAAACTGAACCCTTATAGTTTCGTCAAGTCTGCTGTCTGTCCGTCCGTATGTCACAGCAACTTTATTCTGTAACTATAAGCATCACACTGTTGAAATTTAGTAGGAAGATGTATCCTGTTAACCGCTACACGATTCTTTTACAAAAAATAATTATATTTAAGGGGGGGGGGGGGTCGCTTACATAAAACTAAAACTGATAGACGTTTCCAAAGTGGTAAAATGGGGTTCCCCCCTCCCCCCTTTAACGTCTAAACAAAGCGAGCGTAAATTCTGAAAAAAAAACATAATGTAGATCTTAACAAGTACTTTCAACGAAAAGGTTTGGACGGTATCGAACTTCTAGTTTTACAGATATAGCACATTTTCAACAACCGCAAACATAACTTTGTTCTTCCTACAAACACTATGAAAAGCAAAGTTATATTTGCTGTCATCAAAATATTGTGGTATTTTGCAAAGTGGAAGTAAATGTCTCAGTGCGCGAGTTCGCCTCGCACTTGGCCGGTTTATTCTCTTATAGTGTTTAGTAAAACACTTCAGTCAATAGCTCACCTGCGGACGAGGTCTGAAACAAAATTTTTGACATTTCGCGTAGACAATTTCAATTTTATGATTTTTTTAATCATCAAATATCATTTTAACTTACATGACTATATCTTCAATAAATCTTAAAAAATATTTGAAATTTTTTAAGCTTCATTAAAAAATTCTTCTCATTCAATAAGTACACGAAAACACCAATATTGACTTAGCATTTTTCGAGCGCCACCTGGTGGTTTTACAGGGAACTATGTCGAGACTTCAAACACTGCTCCCCGATTCATAACCGGTTACGGGTTTGGTTACGATTCGATAGCTTTCACATATTTATAAAATTATAATACCGTGGGACGTAAGGGAGCTTAACCAAGACCCAAAGCTCCAAGCCAACCTCACCTTCACGCGGTGCGTCCTGTTTCAACAGACGAGGCTCTGGCGACCTACCGATGGCGGGATAACCATCCAACAAAAGGCGCAGTAAAATGTTGAGCTGTGATGGGCAGCAGCGTCACAGCTGCAAGGGACTGCGCCTCTGCGCTCGCCAACCCGCCTGCCAAGCGTGGCGAGTATTGGCAAAATCCCCTCACGTGATGATAGTACACCAGAAAACCAGGCCCCCAGTCTCCGGCAGCCCCGCTATTCCTGACTCCGGTAGCGGTCACGGTAACGGCGGGGCAGGGGGTGCTAAGAATCCCCGGAGGCGATCGCGACCCCCAACGACAAGGCCCTGGTAACTTATAACGCGTGCACACTGAGGACAGACGAGAAGTTGCTCGAGCTGGAGGAAAAATTGAGCAGGTTACACTGGGACATAGTGGGTTTATCAGAAGTCCGCAGAGAGGGCGAGGACACGATAACTCTGAAGTCTGGCAACCTGCTCTTCTACCGGGAGGGTGACCAAAAGTCCCAAGGTGGTGTTGGATTTCTTGTCCACAGGTCCCTCGTAAACAACATCGTAACCATCGAGAGTGTGTCGAACAGGGTGATATACCTTATACTCAGAATAACCGAAAGGTATTCGCTGAAGGTCATACAGGTATATGCACCGACCTCGAACCACCCGGATGAAGAGGTGGAGGAAATGTATGAGGACGTAAGTAGAGTCATACACACTTCCAAAACCTATTTCACTGTTGTTATGGGGGACTTCAACGCAAAACTCGGCAAGCGAGGCGAGGATGAGTTGAAAGTGGGACCTTTTGGATATGGTCAAAGGAACGCCAGGGTAAATAGGCTGGCCGACTTTCTGGAGAAGGAGGGACTCTTTGCGATGAACTCTTTCTTCCAGAAGCCGCCTCAAAGGAAATGGACCTGGTTCAGTCCGGATGGCAAGGCGAGAAATGAGATAGACTTCATCATGACCACCAAGAGACGGTTATTCAATGATGTCTCCGTGATCAACAGGGTAAAAACCGGTAGTGATCACCGTATGGTTCGAGGCACATTGAATATAAATCTCAAATTGGAAAGGTCCCGCCTGATGAAGTCCACGCTCCGACCTACTCGTGCCCATATCCAAAATCCCGAGAGCTTTCAACTCGAGCTGTCAAACCGCTTTGATTGCCTAGAGAATTGCGTATCAGTGGACGAAATAAACAACGGGTTTGTGGAAACTGTCCAAACGGTCGGATCTAAGTTTTTTAGACTTGGCCGTAAAAATAGACCTCAAAAACTCTCGGTCCACACTCTCGACCTTATGGCAGAACGTCGATCTATGGCATTGCAGACGTCCGTTAATGCTCAAACCTACAGGCAACTTAATAGACGAGTATTGAAGTCTCTGCGACATGACATTCGTTCCTTTAACACGAATAGTGTTAAAGAAACAATAGAGCGGAACCAAGGCTCCGAAGTGTTTGCAAGGGACATGTCTATTGGGCAAAGCCTGTTGACGAAGCTTAAGACGGAGGACGGCAGTGTAGCGTCGACGAAAGCAGAGGTTTTGAGGGAGATCGAAAGGTTCTATGGGCAGTTGTACACCTCAGTAGCCAAACCCGTTGATAGCTCAGCCGGAGACCCACGAGGTATCCTGACCCGACACTACACCGAAGACATCCCGGACATCAGCCTCTACGAGATTAGGATGGCCCTGAAACAGCTTATAAACAATAAGGCACCTGGCGAGGACGGAATCACAGCAGAGCTCCTGAAAGCGGTTGGAACTCTGAGAGACTCTTCAATTCCGTTCTGCTAGAGGGCATCACGCCTGAGGAGGTGGAGGAGTGTGGTGGTGTTGTTCTTCAAAAAAGGAGACAAAACCTTATTGAAGCACTAGCCCACAATTGTCCCGAAGCTGTGGTAGGGCCAATGTTGGGACGTGTATAAGTGCTAGCAATAGCCTATGTACAAAATAAAGTAATTTTGAATTTTTTTTGAATTTTTTGAAGAACTATAGACCCATCTCACTCCTGAGCCATGTCTACAAGCTGTTCTCAAGGGTCATCACGAATCGTCTCGCACGTAGGTTTGATGACTTCCAGCCTCCCGAACAAGCCGGATTCCGAAAAGGCTACAGTACCATAGACCACATTCATACGCTAAGGCAAATTATACAGAAGTCTATGTCTATGACTATGAGAAGACCTTTAATTCAATCGAAACTTGGGCGGTGCTTCGGTCTCTTCAGCGGTGTCACATAGACTATAGGTATATAGAAGTGTTAAAGTGTCTATATAGCAACGCCACCATGTCGGTCCGAGTACAGGAACAGAATACGAGAGCGATTCCATTGCGAAGAGGTGTAAGACAGGGCGATGTTATATCTCCGAAACTGTTTACAGCGGCATTGGAAGACGCCTTCAAGCTCCTGGAATGGGAAGGATTCGGCATCTCCGTCAATGGCGAATACATAACACACCTTCGGTTTGCCGATGATATAGTCGTTGTGGCAAAGACGCTGGATGATCTTGGCACTATGCTCGAAGACCTCGACTGAGTATCCCAACAAGTGGGTCTTAAAATGAACATGGAGAAGACGAAAATTATGTCGAGTTCCCTTGTTGTACCCACTCCAGTACCCATTGGAAACTCAACTCTCGAAGTTGTCGACGAGTACGTCTACCTGGGACAAGTGATCCAATTGGGTAGGTCCAACTTCGAGAAAGAGGTCAATCGACGAATCCAACTCGGCTGGGCAGCGTTCGGGAAACTGCGCAAGAGCGTCTTCTCGTCTCAATTACCTGTGTCTGAAGACGAAAGTCTTCAACCAGTGTGTGTTACCAGTGATGACATACGGATCCGAAACGTGGTCTCTAACTATGGGCCTCATAAAGAAGCTCAAAATTACACAACGAGCGATGGAGCGGGCTATGCTCGGTGTTTCTCTACGAGATCGAATCAGAAACGAGGAGATACGTAGAAGAACCAAGGTAACAGACATAGCCTTGAGAATCAGTAAGCTTAAGTGGCAGTGGGCAGGGCACATAGCGCGGAGAACTGGCCGTTGGGGCAGGAAAGTTCTAGATTGGAGACCCTTCGACCAAAGACGCAGCGTAGGACGTCCACCAACAAGATGGACAGACGGCCTTAAAAAGATCGCAGGATCAAACTGGATGCAGACTTCTAGTGATCGGTCGCTATGGAAAGCCGTGGGGGAGGCCTATGTTCAGCAGTGGACGTCCTTTGGCTGATAATGATGATGATGATGATGAATACCGTGGATTTAACTTTTTTTTTTCTTTTAACTGTTATTGTCACTAAACTGACATATTTGAAAACCAGACCTTTAGAAAAGAGCCATTGACAATAGTGACTGAGTTTCTTGCGCAGCTTCTTCTCAGCATTAGCCCACAATTGTCCCGAAGTTGTGGTAGGGTTTTTATTAAGACGTGTAAAAGTGCCCTCACTGGGCCTATTTGCATGAATAAATGACTTTTAATTGACATCCGATCAAACTGGGACATTAATATAAAAATGAATAGCCGAAACTCAAGCCGAATGTCTTGTCGAACGTTTAAATCGCCCCGGAATTTAAAACGCGCGAAAGAAGTACAATATCTCGCGTACATGGCATATAAATCAATTAAATGTTGTTAATTTGAAGGTAAATAGCCGTGTGAAAAGTTTATAATTGTCCATTGTGTGGTGAGATCTCGGAGTTCAATGATTGATTGGTTTCTGTTTGTCACTGTGAGAGATCTATTGTTTGTCAATTCTTTAGGAATAAACAGACTTAAAACTACGTCTAACTGTAAAATTATTTCAATACTGTGTATGAAAAATAAAGACTAAGCATTGTTTTTATTGGAACTCTATAACATTTTTTTCTGCGTCATCATCATTGATTGACGACGCGTTTGGTGTATTGGTTAGAGTTCCTGACTATCCCGCATGGGGCAAATGTTTGTGTGATGAGCACGAATATTTGTGCCTGAGTCATGGATGTTTAAGCTGAACGCACACTTATCTGTGCCGAACGCGCCGAAACAAACGAATTTTAGAATTCTTTATATGAAATCTCATGAAACCTCGCACACTTCTACGCGTCGAATCGCCTGAATCGGGAAGAACCCTAGAAATCCCAGATAAATTCAGATGACGTCATCAGATTCGGTGCGGCTAATGCGGTCGACTCGGACAATTCGGACGACTCGCCAGATAAAATCTTCATACTCACTCCCGCCTTAAAATGGTTATAAAATTACCATTAAATTTTATTCTTTTTTTTTCTCCTACCTTGGTTATTAATTTCATAGAGCATCTTAATCCGCATGTAAAAAATCAATAATAATAAGATGCACTTACTTTAAAATATCGTAATTGATAGAAAAAAATTGGCCAATTTTTATTAAAAAAATTCAATGTCGATTTCCTTAAAAAGGTTTGGGGTAGGGTGCTCCATAGTGAAATATGTCCGAAAATACTACAATTACTACACGCACCCCTAACAGAGCTAGGTCAACCTGTAACCCTGAATATATTTTAACTTTCTTACAATATGAACCAGCAATGTGTAAAGTCTACTACAAAGAGACTACTTACAAACAAATGTGTACAGTCATATAACTTGACGTTGTCATTTACTACGAGAAGCGATTTTGATAAACCTCTGCATTGTTGTTGTTGGGGTTGCCGCGCTTCTGCAGCGCGTCGCGTATGTTGTTGTAATGGATTTTACGCGATCATTCGCAAGAAAGTGGCTTTGCTGATCAGCAGAGTGTGCGGCAGCTCCAATGCCATTCTGAGGGAGGTGGGGGGTAGGCCCGAGTGTCCTATCGCTGATCATTGGGCGGCCCTTTTGATCGGAGCAAAGAATTAATAAAAAAAATATAATTTGACATATTATTGCATTTTATTGGGTTGACATTGTTTTTTTGTAATTAATTAACATGTGTGATGATTTTTGTATTTAGATTCAATCAGTAGCCCTGTTGTAATCTTAACTCATTATAATAACAGTTGACGTTATTTATGTAAAAACGAGTATTGTTACTTTATCGAATAACGTTATCGCTATCGCTATTTAAAAATGGCAACACTGGCTGCCCCTTCCCTTCTTATTTTCTGACTTGCGGAGTGCACTCGAAAGGCGAGCTAGTCTAGTGCTGACCGCCGAAGCGAAAGGTTGAGGGAAGGAACCTATGTTAAATTGTAGTTATAATTATTAATTTGGCTAGAGGTAGTGATTTGTATCATAGATAAGTGTGTTGATGGAATAAAGAACTTTATAAACTCAACCGAGTTTGATTCACGACACGTCGGAAGTGGAAGAGGAAACCTTCAGCTCACAAAGGGTATGTATGTACTATTATTTTCAAATGATAAGAGCAAGTAATATTATTTAATAAAATTTTCTTGAAGATAACGCCATAAATACCACGATAGGATAGCATTGGTTGGGATAATATTCTGCTGCGGTTGAACTGTAGCAATATTATCCTGATTTAATCGTGTTAAGTTTCCAACTGATCGTTTGGTCAAGGCTACTCCTTGATAATGATCTGAGGTGATTAATACGAGTACGCTCATAAGCAAAGTAGGTAGGTAACAAATTGTCGGGCTAGCCCTAGGTTGTTCTTAATATGAACTGGGTCTATGCTAACTCGACGCAGTCGTGCTAAGCTATCATCAAATCATTTGGGCAAGGCTACCCTTTGCTAATGGTATGTGAAAGCTAAATGCGCGATTTATTAAATTGGGTCAACTACGTAGGCATGTTTAACAAAATATTATAATTTTTTTTCTCATAATTATCGGGGTAGTGTTAGGTTGCATTGGTTGGGATAATATTTTGCTGCGGTTAAGCTGTTGCACTATTATCCTGACTAAATTGTGTTACGTTTCTAACTGGCCATTTGGTCAAGGCTACTCCTTGATAATGTTCAGTGGATACGAGACACGAGTACGTGCAACTAAATAGCTAAATATAATAAATGACCTCAGTAGTTCCTTCATCCTAATAGGAAATACGAAAAGAAATAGGTATTAAATATTATCATGTCACTGCCTATTGTAGGTAGCTATGTTTAGTTGATTGAGAATAACCGTTCAACCTGCAACTGTTCTAGGGCTAATATTTTTGTGTTCATAAATAATTATACCTACAATAAATAAATAAAACTTTATTTCAGACTTTGCATTCATAATTTGTTAACAGACTTATAAACTATGTTAGTGAGTTCAACAATTGTGTGTTTTTAATTAATTGTGTTAAATTTCAACCAATTCAATCCAATTTAATTATAAACATTCGAATCATTTCATATTTCAATTCAATTTCGTTTGTTATGACTTGAATTGAGTGCCCTTTAGGGTATATAATTTGTTAATACACCCATTGATTATGTAAGTGAGTTAAATAATACTGAGTTTTTTATATTTATTAAACTGAGTTCAATTTAAACCAACTTAAGTAAATTAAATTAGAATCATTTTACTTTTACTTCAATTCCATTTGATATGACTTGATATAAAGGCTTTTTAGGTAAATGACTTATTGCCAATTCAATCCAATTAAAATTCATATGCATTCTTATTTTAAATTCGAATTCATTCAATATATAACTTCAAATAAAGGCCATAGTGTCAGATTTTACAAAGTAGTTTTAGCGGCCAGGTGTGTCGCGTGGACCAAATAAGTCCTTAGGTAGCGGCCAGGTCTGTCGCATGGGCCAAGTGTGTCCTTATGTAGCGACCAGGTGTGTCGCATGGACCAAGTGTGTCCTCAAATAGCGGCCAGGTGTGTCGCGTGGACCAAGTGTGTCCTTAAATAGCGGCCAGGTGTGTCGCGTGGACCAAGTGTGTCCTCAAATAGCGGCCAGGTGTGTCGCGTGGACCAAGTGTGTCCTCAAATAGCGGCCAGGTGTGTCGCGTGGACCAAGTGTGTCCTTAGGTAGCGGCCAAGAGTGTCGCTTGGGCCTAGTGTGTCCATAGTTCTGTACACTTAATTATTCAAAAGCAGCAGAAGTGACCAAGTCAGTCAATCAATCAACAAAATTCATTTATTGTGTAATACATGTACATTAGTTATGTACATGTAAGTTATGTATAGTAGCTATGTATTTTCCTCGATTAGATCGGGCCATTTGTGCCATGAAAGAGCTATGTATGTTTTACAAAAGGTCAAGTCTAACTGTGAATTCTTTTACTAGAAATTTTCATTAGCAACGGTCATGTGAGCCATATAGGCGCTCTTACTTGCGTTCAGGATTATTTGCAACATCATTCCTTTACTAAAATTATGCTCTAATAAATGAATAGACTCCATAGTAATTAGATTTAAAGATATTTATTCTCAAAAATACATACAGTTCATTTACAAAGATAATTATTGAAACCATAACTTAGTAAATAAATACCATATCCAAAATATGATTTTGTTGATAACAACACTAATGCTGGTATTCTTTTTCTTCCGAGGTGATGAGACTGAAGAGCACGAGACCAAACCAGGCTGGTTGGGCCTAAAAAGACGAAAGAGCTCGCGATCGAGGTTGAGGACATCGACATCTTCTAAAGGAAGTCACAAATCAAAAGTACCCTTTCGGCGTCACCAACGCTCGAAACCGTCGAGTCACCTGAAATTACCGTTTCACACAATCCGAAGTGACTGTTTGGCTCCGATCACAAAAAGAAAAAAAGAACAACTTCTATGTTTTAATTGTAATATATTCATTCATTGAATAAGTCCTTGTACACACAATTCTGATATTTTTCGCAGAGGTTTATCTTGATTCCCGTCGTTTTAGAACCATTGCAGCGTTCGTGGTCGCGGGTAGGCTAGGACGTTATTTATCCAAAAGAAAATAATATCATCACTTCTTATTAGTAGAATGGGTTATTTTGTTGCGATTGAGTACAGAATTTTGAATATATGTACAGTCCGACAGCACATCAAATTATCCACTTTTGTTGCAAACTTAACCTTATTGCAATTGCATAAGATACCGCACGTTTTACCTTTACGTGCTGTTTTCCGTAAAACTGATAATTTTGGTAAATGTATAATCGCTCCCACAGACCTAATATACTAAGTTGACTTTGCGAAAAATACCGCGCATTTATCACGATCATGAGAAAAATATACCTATTGAAACACGATGTCAGTAAATTCTTACTTGAATTAACGTTGTGACTTAATTATTTCAAAACAAAGATTTAATTAATTCATTGACGCGGTGATTTTATTGTCGGCTAACTTAAACGCCATTAAAGTCGCGTAGCGCGTTATAATGCAGTTCGTTTACATTCATAGAAAATACCCTTACTTCCTCTACATAAATTGTTCTGTCGTTTTAACCATACTAGAACTATAAAGGGTAGCAGATTCCGTTGCAATTTTGATAGCGCAGTTAACCGCCAAACTTGTAAGACATAAAATTTATATAAAAAGTTTATAAATTATCATTTATTTAATGAAAGAAATACACAGAAGATAAATAATTAATTACAAACTTAACATCGCTCGCTACATGTAAGTAAAACAATTTTATAGGTAAGTTTTACCTGTTAATAAACTGTGGAGTAATTACATTAATTTTGGGACAGATGGTCCTAAACTTATACATATTAATATTAATTTATGACTTCTATAAATATTGAGGAATCAAATAACTTACTACATATTTCTGTAATACTGCACAAACAATAAAAAAATAAATAATTGAAATTATACATCAATAACGAGCTTCATAAGGTATACTTTACTTATTAAATAACCATCATAGAAGTATTCCTGACTAGTAGACAGTCAGTTATACATAAATTAATGTATCCTCAATGTCTACATTAATTTGTTTTTTGTAAAAACATTTGTTTTGTAATATTATTTTTATACTTATTGTCTTTTAGCACTTTTATTATATACGTCTGTCTAGTTTTCGCTCAATCTAGTACTTACGTAAGAGACGAAAGGCATTGTCGCGGGACAGGGTGCCCTTAAAGAATAATATATTTTTTTGTTAGGAAAAATAAAATCATATGCGAGCCAGTTTTCAAAAAAAAATGAGGCCTCTTTCTATGTTATTGTTTGATGCTCTGTTAAAATATTATCACTTAAAACGAGGTGACCTTACATAATATACTAATCATTGACTTCAAAAGAAATATATTTTCATATATGAATTTTATATTGACGCCAAACACGACGTTTGCTCTGCAATATGCTTGGGTTTGGAATAACTAAAGACGCGTTGTAATACATTTAAATGGGGACTAGGGACGTCTACACACCAAAACGTAAATAGGAGACCGTGATCTCATAGGTCAATTAATAAATAATTATGCACAAACAAAGGCTTTATTTCAAAACTGGTTTTTATTCTAGTTCCCCACTTTGATATTTTTCTGTATTCTTGGCAATATCATGCCGTTTATTATTATTTTTTTACATGTAACAGCATAATATCGTTGAGTTTACTTTGCTGAGTAAATTGTATTTGAGGTAGGGCTTAATTATTAATGTCATTTGACTATTAAATCTAACCTCAATTCTATTTAAATTATTTGTATAATGATTAATAAAGTGAAGTAAGTACTTGTTCCTACTACTAAATAAAAACCACATCTTCATGTACTGTTCGTATATAATTAACAAATATGTATTAATATGGGCCCTTAAATATTGAATTTTTCTCATACGGACACACATAATATTAGGGAAAGTTAAACTACAAAGTAATATTTTATGGTAACAATAAATTGAAAGATCATAAGAGATTATATAAGTCACTCAGATAATATAATAATAATAATGATCCCTTAAATGACTGTATCTCTGTAAACAGTCTTTATAAGAGATTGAGATTCCATTCAATTGCAATAAAAAACAAACAACGAGTTATTAATAATATACATAATAGCTTAATTCTACTTGTATGACTAAGTGCTAAGATTCATAACTTTCATTATTGATATGTGCCACGCAAATTACGAAATTTAACTTTAAAAAAAAAGTTATCTAAGTAGCTTCAATAAATCTTGATTATGTTCTCCCCGATTAACAAGTGACGTTTATTATGGATGCTTTACTGATTTTCTTAATATCTATCTCAATACATAGGTTTATATCCTAATACATTACTTAATATGAAAAATTCAAATCATGAGACTGTGTTTCAGAAAGAAACTTTATTGTTTTCTCCTTATTATTTTATTTACTTTATACTTATTATCATTATACAAATTGTGAACTATTATCATGTTGCTGAATGCACCGTTCAGTCATTCCTTTAAGTTATTCAAAAATTGAATTAGATGCTAGAAAATGACGATAATAGAAATTAAAGACTCGAAAACGTATTGTAATGGAGTATAATGATGTTATTTGTAGAAACGAGGTATTAATTTGACAACCTCCGTGGTGTAGTGGCTAGGCACGCTTGTTTCAAGGCGTCGCCGCTCTTAGTTCCCGGGTTCGATTCCCGGTCGGGTCAATATAGATATCAAAATTTTGTCTTAGGTCTGGGTGTTGTGGTACCAACTTTGTGTCTGATTTTCATAACACTGAACAATGTATGTGATTGGTGTCCAATAATTTGTTTTTTACTGTGTATGTAGATAAGGTCTCTTTAAAGTTAGGATCTTAAAACTACAAAAAGTTACCAATAAATTTCATTCATTCATCAATTTAAAAGTCAATTAAGTTAAAGATTCTTTCCATTTTGTTATCTTAAAATCAGATGTTTTTTTTTTTAATTCCTATTAAATATATAAGAACATAATAGATTGTTAATAAATAAAATGGCTTCGATAAATGACCCTTTGTCATTCATAGACAGGAGTAAAAAAAAACATTAGTTTCATTAATAATTACGATTGCGATCATAATTATAATAACATAACCATACTTAACCTTTTAGCCTTTAAAACGAAATAACCATAAAATTATAGGTACATAATAGGTTATGAACCCGGTAACATAAAAGATATAAGATGTATAAAATGTTCGTTGCCGCAAGTCTTACAAGACACTGGATTAATACTTCACCCTTGATAAAGCATAATCAATCTAAAGATTCAATAGATCAATCGATATTGGTCAAGTAAACCAAAAAAAATTTAAAATGATAAAAAGTACTAGAAATGTGATAATTGCTATTAATAAGAATATTTTGTAATTATGTATTTCTGAGTGAGCTCAACAGTATAATTGTAGCATAACCTTTATTTCTTGTTAGACTTAAATGCCGAATGTGATGATTTTATAATGTGTACTCAACAGCTTAATTTTGGCATAATCTTTATTGCTTGTAATATGATAAATGTAGTATGCTGTAGTAGTATTGATATAAATGCGCCATTGTAAATATTTTATAAAATGCACCAGGAGGTGCATTAGGTCGGATGGCCGAATGTGATGATTTTTGTATTTAGATTCAATCAGTAGCCCTGTTGTAATCTTAACTCATTATAATAACAGTTGACGTTATTTATGTAAAAACGAGTATTGTTACTTTATCGAATAACGTTATCGCTATCGCTATTTAAAAATGGCAACACTGGCTGCCCCTTCCCTTCTTATTTTCTGACTTGCGGAGTGCACTCGAAAGGCGAGCTAGTCTAGTGCTGACCGCCGAAGCGAAAGGTTGAGGGAAGGAACCTATGTTAAATTGTAGTTATAATTATTAATTTGGCTAGAGGTAGTGATTTGTATCATAGATAAGTGTGTTGATGGAATAAAGAACTTTATAAACTCAACCGAGTTTGATTCACGACACATGTGTATTTTAATTATTATTTGAAATTATTATTATTATTTATTTATTTTAATGCTACTAACGTAATCGTAAGAAGTATTAACAATTTATATGGAATTTTATTCTAAAATAAAATATTTGAATTGAATTGATTAGGGATGATAACTATGGATTACTATATCTTTTCTTAGCAAAGAATTTTAGAACACGTTGACCAGGCCAAGGTACTTGCGTACCTATATCCTGTAGAATCATCGATAAAAAAAAACTCTCCCATTAAAACGCACGCTGTCTCTTCAGTTAACTTATGTGTCCCTATAATAAAACTGAAATATATACGAAAAATAAACAAATCACCATAATCTTCTGAAAAGTTGTCGATAGCGCTTAGCGCTGTCTGTTCAATACTTCATACGAAATGTCATTCCATAATTTAATTATTTGTTGGTTAGTGCTTGTTTGTGGATTGTGAAACCCCTTAACCACATTTCGTTAACACGAAGCTAAAAATAAAACACGGTGTTACAAAAATACACATTTTATTCATTTTTATGTCTGAATTTACCTGATTTTTGTACATTGTTATGTGCACTTATCTTAGAGATACGAGTCATAGTAAAATAAAGTGACTCCCTCTGCGATTAGCTAAAAATACAAGGATAGATACGTCACGGGGTCACGTCACATGCTATTAATAATTTGTAAGTTAACATAGTCCCTCTTATTCCTTTTTTTTTAAAGTAGGTGTAAACAAATACTTAAATCAACCGACCAATGAGAAAGTATTACCTCACTTATTTTTTTTGGACATGATTTTTAAATTGATCGATTAATACTTTAGTTTGGTACTAAGTTTTTGGATTATGTGGGGTGTGTTTAACTTTTATAATACTTTTTACTTTACGATATTAGAAGGCAAGGACAAAAGTCACGTTTAAAATATTTTTGTAATACAAAATTGCATTGGAATTTATCGTAATCACAAAACTTCTATCAACCAGAAATTATTGAATACAATTTGAAAGTTTAATAATAAAGTAATAAATAACAAGAGGTTTAAAGAATTAGGCTTGATTTTTATCTCTATTACTATACATTATAACAGAGAGAAAAATTGACGATACATATTACAAACTCTTTTAAAATGTTATTATAACGGTACGCAATTTTTCAAACAGGTAGTGTAGCAAAATAACTTTGGCTCTTGACATTAAGGCCTTTGCCTAGCAGTGGGGCTAATAAGGCTAAAAACGTAGTCAAACAATTTGAGATCACATTCTAAAAAATGCATTATAAAATTACAACTTACTCCTAAGGAAACACGGATATTATGTAATAATAGCAATAAATATACTTTGTACTAAAAATAAGTTCTACATATTATTTTTTGTATTTTTAATACTTTTAAGTCACAATTTAGGATCTCTGTTTCCAAAAAAATATAAGACTAGATTTACACCAAATAATATGTAACTAATTTTAAAAGTAAATGATTTTAATGAATAGCATAATTCGTGCAATAAAATTTATGTAATTAACAAAATTGTATTTTATTTATACACAAATCTAAACCTTGCAATTATTTATTTGGTATATTTCTAAAATTATGAATGACTACAAATGATTCGAATTACGAATACTGTCATGTATATAAAAATATTGAATACAATATATTTTAAAGTTAACACTCATGGAAAATCTACAAGCATTTTAATTTTACTATAGTAACATGTACGAATATTAAGAAAACTGTTGTAGGTACGTATTTTTCTTGTCAATTACATCTGTGCAGTCAATTATATAATATTTTTCCATTATGCAGTGGACGTCCTTTGGTTGATAATGATGATGATGAGTCACAGACGTACTGATGTTATTTTTATTTTTTTAATAAATAAATATTGGACACCAATCACATACATTGCTCTGATCCCATAGTAAGTAGCCAAAGCACTTGTGTTATGGAAATCAGACACAACGGTGGTACCACAACACCCAGACCCGAGACAATATAGAAAATATCGCTTTCTACATTGACCCGACCGGGAATCGAACCCGGAACCTCACGAGATGGCGACGCTTGAAACCAGCGTGCTAGCCACTCGACCACGGAGGTCGTCTAATAAAGTTGCGATCTGAATCATCATTGATTGGTTTGAAATTATGACTTATTATTATGATTTTCAAATCTGAATAAAGGTTATAACAAACATCTTGGATGTATCTTAATTTTTAGGTGCTACAAGTAGCTGTGTGCGAAGTAGGTGGTGGGGGAACCCGTATCGATGACAGCGCTCGCAGTGACCAATATAAACAACTTTGGGGGACGCCTGTCACCATTTCTCTAGTTTTTTTTTTGTGTAAAATTTACGTATCCGTGGTCGATACTACAGATTAAGGTAATTTAATAGAATAAATGTGTAATACAAGATTACATTGAAATAACTTTGGTTTAACAGCTTTCCGTAATAATAATAATAATAATAAATAAATAAATATCCTTTGGACATTCCCACACATCGCCATCTAGTCCCAAAGTAAGCTACTCAAAGCTTGTGTTATGGGTGCCAGACAACGGATATAATACTTAAATACTTTTTGTTTGTAAATACATACATGATATACATAGAAAACACCCAGACCAATACAAACAGACATGTTCATGCACACAAATGTTTGTATTGTGCGGGGATCGAACCCGCACCCGCTGCGTAGTAGGCGATTTCTCGACCACTACACCAGACGGGTCGTCGGGTAATGACAGCCAGCTATTTGTCATTTCAACGTCCTCCAATTATTTGTTACGCTGTCATCACACACGGTCCCAATACTCCTGCTGAAATAGCCGACTGGTTTTGATCTATTTCATTGTATAATAGTTTTGCATTGATTTTCGACCTAAACGTGTGCAAATTACAACACTGTCAGTCCATCCTGTCTATAAAGTCCGTTCCTTTTTGCTTGTCAAATTTTGTAAACAATCTTGACATGCCACATTTTACCGAAATAATTCATTTTAAAATAAGATTAATGTTGGAGTTATAAAATTCAATGTTCCTTCTTAGTTCAAATCAATAGACTAGAAGTATATCAAGTGCTATGACAGACACCTGTCTATGGTTGTCTTTTAAGAAAACCGTTGAGCCTTGTACGTTTGGTGAGGTTGTGTGATTTCTAATTATTGTATGTGCTTACCGAAATATAATTTATCTTACTAGAAACATTGCATTTTGACCTCTCGTCTACAATTAACACAAAACTCAGCAACTACATAGGTAATTCATCGTTTAGCACTGAGATATTTTTTAAGCAAGTACAAATACAATTGTTTATTTGCCAGAATACGATATCATATAAAACAAACAGAACAGGTCAAAAATTCGTCTTCGTATTTGAATGCAGCCTGCATGCAGACATGCAAATATTTAGAATTAAAGATTAAAATCAAATTCAATTCAATCAAATAAAATAATCATGTCCTTATTAAATAAATTGAGGTATGTCATAACATAATAATTAAATTGAGGATGTCATACAAATTAAATAACCCTTCGGCCGCATTCGAAACCAAGGTTCGAAACTAGTTTCTAAATAAGAATAATGTTTCTTCTTTCGAAACTAGTTTCGATATAAGAATTGTATTTCTTTTTTCGAAACTTGTTTCGACAAAGGAATAACATTTCCTCATTCGAAACCGACAAATTAAATCAATACCTCTTTAGATATATAGCGTATGGGGATTAGTGAACTATAGTAAAGAAAATTTTCGTTTGAGCGGTACCAATATTATTAAAAACACTGTGAGTATCAAAAAATAATTTAATAAAACTATACCTATGGAAATAAAAGCCATAGTTAATTTTTTAAACTTTATTAATTAATTCTTTACGTGTATGTATGGAAACGCACCGGCTTTTATTTCCATAGGTATAGTTTTATTAAATTATTTTTTGATACTCACAGTGTTTTTAATAATATTGGTACCGCTCAAACGAAAATTTTCTTTACTATAGTTCACTAATCCCCATACGCTATATATCTAAAGAGGTATTGATTTAATTTGTCGGTTTCGAATGAGGAAATGTTATTCCTTTGTCGAAACAAGTATCGAAAAAAGAAATATAATTCTTATATCGAAACTAGTTTCGAAAGAAGAAACATTATTCTTATTTAGAAACTAGTTTCGAACCTTGGTTTCGAATGCGGCCGAAGGGTTAAATAAATTATTCTGAATTCAAATACTCACTTACACTATAAAAACAGTTACATAATATGCAACTATTTAACATTTTCTTAAATAGATTACCTTCAAGTGCCTTCAGATTCTCCGGCGTTTTATTATACAGGGTGTCGTTTTGGTCAGTGACATCCAACTCTGGGATGATAATATGATGAAATAAGAAACCAAAAATTTGCGCACGGGCGGGACTTGAACCAGCAACCTTTTGGCAAACCGGGCCAAACGCTCTTACCAATTGAGCTACCGTGCTGTTAGTCCGACCCTGCGAAATTTGTGGTTTCTTATGAAAACGTCAATTGCGTGACGCATAGCGCCATCTAGCCATCTGTTTATGAAACAGATGGCCCAAGCAGTTATTCTTTACAGAATAAATTCAACTTGGAAATTGATGTCGCTTCGCTATCTTATGCTTTAGAATGTTTTTAACACTCACAGTGTCATATTTTATATTCATAAAGATGAAATAAGAAACCAAAAATTTGCGCACGGGCGGGACTTGAACCAGCAACCTTTTGGCAAACCGGGCCAAACGCTCTTACCAATTGAGCTACCGTGCTGTTAGTCCGACCCTGCGAAATTTGTGGTTTCTTATGAAAACGTCAATTGCGTGACGCATAGCGCCATCTAGCCATCTGTTTATGAAACAGATGGCCCAAGCAGTTATTCTTTACAGAATAAATTCAACTTGGAAATTGATGTCGCTTCGCTATCTTATGCTTTAGAATGTTTTTAACACTCACAGTGTCATATTTTATATTCATAAAGATGAAATAAGAAACCAAAAATTTGCGCACGGGCGGGACTTGAACCAGCAACCTTTTGGCAAACCGGGCCAAACGCTCTTACCAATTGAGCTACCGTGCTGTTAGTCCGACCCTGCGAAATCTCAATTGGTAAGAGCGTTTGGCCCGGTTTGCCAAAAGGTTGCTGGTTCAAGTCCCGCCCGTGCGCAAATTTTTGGTTTCTTATTTCATCTTTATGAATATAAAATATGACACTGTGAGTGTTAAAAACATTCTAAAGCATAAGATAGCGAAGCGACATCAATTTCCAAGTTGAATTTATTCTGTAAAGAATAACTGCTTGGGCCATCTGTTTCATAAACAGATGGCTAGATGGCGCTATGCGTCACGCAATTGACGTTTTCATAAGAAACCACAAATTTCGCAGGGTCGGACTAACAGCACGGTAGCTCAATTGGTAAGAGCGTTTGGCCCGGTTTGCCAAAAGGTTGCTGGTTCAAGTCCCGCCCGTGCGCAAATTTTTGGTTTCTTATTTCATCTTTATGAATATAAAATATGACACTGTGAGTGTTAAAAACATTCTAAAGCATAAGATAGCGAAGCGACATCAATTTCCAAGTTGAATTTATTCTGTAAAGAATAACTGCTTGGGCCATCTGTTTCATAAACAGATGGCTAGATGGCGCTATGCGTCACGCAATTGACGTTTTCATAAGAAACCACAAATTTCGCAGGGTCGGACTAACAGCACGGTAGCTCAATTGGTAAGAGCGTTTGGCCCGGTTTGCCAAAAGGTTGCTGGTTCAAGTCCCGCCCGTGCGCAAATTTTTGGTTTCTTATTTCATCTTTATGAATATAAAATATGACACTGTGAGTGTTAAAAACATTCTAAAGCATATGATAATATGAGTTATGCTTATTCTAAAAAAAATGTTTGCTTTAAATTCTGAGCAAGTTTTATACAAGAAAACCTCTTCATAACATTAAAAAAAATTACAAAACTATGGGAAAACTGGCACCTTAGCGCGTAGCTAGCGCTTATCCACGAATTACTACGCCGTAGCTAGTAAGCTACGAAGAGGCTACCTATTATTGGTAATTTTAACTCGATTGCTGTACCGCATATATATATATATATATATATATATATATATATATATATATATATATATATATATTGGGTTTTTTCCATTTAAAAAACATATATTTTTTTATATTTCTTTTGGCATCAGTATCGTTTGTACAGCTACCCCTGAGTCGCTCGTCGCTGACCAAAACAACACGCTGTATATTGTTATTGCCATATCATAGATGCTTTTCTTATTTATAGCATTGAGGTTGGAACAGTAGATTATTAAACTCGTTTTTTAAAGTAAACAGGATGAGTCATGACAAATATGCAAACGTCTTTTAAAACAAACAGTAAATGAATTTTATTTACAGGTATTAGTGAAAAAGTTGTCAAAAGATTGTTTACATTATTCGACTAGCAAAGAGAAACAGACTTTAAAGGTTTAACCTCTCATCCGTTCTGTCATTCCGGTAGAAGCCAGGACTCTCTGACGTGTTGCCAGTCGATAGTCCTGAAGTATGGATGACGTTTGATCGCTTCCACGCCGTCTGAACCCGCGCCTAAGCGTTGCGATGGCTCGTAGGTTAAGAGCTGCGAAAAAAATGGTTTAGAAGGTTTTTAACACTCACTGTGTCATGTTTTATATTCATAAAGATGAAATAAGAAAGCAAAAATTTGCGCACGGGCGGGACTTGAACCAGCTTTTTCTGGCTAACCGGGCCAAACGCTCTACCAATTGAGCTACCGTGCCGTCTGTTGGAAACTGCGAAATTTGTGGTCTCTTATGAATACGCCATTGCGTGACGCTGACGTGATTGTTAAAAACATTCTAAACTTCATAAAGATGAAATAAGAAACCAAAAATTTGCGCACGGGCGGGACTTGAACCAGCAACCTTTTGGCAAACCGGGCCAAACGCTCTTACCAATTGAGCTACCGTGCTGTTAGTCCGACCCTGCGAAATTTGTGGTTTCTTATGAAAACGTCAATTGCGTGACGCTTAGCGCCATCTAGCCGTCTGTTTATGAAACAGATGACCCAAGCAGTTATTCTTTACAGAATAAATTCAACTTGGAAATTGATGTCGCTTCGCTATCTAATGCTCTAGAATGTTTTTAACACTCACAGTGTCATATTTTATATTCATAAAGATGAAATAAGAAACCAAAAATTTTTTTGCGCACGGGCGGGACTTGAACCAGCAACCTTTTGGCAAACCGGGCCAAACGCTCTTACCAATTGAGCTACCGTGCTGTTAGTCCGACCCTGCGAAATTTGTGGTTTCTTATGAAAACGTCAATTGCGTGACGCTTAGCGCCATCTAGCCGTCTGTTTATGAAACAGATGACCCAAGCAGTTATTCTTTACAGAATAAATTCAACTTGGAAATTGATGTCGCTTCGCTATCTAATGCTCTAGAATGTTTTTAACACTCACAGTGTCATATTTTATATTCATAAAGATGAAATAAGAAACCAAAAATTTGCGCACGGGCGGGACTTGAACCAGCAACCTTTTGGCAAACCGGGCCAAACGCTCTTACCAATTGAGCTACCGTGCTGTTAGTCCGACCCTGCGAAATTTGTGGTTTCTTATGAAAACGTCAATTGCGTGACGCTTAGCGCCATCTAGCCGTCTGTTTATGAAACAGATGACCCAAGCAGTTATTCTTTACAGAATAAATTCAACTTGGAAATTGATGTCGCTTCGCTATCTAATGCTCTAGAATGTTTTTAACACTCACAGTGTCATATTTTTTAAACAGACGGCTAGATGGCGCTAAGCGTCACGCAATTGACGTTTTCATAAGAAACCACAAATTTCGCAGGGTCGGACTAACAGCACGGTAGCTCAATTGGTAAGAGCGTTTGGCCCGGTTTGCCAAAAGGTTGCTGGTTCAAGTCCCGCCCGTGCGCAAATTTTTGGTTTCTTATTTCATCTTTATGAATATAAAATATGACACTGTGAGTGTTAAAAACATTCTAGAGCATTAGATAGCGAAGCGACATCAATTTCCAAGTTGAATTTATTCTGTAAAGAATAACTGCTTGGGTCATCTGTTTCATAAACAGACGGCTAGATGGCGCTAAGCGTCACGCAATTGACGTTTTCATAAGAAACCACAAATTTCGCAGGGTCGGACTAACAGCACGGTAGCTCAATTGGTAAGAGCGTTTGGCCCGGTTTGCCAAAAGGTTGCTGGTTCAAGTCCCGCCCGTGCGCAAAAAAATTTTTGGTTTCTTATTTCATCTTTATGAATATAAAATATGACACTGTGAGTGTTAAAAACATTCTAGAGCATTAGATAGCGAAGCGACATCAATTTCCAAGTTGAATTTATTCTGTAAAGAATAACTGCTTGGGTCATCTGTTTCATAAACAGACGGCTAGATGGCGCTAAGCGTCACGCAATTGACGTTTTCATAAGAAACCACAAATTTCGCAGGGTCGGACTAACAGCACGGTAGCTCAATTGGTAAGAGCGTTTGGCCCGGTTTGCCAAAAGGTTGCTGGTTCAAGTCCCGCCCGTGCGCAAAATTTTTGGTTTCTTATTTCATCTTTATGAATATAAAATATGACACTGTGAGTGTTAAAAACATTCTAGAGCATTAGATAGCGAAGCGACATCAATTTCCAAGTTGAATTTATTCTGTAAAGAATAACTGCTTGGGTCATCTGTTTCATAAACAGACGGCTAGATGGCGCTAAGCGTCACGCAATTGACGTTTTCATAAGAAACCACAAATTTCGCAGGGTCGGACTAACAGCACGGTAGCTCAATTGGTAAGAGCGTTTGGCCCGGTTTGCCAAAAGGTTGCTGGTTCAAGTCCCGCCCGTGCGCAAATTTTTGGTTTCTTATTTCATCTTTATGAATATAAAATATGACACTGTGAGTGTTAAAAACATTCTAGAGCATTAGATAGCGAAGCGACATCAATTTCCAAGTTGAATTTATTCTGTAAAGAATAACTGCTTGGGTCATCTGTTTCATAAACAGACGGCTAGATGGCGCTAAGCGTCACGCAATTGACGTTTTCATAAGAAACCACAAATTTCGCAGGGTCGGACTAACAGCACGGTAGCTCAATTGGTAAGAGCGTTTGGCCCGGTTTGCCAAAAGGTTGCTGGTTCAAGTCCCGCCCGTGCGCAAATTTTTGGTTTCTTATTTCATCTTTATGAATATAAAATATGACACTGTGAGTGTTAAAAACATTCTAGAGCATAACATTCTAAACATTAGATAGCGAAGTGTCATCAATTTCCAAGTTGAATTTATTCTGTAAAGAATAACTACTTGGGCCACTGTTGCATAAACAGACGGGTAGATGGCGCTAGACGTCACGCGTAATGACGTATCCGTAAGAGACCACAAAAAGACGGCACGGTAGCTCAATTGGTAGAGCGTTTGGCCCGGTTAGCCAGAAAAAGATGGTTCAAGTCCCGCCCGTGCGCAAATTTTTGATTTCTTATTTTATCTTTATGAATATAAAATTAAAATAACTTTAGCTGTATCACAAAATCATTATTTAAAAGATAATAGTGTGCCTACAAAACTTAAGGTTTCCATCGATTACTCAAGCTATGGCTACGTGAGGCCATTGAAATTGTACAGGCCTCTTAATGTAAAATAGTATATATTTGTTGTTTGATGTAAAATTTTGTAAAACAGTTTATTAGTTAGTTTTGTTATAAAACTTAAATATTACATTATTATTTACTTAAATATTACATATTAATTAACTAAATATTTACATTTTGTTATAAAATGTAAATATTTGTCTGATAATAAATAAAGTAACAGCAACAGTATAGGAAACACATTTAGTAGGCACACACCCTCGTATAGGCTAGCGAGGACTAGAAGAATCATAGGGAAATAGGACGCGACTCTCTTTACGGTATTTCCATTTTAAATCAAAATTGAAGCCCGCTCTATTTCCTTTTCTTTCTAATCATGAGATGGCACGCGGCTTTCCTTACGGTATTGACTTTTGACTGCAAATATCATGCGCGTGCCATATCTAAACAATCAACAGAATCAAATATACTTCTATTTTTAAAAAATATATTACTTTTTCCTTCTTAATAAACACTTCAAAAAGTATGTCAAGTATCGCCCGCGGGAAACGTATTAAATGAATACGTCTATGTTCATGTGATTTTCTGTTAGTAGTTCATTATATAGGCGAAACATCCCGGTAATCGGATTAAAGAAAGTTTTTTTTTTGCAGACATTTAGGGTGAAAGTTTTAAGATATATTTGCCTCAACTTTATTTCAATTTAAAAAGCAAATCCACGACCTGTCAGGTGACTGTCAATAGTTTTCGTGGACTATTTTATTATGACTTATTTACTTTTTTTTATATTTTCTTTCGAATTGTAATTTTGAAGGTTTTGGTTTGCTCAAAATGTAATGTAATATTAGTCTGAGGAAACTTAATTGGTTTTGGTGTTATCTTTAAGTGTTATTTATATTATTTTCATAATAACTGTGTGTTTCCCTAAAAAATAAAAAAAAGGCTCACGATACCTCAGACTAATATTGAAATCGATGCTCGAAAGAAGATAGGGCGAATCTACGTGTGAATTAATAAGTTTGAACAAGAAAGCGAGATATTTGCGCCTCGTCACGATAGCAACAGCGTCAAAGGAGATGTTTATAAAAATGCCAAGACCATGTACAGTATCTGTGAAAATAGCTAAAAATACAGGTAATTAGACAGACTATATGGAATCTTTATTAAATTAACAATATTCAGGTAATTTAAATAATAAAGTTATAAACTTTTAAAATCCTGAAACTCCATCTGTCTATTCTTACGCCGTCAAAACTTGCAAAAAAAAAGTAAATCAGTCATTGCCAAATGTCATTTTGCTTTCCGCTTTCAATCTTTTTAAGTCTTTATACACAGCTGATTGGCTGTCACGTACTTGACAGATTTATTAGACTTCATGAAATTTATTTTTTTAAGTACATATTACCTAAAAGTTGAATATTTTACGGACGAAAATTATTCTAAAAACGATTAAGCTTTACATAAGCTATTTTTTAGTGACATGTACAAGGTGTTGGCATTTTCCCCATACAAATGTAAACATGTCCTTTTGAAGTTTTTCAAAATTCTTGAATGATTACTCGAGGGTATGAAACATAATATAAAACATAAGCAATGGAACATAATATAAATGTGTTTCCTAGGAGTAAAGAAATAGGTCCATTTTTTTTTACCTGCGTAAGTAATGATTCTACTTCAACCGATAGTCCATCAGGTAACTGCAATATTGTATGACTTGTGAATATACTCCTATGGTAATGTGACAAAGGCTGGAAAAGAATATACGTTTATTAGAGCATACTGTTTCAGGTACAGACAACAGCACATCAAAGTAAACACTGTTGTATCTTATGCTATTGTAATAAAAGCTATTTTGCAACAAAAGTGGGTAACTTGATGTGCTGGTGACTGTAGGTACATACAGTGGAAATCTTGTAATAAAATATTCTACGTATTATTATTGTATATCGGTTCAACAGCAGACTATCAACAGCTTATACTTGTACTGATATTAGAAAATCTTTCAATTTTGTGTAGTATCAAAATTTGTGTATTTGTAAATTAACTATGTATGTTTAAAATCGTTTAAGTGAAAATATTTATACTGAGTTTTAATTACATCATAGAAACAGGACCCTTTCATTATTTTATTTCATTTTTCCATTTTTTTTTTAAAAACAGCAACCCTTTAATTTTATAAAATATCGACGCCATCGGCTCTGTATCTCTTATTTCACAGTTCAATCCTCCTTTTCTTCTAATCTTAATCTTTATAAATAAATAAAAACCAGAAAAAAACACGATTACAAATTTTTACTAAAACTACCGTACAAAAAACAACAATGTTTTCTATTTAAATATTTTCACCTAAAACAAGATGCAATTTATATTGCAAATGTAATCCTAACAAAATTTATGTCTTTAAACAGACAATTCAAAATCATTTAGTCTGATCTCTCACATGCTAATGAAAAAAAAACATAAAAATCAACTTACCACTCCACACAAGAGCTCATACATAACTGCTCCGAAGCTCCAGTAATCACAGACCTTGTCCAACGTGTCATCCTTCTCACAATCCAATATAGTGTTAACATACAACTCCGGCGCAACATACAAGTTCACCTCGCCCGGCTTCGCTTGTGTTTTGGACAGCGCCATGTCCAGGCCGGGGTATGATATGAAGTAGGTCAAGATGACCTGGCCTCGCGAGCCGAGGAGGATGTTTGAGGGGTTTAAATCCCTGAAAGAAAACAAAAAGTTATGTATATTTAAGATTTCAATAATATTCTATATCGTCCCGGGTCTGGGTGTTGTGGTACCACCGTTGTGTCTGATTTCCATAACACAGGTGCATTAGCTACTTACTTTCGGATCAGAGCAATGTATGTGATTGGTGTCTAATATTTATTATTATTCGCACTTAAGAAATTTATTCTCGAAAACTCAGTGTTCTCGGTAAGCGCGACAAACTCACGGACCTAAGCTAAGTGAGCTGCGTTAGTAGTATTTGAAGTGGTCGTCCCGCAAAAACTTTCAGACAATGCGGCAGATTTTCAGAATGGCTGCCTTCAGCATTGTTATGTAAATGCTCTCCAGAATATGAAGGTTACGCAAAGCATTATTATTATTATTATCACTGTTAAAAAAAGAATTTCAAAGACCACCAGGCCAGATTTATAACATAAATTCTTGTCGAGCTCATGACATGATCGATCGCAAACGCTTGTTTGACATAAATAGAATTAAATATTGGACACCTATCACATACATTGATTTGACCTACAACTATTGCTATGGAAATCAGAAGCACCAGTGGGTACCACCATACCCAGGTCAGATATTGAAAGCATAATTGCACAGGACTACTAATTATTTATCTATAATTTTATAGAGAAGAAAAAATATCTTCTTAAATGTACAGTTATAACGATAAACAACAAATATTTCATGAAATATAGTCACTTTAGTCGATATTATACTCTTAACTAGATAGATCAGAGGTAGAATTGTGTAAGGCAATCGTATTCATTTGACAGTTCAAAACGTACGGTATGATCTGTTAATCGGTAAAGAACAAAGCGTTTGACAGATCATACCGTACTTTAACTGTCAAATGAATACGATTGCTTTACACAATTCTACCTCAGAATGACAGCTTCAATAGAACTTTTTATTTTTTATTGTTACAAATGTCGTACCAACAGCAATGTGAAAATTCAATTGGTTAAAATAATACATGTAAAACGTTGAATAAAGCTATAAGTAAACGTAAGTTATGAAACAGATTTTCTAAAGAGTAAAAATACTAAGTCTGTCACTTGTAATAGCAATATTATTGTAGGATTGTAACTATTTTTAAACTACTTTCTATAAATTATTAGAAATAATGGCGATATTTGTAGAAAACACAATATTTTATTAAAATATTTTTTGTTGTTTTTTTTAAAGACCAGTTGTTATATTTCATGCTGCTTTACTTCCAACACAACACAAATTTAAACTACAACTATTTAACTATTCTATATTCAATCCAAAATGACGATTTAAGGCGCTACCTGGATTTTTACCGCGCACACTAGCGCCACTTTACTAGAAAAATCATAACTCGGTAAATAAAAGACCAATCAAAAATCTGGTAGATACGATTGTAGCTCTGATTATGTGGTTTAGACACAATGTTTAAGTTCAATTAAACAAAGTTATCTGCAGTTACAGTTAGCAAAAATGCTAAAAGTGGCCATATTTAGCAGTTTTTCTAACTCTAACTACAGTAAACTACTTTCGAAACAATTTAAACGTACTTAATAAACTATAGAACCTGTACTACAATCGTATCTACCAGATTTTTGATTGGACTTTAATTTAACGAGTTATGATTTTTCTACTAAAGTGGCGCTAGTGAGCGCGCTAAAAATCCGGGTAGCCCCTTAACAAAAAATAGAATTTTCTCATTATTTAGGCACACAACCAAATGGTTTTGGTTGTAAAATGGAATAAAAACTGTTTTTTTTGCAGATTTTTGAAACAAAACATGAAAAAAAACTTGGCACCGTTGTTTCTTTTGTAATTTGTTTTTTTTTGTGCCTAACATTTTAGTTCAATGATAAATGAATTTTGTATACAAATCAAGTTTTTGCAACTAAAATTTCCCTTTAGGTTTAGGTTTATATCCGAGTGCAAATGTAATTGATTTAAGGATTTCCCTTTCGTTGTTGTAATAATGTTGCCACTAAATTCATGGAATCTTAGTACTACTCAACTAGAAAAGTTTAGTAAAGTGAAAAAAAATCCGAAAACTCTATTACCTATGTATTCTTAAGTATATGTCTTAAAAGTTTTGTATTTCGTACTCTTGAAAAAAAACATGGTCCCGAAAGAAAACAGTTTTTTTTTCAGTTTATTTTTCAACGTTTTTTTACAGCAGAAAAAAAAACAGTTTTTGTTGCAAAACTACTTTGTAGAAAACACAATATTTTATTAAAATACTTTTTGTTATTTTTTAAATAACAGTTGTTATATTTCATGCTGATTTACTTCGTACACACAAATTCCAACTACAACTATTTAGCAATTCCATATTCAATCAAAAATGACGATTTAACAAAAAAATAGAATTTTCTCATTATTTAGGAACAAAACCAAATGATCTGGGTCTATCCAATAAAAAATCAGAGTGTAGTGCGCTATAAATTATTTCACTGACACCCTGTATAAATGTAGTATACCTGCAAATAACACCGCTATTGTGTAAGCTTTCAATAGCAGTGAGGATCTCCGCGCCCCAGCGACACACCGCCGAAGGGGGAAGGACGTCTTGCGGACGGGGGGTTAGCTGGGAACATTGAATTTAATAAATTAGGGAAAATAATACACATTTTGACGGCCTTTCCGCAAATAGATTAGACTGGGTTTGGATCACCATAAATACAGGGTGGCCCAAATAGTGACTTATATTTTTTAATTGTTTAAATCCAGGGCTATACAAAACACCCTCATCTAACTTTTAAACTAAGCGATTGTATATTTAAAAAAAAAACATGACGTAGATCTTGACAAAGACTTTCAACGAAAATTGGTTTGAACGGGATCGAAAACGCAGTTTTTAAGATATAACACATTTTCAATAACTGCAAAAATAACTTTGTTATTCATACAAATACTATAAAAAACAAAGTTATAATTGCTGTCAACAAAATATTATAGTATTTTGGTTAAGCGGAAGTAAGTGGTCTAATTCCGTTAAAGTTGGCACGGAACCCTTAGTGTGCAAGTCCGACTCGCACTTGGTCGATTTTTTATGACAGTATGATCCTTATCATATGTAAACGTAGTCTTATTATTAACTGTAAGGCTATATTAGTTTGACTCTCGAGGGCTGGCTTTGAGATCAGAAGATGATAAAACCTGTATTCGATTGAGTATAGATACGTTAGGAAGAGTATCAGAAATAATTTATTCACTTTGGTTTCATAAATAGTACAGTATACAGGCTGTATAAAAAAAAGTTAATTAAGCAATCAGAAAGGTGGAGGATGATTTTTAAATTTATGAAAAGTATTTTTTTCACTGTGGAATACATAAAAATGTTCAATATTATTTAGAATAAATTAATTTTTATCATTTTTAAATGAATTTTTCAAAATGCTAACATACTGAAAAAAGAAACTTACCCTATTCAACACAGGAGTAGCCACATCCCTCTTATCAACATTATCAATATTCGTCTCACTCTTTCCGTCTTCTTTCCTCACCACCTCTCTCCCTCCCACATCAGTCTTAGTTTCACTCAACGTTCTATCAACATTTTTCAACAACTTTTGAGAATTCAACACCAAATCATTGACACTCAGATCTATATCATCATTGTTATTTGAATTTTCTTCTTCAATTTTAATACCGACATCTGTAATACTGATTCTGTCTTCATTATCATTTTCCTCATTTATTTTCACCTTTGGTTCGGAGAACACGTTTTCTAAATTAACTTCCCTTGCTGGTGTATTTGGTATAGATTTTGCGTAATTTTTAATGTAGTCAAATAGCTTTTCTCCCGGTGCGTATTCTAGTATTAGAAATATTAGATTGTTGGTTTCAATGTATGCGTGTAAGGGGACCATGTATGGTATGACAGTGGGTAGTATGGGCTCGCGTGTTTCTTTGGTTCTTTGTAGGAAGTATTCGTCGAACTCCGTTAAATTGTTCGGCACTTTTTGGATGACCTGAAATGAGGTTTAATATTAATTAATTTCAGAAACATTAACATATTATTTGCTTTACTAGTTATTCCTAAGTACATTCACAGGTTCCGCTCTCTGTCTTTGAAACTTGAAAGAATTGTGGCAGTTAAAAATTACATCTATTTAAAAAAAATACATCTATTTAAAATTAACACTTAAGTTGAACTGTTTTTTAGCGATCAGTTAGGTTTTTTATTGGTTGCTCTTTTTTATAGTTCCTAACAGGAAAAGATAGATTCAGCTTAATAGAGTATAATGTAGCGAGGTCTTCATATGATTGCCCTCTCACTCTAACAGTTACTTATAGATAGAGAGGATAATGCGTAAGAGATATTGTTCTCGGTATAATAGTTATTACATTCATAACACTATTTTGTACTCCAATGCTTTCTATCGATGTTTTCTACTCATTCAGTAGCAAAATACACTTGCAGTTGTAAAAACATCTTTTTGATTTAATCATCCTCATGATTCCATAGTTATACGTCGATAGAAATTTGTCCCTTTAAACCTACTGACAGTAGAAAAGATGCTATCTGCCGATATACGGACCGGTAATTTTCAGAGGATAGACACATAGAAATAAAATTAAAATGTCATAAGTCTGTTGAAGTAAGTCTTATTGTCATCGATAGAAGACAGAAGTCTGAACCGTTACCATAAGTTTACTATGGTTTTACTCTCTAGCGATGACGAAAAAAAATCTATGGAAAATTGCACAGCGCCTCTAATGGTCACTTGCAGAACTAAATATTTCCATACACTTTTTATACTTACGTAAAAAACCGGCCAAGTGCGAGTCGGACTTGCGCACTGAGGGTTCCGTGCCAACTTTAACTAAATTAGTAAATCCACTTACTTACACTTAGTAAAATACCACAATATTTTGTTGACAACAAATATAACTTTGTTTTTCATAGTGTTTGTATGAAGTACAAAGTTATGTTTGCGGTTGTTGAAAATGTGCTATATATCAAAAACTTCTCGTTCGACCCCGTCCAAACCAATTTTCGTTGAAAGTATTTGTTAAGATCTACATAATAATATATTTTTTTCAAAATTTAGACTCGCTAAGTTTAGAAGTTAGATGGGGAGGGACGCCCATTTTACTACTTTGGAAGCGTCTAGCTATGAAACGTTAGACTTTAAAAGAAAATGGTTTTAGAAACCTCTATGTCATTTTCACACATCAACAAAGACCTATCCATAGACACCCCACACGTATAGGTTTGACTAAAAAATTTTTTTTTGGTTTTAGTTTCATGTATGGAGCCCTTCCTTAAATGTCATTATTTTTTATTTTTTGTATGAGAATCGTAAAGCGGTTTACATGATACATACTCCTACCAAATTTCAATAGTGTGATGCTTATAGTTACAGAGTAAAATGGGTGTGACATACGGACGGACAGACAGACAGACTTGACGAAACTATAAGGGTTCCGTTTTTTGCCATTCCGCTACGGAACCCTAAAAAGTGAGTAAAACCGCCGTAAGCTTATGGTAACGGTGCAGAAGAAAGAAAGATACCAGAGAACCCACTTTCATAGCCGTTCATCCTTATGGAAAACAATCAGGATCATGGGACTTCAAGTCTGTTTGAGTAATTCTTAAAGATGAAAATATCCCTATCTTAAACCGTTGTTTTAATATTTTAAAATGTTTCATAAAAGCGTTTATCTTTATTTCAAAATGTTTATTGTGAGTAGCAGTGCTCTCTTTTGTTTTTTCTGGCGTCTACGGAAGACCAGCGCCTCAGAATATTTGATTCTGCGCCATAAGCTGAGTAGATTTGCCTTTTCATTCATGTACCACCTAACCTACCTACGCATCAATCTTTTAAACTGTTGTTTTATTTTTTGTAAATGTACATGACTTGAATAAAGAGTTTTCTACTATAAATAATAAACCAAAAATAGCAGGACTCGAACCTGAAACTTTCTGGTAACCAGCACTTCCAATCGAGCTACCACGCTGTCGGTAAAACCGTGCGAAATTACTGGTTTCTTTTGGATGCTCGTCATTACGCGTGACGTCAGCGCCATCTACCCATCTCTTTTGGCAACAGTAGACCAAGTTGTTATTCATTACCGAATAAATTCAACTTGGAAATTGATAACGCTTCGCTTTACAATATGTAATGTCCAAGATGAAATAAGAAATTAAAAATTCTTACAAAAACAGACAGGTAGATGGCTCTCACGCGTAATGAGGTATTTATAAGAGACCAAACATTTCACGGGGTCGGACCCGGACAGCACGGTAGCTCAATAGAAAGACCGTTGACCAGAAAGTGCCAGGTTCGAGTCCCGCCCGTGCGCAATTTTAGGTTTCTTATTTCATTTTTAAGAATTTAAATATGACACTGTGAGTGTGTAAAACATTCAAAACTAATGTTTGATTAAATTCAATAATGAGATTTTATTAGATTTAACCCATTAGAGGTCAAATGAAATGTACCGACGTTTTATTGGATTTTTTTATTTTTTCATACAAAAATAAGTATTAACAAATAAAAAATCAAAGAAAAAACAAAAAAAAAACAGTTTTCGAGAAATTATAGGGGTGTATCTATTCGAGTACACTGACCGCCTATGTATGAAAATTTTCAAAACACTCCTTTTCGACGCAATGTTTTTCGAAACTTCTTACACTGCCAGCGTACTCTTGAATGGCAAAGGACACACCGCAGTGGTTTTTAAATTTTCGTGGGATTTTAGTGTCCAACTCCATCTTGATGTAAGCCTTCGATCATGGAAGCTGATAGGTGCGATTTTCTTTGTTCACCCTGGCGTAGACAATATCGAGCGATATAAATGATACGCGGAACATTAGTTGATCCATGGGTGTCTCATTACTTCTTTTTACTCATTACATGTAAACGACCAGAATTAGCAATCGCCATGTCCACCATGTAAGTAAATAACACCTACCACCACATTTTGCCATGGACTGCAATTCTATACAGCGAGATGGACTGGTCAAGTTCATCAACACCACCCATATTTTTATTGTAAGTTTGGAACAAACGTGGTATAGCTACGTCTGTTTTCTCACGCTTTATTGGACACCACTAAGACCCTAAGGGATCAGACATTTGTGCTTGCAATTTTCCACAATAAAAATCGAATGAATAACAGTAACCTGTGAAACTGGCCGCTGCCTAATTTTTATAGCCAATACGAACTAGTTTTCCTCTAATAAACTGTTTGGCAGGGTGGTGGCCATAACAATTTACCATTGATTCGTCTACGGAGATACTATCATGAAAAACTCCCCACTATAAGAACTTATGCATAAGCATGTCTGCCCGTGGCCTTACTTTGAACATTTTATCACTTACGTTCCATCTAAGTTATTGTCGACAAGATGATGAAGGTAACTCTTTATGTCCCGGAACCCATGCCTTAAAAATGGCTTTGGTAACCAGCTCCACGCCAACATCGTCATCCAGAGACCAATACATTGGTTCACGGGGTAGCTTGTGATATCCAATCAGTATCAAAACCCCTAAAAACTTTTTGAAATCAGAGGAATACAGTTGAAAATCATGTCTTTTATTCTGACCTGCATAAAGTTTACTATTGGATACAATCATATCAACAACATCTTCATCACCTCAACAGTGCCAGGTACATCTAAAGGTATAAAACTCGCAGCCATATCCTCTTTGGCACCTTCTTCTTCATCAGTCAATACACTTAGATCAGGTGGTATGATAGCCAAGTCATGCATCATCATCATCGCTATCCCGTAGAACGGCATCTATAGCGTCTTCAAGCCCCTTGTATCCCTTTTGAGCCGTAAATTGTTGTTTAATCATTGCAAAGAATATTAAGAAAAAACATAATGTTTCACATAAGTATGTTGTCACTGTACCCAACTGAGTACGGTTACATTTACGAGATCCAAATTTTATGATAGTAAAATGTAATTGGATAAATTATTGTTTATAAGTACCTTTGATAAGTATTTTGTTCTATTCAATTGAAATAACTTACTTTGGATTACTAATTATTTGAAAATAACTATTAATACTCACTTGCCTGCACAGTGTTTCCGTGACATAACTTCAACTGACACTAATGACCAAATAAAACACACTACCCGCAAAATCAATAACAATTTGCTTGAGCAGTTTAAAGATGAAATAATTAAACAGGACTACTCTCGTTCACTTTTTGTAATCTTTATACTAAATTAAATAATACAGCTGTACCCAATTGGGTACGGTGACTTCTAATGGGTAATGAGCGAATGAGACAGTGAGTGAGAAAGAGGGAGCTAGTATACCTTCATAGCGTAGCAAGTCTGTTCATCTTTGTGTAAAACCAGCATTATACTGGAACTGAGGACAGCGATCACCCTGTATGACGCGAGATCTTCGTAAGGCCGCTTCAGCATCGAGATGGGTATGGGGCAGTGGATGAACTGGTATATGCTGGTTTCCTCTCGCTCTGGTTGTAGCTGGGGGAAAGAGATAGCAGTTGGAATTTTAGGGTAAAATAACATTGAAGAAACCGGCCAAGTACGATTCGGACTCGCGCACTGAGCTGAGGGTTCCGTGCCAATTTTAAATGAATAGGGAATCCACTTACTTCCACTTAGCCTAAATACCACAATATTTCTTTGACAGCAAATATAACTTTGTTTTTTATAGTGTTTGTATGCAGAACAAAGTGATGTTTGCGGTTGTTGAAAATGTGCTATATCTCAAAAACTTCTCGATCGACCCCGTCCAAACCAATTTTCGTTGAAAGTATTTGTTAAGATCTACATAATATATATTTTTTTAAATTTAGACTCGCTAAGTTTAGAAGTTAGATGGGGAGGGACGCCCATTTTACCACTTTGGAAGCGTCTATCTACCAAACGTAAGACTTTAAAATAAAACGGTTTGAGGAACCTCTATGTCATTGTAAAAGACCTATCCATAGACACGCATAGGTTTGAGTAATTTTTTTTCGGTTTTAGTTTTATGTATATGCCCCCCCCCCCCCCTTAAATATCATTATTTTTCTTGAATAAGAATCGTAAAGCGGTTAACAGGATACATCTTACTACCAAATTTCAACAGTGTGTTGCTTATAGTTACAGAATAAAGTGGCTGTGACATACGGACGGACGGAGAGACAGACAGACAGACAGACTTGACGAAACTATCAACTTGTGCGTTTTATTAAGGTTAATTGGTTCCGTTTTTTGCCATTCAGCTACGGAACCCTAAAAATATCATCAGAGGACGTCTGTCACACGTTCTCGTACATTTGTTTTATATAGCTTAACGTAATTGAATAGAATAAATGCATAATACAATATTTCATTGAAATAACTTTGGTTGAATTACTTGTCGTTATAAGAAATTAAGGGGCTCCCTGGATATATGATCTATTTTTAAAAAAAAAACTAGCTGTGTTTTTTTTTATTATGATTAAAATAGTACATTATGATACAAGTGTGCTAAGTTGACCATTATATATAAGGCGATATTGTGTGCGCACGAGCGAAAGCGAGTGCGCCATAAGAAAGCCGCGTATATAATGGTCACAGGCACACGTGTTTCACACGACGTTTTTCATCACACTTGCGAAGAAAAAACAATACTCTTCATTTACTAAGTTTTTAATTATTAAAACAGTAAAATACATTTCACTCGATTTTGATGGCAAAAGACTATTGCATGTGTTTTTCGCCTCGTTACGTATGTCCGGCGGAGTTAATAATAGGTTTTCTTCTTTTGCTTCACTTGAAGTAGACATTTTCATTAATATAAACATTCATAATAATAAATCCAAACTTCGTCACAGCCGACAACTATTTACGAAAAATGGCGCGTTGTTTTTTTTTCTTGCCGCGATACCGATGCGCGCGCATGGTTAAGGCGCGAACTAGATCGGCCAAAAGCCAAAATAAAAATGTAATAATTCGTGTTTAAAACACAAATCACAGAAAATTTTGAAGGAAATTGGGCTATTTTCTTAGTATTAAATCTGGATTTACCATTTATTGAAATAAAAATGTAGATACTGTTATTTTTCGCATAAATACTGTTTGTTGCTAAAATAAAAGTATTGTATAACCCGACTAAAGTATATCGCTTCTTCTTCTTACTTACGACTTGGTACTAGGGTACAAATGTAAATTGGTCGGGTTAATAAACTAAGGGCACTAGTGCAATAATATACTGAAAAAGCACGCGTGTTTAATATCTATGATTATGAGCCAAAAATCGGTGGAATAAAAACGTCGTTTTGAGCAAGTGTGTTGAAAACATAGTTGATTATTTCCTATACGATTGACCAAGCTCAAGCCAGGACTATACATTAACATACCCAATGAAAATCATCGGTGGGCTGATATTTTGTCTTGATTTTTAAGCCTGATACCATCTTTTTGTAATGCTACAAGCTTTGTTGGGTGGTTTTATAGTAAATTATAAGTTACTTACGCTTTTCTCTGTATCACAAAGATGGTTCTTGTAAATCGCTTCGGCATAAGAAAGGTATTTGTTTGTCTTTTCTTTTATTAGAGCTCTTCTTTGTGGATCCGTGTCGCCTGTAAAAAATAAAATGAAAATATAAGCTCATTAAAGTGTAATTTTATTCACATAAGATAACCTTTACAATAATTGCTCCCTTCCCTTCATTTATAAGTAAGTTCTATCATAAATTTATTAAGAAAAAAAAACACTTTCAAATAACTGACTACAAACCTCAATTATTTTTAAGCTATTTGGTATTTATGAACATGCATTATTTGAAGTTTTTCAGTCAGTTTTTTGAAAGCGGTGGTTTTCAAATATATTTTTGGTTATTGTTACAATACCCATATCCCAAAAACTACACTGCACCCTAAATTGGAATACACCTAAATGAACTAAAAACGAATTTGTTTTGGTTATTGTTACAATCCCTATATCCCAAAAACTACACTGCAACCTCAGTTGAAATACACCCAATTGAACTAAAAACGAATCATCTCACTGCAACTTTTAGTTTTCGAGAAGTCCGTGGACAAACGTACAAATATACAAACATACATACACTTACGAAATTTAGCAAAGGTGTTTAAAAGTTTTACTAGATCAACATAATCATATACATATAATCAAATTCCAACAATATCCTATGCATATATACACATTGAATCTATTAAGTTCTTTTTTTGAAGTCGGTAAAAAACAAAACGAGTTATATGTTTTCGCTTCAATATAAATAAATCAATCGTAAAATTACCCCCTACTTATTTGCACCTGTTACAAAACGTTTTATTAAGGTTAATTGGCGCACAATATCAGCATTAAGGAAAATTAATAACAATTATAAATGTACAACAAAAGTGTTAATATTTCGACATATTTCATACTATTTCTATTCATGCAACGGCATTTTATTACTATTAATATTTATATTAGGAGCGTCCGTGACGCCAGCTTCATAAAATATTATAGAGGACGTTGAAACGACAAATGGCTGGCTGTAATTACTAAAAGTAATTAAACCAGATTTATTTCAATGAAATATTGTATTATGCATTTATTCTATTCAATGACGTTAAGCTATAGTGGCGATTTTTACTTACAATTAAAATAAAATTCACGAGAAAGTGTGACAAACGTCCTCCAACACTTATAGAACGGAACCCTTATAGTTTCGTCAAGTCTGTATGTCTGTCTGTCCGTCCACATGTCACAGCCACTTTATTCTGTTTCTATAAGCATTGAAAGGTAGAAAGATATAACCTGTTAACCGCTTTGCGGTTCTTATACAAAAAAAGATATTGGGGGGGGGGGGGGGGGGGGGTAAATATCTCTCAAACATGAAACTAAAACCGAAAATATTTTTTAGACAAACCTATGCGTTTGGGGTGTCTATAGATAGGTCTTTTAAAATGACATGGAGGTTCCTCAAACCATTTTCTTTTAAAGACTAACGTTTCATAGCTAGACGCTTTCAAAGCGGTAAAATGGGCGTCCCCCCCATCTTACTTCTAAACTAAGAGATATAATGTAGATCTTAAAAAATACTTTCAACTAAAATTAGTTCGGACGGGATCGAAGGAGAAGTCCTTGCGATATAGCACATTTTCAACAACCGCACAACATAACTTTGTACTTCATAAAAACACTATAAACAAAGTTATATTTGCTGTCAACAAAATATTGTGGTATTTTACTACGTGGAAGTAAGTGGATTCCCTAATTCAGCTAAAGTTGGCACGGAACCCTCAGTGCGCGAGTCCGACTCGCATTTGGCCGGTTTTTTTTGGTCACCGCGAGCGCTGTTCGCACAAAGCCCATACTCTATCACTATGTACCTGTTGATCCATCATTGTTACTAGTCAATGATCTATTATGTGCCAGCAAATACTGGCTCAGGAACACAAAATCCATGCTCGAGGGGCAGTGTGAGGAAAGGTGTCTCATTTTAGCGGATAGGGCTTGACTGAGAGCTCGTTCATACGAACGCTTGTTAAAATACTATTAAAAAAACTTTTATTTGGGAAAAAAATAATCCATATTTTGAATGTTAGTAAAAAAAACATGTTTTTGAAACTATGTTAGTTTTTAATTTAAGGGCCGATTTTCCATGGTCATATTAAACTTATCAAACTGATAAATTATAAAGCGACAGATTTAAAAAAAATACAGGTTCCTATGATTGCTGGCAGTTAGGTGACTTTTCAAATTAGCCATATTGTATTTTGTTCGACGAATATTTCTTATCTGACTATGGAAAAATCTGCTCTAAAAGTATACATTTAGAATTTAGAAATAATTTATGTTATAAAATAAATAATAAAATTAATTAAACACTTCAATCAGTTAAAACAAGCCAAATAAATTTAGAACTACAAAACATCTCCACATCGGCGATGTGAACCTATACGCTCAAAGGAGTTGCTTATTGTAAGTTCCTATTTTATGCTACAATTCTTTATGTATATTCATTTTAACTTATATAGTTATAATAACTTTTCAATTAATGTTGAAGAGTGAAATCAATTATCAAAATTAAAAATGCACTTGTATTCGGAAAATCAGACACAACGGTGGTACCACAACACCCAGGCTCGAGACAATATCGGAAGTTATGATTTCTACATTGACCCGACCGGGCATCGAACCCGGGATCTCGGAACGGCGACGCCTTGAAACCCAGACAAAAATCATACAACGAAATTGGTTAATTTCCTTTTTTTTTTCAAAACTGGGTAAGCTATGTTGTCTGGTAAAACTTTTGCATTTATGATGATGGTCAGCACCATATCAAAACTAAAGTATAATACTCGCTTTAAATCAAACCCTTACCTCTACCAGATAACAACAATCAGGTTATCATTTCTTATCACTATTTGTAGTATCGAGCCATGATCTCATACTGAATCATACGGATTTACGATTAGAGCATCTACAGAACATTGTTTCAATACAGTGTTTACTTCAATTTGCCTGTGTTATTTTAAGGGCTTGAAACCGGTTCAAGATTTACCGGTATTATACCGGTTAAACCGGTTTTATCGTAAAATTCCGTTCTTGAGCGGAACCAAATAAGAGTGATACTGTGAACCTAAATAAACCGGTTAATTCCTAGCCGCTTGCGACGATCGTAACGCGACTTGTTTTTTGCCCGAATATTCTTGGAAAGGGTTATACTAATTATCAGATTCTTCAGAATTATTCCTTTTGGCATTATATTGTTTTTATATTATAATTAAAATTTCCAAAAATATGTCGAACAATTACCACAGTACGTATCTGATAGGATATTATACAAAATATGTTTTATTGAATAAAAACAAACGTTAATGCGATCACCGCTCGCAGATCTTAACGAAGTTGAAGTTGATGCCTGAACGAAGAGTTGAACCGGTTAATGAAAAATACCCATATTTTTCCAAACCGATTTAAAAACCGGTTCAAAGGAACATAACCTTTTTCAAAAAGTTCCATCTGTATTTTCGTTAAACCGGTTCAGAAAAAAATACCGGTTTCCAAGCCCTGGTTATTTTTATTTTGAGTTACACTAAAATGTCTCCTATTCGCTGTGTGCGAAGTAGGTGGTGGGGGAACCCGAATCGATTTCAGCGCTCGCAGTGACCAATATAAACAACTTTGGAGGACATCTGTCACTATTTCTCTAGAAATTTTAGTACGAAATTTAAGTGTCCGTGCATTATATTTCATTAATAAGTAAAAATCGACACAATAGATTAACGTTATTGAATGAATAAGTAGATTTCACAATATTTAATTCAACTTTGGTTTAATTACTTTTCGTAATGACAGCCAGCCATTTGTCATATCAACGTCCGCTAATAGTTTGTGACGTCACGCACAGTCCAAATAGCTGTAAGTACTGAGATGACTTCTGCTCGATTTAAGTTAATTACAACAATAAATTAATCTATTAGTCTGAATATAAAAATTTGATTGCACTCAAATAAATTTAGATCGGTATTTTTCCTTACCATTATTTAATTATCAAACTAAAACCATTTAACTAATGAAACATTTATTCATGGTAATTTTTAGTTTTAATTTTAATCAAGATGTTTGGAAGGAATTTAAAAACTTCCTAACTTGGTCAATGTTCCAATAATTTGCTATCAAATTAAAGTCTTTATTAAGAAAAGCATTTTCTAGACGGCTAATCATTTTAATTTCAAAAGCACTTACTTTGTACTCCGATCAGCATCTTCTCAATACCAGATTTATAACATTCAAACGCTCTCTGATAATCGCCCATATCTTCACACCGAGCCGCCAAATTCAACATATAGCCCGCTTCGAAAACGTAGCTGTCTTCCGTCTTCGTCTTTGACTCCACATGAGATAGGGACAACACACTCCTTTTGCTATACAAAGACAACTTCGAACTGGACCGTCTTTCCTCGTTGACAGACGTCGTCGAACCATAAACGTTCGAACGCAAAGATGTTGTCTCTGAATCTATCGTCGCTGGCATAGTATGGTAATCATCGAATTTTGAAGTCGACGGTGCATCGAATAATATCAAATCTGGCAACACATTCTTTTTTATGCTCGATCTAGGCTTGTCTATGGTCACCTTGCTTAGTTCGTCGTAGAGGTCGCTGCTGATGCTGTCTAAAGAGGCTAGGGACTCGAAACTGTCGGCGGTGGATAGTTTATGGTTAGGGGACTGACGTATTTCCACGTCTGCCGCTTCGTATATTGGTATTTGGGATATGAAGTCTGTCTCGTCTATGGCCTGTTGGTCTGTCGTTTCTGGTTGTGTTGCTTGAAAAAGAAATAAAATACAATTATTAAAATGAAAATGATGATCGGATAAGACTATTGATGGAGAAAATACTGTCGTAAACACATTTCAGACTCTGGTATAATAATAACTGTTTTGGTTACTAGCGACCCACCCCGGCTTCGTACGGGTGCAATGTTTGATCCATCTCGTAGGGATCAGCCAGCGTTTGCAATGTAAGCGCGAAAAACGTTTTTATTTATGACTTCACTTCGAAACCACAAAAATTATCAGCGTGTCACTTTAATATTATGCATGTATTATACATAAAGCTGCCTCTTGTATCGCTCGAAACCGCATCAAAATCCGTTGCGTTCTTTTTTATAAATATTGGACACCAATCACATTGCTCTGATTCCAAAGTAAGTAGCTTATGTACTTGTGTTATGGAAATCAGACACAACACCCATACCAGAGACAATGTCGAAAATTTTGATTTCAACATTGACCCGACCGGGAATCGAACCCGGAACCTCGGAGCGGCGACGCCTTGAAACCCAGCGTGCTTAGCCACTACACCACGGAGGTGCGTTGTTTTAGAGATTTAAGCATACATACATACAGACAGCGGGAAGCGACTTTGTTTTATACTTTGTATGCAGTTAAGTCTAGCTAGTCTACTGTCTATCCTACTTTGTGCATACTTATATATTTTGTAGTGCACAAAATATTTTTGTTTGTCAATACTACACCTCTTCACTCATAAACAGATAAACTGATATATTCCCGACAAGGGACGTAATAATAAACTGAATTCAGAAATTATTCTTTAAGGGGTGAAAAGGGGGTGTAAGTTTGAACCGGTAGTGTTTTTCAAAAAAGTTAGGCATTGTCCATAAAGGGAGTAAGTATTTTTTTATTATGTTAAATTGGACACCAATCACATTACGTTGCTCTGATCCCAAAGATGTAGCTAATGCACTTGTGTTATGGAAATCAGACACAACGGTGGTACCGCAACATCCAGACCCGAGACAATATAGAAAATTTTGATTTCTGCATTCAACCGACCGGGAATCGAACCCGGGACCTCGGAGTGGCGACGCCTTGAAACCAGCGTGTTTAGCCACTACACCACGTAGGGCGTCAATTATCTATATATTTTAAAGAAATCGTGTTAGTTACTCTATTTATAACTCAAGAACGGCTGAACTGATTTGGCTGAAAATTTGTGGGGAGGTAGCTTAGAACTTTTTATCCTGTTAGACGGGGCCGGGGCCGGGGTGGGACGGGGCCGGGGCTATACGGTGGGGAGGTAGCTTAGAATCAGGAAAAGGACAAAGTACACTTTTCATCCCGTTCGTCGGGGCCGGGGACGGGGTTGGGGCGAAACAAAGTTCGCTGGGACAGCTAGTATCTTAAAAACTATGTTAGTACAGACAACAGCACGTCCAGGTAAACACTGTGGTATCTTATGCAGTTGTAATAAGGGCTAGTTTGCAACAAAAGTGGGTAACCTGATGTGCTGGCGACTGTGCATCTGAATTCAATATAAAAAAAAGTTATCCTAGTGTATTTGGCTAGATGATAACGTGTTCAGTGCTGTATGATGGCACTGTCCATGTCCAGTCTCTCAGTCCAGACTAGTGATGGGTTTATGAGAAAATTCTCCACGTGAGAATATTCTCCAATCGGTAATATTCTGGAATTTTCTCTTTAACAGAGAATATTCTCAGAGCAAGGAGCATTTAAGAGAATTTAAAATTGGAATAAAATTTTCTTAATTATAAGGCAAACAGTATGTTTTAGAGGTACTACGATAGCAGTATTGTGTAAAATAAGTATCTTTTAAAAACATACCTATTAATTATTACATTACTATTATTATTACGCCTTTTTTGCGTTAACCCCGTGAGTAAAAATGACTTTAAAATGTTTCTACTACAATATTTTTTGAAATATTTTATGTAGATACGTTTTGTTTTGTTTCGTTCTTGAATTTACATCGGCGCTAGTGACAGGTCCGCGCGCTATACAAAAATCTTACAAAATCAACAAAAATAATAATAATGATAATGACTTATCATGACAATAAATTTTGAAATTAGACAATTAAACTAGAATTAGAAATTAACAATTCAAATTAGAAATAAGATTATTAAACTATAAAAAATAGTAAAAACATGTTTAACAATTATAAGATGTCCATTGCCAATGGATCGTCTTCATCTGTGAATCGGTTTTCAGTTTCAATTTCAGATTCCTCCTCTGGTTCTTCTTGAGGACAGCTCTCTTCGGAATCACTAATAGAGTCTAAGTGCTGTTCTGTCTCTCTTGTGGCGGAGGAACTTAACAGCAAAGTTCTCACTAAAAGAAAATTCTCGGGAACAACCCATCACTAGTCCAGACACTCTGCAGGAGATTATAACATCTCTCGTTTGCACTTTAATCAAAAATCTGGTATACACGATTGTAATACAGGTTCTATAGTTTATTTAGTACGTTTAAATTGTTTCAAAAGTAGTTTACTGTAGTTAGAGTTAGAAAACTGCTAAATGTGGCCATTTTTATCAATTTTTCTAACTGTAACTGCAGATACCTCTGTTTTATTAAACTTAAACATTGAATCTAAACCACATAACCAGAGCTACAATCGCATCAATCAGATTTTCGATCAGTCATTTAACGAGTTATTATGATTTTTCTACTAAAATGGCGCTAGTGTGCGCGTTAAAAATTCGGGGAGCCCCTTAAGGATTTGCGGAAAAATAGTTCGTCAGTGGATGATATAAGGTCGATTTTTAATCATAAAGTAATAATTAGGAGATACAAATTCATTTGGAGTCGGTGCATGATGTAGACTATTGATGAACGTTAGCTTGAGATCATACACTGATGCCAAATGTATTTGTTCTCCTAAACAGAGGGCGAATGTGTTAATTTGAGTTTCAGTTTTTTTTAAAGGCGGTTTAATTTCTTAAAATATGTTTTTTCACGATTTTTAGTTATTGACCATATAACATATCTCAAAAACTACTAGACCGATTTTGTTTAAACTAACAATGTACCATAAGTAGAAACATATCTGATTGAACTAAAAAAGAATTATCTCGCTACGACTTCTTGTTTTCAAGAATTCCGTGGACGAACATACATACACTTGCGAAATATTGCACACGTATTTGGGAGCCTTAATAGATCGACATATTAAAATATTATCAAATTCTAACGATATCACATACACTCACATTAAATGATTTCCTCATTTTTAAGGTTCCGTAGCCGAATAGCAAAAACGAAATCCTTATAGTTTCGTCAAGTCTGTCTGTCCGTCCGTATGTCACAGCCAATTTATTCTGTAACTATAAGCATCACACTTGAAATTTGGTGTGGGGTGTCTATGGATAGGTTTTGCTAAAATGACATAGATGTTTCTAAAACCCTTTTCTTTTAAAATCTAAAGTTTGATAGATAGATGCTTCCAAAGTAGTAAAATGGCCTTCCCCTCCACCACTCTAACTTCGAAACTAAGCTAGTGTAAGTTATTATAAAAATATATAATGTAGATTATAACAAACACTTTCAACCAAAATTGGTTCGGACCAGATGGGACCAGTAGTTTTTGAGATATAGCACATTTTCAACAACCGCAAATATAACTTCGTTCTTCACAGAAATACTATGAAAAACAAAGTTATATTTGCTGTCAAAAAAATATAGTGGTATTTAAGCTTAGTAGAAGTAAGTAGATTCCCTAATTCAGTTAAAATTGGCACGGAACCCTACGTGCGCGAGTCCGACTCGCACTTGGCCGGTTTTTTTTAGTCAATAAAAATGTACCTGTGTGTCTCGGGCTGGGCTCGTCATCATCAGTGGGGTATTCAAGCGGAGGAGTTTCTTCCACGGGCAGATGGAGAGAAGTCCGAATCGCGTTTATAATGCCGCCTTCTTGAACCGAAGGGCAGGGGTAACCTGTCTGCGGATTGTGAAAGATAATAATAGTCCCCCTAGCCGATTTCGACTGCGGTGGCCAGCCACAACGACTAGCCGACTGCGCGGGACATATTATAGTGCACAAGTGTGTGCGCAAACACAGGTGCACTTTCTATTCCTTTCACTCTCATAGCCCGATTGGGAAGCAATCTGACACGACCGGAGAGAGATCAGACGCAGGACCAACGGCTTTATGTGCTTTTCCGAGGCAAGGGGGTGAAACACCGCCAACTTCCAAACTCCGGGATACCCTAAAAATTTCTAAACAGAAAAACTCATATATATATTTGGGGGCTCGACCTGGGGATTGAACCCGGGACCTCAGGCGCAGCCGTCGCTTTAAAGTGCGACCCTCTTACCGCTGTGCTATCGAGTTCAGTTTGCTGTCATGAAAGATAATACATCAGCTACCATCATTTCTCCCTTAGGCATTTTGTAAGTGAAGAAGAGTGTTACGGCCTTGCTACAAATAATTAAACTAGGTTTGAACAACTGTTTTAATGTTCTGCGGCTAAAGTAAAATGTATGTCATCCATATGTTGTTGACTCATTGACGTTGATTTTAAATTAGGTATATTATATTCAAACAATGGTCCAAATCAAACCTAGTTTAATTACCTATTTGTGGTAAGGTTGTATGTATTTTGTTCGCACTTCAAGATATCTTTAAAAAAATGGATTGCCTTGAAAACAATTAGTATTTATAATGATTGCATTGAAAACAAAATCCTTTTTTTTAGTTAACACAGTGAGTTGTACAAGCGGACTTAATGCCTCAGAGCAATCTCTACCAGTCAACCGTTTGAAATCCTAAGTTTTGTGAAATATTATTTTATGTATATATTTTATTTTAGTTCTATTTGCATTATTAGAGTTTTTAATTTTAAACGTGTACCAATATGCAAATCATAAAAGATTGGAGTAATTTATTTTCTTTTTTAAAATGTTATATAAATTCAGTGTTATACTAAACTGAAGCCTTGAAACCATACCTACTTATATCAATTAGAAAGGCTTGTTTAAGTGAAGGGCATCACAACACATTCAATTTCCACCAACAACAAAAAAAAAGATTTACAATTTCAAAATCATTTTACTGACATTTAAAAAAAAACACTTACCTGAAGAAAATTAACAAAATCCGTACTAGTAAACAGCAGTCTGTGCTCAGCCACGAACTCCAAAAGAGTTTTAATCGCTTTAGCCCGCTCGCCTATCACCTGAAACATTAATATTAATTAGTTAATTAACACTTAGCGAAAGTGGATCTCTGAACACTGGCAATTGTTGCATGACGCACTCTCGTCAAAATGAGTTTTTAAATTGAAATTATGTATGCGCAGCAGAAAGGAGTTTGGATCTTTTGGCTCATTTTCGGTCCGCCATTTTAATTTTGTTCGAAACTAGCGGCTATCAATGAAACCTTAAAAAATCGATTTCTTGCATTATTTTACAAATAAATATTATTTGCCAATTCTTCTAAAATAGAAAAGAGGGACATACGCACAATGGCCCAATCGTGAGGCTAAGTGCAGAAAACATCCCAGCCAAACTAACTAACTAACTAACCGTATCTTTTAGCCATAAACAGGATGTAAAGGACGCTAGAGTTTTTGTTTTACATCTTTAACAGCTTATAATTCTGAAAACTGTAATTTTGCGAAGTTTTGCCAAAATATATTTTTGATTTACCTATATTGATGTGATCTATCTATCTTTATATATTTTTGAAAGTTTCAGTCGGGGCCTTTCAGTATTTTCAGGAAATGATTTCCTGAAAAATCAAAAACCAACTAGGTAAGCTACTATAGTAATAATTCCAAAGCAATTTTTGGGAGATAAAAAAAAATCAAATCAAAAGACCATTTGTAATGTTATTAAAACCAATAGGCGTCTACCAGTTCCATTAGGGAAAGATAAGATAACTGCGAATAACCGGAGGCATTTGCTTGGGCAAAGGTATTCTTTCACCGCTGTCCTTATACTTATTCAGCTTGATTATCTATCAACACAGACTCAACCAGACTAGACTCGGCTTCAACTCTTCGCTTCTTTCAGCTCAGACCACGACTCGTTAAAACACTAAGCCAGACTTGATTAAATAACAAGCTAAACGCGATTAAACATCAAGCTAAACTCGGTTAAACACCAGAGGTGGAATTGTGTAAAGCAATCGTATTCATTTGACAGTTCAAAACGTACGGTATGATCTGTCAAACAGCAACGAACATTTTACGTTTTATTCCACCTCAGGCTAAACTCGCTTAAACACCAAGCTAGAATTTGTTAAACACCAAGCTAGACTCGGTTAAACACCAAGCTAGACTTGATTAAACACCAAGCTAAGTATAAATATTGCATTATAACGGCAGAAAAATGCAATTTTTGAGTACGGTTAAACACCAAGCAAGACTCAATTAAACACCAAGCTAGACTTGGTTGTACACTAAGCTACACTCTGTTAAATTAGGCCAAACTAGACTCGGTTAAGCACCAAGCTAGATTCGATTAAATTAGACTGAACTAGACTCGATTAAACACTAAGTCAGACTCAATTGAACACCCAGCTAGACTCGATTAAACATCATGCTTCCATTATGATTACTGACTCACCTCTGGCTGGAAGCGCTTGAAGTAGCTGTTCCTGGCGAGCGGTGGGAAGACGCCGTGCAGGCGCAGCCCGGCGTGCAGCGCTCGCATCGCTGCGTGCAATTGTTGCACGTCGCTGTAGCGCTTCCATACTGATACAACTGTCACCGCTTCCGGGGATTCTATTGGGAATAGCTGCAGAAATAAGAATTTATTAGTATACTAACGGTGCACCTCGACTACGTCCGCGCGTTTAGAGTTTTTTCCCTACCCTCCCATCACAGTGTGATGTTTTTTCTGTTAAATCTAATTTCCTTTCTTGTATTCAAAACAACCAGTTTAGGTACCTACTTTTTCCACTGAATGGTTTCAATGGTTGGATCCCTCCAGCGTATGTAAACAAGACACAATAGATATTCCATTATTATGCGGTTGCATGCAACAGCTCGGGTGTTGAGGCGTTAGGAATGAAAAGGAAACAGACTGATATATGAATTTAATTCCAGAATTTTCATCATTCAAAAGTAACACACACAGTTGGGAGGTGTTTTATTTCTATTTTATAATGAATGTAGCATGTAGGATGTAATTAACTAATACATACTGAAACACATAGTTGTGAGTGGATGTATCATTGGTATTAATTACAACAACCTTCAATGTCAAACAAGATGTGTACAGTAACCACAAAACTGTAAATTGAGCTTGTAGAAATATACCTACTCTGCTGTCTACACATATCTGACACACTCAATACAGTGTGTCCCTGGATAAAGTGCAATCCCGAAAGGGGATGAAACTAGACCATGAATCATTGACTAGAAAAAAATTAAAAAAAAATATAAAAAAATATTGTAGGATTTATTGGTATTTTAAGATTTTCATGTTTCATTAAGGACTCTATGTACAAAAGTATTGATTTCTTCCAAAATAATGGGTCTATTTCTTTGAAAAAAAAAAAAAACAGTATGCCTAATACCTGGCGATGACCATGAAATAATAAATAGTCCGCAAAAAAGTAACTATCTTGGGTAAAAAAATTATTTTTATGAAAAAAATGATTTTTTTAGACGTTTATTTTAAAAAACTTCAAATTACTAAAAAAATGTGCCCTATAACTACGTAATTTTATAGCTTACTTTTATTCTTTACCATTTTAGCTTCCAAATAAAAAAAAACCAATGTTCTAACTAAAAAAACACACTATCTACGAACTCTTAAAGTGGAGCCTAATTGTGTTACCGTGCAGGTAGAGACCATTTTTTTCCATTGTTTCCGTCTTACTCTAAAGAATAAAAGTAAGCTATAAAATTACATAGTTATAGGGCACATTTTTTTAGTAATTTGAAGTTTTTTAAAATAAACATCTAAAAAAATCATTTTTTTCATAAAAATACATTTTTTTACCCAAGATAGTTACTTTTTTGCGGGCTATTTATTATTTCATGGTCATCGCCAGGTATTAGGCATACTGTTTTTTTTTTCAAAGAAATAGATCCATTATTTTGGAAGAAATCAATACTTTTGTACATAGAGTCCTTAATGAAACATGAAAATCTTAAAATACCAATAAATCCTACAATATTATTTTATATTTTTTTTAATATTTTTCTAGTCAATGATTCATGGTCTAGTTTCATCCCCTTTCTGGATTGCACTTTATCCAGGGACACACTGTATAAAAAAACTTTTCACATTTGATTTACTGGAGTATGCAGCAAAGGGTAATTCAGTACCTGGACTGCTGGTTTAAGGAGGGGGGAACAAGAGGAGGCAACAGTCTCCTAATTCTTTATAAGCCTAAGACCTGTCTCCAAAAAGTTGCAGTTGTCAAAATCAGCAATCAAAGTACTAAAGTTTATCCACCAAGTAGTGTGTGGTTCACTAATGACTTATCAGCCATTCCCATACATTATAACAAACTCAAACTTTGTTTTGAATTTTTTGTTTAGAGTTTCAGAATTCAATATTAAACTGCACAAAAAAAAAATAACAATTTAGGACACAATATGCCACTTATGAACGTCAAATGTACAGTGAAAATAAAATAAAAATAAAACACATTTACATTTCTGTGTACTTTGTTAATCTGAATGTTCATCTATAAGTAAATGTTACCAAAACAAACATGCTAAGTAAATGAAAGTAAACAGAACCATAGTTCTCAATAATTAGTTTTAAATTTTCAGTATGTGCACATAAAAGAAAGCAAAAAGCTTGTTGTTACTTTCTTATCAGTGTACTTACGACTGAAGTAATCTTGTAAATAGTGAATCCTTTCTTGTGTTTCGATGTTTCATCCACAGAAAACCGGCGTACCCACTTATCTTTTCCCGACATTATTTCACTAATCAATTTCGATATTGCACCACAAAATATTGTTGTCGCGGCTTGCATGTATTAGTCATAGTTTATAAGGAAAATAAATGATATTCATCGATTACATACGCGCAAAACGTATCAAACAATCACACAGACGAATAAAATAAAATTGTAAAAAAAATTGAAACGAAAAGTTTGACATCAACATGATGTTGCTTCAGCTGTCATGTCTCTGAGCTGCAATCTAAAGTACTATTAAATACTTATGTAATAAAGTTAAAATTAGTTTGGCTATGTTTACAGACCACGATTCGTTTTACGTTCATGGTTTTTTTTTAATGAAAATCTTACAGACAATCAATTTTGATTAACGATTAATATATATTTTTTGGCTTAAAAGCGAGTGAAGAGGTTATGCAGGTACCTGATAAATAAGTAACTTGAATTATATTAAAAGTCGGAGTTAAAAGCACAAATGTATAACGTAAGGGATCCAATCATGATGGGTAACGAGCAACAGTCTACAACAAACCCGTACAAAAATGGTTTCATGTCTCCGCATTGCGGTAGATGTCGCTACTAATCTGCACTTTTGATTCACATTCCAACAACTAGGTGCTTTTAAATTGTTTACCTAGGTACCTCATTTATGTTCACGTTGCTTCAGCATTGTAAATAGTAGGCGCAACTTTGTACTTGACGTACTTACGCGCTGGTGTTTAGAACCTTTTCAGGATGTAAGTGAAACAATTGTAATAGATAATATAGTACTTGTTAAATTAACGGACATTAAACCAAGCTAGGGAAGTAAAATTTTAAGGCTCTACTACCAAGCAATAGGTCAAACTTGTAGCTTCATTACTTATCCCCACTCCCCCTCACTTGACAGAATAGCGCGCAGCGAGAGGTTGTGCTTAGTGTCGTGTCGTGTTTCTCGCGTCCTCGAGAGTAGGCTGCAACAATACTTTTCCTTTGAGACATGAATGGAAATATCTGTCAACAACCTTTCAACATTTAATAATATCTGCGACCAAAGGACATCAGTGAAAATGTGTAACCAATAACGTGCAATTTTGTGTTCAGTGAAGTGCTAAAAAAGTTTATTTTTTAACCGGATACCGTCAAGATGGGTTCGAAAATCGAATACGTGGATTCGTCACATTTATACGCGACCAACTATGTCCGTAATTCGAAAGCTATCGGTGTGCTGTGGGCGATATTTACAATTTGCTATGCGATTATAAGCGTTGTCGCCTTTGTGACACCAGAATGGATTGGTGATTTAGAGACTGAGTACCCAAGAAAGTTTGGTTTGTGGCAAGTTTGTAAATCTGATGATGCTAGCCTTGAGGACTGCAAAGGGAGACTGGATGAGTTCTTGTCGATAAATGGTCTTGTGTTCAAAATTGCGACTGTGTTAGTGGGTATAGCGGTTGCACTGGCCTTGTTTACCATCTGTGCGATGCTGTTGTTCTTCTTTTGTCAATCAACGACTGTGTTCCATATCTGTGGATGGCTGCAACTTTTATCTGGTGAGTACTTGCCTATATTTAATAATTCTCAACAACTGCGAGTTCTCCTTATACAAAATGAGGATATGGCCCATTTTTTAAGTAAAAAAAGATCCCAAAAATTTTGCTACCCTCACTATTTTAACACGATCTTGTATAGCTATTGAAGCGAAAGTTTTATTGATAAAGGTTCAAAATGACCTCGCTATAGGAAGCTAGCTGCCCATTGGTCGTAAGACAAGATTTAAACGCATAAACTCTACTTGAAATGCACTTGTACTTTTACAAAAGAAAACAGGTGCAAAGCCTACAAACATCCGGTAAGAAACGGCAGATGCTAAGGCTTTAAATGACAAACGTCGTAAAGCTTATAATGATCTCTAAGACAATAGGCATAAGAAAACTAATTGATTGTAAAGTCGGGATCACGATTGGAGTATAGTCTACCAATTACTATCTTCCTTCACAGTTCACACCAAATTCCAATAATTTCGTGGTTCCGCTAGGTACTTTACCTGCCAATACTGTAAATGAAAGGCACCTATCTACTCTTTACTGCTTCTTTCGAAATTTCAGGGCTCAGGGTGTCAATAACAGAAAACAATGAAAAGTCAATTCTATTTTGTCCATAGACTTAAGGACAATGCGTTAAACAAAACAATATGCATTTAGATCTCTATTCAGTTCTGCAGATGGCCTTCATGAATCTATGAAAATGTCAAGGAGTATATTAGGTTATAGAGTTAATGTTGTTTTAAGAAGATCTATAATGATTTTATTATTCGTTTGAACTTCGGGGAGCATAATGAATAGACTTAAAAAAAAACAAGTAGCAACGATGAGGCTACGAAAGCAGACCATAAACTGTCCACTAAACAAGTAATAACACCATTAACACGATGAGTGCTAGTTTCAACAACCTGAGCAATTATTTCAATTATAACAACCCACTAATTACATTCGCTCGCATTCCACCGTTTAGCATTTAATTTCGTAACAGATTAACTGAGAATGGTACTGAAATCGAAATCAATAATGATAATTCAAATTTAATAACAGTAATGTCATTTTTGATATCATTTGTCTAATATTCTGTGGAAAGGATTAGATTTTGTAATTCTAAAGAAGACATATTCTACTCAGTGGCATGAGTAACCACCAGCGAGAAATCACGTCAGCAAAACCGGTGGGAGATCTCCGTCATGCAACAAGAATTTGAAAAAGCAAAATGACCTGTATCTCGCTAACTGTGCAATATTGCAACTGTGCGTTGACACTTTCTATTGGGCAATTACTTAATTGTCTCGCGAACATTGTTGAGTAAAATTAATTACATAATTATGGTATTTACTAAACAAAAGTCACTACCAGCGTAAGTCTACTGAACAAAAACTATGATCTCGCAATATACACTAATATTATAAAGCTGAAGAGTATGTTTGCTTATCTCAGTAACTACTGGACCGATTTTTTTCGAGAAAGGTTTTAGGCTATAAACTATTACGCTGCAACAATCGGGGGATCGCTAGTAAATTAAAAAAATGTGAGTGTTGTTGATTCGATAGCTAGGCATTCATTAACATGATTACCAGTATGTAGTAGCTGACTTGAAAGCTATGCGGATGTTTTAGATCCTTACTTGTAGGACCTACATAGAATCATCACATCATTCATCATTTATAAACCTGAACAATCAAAAGTTTATGCTTGGTACCTATCTTTCTTCACACAGAGATTGAGCCTGGATTTTTTCAAATAATTTCCGTAAACACTTTCTTGAGTCACTGCCCTCAAACAACATCTTAGCAAAGCAGCAAGAACATTACATTAAAATGCGATTAGAAGACTAATGCACACGAGAAAATTGTAGTCATTGTCCAACTAGTCATTATAAACCTATACACTACTTTTATTGAATGAGCCATTTAAATTCAACAACCGTCATGTGATTAGTCTCGATTCACTGAATATCCGCAATACATTTACAACAACAGTTCTTTCGTGCTATTGTATGTTAAAAATAAAGGCAATAGTTTAGCATTGACATTTGTCGAAACTGGGCCGATGCACGATTAGATAAATATGAAGCCTGCAAACACATGACCTCACCAAGTTGGTTGGGAGTTCATAAAACCGCTACGTGACCGGAAAAAATCCTCACAAGCACGTACAACTACAATACTAGCCCACATTCTCAATTCTCTGTTTAACATGCTAATTATCAAACGTGCAAAGAAAACTGCATACGGTATTAGATACCGTAACTAAAATATGATGTCATTAATTAATTTTATTAAGAGTCAATTTTACCAACGTTAGATAAGAATATTCATCAATTCAAAAACGTCACCTATTTGTCAGCAATCATTTTCATAAATTTAATTTTATAATCGGCCGTTTTATACTTACTCGGAAGGATAACTCCTATCTGACGTTGGTAAAATCGACTCTAAATCAAATACCATGTGGAACTCCACATAATATACCAATCCGCCAATCGTGACAGATTTTCTTCTTGAAGTCTTGGAACCGGTTTGGTATTGGTCCACAAATATAATCATTACTTTGTGTTTGAGTGTCTATAATTCCAATGTTTCATAACTCCACTTTTATTGATGCAGATAGGTTTAAATTAAGCTAGCATTCAGTTTTACTTACTCATTGTGTCCCATTGCACTCACCAAGGAATTATTAAGATACATTAATGTCAGATTTAAGATTAAAGCGAGGTCAATCCGCCTTTCTAAAAAGAACAAGGTGTTCTTACGATCTGTATAATTGTACTATTACGTATGTACTTTTGACATAGTAATGGTACAATTAAATTTTAGAATAATTATGTATTATTTTATATCATTCGGAGTTTGTTGAGAATTCATTCAAAATCCGACGTCATATTTTTAATGCTTGTCAAAAGGAAGAGCTCAAAGTGATTGATGATGGCAGATTTTGATCTCGTTACGCTTTAACTATTTGCACACAAGATTTCGTTTACACTTATTATTTATTGTTCTTTCATTATCTTCTCATTGTAAGTGAACATCTTATTTATTATCTGAATAAATAATAATGTTTTTTAAACTCGTGATTTAGCATGGTTTAAAGAGCATAGATACTCTACTTACTTATTTAAATTATAACAGTTGTAAGCGAGATACGAAAAAGTTTAAGAAAAAATAATTGTCATGATTATTAGTGACCATGACTGGTTCCGCTACCATAACAAATCATTTAATGTATCGAAATTGTTGTCACTTAAGATGAGTTTACTTGCTAAGTAATTTATTGTTCTTTTTAATCGATTAATTAAATACTTTTCTATGAAGCAGGATGTAAAATGAGCTTATAAGACTTGCCACTTTAGAAAGCAGACTGGTATTTTATTTAGATTTGAGTCTAGAGCTTTAATGTTGAGGAAAACAGGATGTAATTTTTATTTATTTATTTAAATGGCTTCGCTCTTTTCTCCAGACTAGACCTAACGTGGCATAGACAGAGACGATGGAGCGAGCTTACCCAGAAGAATTCAAAATCATTTTTTTTTATATTATAATAAAATTCCATATCAATTGTTAGTACTCCGTAGTTTACGTTAGTAGCAATGAAATTAAATTGAAATCAATTAAAAATAATAATTGAATCCATTAGCATTAGATTTGCCGCACACTCTGCTCATCAGCAAGGCTACTTTCTTGCGAATGACCGCGTAAAATCCATCATGGCGTGCCTCGGCGAACATACCTGACGCGCTGCAGAAGCGCGGCAACCCTGACAACATCCGGAAGGCGTTGTTGCATTGGACCCGCAGCAGGGCCTGTTCACTCAATAAAATTATTAGGTATCCCTTTAGAATAGAACGGCAAGAGCAAGATGTCACTGGCAGCAAACTGTGTGATAAAAAGAGATGCGAGATGCGATGTAGCAGAACCGTTTTTGGCGGCTGTCAATCAGTTTCGAAGCCCATGAAGGCTCGCTGAAAACTTCTTTCATTTGTTTTTTTTTTATATTTTGGTGAAATTGTGAATATTTTGAAGAAATAGTTCTCCTGAAACATGGTGACTTGATCGGTCATTGATTGTTGTTCATTTCAGTGAAATAACCCCAAAATAATCATTCAACAGGTAAATTAGTCCATATCGACGCCTCTTAATATAAGATTTGTATTTACCAATGCGCTCCAAATTTAAAGTATGCAATTTGATTTAATGCATATCTACGAATATTTTGTATAAATTCTATAAAAAAATAATATTTCGTTTTACACAAGAGTCGACTGTCTGTCGTTTAACTTAGGAAGATTGGTATGAGGGGTTAAATTGAAACTTTCCTTCCTACTTCAAACCTTTTTAGGAACCAACATTGAGGAAAGTCAGCAATCACTTTCAATGTGATGTCAAACTAACTGTTATAGTTTGATAAACGTCATTTCAATATTTTTGTGTCATTGTTTATATTTTGCTGTTATTATTTCATATTTTATCATCAACATTATCACCAAACATGACCTCTTTTCCTGAAGTCGACAAATGTCCAAAAGTCTGCCATGAAATCGGCGCTTTTAAGAAAGCAGCTAAAAGTCCTGAAAAAGTCCAGGAAGAGTTGAAAGAAGCTGAAGAGGCCAAAGCAGTCGCTGCTGCTGCTGAAACGACTCCTCAAGTTCCAAAAGAACCAGATTCATACAGACCTCCACCATCCGGAGAGGAACATCTACCTGCCCTCAAGCCTGGGCAAGATGGCAAGGTTGATTGGACTCCACTAGCCGCCATGACAGGCACCAGACCTGAAGTCAATAAATATTCCCTCAGCCGATACTCCTTGAGCGAATGGAGGGCACACAATAACCGAGTCCTTGACCCTGAGGCTATAACCGAATCAAACATCGTCGATTACAACGCAAAGACCTCAATGATGCAAGCGTTTGGAAACATTGATAAACAGCAGTGCGAAAACACGAAGAGGCTTAAACAGAAAGCTAGAGATATCTTTAGGTGGAAAGTCGAAGTCGAAAATGCTGTTAAAGCGATCACCGATGAAGTGGAAAAACTTGAAATCGAAAGACAACGCTTGAAAGGCGCATCTCGAACTCTTATGCTGCCTGAATCAATATCCAAAGAATGTCTCGATCTCCGCTCCAATAGATTCCCACCTGATCTTGTAGCAGATCTTGCCGAACAAGAACTGATAAAAGAAATGAACCTCGTCAGTGAAGTTAGACAAACTCTGAAGAATACACTCAACGAAATCGAAGCTCAGCTGACTATTAATAAAGCAGCGAAACATAGGATTGAATACGACTGGTGTGACAAAACTATGGCCTACAATACTGAAACTATCAACTTGGGATTGAATACCAAATCTAATACAATTCTTTTCAGACCAGGTGCAACTAGGTTTGGTGACTATACAGCACCTTTAGAGTATTGGGAGTACTTTTGTAGAGAAAACGTTCAGAATTGTGAAGCTGCTCGACAGAAATCCGCTGATTTAAGAGGCAGTCTAAACGCAATTCTAGTGAACGGTGGTAGAAAATTGAGGAACCAAGCTGACAGAACGGACATGGCTTTAGCAGAGACCGTGGCTATCACACAAGAACTGTGTACGAAACTAGAAGAGACTCTAAGAAATACACTGCAGAGAATAGCTGACATGGAAAGCCTGATCGACGATTTGAAGGATTCTATTAGAAAAATGGATGCAGCTATGAAGCTGGCTCAAACGAGATTGGATAACAGAAATAACTGGAGACCACACGGGGAGAGCGTCCGCGATCAACCTCATTTGGGCCTGATTGAAGAGGTGAAGAAGATACACGAGACTGTGACGTCACTTCTCGGTCAGTTGAGGAATGCTGAACGGGTTAGAGAAGACCTGTTAGAAAAAAGGAAAGTTCTGGAAAAAGACATTGCATCGAAGAGGAAAACATTGAACATCGACAGAGATAGATGCGGAATGGTCCGCTCACACTATCCCAGTGCTTCAGAGTTGGCTGGCTACTAAAGATTTCTAGAAACGCTTGTTGAGAAACTGGCGAAGTAAAATCAGATGTAAATGCGCAGCTTTAAGCAACACGGCGACAAGCTGTTTTTCTAAAGACTTTCTATTGTTGTCTAATAGATTTTCGATGTAAATTCATAAACATACTTGACTGCGTTTCACTGCTTTTAACTTCTTTTGACAATGTCTCTTGTGTTATATATTTCTATTTTTTTTTAGGTTAAAATGCCACTTTACTGGCTAAGAGGTAGGTATCTATTCGATCTTTAATATGAATTATTTTGTCAAAACCATTACAAACATACATCTATTATGAGTAGTGACAGAAACTGGCTTCTATAACTTAGCTATCAACCATCCCCAAACAATGTAATAAGTTTTTTAGTGCTTTTGATTTTACTAACGTCAGATAAGATTTTAAGACTGAATAAGTGTAAAACGACTGATTTTAAAATTACATTTACACAAATGATTGCTGACAAAGCGGTGACGTTTTCAAATTAAACCTATTCGACGAAATTTATTTAATTCTTTATTGCACTGACAAAAATAAGGTACAAATGGCGGGCTTCTCTACCAGTCAACGATTAGGTGAAGCAGAAACGAATATTCCTGTTCTGACGTTGTAAAAATCAGGCCCTAGAAAAAGTTTTAAGGATTTAGCTAGCACACTGGTTGCGGTTTGCGGCCCGGTCCGCATAATATGGACCTGACCGCTGACCGCAACCACCAGTGTGCCAAATCCTTTAAATCACGATATGAGGGGGTTTATAACTGCCTCGGTGGCGCAGCGGTAAGAGGGTCGCACTTTAAAGCGACGGCTGCGCCAGAGGTCCCGGGTTTGATCCCCGGTCGGGCCAAAAATATGTACCTGAGTTTTTCTGTTCAGAAATTCTTAGGGTAGCCCGGAGTTTGGAAGTTGGCGGTGTTTCACCCCCGTACCTCGGAAAAGTACGTAAAGCCGTTGGTCCTGCGCCTGAACTCTCTCCGGTCGTGTCAGATTGCTGTCCCATCCCATCGGGCTCTGAGAGTGAAAGGAATAGAGAGTGCACCTGTGTTTGCGCACACACTTGTGCACTATAATATGTCCCGCGCAGTCGGTTAGTCGTTGTGACTGGCCACCGTAGTCGAAATCGGCTAGGGGGACTACTACTATGAGGGGGTATCGTTTTATCTTCTTTAGTCACATACCCACAATCAGGTACTAGAGCTGCAATTTCTGATAGACATGCTCGCAAAAGGTGTTAAACCGTTGCGTAAAGAGAACGTTATCTGCTTTGATATAACTAATGTCGTAAAACAAACATATGCTTTCATGAATATTATCGAGTGGCTCATGTAAGGTACTTTATGAGGTCCTGAACCCACATTTACTAAAAGCCTTTCACTTGTGGTGTTATTGTTTTGTACATCGTTGCGCAAGAGTTGTTGAAGTCAGACACGAAGATGGCATTTGATTGCTATTCTGATATAAACAGTGGGCGGGCGATCATCATTTCAACTCAAGTGTATTTTACTTGACAGAACTTTCAACTGGCAACAGTCTACAGCTATTTAATTTTACAGCTGTTGATTGCAGTGTCTTTCTATTTGAGGATAATCTTTATAGTATATTAAATTTAAAATAAATCAATATTTCTCTGGGTCACGTCACGACATCACGCGTAAACAGCTGGACCGATTTCGAGTATTCTTTTTTGTTTCTGTTTTATTAGAATGTTTTTATGAAAGAAAAAAAATACGAAATTAAAGCGGGTGGACCGATTTTCATGATTTTTACTTTTTGGTTGATTCGTCAACATTACGAACGAGACCGGGGCGGGGGCGAATCGAAGATCGCTGGGTCCGCTAGTAGGTATACAATAATTGTAATTTATTTGCCATTTGACTTAAATAGTCGAATACTATAACGCGATAACCGCGAGATAGATACATGTAACAGATACATGTAACGTGAAATTAACCGTATTCATTCGATCAAATTTAAATGATTCTGCTTGGTATGACCGTGTTTACCGAATAAACTATTAGTGACAATGACAAATTACCTTGCTTAAAGAACCCTTATGAGTTCACAATAAGCTAAACTAAATTACATAGTAACTACTGCTTTAAACATAGAAAAAATGAATAAGGTTAGAATGGCCCCGGTCAGTGCGGCAGCGAGCTTAATTGTAGGCATATGCCTGCATTGAGCCGTAGCTACTTCAGTCGCGTGACAAGAGGCGTTGCATTATTTTTTGTCAAAAATGCAGTCTTTTGCTATAATTACTTGAAGAGCGTGAAGCCAGGTCATAAAAAATGAGAGAGAAAGTGTATTTTGTCATCGGTGAGTAATAATACGTAGTTATTTCGACATTATTTGCAAAAAAACACTTTTTAATTATGATATTTCAAATGATAGCCGTTTTCTTGCACCAAGTTCAAAAAAAAATATTCATTGATGACTGTCCACGCATGTTTTTAACAAATCTGCTATCTTAACACGCAATGTATCGCGTTCAATTTGCTTTGTTCGCTTGTATACGCATCACTAGAGATGTAGCTCACAGCACAGTAAAATTATCGATAAATGGTAATTTCCCTACTGATGTATTAAAGATAAAAATAAGTTTTGTTTATTAATTATTTGAAACATAATAATCATAAAATAAATACAATAAAGTTGAAGAGTTCATATGTTGGAACGCGCTTATCTCAGGAACTACTAGAGCTATTTGAAAAAAAAAAAAGTATTATATTCTAATTCGTGCTACCAAAATAACGTATTCCTGCAATAAAAATATAACTCAGCAAAGACGCACTGCTTAATCCGCAACTTTTCTACTTTCGCTGTTATTATCTTCGATTTTAATTTATCGTTTGGTCTGTTTATTTGTAAAATAGGGTACGACAATTCACAGTTTAAAATCGATATGTGTTGTTTACTGTCAACAATCTACTCCCTTCGGTAGTGATACCAAAGTTAAACAACTTACGGCGCGATCGTGTTTTAATGTGTGACCATACCGACCATATTTAAGTGACCTAAACAACGAGCATCTCCGTGTTTCATGAAGCACGTTAAGCTAGTAAGCTAGTATCGGTTGATATTTTCTTAAAGCATCTAAAAGCATTCGGTATTAATTTATCATAATTTCGAAATCTCGTTTTCCTACAAAAACATAAAAAGAAAATTTCCTTAAAAATGGTTGACTTTTGGAAAGTATATTTTGGGATCAAGATTGTCCCAAATGAGCTCCCCCATCAACTCTTAAAAGGATCCGGTCATATTATCAATAACCCTGCATACAAATATTTTTGTAAGAGTTATTTGTAGTCAGCTATACACTTATTGTAAGTTTGTGTATAATTTTGTAATTTAACAAACCTCTGCAAAACCCCTTTGGTGATGTGATTTAAATGCGAACAAAAGCACTGCAAGGTTAACTGTTGTATAATGCAGCTGTACATTTCTTTAACTTAACCACCATACTAACTTGGGTCATATTTATTTATTGAAAACTTGCACATGCACGAAACATAAAATTGTACATGTGGCGGACTTAATGCCAAAAGCATTCTATACCGGTCAACCATACGTCTATAGGTATATTGTATTTTTTTAATTGTAATCTTAACTATTTTCGATTTGAGTTTGTTCTCTCCCCTTCCGTCCCTGCGTAAAGTTCAAGCCTAAAGTCTTTCTCGATTAGTTCCTGAGATTAGCGCGATTAAACACATACAAACTCTTCGGCTTTATGGTATTAGCTAAGAATACAAATGAATAAATAGCATGGTAAGATATAATACCTGAATAATGTAGACCGTGGCCTTTATGCTTTTATACCTTTAAGCATTTTTCTTTACATTGGAATCTATTTGTCGTATATAAGTAATATTACTTATTCTTTATACAAAGAATGATTCAATTCTACTAATCTAGAACTATTTTTAGAAACTAATGTTTAAAGGTATAAGTTACTCTATTTCAAGTAACGTTTAGCAATTAATTTTTTTTTCTATAATGAGCTGTTAAATTATCCAAATTATTTCAAACTTAAATCCTACATGTTTATCCACAAAGAGAAACAACATTACATCGGTAATTGAATTTATAATAATCGACCTTTACCACATCACTAGTATTCTGACATAAAAGAACGAACGTATCTGAATGATGATTGGAGGTTTCACCGCTAGAAGCTCTGTGATTGGTAGCTGGTTTCAAGTACTAATTACACTAATCACAGAGCTTCTAGCGGAAATTGTGATTGGTTTGTGATATTGGTGCGTTAATTCATTGATTGGTACTTTTATCACTGCAGCAACAGCGCGGTAACTCCCACCGGCGACAGAGATTCCCATACAAACGAACGATCAAAACCATTCTAACCTTATTTATTTTTTCTATGGCTTTAAACTTAATCGAATTTTCTGACTAAGCCGGATTCATAACTTTTATAAAATTACAGTTACAACTAAAACGAATCGATGCACTGATGTAAGTTAGGTGTAACTTCAAACATGTTTAATTCACCGATCATAAATAAATCATCATTGAACTTGCGAAACCACACACATTTATTGACGCACACTTCCTTGCAATACATGTTCCGTTCCTCCATTTTAATTGCCTACACGATTCTCCAAAAAAGAGCAAATATCACCCGGAATCGAGGAACTTGCGATAATTATATCGCAAAAAGCGCTAAAATGTTGTTGAAGACAATAGCGTCATTTGTTAGCTCCCACGAAGTGAGCACTGTTAGTACAGTGAATATGGGTGTAGAGGGACTTCTTTCAAATTATAATGCTACTAGCTGACCCGGCAAACGTTGTTTTGCAATCAGGATTAAATTTTAATATTAAAAATAATTATAACGCAGCGGGTTGCGGGTTCGATCCCCGCACAATACAAACATTTGTGTGCATGAACATGTCTGTTTGTATTGGTCTGGGAGTTTTCTATGTATATCATGTATGTATTTACAAACAAAAAGTATTTAAGTATGATATCCGTTGTCTGGCACCCATAACACAAGCTTTGAGTAGCTAAAGGTCTGGGCACACAGCCGGCGGGGCGGGACGGCGACGCGACGCCAGCGGAACGCCAGCGCTATGAGGCAGTCACACTGCCGGCGTGACCGTCCCGCTGGCGTCGCGCCGGCCGTTCCGCCCGCGGTGTGACGTGATAACAAGATTGCAGGCAAGAAATGGCAGATTTCAGAGAATCATTTTTATATTCTTTGTGGCTAAGGTCGTTTATCAATGTGTAACCTCTGACTCATTCTATCAGACGTTCAATTGTTTCAACATCTATTTCTTTGGTACTAACAGTTGTATAAAAATACAAAACTCCTTCCCGCCGAGCGCGACGCGTCCACGCTCCGCGTCTGTGTGGCTTCTAAATACGAACATCATATAACACAAAGCTTGCCGTCCCGCTCACGCCACGCTCGGCGCGACGGTGGCCTGCCCCGCCGCGCTGTGTTTTGTATTCGCGCTCGGCGCGACGCCGACGCGACGCGCCAGTTACCGCCCCGCCGAGCGTGGCGGCGCTGTCTGTCATGTCTCCTATATTTCTATATTATACAACTCGTCCAACCCGCTGGCGTTCCGCCGGCGTCGCGTCGCCGTCCCGTCCCGCCGGCTGTGTACCCAGACCTTTACTTTGGGACTAGATGGCGATGTGTGGGAATGTCCAAAGGATATTTATTCATCATCATCATCATCATTATCAGCCAAAGGACGTCCACTGCTGAACATAGGCCTCCCCCACGGCTTTCCACAGCGACCGATCACCAGCGGTCTGCATCCAGTTTGATTCCGCGATCCTTACAAGGTCGTCTGTCCATCTTGTTGGTGGATGTCCCACGCTGCGTCTCTGGTCGAAGGATCTCCAATCTAGAACTTTCCTGCCCCAACAGCCATCAGTTCTTCGCGCTATGTGCCCTGCCCATTGCCACTTGAGCTTACTGATTCTCAAGGCTATGTCCGTTACCTCGTTCTTCTACGTATCTCCTCATTTCTGATTCGATCCCGTAGATAAACACCCAGCATAGCCCTTTCCATCGCTCGTTGTGTGATTTTGAGCATCATTATAAGGCCCATAGTAAGAGACCATGTTTCGGATCCGTATGTCATCACTGGTAATAACACACACTGGTTGAAGACTTTCGTCTTCAGACACTGAGGTAGATGAGATGAGAAGACACTCTTGCGTAATTTCCCGAACGCTGCCCAGCCGAGTTGGTCGTCGATTGACCTCTTTCTCGAAGTTGGACCTACCCAATTGGATCACTTGTCCCAGGTAGACGTACTCGTCGACAACTTCGAGAGTTGAGTTCCCAATGGATACTGGAGTGGGTACAACAAGGGAACTCGACATAATTTTCGTCTTCCCCATGTTCATTTTAAGACCCACTTGTTGGGAGACTCGGTCAAGGTCTTCGAGCATAGTGCCAAGATCGTCCAGCGTCTTTGCCACAACGACTATATCATCGGCAAATCGCAGATGTGTGATGTATTCGCCATTAATATTGATGCCGATTCCTTCCCATTCCAGAAGCTTGAAAGCGTCTTCCAATGCCGCAGTGAACAGTTTCGGAGATATCACATCTCCCTGTCTCACACCTCTCCGCAGTGGAATCGCCCTCGTGTTCTGCTTCTGTACTCGGACCGACATGGTGGCGTTATTGTAAAGGCACCTTAACACCTCTATATGTATACCTATAGTCTATGTGGCACCGCTGCAGAGACTGAAGCACCGCCCAAGTTTCGATCGAATCAAAGGCCTTCTCATAGTCCACAAACGCTAAGCATAGAGGCATATTATACTCCTCGGACTTCTGGATAATTTGCCTAAGCGTATGGATGTGATCTATGGTACTGTAGCCTTTTCGGAAACCGGCTTGTTCGGGAGGCTGGAAGTCATCAAACCTACGTGCGAGACGATTCGTGATAACCCTTGAAAACAGCTTGTAGACATGCATGACTTGTAGGTAGGTGTAGTGTCGGGTTAGGATATTTAAGTATTTTTAAATATTTTTTTGATTTTGATTTTTTGATTTTGGATAGCTCGTGGGTCTCTAGCCGAGCTATCTACGGGTTTGGCTACTGAGGTATACAAATGCCCATAGAACCTTTCGATCTCCCTCAAAACCTCTGCTTTCGTCGACGCTACACTGCCGTCCTCCGTCTTAAGCTTCGTCAACAGGCTTTGCCCAATAGACATGTCCCTTGCAAACACTTTGGAGCCTTATTAGTGTTAAAGCAACGAATGTCGTGTCGCAGGGACTTCCATATTTGTCTATTGAGCTGCCTGTAGTTTTCAGCATTACCGGAGGACGGCAGTGCCATAGATCAACGTTTTGCCATAAGGTCGAGAGTGTGGACCGACAGTTTTTGAGGTCTATTTTTACGGCCAAGCCTAAAATACTTAGACCCCACCGTTTGAACAGTTTCCACAAACCCGTCGTTAATTTCGTTCACTGTAACGCAATTTTCTAGGCAATCAAAGCGGTTTGACAACTCGAGTTGAAAGCTCTCGGGATTTTGGATATGAGCACGAGTCAGTCGGCGCGTGGACTTCATCAGGCGGGATCTTTCCAATTTGACATTTATATTCAATGTGCCTTGAACCATTCGGTGATCGCTACTGGTTTATGTTGATCACGGAGACATCATTGAATAACCGTCTCTTGGAGGTCATGAAGAAGTCAATCTCATTTCTCGTGAAGCCATCGGGATTCAAGCAGGTCCACTTCCTTTGAGGCGACTTCTGGAAGAAAGAGTTCATCGCAAAGAGTCCCTCCTTCTCCAGGATATTTATTATTATTTATTAATTATAATCGAAGTACAGTTAAAAACACTATAATTGATCAGTTATCGAGCGGGATGAAAAATGATTAAATTACTAAAATGGCTACAAAAAAATAGGGGTCTGTGATAAGAAAGTAAAAATTTAGGGTTGTATGTATTTTTAATACCATATTATAAAAGATAAAAACAAAAAAATTCGTCCAAAAATAAAAATATATATTTAAGGATGAACAACCTTTATCACTTAGAGATATGAAAAATAGATAGTAGCCGTACTGAATACGCCTTTAAAATTTGGTAAGAATCGGTAAAGCCGTTTCGGAGGAGTGTACGGTAACTAACATTGTGATATGGGAATTTTATATATTAGATATAAGTAAAGGTCTGTTTGAACCGCTAAGCCGTAAAATACCTTTTAGGTTAGATTTGAAGAGTTTATTCTAAAAAAAGACTTTTTTTTGTCTTTATTTTCAGTAATGATAAACTGTCTTGACTGAAAGGATCACATTTTTTTTCTTTTCATTGATATTATAATATGATAGATATATTGAGACTAATAAGATACTATTTTTAGTTTAAAACCATGGTATTACTGAGCTAGCTAGCTAGTTTAGGAGTTCAGAGGAATTTTAAATGTTCTTGGTCAAAATTAATAACTAAGTAAATAGGAGTCCGTGAATCCTTGCCGTGAATGAGTATTCTATGCCCAGCCTACTGCATTAACTCCCACTGTACTGTTAGTTACAGTGACCTTTGTGTGGAAGACAATGCCGGCTCCCATCCCATGCGAAGACAGATGCTATTGCCTAACCCGCTGCAGGCCAAGCTGTAAGCACAGCATTCAAAATAGCCACAAGTCGAGAATACATGAGCTACATAACATAATACATAACCTACTTGATGCGAAACGCATAAATTATTTTACAAAACTGCCTCATGTTACAAACTCCTTGGCTTAAAACTTGGCCGCTTTTACAGTAAATGTTGACACTGAATGACACTTCAAAACACGTTTAGACACATTGGGACACATTCGTACTTTGACATTATGAATGTAGGTATAAGATTTTTAATTTTATTAACTTTTTATGTAGTATCCACGTAAATCCACCCAAATATCCGCCGTAATGTCGCTAACCGCAGCCAAAATGACTTGTCCATATATTTGCCCGAGTACGGAGAAACCTCCAGAACATGAAAAGGTTTACCTCCAAGCTGGTAGTTTGAGAGGCCAAGAGAACCCTCACGCAATGCCGTACGTCGCGGGAAGTATCAAGCCACCAGAACCAAAGGTCTATCCGCCTGGGGCGCCACCGAGGTATCTCCCACAGCCCACAGATAGCACCAGTGGCGACTTCCTCGTCATGGGTCCTATAGGCCCCTGGGCGGCAGGCCACGTAGACTGGACTCCACAAGCAGGCATGACCGGAGTCAGACCAGTCGTTGACAAATACTCCATCACAAGATACTCCACAGGAGAATGGAGGAAGAACAACGAATACGTTCTCACTCCTAGAGCCACGGACAAAGCTAAAGCCGTTGAAAAAAGAACAAAGAAAGAGATTGCTGACGCTTTTGCTGCTATGGACAATAAGCAAACAGAATCAAATAAGAAGCTAACGCAGCGTATTAAAGATCTCTCGTCCTGGAAGAAGCAAGTGGAGAAAGCTCTTAATGCTATGTCCAAAGAGATCGATACTCTCGATGATGAGAGAGCTCGGTTGAAGGGGGCAAGCAGGATTTTGAACTTGCCTGAAATGATCTCTCGGGAATGCCTTGAGCTGAGGACCCATCGCTACGAACCGGATTTAGTGCGAGATGACGCAGAACAAGAGCTTATCAAAGAGGTCGCTATTGTCGGAGAGATTAGACGCCTTTTCAACAATACTCTACTAGAAGTTGAAAAGCAAATGATGAATAACAAGTCTGCGAAGATGGCTCTCGAAATGGACTGGAGTGATAAAATGGTGAGTTTGAAATTGGACAAGAAGAATCTGTCTTTGACTCCCGAATCTAACTTGCTGCTTTCACACCCTGGAGTGGCGCGATGGCCAGAAAACGCTTGCACGTTGGACTACTGGGAACATTATTGCAGAGAGAGTATCAAAAATTGTGACGAAGTCCGCGAGAAATCTGCGAACCTGCGTCAGGTTTTGTCGAGCATTATTAAAGATGGCGGAATGGACATGAAGCTGCAAGCTGACAGAACGAACGCTGCTTTGGCGGAGACCGTTGCCGCGACTGAGGAACTGTGTGAGAAGCTGGAAGACAATTTGAGGGAGAATCTGCAGACGATAGCCAATGTTGAGAACCTGATTGATGAGCTGAAGGATTCTTTACGAAAGAGCAACGACAGAGCTAAGCTTGTAATGACAAGGCTACATGGAAGGAACTATGAGAGGCCTGGTGTTGAGAATTGCAGAGACGAAGCTCAGTACAGCTTGATGGGTGAAGCCAAATTTATCAAAGAGACTTGTGAGTCTCTACATGGGAAGGTGAGAGAAGCAGAATCGGTGAGATCAGAGCTGTTGAAGTACAGAGGAGAGTTGGAGAAAGAAATAGCTTGCAAGAGGAAGAGTCTAAACATTGACAAAGACAGATGTGCTAGGGTGAGGGCTCTTATGCCCACGCCTGAGGAGTTTGTGAGTGGATAAAAATACTACAATAAATTCACAGTTTACAAAATTTCGTTTCCTTAGATTCAGACCGAAAAAATAATACTTTAGTAAGGGTCGATTTTTCAATGGTCAGATAAAACTTATCAGACTGATAAATTATAAAGCGACAGATTTAAAAAAAATACAGGTACCTATGATAACTGACAATTAGGTGACGTTTTCAAATTAGCCATATTGTATTTTGTTCGAAAATATTTCTTATTTGACTATTGAAAAATCAGCGCTTAGATTGATAATGACTGATCTAAAGATTAATACTTGGAATATTCAACTGTCTGTCGCAAGGAACTTATAATTACGTAATTTCATTTCATAGAACCAATTACTAAGCCCTTAATTACTTAAATTGCCGCGAAATTTTCTTTTAATTACATATGCCCAAGTAAACAATAGTATAATATTTAAATTACATAATTTTCTCACCAAAGTAGGTCACAGTGACCTAATAATGCCATCTGATACAGATATCAAACAAAAGAATTCTTAGATGTACAGTTTATTTGTAGATAAGTGTGAGACTAATAGTGATTAGGTAACGGTCTGTTAAGTAATAATATCTCATAATATAATTTATTATTACTAATGTCTGCTTCCTTTATGTCATGAGCACTTTCTAAAAGCAAATGGATATTTCGAATTTGATACGTGGTCTTTGTTTGTTCATTGAAATTTATTGATCAATAGCAAAACCTCAAAATGTTGTTCGTTGCCAGAGACAAAACAAAAGATACGTCATATGTGTTGATGCTAGTAAGCTCGCTTAACTATGAGTGGACTAAATTGGCTCTCATCAATTTTCATTTCACCTCTTCGGAAAATTGAACTTTCATGTGAAGATAGCCGGATGGAAAATAGTTTTCCATCCCTTGGGTGGAAAGTAATTTAGTTTTAATTGCTACGATGGACATGGAGTGAAAGATAATTGAGTCTCATCATATTATTACAATAAAAGAGCTTTCCATATTTTTTTTGCTTAGCCAAACATTGAAAAACGTGTTTATGATCTTTGATGAAAATATGTACAATTAGTCTTATTTTTAATAATTAAAATCAGTGGTAGTTTTGGTGACATGGTTTAGGTTGCGTTCATCTACTATTATTATTTTCTGTGAAAAAAAATAGATTGATATTTCTTACAAGGATTTGATATTTTTCATATCGTGCGCGTTTTATGTACTCTGTTTTCTTCCGTGCCGTTACTGTCCTTCTAATCGTGTGTTTTATGTATATAACGGCAGTTAATAAACTGATATTATGTTGTGCAAGAAACTACAAACATTAGGTTTCATCTATCGCCTAACGCCTAACCTCATCAGTCATCATTACATTAGAATCACACAGTTAATTTTTTTACATTCGAAATGAAAAATAGTGTGTTTAACTCGGGTGAATTCATCCATTTAACTCCCGAACTATTGGCGCTCTCACTCCGTTCGAGCGCCAGAAGCATCTTGAGTGAAGTAGGTCACTTTCTCCCCTTGTATAACAATCTACTATTGCATCAATTTAATTTTGCCAGTGTCAATGGCCAAGTGGCCACTGCTACAATGCAAATGCTGCTTTGAAATGTGTAGAAAAAACACCACCCTAAAACGCGGATATCTTAGTCAACTGATGCATGTCAACAACCTGTCCAAATAAAGATATTATGACAGTTTTATACGACATCATGATAGCTAACTACATTTTGATGGATTGTACCGTACGTGAGCATGGAAGCAATGTTAAGTCACGTACACAAACAGTTTAGCGCATGCTTGCAGTTAGGTCAATGATTAAATTAAAGCAACATGTGAGCATTTCCATGTAAGTTTTACATACTAAATAGGCGAGATAACTGTAATAGTCGGACCAGATCTAGGTTAAAAACAGGATGTAAGAAAATTATTGGTGACTTTTAAATTGTGATTTTACTACGATAATAGACAATTTTACATCTTCATTCCACGGGTTTTTACCGACCAATTTGTTTGTACTGACTTCAAAAAAAGGAGGGTATCAATTCCAGTGTGTATGTAATGTCGTAAGAATTTGATAATATTTGAGAATGTTATTCTATTTAGGCTTTCAAACACGTGTACTTTTGTAAATGTATGCATGTATGAATGTTTGTGTATTTGTATGTTCGTCCACGGTTTTCCCTGAAACGAGAAACCGAGATGATTCTTTATGATTTCAATCAGGTATATTTCAACTTAGGATACAGTGTAAGTTTCATCAAAATCGGTAAAGTAGTATTTGAGATATGAATAATACAACATAAAATCATTAAAAAAACAATAAAAATATTATTAGAATTTATTACGGCGTAATTACGCCGTGACCATGGCACTTGCAACAGTGCCGAAATATCGGAAACTCAAAAATAATAAGGTACATGGTAGCAATCCCGTTACAATAAATTCTAATGTTATTGACCATGTAAGTTTAAATCAATATATTAAAAATATTAAACCACCGTAAAATAGACTGTCTAAAAAGCTTAAAAGAACGCATTTGCCCTTTGTTTAGTGGACACTAATTAATTTGGAGCACTAATGTTAACAAGACGTGGCATTATACCTTTAACGAGTTTACACAAATTATTTTAAGTAACCAGGTATTAACTGATTCAACTGTGACATGCTGCATTGCACAACGTTAAATGAATGGTTGCAGCTCCTTTTGTTATTTATTCACTTTTCTCGGTCCATTAACCATTTATCTACATAGATATAGGCTTGCATCAGTTAATTAATCAAGTCGTTAAGTTTGAAACTGGTTTGATTGTGAATGTTCACGAAAATAACTTCATTGCTCCTTTTCAGCTGGTTTGTCAGAATTATAATAGCCAAGAATGTTTTTAACACTCACAGTGTCATATTTTATATTCATAAAGATAAAATACGTATACGTATACCACAAGGTCCGACAGAACAGACAGCACCAGTGGCGGATTTACAAATTTGCCGCTAGTAGGCCATTCAATTTTTGCCGCCCCTACTGACTTTTGAAATTCAATACGTTAGTTTAATCCCGTTATTAGTATGATTGTGAACTTAATTATATTTCTATCAGTTATTAGATTATTTTTGCAACCCGCTATGTATTGAAGAGTTTAATGTTGACCTACAAACAGCAGCATGTACTAATCATAAGGTGGGGAAAAGCATGACTTAAAAATACTTACACTATATGAACACAGACAAAATAATGTGTGGTCAGTAAACATTGTTTTTGTTAAATATTTTTTATTGCACTTAACAGTTTAAAAACAATTTCTATTAAAATATAAAATTTTCGGATTCGAAAAGAAGTTCGAATATTATTCGAAATTGCAGGACGAATTACCGACCGAAGTGACTTTTCATTTTTATATTCATAAAGATGAAATAAGAAACCAAAAATTTGCGCACGGGCGGGACTTGAACCAGCAACCTTTTGGCAAACCGGGCCAAACGCTCTTACCAATTGAGCTACCGTGCTGTTAGTCCGACCCTACGAAATTTGTGGTTTCCTATGAAAACGTCAATTGCGTGACGCTTAGCGCCATCTAGCCGTCTGTTTATGAAACAGATGGCCCAAGCAGTTATTCTTTACAGAATAAATTCAACTTGGAAATTGATGTAGCTTCGCTATCTAATGCTTTAGAATGTTTTTAACACTAACAGTGTCATATTTTATATTCATAAAGATGAAATAAGAAACCAAAAATTTGCGCACGGGCGGGACTTGAACCAGCAACCTTTTGGCAAACCGGGCCAAACGCTCTTACCAATTGAGCTACCGTGCTGTTAGTCCGACCCTACGAAATTTGTGGTTTCCTATGAAAACGTCAATTGCGTGACGCTTAGCGCCATCTAGCCGTCTGTTTATGAAACAGATGGCCCAAGCAGTTATTCTTTACAGAATAAATTCAACTTGAAAATTGATGTAGCTTCGCTATCTAATGCTTTAGAATGTTTTTAACACTCACAGTGTCATATTTTATATTCATAAAGATGAAATAAGAAACCAAAAATTTGCGCACGGGCGGGACTTGAACCAGACGGCTAGATGGCGCTAAGCGTCACGCAATTGACGTTTTCATAGGAAACCACAAATTTCGTAGGGTCGGACTAACAGCACGGTAGCTCAATTGGTAAGAGCGTTTGGCCCGGTTTGCCAAAAGGTTGCTGGTTCAAGTCCCGCCCGTGCGCAAATTTTTGGTTTCTTATTTCATCTTTATGAATATAATATATGACACTGTGAGTGTTAAAAACATTCTAAAGCATTAGATAGCGAAGCTACATCAATTTCCAAGTTGAATTTATTCTGTAAAGAATAACTGCTTGGGCCATCTGTTTCATAAACGGACGGCTAGATGGCGCTAAGCGTCACGCAATTGACGTTTTCATAGGAAACCACAAATTTCGTAGGGTCGGACTAACAGCACGGTAGCTCAATTGGTAAGACTTTTCATTTGTTTTTGATTGCCGCAGTTGCCGCTCTGCTCTATATCTATCTCTCTCGCTCCCTTCATCGGTTCGGCCGCGCGCGGCAACCTGACCGCGATGCCGCCGAACGGGCGCGTTCGTGGCTTGTGCCGTCAATTCGTCCAGCCAGAGTGCCAGACACTCTTAGCGAGCGGTCATGGGCCCTATTGTGTATAGTGATTCTCGTTCGATAACGAGTTTTTTTCTATGACTTTTAATTCATCTTCGAACGAAAATCACTCGCCATCTTGAAGCGAGTTATTCAAAAATAGAGCTCCATATCATTCGTTCGCCTCCCGCGTTGCAACCCAAAAACAACTACGAAAATACATACCTACGTACCTAGTAGAAATAATATGTATTTAAATGTTGAAACATATTACACGTTGAATATTATTTTTAAAGTGAGGGTAAAAGTTACTAAATTGAAATAATTTTAATGATATTTTATTTATTTTCTCTCCACAACAATCAGATAACAGAAGATAATTAGCTAAGAACTACTTAAAGGTAAACAGAAAGACCAAAGCTTGGTAATAAAACAATATACACGAAGTTGTGGAGAGATGGTGCTCGTGCTAGGCTCCGAATATCCTGTGTTATGTTTTTTATTTTATTTTTATTGAAACACTTTTGGAATATTTTAAAATTCATGATCTCATAATTACCTAAGTATATGTTACAGTACGTTTATTAATCGTTTATATATATATATCGATTGTCTATACGTATAATTATATATATTTTTTCTGTAAAAAAAAAGTAGCTAAATTTGCCGCCCCTCTAAATCTGCCGCCCTAGGCACCGGCCTACTTGGCCTATTGGATAATCCGCTACTGGACAGCACGGTACCTCAATTGGTAGAGCAATTGGCCCGGTTAGCCGGTTCAAGTCCCGCCCGTGCGCAAATTTTTGGTATCTTCTTTCATCTCTATGAATTATAATAGCCACTAGCAAGTAGGATTTTGTGTTGGATCTAGCTAATTTATCGGGGAAGGCATAGGCTATACAAACATCACGCTGCAACGGGAGGGGAGGAAGCAAAGAAGGGACGGGACGCTAGTAAACTAATATTATGTAGCTGAAGAGTTTGTTTGTTTGAACGCTCTAATCTTAGGAACTACTGGACCGATTTGTTTTTTTTTGTGTTGGATAGCTTATTTATTGAGGAAGGTGTTAGGCTAACGGCCGTTCCCTATATGCAAACTAAGATCAAAGATAGATAGCTATCCTCGAACTGTTGTCACCAGCTATCGACCATAATAAACAGTTTCTATATTACAGATAGGTGTTGCTTATCTCCAGTTAGCAGAAGATAGGCCACATTATCCAAGCCCTCCCTTACGTTTCGAATTACGCAGTTGTACAAAACCCTCTCAATTACGTCGCGTCAACGTTTTCACGATATTTGTGGTCATTATGATACACCAAGGATAATATTTATATAATACGTTTAAAATAATATTTATTTTATTGCTATGTACCTAATTATATATATGTTCTATTTTGGGTAAAAATATTATGTGAAGCATGCATAGACTTTACGTAAAATGGAACGTTTTTGAGCTCTGACAGACAGCTGATTGATGGACATCATACCTACGTCAATTGATTGAAAATTAATACTTTTTAACTTAAAAAGTATTTATAAATTTTAAAATTCAAAACGACCGATTGAAAGAAATAGAAAGTTATAGTTCCAGTTTATTTTCGCAAACGTTTCAGAATGCTATCAGTCCGATTGCTTAGAAAAAACAATGTGTCCAGCTGGTAAACAATGTATTCAAGGAGGACTTTATTTCCATAAAATAAGTGCAGTGAGTGAGTATCAATTAATTGTACTTTCACAAACAAGTCGTTTACGGTTTTTAAAGGATATTGACCAAAGCCGGGTCCAGATTGCGTCTTTGTAGTTTATATTTTAAAAATCTTGTTTGAATTATAATTGTACTGGTATTTTAAGGGTAACTAAGTTATTAAGTAATGAATTACTTTAGTAAAATATAACAATTACCTTCTGAATGTATCAAAATGAATGTAGGTGAGGTGCATTAACTCTGCAATCACAAAACATAACCTCAAAATGCCTAATCTGCCGTTGAATTCCTTGTAAACCTGATTATTTATCAAAAATATTTTTTGTGTGTATTCTTTCAAATATTTAGGTATATATTTTATCCAAACATTTTGTAAAGACGCATGCTGCTGCAAAGTGTGCAGAGTTTCTATATAGTTTTGGTCAATATCCTTTGCTTAAATACCAGTTGTTTTCATGTTATACTGATTTGTTTTATTTACTTCTTTCAGCCACAGCAAAAAGTCCACCTTCCCTTGACAAAGGCATAGATGATGATGCTGGTGGAATTATTTCAGGCTCATCGAATGCTATGCAAAGCATCGGGTACCTTCCCAGTCACTCAGCTGTTCCCAGAGAAAAAGTTGACTGCTTGAACTTGGATTCAATATTGTGCGCCACCCGAAACTTATATGTTTTTTCATAAATTGTACGAGGTAGCACCTTACATTCTACAACTACGAACACGTCAGTGACCTACATAGCAGAATCCAGCACCGTCGGAACTCACACTGGCGGCCCACCTATTCATGTATCTGTTAATATTTTAAATAAACTAATTTACTACCAATAAATCAGATATTATCCGTCCTTGTTGTTCTCATTTCCCTTCACTGCAGCAGACACCTTTATCCGTCCCTATGATCAGTTTGGGCAGTCTGTCAGACTGGTCCCACCACCTACCTGCCATCTTAACGCTGCTGCCCTGGATGACCTGAACGCAGCTCTCCTACCACATCATCCTTATTATATCTAAGTATCTTTTGTTAGGCGGGGTTATGGCTAGGGTCAGTTTCTTAGGGTAAAGGAACATCTTTGCCACTAGGGAGAAAGTTTCTCTTAACCTTGTGAGCTAAATAAATCAATGAAACATTTAAAACTAGTAATTTGCCAGGGTGTACAAGAGCGTTATCCTCCAAAATCCTAGGATTGAATTCTGGGGTTACTAGAGATAGTCAAACTGACTGATAGTCAGATGAAAAACATTATGAGAACGCAATAAATGTCAATTTCATACAAATGCCTATCCCTAGTAAGCTATCCGTCCTCCCATCGATAAGATGCATCCAGAGATAGTTTACCCTACTGCCAGTAGGTTTATAGAAACAAAAAATCTAAAGGTAGATAACCATTTCTAACTCTAGTAGGGCAAAACCACAGTAAGAATGGATATAGGGAACGGCCGTAAGTCATCTTTTAAAATATTAGACATGGTGCTATCTTCGTCTCCCGAAATCAAATCTTTTGCTTTCGGACAGGATTTCGGCGAATTCTTTCCCTTACTGCTTTGACCACCTTTTTCGTACGAACAGTACGTGGACGGCCAGATCTTTTTCTGTCACAAACAGAGGAGGTCTCATTGTACCTATTGAGAGCCCGGTACACAAACATTTGACTAATACCAAGCGTATGGAGAGTTTTAAAAATTGCATTTGGCTCCATACCAACTTTGTGTAATGCAATCACAGCGATTCGGTTCTCTTTATCACCCCACTCCATTTTAATATCGCAAAATATTATAAAATGTATTAGCGCCAAAATTAGAAAACACAATGAGCAATCGTATAAAAATGACAGATTCCAAATACAAATGTAATATCTTTCTTATTTTTAATTGTAACAGTATTTATGGCCAGATTGTGTAAATATTTTTCTCTGTTCTGACCTATGGTTGACTGGTAGAGAATGCTTTTGGCATTAAGTCCGCAATATGTACCTACTATTTTATTTTTTGTGAATGAAGTTTAAATAAATAAAAATAGATATTTCACAGCGATAAGACTGCCTAATGTTATAGGTAATGGTCTTTGTCTGTTCGTTGATTTGTCTCTATTAACTTTTTGCTAATAGAAACCAACACCAAATTCAAGTGGCGAGTCTACTTACTCAACTTTTACATAACATTTAAAAAACCTTATTAAATCTTAAAAAATACGTGTTCCAATATTAAATGGCAAAGTTATTCTATTGTTTTGAATTGCGCAATTGTCTTTTGTCATTAAACTTAATGCGTATCCCACGGACTTTCTGTAAGGTGTCCGGTGTTATGGGGGAAATAACATTATAATGATGTGGTTGGAAAGCAAGATGTATTAACAGAAGAACGAAGTGTGTGTTGAAAATGATCTCTGACTCTCATCATGTTTGATCGTGGTGAGTATAAGGAACTTAGGTTAGGCTTAGCAAAATATGGGTAAACAAGTAAAATGTCATAACAACATACTGTGGGTTCATAGGAGCTAAATCATTGTTACCAATAAAAAATGAGACGTTCAATTTATCATTGACACCAATGTTAGAGCACTTGGCATCGTTCAAGAGCGGTGCATGTTTCTAGTGTAAAACTAGGCAATGTTTTTCCCACAAAACCTCTGGACCGTGACGTGTGAATGTGGCTCTACTGGTGGCTAAGCGTCCATTTGAGAATTACAACAATTTCGCAACTGCTACGTAATTAAAATCACATTACTGACTAAGACGATACGGTGTTTAATTTTAATCACTCTTCGGCCAATGTTTGTTTAAGAAATTGTGCAACGCAACGGGTGATAAAAATAATGAGCAGGAAACAGATACTTTTTGGTTCGTTATAAATTTACAATAATACTTTTGCAGTCTAATTAAGCATGAAAATGGGGTCGTGCTTGCAAATGGTCACGTCATTCTAAATTTTCGTATATTATTAAGACCGAACCCAACATTAAAATACCAGATTTGTACCTTCCAAAGTGCTGTGCAAGCAGAGTTGTGCCCAAAAAACTATACAATTTCTTAAAACAAATTCTCTAGGCACAAAATAACGATATGGTATGAACTTGGTTGCTATATAATATCTCAAAAAATGCACACAAATTAAGCAACAATTCCAAAAACATCAACGATATTTGCTAAGTATTTTTCTGTATATTTGATTACTTGTATTAAATGATCGTTAAATTTAAAACCTATAAAGTGAGGTGTCATTTGCGTATGTAGGTACGTTAAACAGACAATGAATTTCACAGCCCCCTGGATCACTAAAGGGGTGCGCATGGCTATGACTAGTCGCGACCGTGCTTTTCGGACGTTTAAGCGGGACCGCTCAGATCTGAACTGGAGCAACTTCAAAGCTGCAATCGGATGGTGAGATCAGCCAAACGGCAATATATTCATGAAAATATTTCTGAGTCGTCTCCGGCAAACGTATGGAAATTCCTTCACTCCCTGGGAATTGGTAAGGGTAATGTTAACTTGCCCCTTCCAACGTCTATTTCGCCCGATGACTTGAATGATCATTTCTCGTCTGCTTCTACTTTAGACGCAGTAATCAGATCCAGTACTATATCTGAAATTTCTTGCAAGCCTCGTCTTGACGTTGAATCCTTCTCTTTTACCACGGTGTCAACCGATGTGGTCAGGAAATCTATCCTTTCGATCAAGTCTGGAGCCGTTGGGCCCGATGATATCAGTAGGGCCATGATCATCAAGGTTCTGGATGTAGTTCTACCTTACATAACTCACATAATTAATTATTCTTTCAATTCTGGATCATACCCTACGGCGTGGCGCAAAGCCTTAGTCATCCCTCTTCCCAAAATTCCCAACCCTACATCCTTTAATAATTTCAAACCAATCTCTATACTCCCCTTCCTTTCTAAAGTCCTTGAAGCTGTTGCTCACTCCCAAATTTCCAAATTTGTTCTCGCAAACGATCTTCTCAGCCAATTTCAATCTGGCTTTCGCCCCGTCCATAGTACCAGCACCGCATTACTTAAGGTGACTGAGGACATCCGGAAGGGCATGGAGCGTGGCGAAGTTACAGTGCTTGTCCTTATTGATTTTTCGAACGCTTTTAATACAGTGGACCATGATGTCCTTCTCTCACTTTTAGCTCACCTCAATATATCTTCCGATGCACTGGATTGGTTTGGCGCGTACCTACGGGGGAGGCAGCAAGCCATCAAAGTAGATAAGACCATTTCTCTCTGGCGAGATCTCCTCACCTCAGGGAGGCATTTTACCACCGTTACTCTTTTCCATCTTCATCAACTCGATAACTCACGACATTGGCTCCTCCTACCATTTGTATGCGGACGATCTGCAACTTTACCAGCAATGCCGAGCTGACGATTTGAATCAGGCTGTACACAATATTAATGTCAGTCTTGAGCATATCCTGTCCTAGTCGAATCGTTTTGGTGTTGCCGTAAATCCTGCTAAATGCCAGGCCATTATCATCGGCAGTCAGCGACAAATGTCACTCATTAATATTCCCGACGTGGATTCAGTTTACTTTAACGGTGTTAATATCCCATATTCTACTAGCGTCAAAAATCTCGGTCTATACATAGATCAAACGCTAAGCTGGAATGTCCACGTTTCGGAGGTTAGTCGAAAAGTCATGGGCACGCTACGTTCGCTCTACAGGCTTAAAAATTTCCTCCCCGTCAAAACTAAAATTTCTTTGATACAATGGTTAGTACTTCCCCTCATTGATTATGCTGATATGTGCTATCCTGATCTAAATCAAGCCCTTGTAAACAAGCTCGACCGACTGATCAATTCTGGCATCCGCTTCATTTTCTGTCTTCGCAAATTCGATCATATCTCTTCTTTCCGGTCACAGCTTTTATGGGTACCTCTTCACTCTCGACGTAAAATCAGAATCCTCTGCACAATTTTCTCGATCTTAAACGACCCTAATTCTCCCTGTTACTTAAAATCCCAGTTCACCTATCTCAGTGCCACGCACTCGCGTCCGCTGCGCTCTTCTAATAAACTTTTTCTCGCTACTCCTGCTCACTGCACAGGTTTCCTTTCAAACTCTTTTGTTGTCCAGGCCATTCGTCTCTGGAATGCCCTTCCGGCAAAAATTCAACAGACTCCCAGTAAATTTTCATTTAAGAGACTCGTCCGTGCACACTTTCTACATTTGTATATCGGAAGCATCAACAAAGCGTAATCCATAAGCTTCTAATACATCGTCATAGTATATGTATTATTATTATAGTATGTACAAGTATATGTATTTATTTTATCGTTTGCGTTATGTATAATATTTTATTAGATTATATTGTATTTATTGTAAATTGTAGTTATTTTGTTTTATTTTATACGATATGTTTTTTCATGTATATTATGCGTGAAATTTATCGTTTTTTTCTTTTAATAGTAACCCATTTTCTTTTTTTCTGTCGCACCGCCTACAATCATTTCTGCTTAGCCCAAAGGTATGACTGGTAGAGAATGCCATATGGCGTTAAGTCCACCTTTTGTACAAATTTTTGGTTGTGCAATAAAGTATAAATAAATAAAAAAATAATAATTTTTAAATGAGTTTGTATGAGCACCGAAAGTTTTAGTAGTTATAGTAGTAGTAGTAGCCTTCCTTCGGCCAGATTCCACCATATCATATGCCAGACAGAAGTCTTGCTATCTGCACACTTTGATCAATTATTAAGTTCGGGCTGCTATTATGAATATTGTAACCACCTTCACCGCGTCCAGGTGCTCTCAGCGTATGTTGATTTTGGTATTGTTGTTTCGAAAGAACCGCTGACCCTACATGTACTAATTTGATCTTAAATGAAAGCTAATAAAATTAACTACAACTTTAGCTGTAGAATATTGACGTGAGCTGCGTATTTTAGAGCGTATTTCACAAAATAAGTAAACATTCAATAAACATCACTTGTTAAAAAACTATATCTTGGGAACTAAGTTTAGAGCTCGTTTCATTCTAATATTGTGGCAAATTAAGTCTTTTTTAAAGTATTTATAGTAACTATACCGGTCAAAACCATTCTTCGCTAAAATATTGAGCACAAACTGATTAAAGACCGAAATTTTCATGGTTTTTTGGGAACAGCTCCTCTCGCACAGCGCTTTGGAAATTGCAAATGTGGTATTTTAATATCGGTTTAGACCTTAACAACATATAAAAAAACATATAACGCAACTATAACAATACCAACACCTATGGGTTGGCTGGAAAAGATCTCTTTTAGGGATAAGGCCACCTTTGTTCACATTGTGACTTCATGTATTTTCTTTTCAATTTTTAAGTGCAATAAAGAATATACATAAAAAAAAAACAGAATGACCTGACCTTTTTCAAGCACGAATGTTTAATTTGACTGCACTATACGCCTATTAAATTCTATCTTTTACGAATTTTACAGTTTCACAAATGAGAAATCTTGTTATGGTATATTTAAAAAAAACAATGTTTTAATTAGTCGCTCATTTTTGGAAACCTTACAGCTAGACAAAGATTGGGTAAAACTATAAATAAAACAAGAAGGCCATTTAGGCATTTACTGTCACCACTGGTAGACCTATAAGTAAAGCGCTAGCAAATCAATAATACACCATATTACTTAAATTAATAAAGCTTAATGACGAAAGCATAAGCAAGTTCAACATTCAAAAACTCATTAGACAAAATAGTTTGTTCCATCTACATACATATACTCTGTGCTAGCTGAAGGTTCACCCGCAAAATTAACTTGTGATCTTTTCATAATTCTTGTCAGAACATAAAAACGAATTCTGTAGGCAGTTCTGCAATGAATTCTACAATTTACACTAAAATTCCTCCTTATTGAGTACTCAGCCTAGCAAAGCTGTTAGATAACACAATAAATCAGCAAAGACATTGCTTGAAAGTTAATGGAAAGCAAACTGTTAAAATTTAATCGAGAAAAGCCTTGCGCGTTTGTTTTCTCTCGCTTCATTACCGATAATTGCTTGAAAGTGTTAATAACTTCGATAAACCTGAGTTATTTTGATGGGAACGTGGAGAGAAATAAATAATTGGTAGTTACTGCGCATAGGTATCGAAATTCTTTGCGACGTTTTTACCATTGCTGTAAGACATTAAACGCAAGTCTTTGTTTTTGGTGTAAATAACAAAAAAGAAAACAGTTTTACGGTGAATGCAGTTACATCTCCTTTTTTTTTAATATTGTGCATTAGAATATATATTATTAAATCACCCATTACACCCATTTGGCAGTCATTTTTTTTTAATTGATATTATCAATCGGTCATGATGTCGACCTCCTTTATTCTACGTGGCAGTCTTTGAGACGTTTGAGCCAAGTCATTTTAAACATTTCCTACTGTGCTTGTAGCTTTCCATCAAAGAGCCCCCTTGTCGGGTAAAAGAGCAGTCTCTACCATTCAAACCTGGGTACCTGTAACTTGGCGTTTCACACCACAAGTTTTCGGACCGTGGTCCGTGGTGAATCGCCGGAAATAGGATGCATTCAAAAATTTCAAAAGATTCTTAGGACGATTTGCACCGCCGAACCACTGATGGCGGTGCGAATAACCTCATTCTAAAACAGCGCTTGGACGATTCGCCCCGCGGTCCGATAAAATTGTACCCTTAAAAAAACCTTACAAATCTGCGCACACGCAGTCCATTGTTATAAAAACAACTTAACGCAGGTAGTTTTGACAATGGCTGCTGTACTGTAGCTATGGAACAATGAGAGCAAGAACTCTTAGGCAGTTGGCGAAAAACTATGGCATTTATTGTCTTGATGCAACTTCAGGTTACACGGCTTTGTAGAGAACCTAGGAATCTTTTTGTTTTTTTTTTGTAAATTATATAGGCAGACATTTGACTACAATCTCACTTGATGGTAAGCGATGAAGTGGCCTAGGATGGATCATGTCTGACTAGTAACAGCCTATTCACTCTCTTCTTGAACGCATCCAGATCATAGTGGCTAGGAAACACTTCTGCCGGCAGCGCATTCCACTCCCTAGCCGTGCACGCATGAGAAACGTAGATTGAAATCTATTAGTGCGTGTTGCTGTTCTATTCTCTAATTCGGACAAAATGTTCTCTCGGGTTCAATGATAATCTATACAATCAAATCAAAACCTGTAATCGGGTGCTATTTTTTATAATCACCAAAAAAAATGCAATATTATAATAACCCTGCAATATTTTTATAAATCCCTAAAAAAATATGCATAACATCTTTACATGACAGTTTATAAATCCACACGAGCATTTGAATTATTTAAGAATAAAAATTCGTTGAGAAATGATTATTGCCGATCATTCTGAGGAACAGACTTACAGATAATCTGATATATATCACAAATAAAGCAATAAAGAACATGGCAGAAATACTTTCCCTTTATAGGTATTTTACATCTATCTTTTGCAATCAGACAAAACATAACCTATGAAGCTGGTGCCATTCGAAGTCATCAATATTTCGCAATCGACAGCCTATTAAAATCATCTCGGACCTCGGATTTAAATCTCTCCAACGCACTGGATCGTAGCAATGAAACTAGAATTTCCCTTCATCGGCCCAGATTCAGTGAAATTGTGATTATTAAGGCTTTCCATAGACCGTGGACGATTGACTTTCCTTTGATATGCTGATTGGCAGCTTTGCATATTACGCAAAAAACCGGACAGTGGCGAGTTGGACTCGCGCACAGAGGGTTCTGTACACGGAAATAAATAAAGTTTTTTTTTTTAATCGATAAGCAGTATTCACGTAAACTTCAGAACCGAATAAGACGATAAAAAATGTTTTCCAAAAAAAATCCTCTAATATTCGTGCTGTAAGACATTGGTAACGCTATTGGTTTTGATTCCTTTGATTTGCCTTGTAAAATGACAAAATACATAATAAGACATTCATTAATCATAATAGTATGATCGTGACGACACACACAACACACAAGTACCTATCTTTTTCTCGAGAATTTTCGATCATTAGTTTGAGATTGTTAACTAATGCGTTCGCATATGTTTAAAATTGATATATTTATGCATTCCTGATAATCAAATTTTTACAACCGTAATAATGACGACTGACTGGCATTTTTTTCCTTTGTAAATAAAAGAAAGAAAAACTATCCAAGGAATTTGAGAAACAAAGCGCTTTCAAATTGAAAGAGTGCTAATGATGGGCAACCTTTGTGTTAATTGATCACGTATGATGATAATTGCTGGCTTTTTGTACAGCCGCCAGCACATCAGGTTACCCACTTTTGTTGCAAACTAGCACTTATGAGAACTGCATAAGATACCGCAGTGTTTACCTAGACGTGCTGTTGTCTGTACTTTGAATGATGCCTTTCTTATTTGCATTTGTGGAAACTCAGCATTTTTAATTATCCAACAGACAGTTGCGTAAAAGAGCACCATTTTTCTTTTGTATAAAAATCTATAATTGTATTTTTTATGTAGAGGTTCAGTATCAGAAGGTAATCGTTTTGCAGATCCGATGCATTTCATAAGAATTCCACACTAAAAATGTTGCGGATCCGAAAAACCTTAATCGTATTGACGGATTAATTATTCGTAGTAGACCTCCAGATTTCATTGAATTCTGTTACCGCGATTAACCAACTAGCTAAGGGTGGTTCTTTGGCTGAACCGTTGGTTAGGTAATTTTTTGGTAGAAACACTTAAAAGCTATTACATTTGCAGAGTAAGAATGACATAGCTCGAAAGCTATGACTATACTGTAGCTGGTTACGAGTTATTGTGGTAGAAAATAGGTACCTACTCGTATGTTCAGAGAATTTCCGTGATCATCACTCGACGCACTTATCAGTAAGAAGAAAAAGCCTTAATTGAACAAGGACATCACCAACACACACATAAAAGCAGGCAAACACTCGCACGAATTTACAAAAATAAAATAAAAAATAAAAATATATGCATTACATACTACTTAGTAAAGGTACCTACTTAGTAACAAAAAAAATAAAAATTAAACAAGATAAAAATTTAGCTGTTGCACAAATTATTATACAAACCAGCCAAACAGTTTGTGTGTGTCGGTGACGTCGGAACGGATATTGGGGCGTTTCGCACTACGAAGTTTTCAGACCGCGAGGCAAATTGTCCAAGCGCTGTTTTAGAATTGAGTTATTCGCACCGCAGTGGTCTCTAAACTGGATTGATTCAAAAGATACCTCGGGCGACTTGTACTGCTAAACCACTGGTAGTGCGAAATACCCCATTCTGGAAAAGCACTTGGACGATACTAGAGAAGCGCCGAGTAGCACTTTTGCCTAGTAACGATTACCGAGTTTTACTCGATTCATTTTTTTTCCAACCAAGTTCTCAGCCGAGTAACTCGTTTTAAAATCAAATACCTGTTTCGGGTGTGTAAACAAGTACAAACAGGTTCGTGCAGAATTAGCTTTCATCTAACTACTAGAGTGCTATAATATTGAAAGCCCCATTGCTTTAGAATAAGCTGTTAAAAGACAAGAGTCCTTTCGAGTGGTGGGCAGGGCACCAAACAAGGTATCTAGAACTGGCACGTTTAGCACGAGTGTTACTATGTGCACCTGCAAGCACCACGCATAGCGAGTGATTACTTTCGGAGGCTAGTAACATCTACGAAGAAAAAATAATAGGCTGTTACCAGAAAGTGCAGAGAGCTTTCTGTATCTACATCATTATAAAATGATGATTTTATTTTACATTATAAAATTTCACATATTGTTTTTTTTTCGTTTACTAGTTTTCCTTAACTACTCGTTTAGTATCATAATTGAGATTGTGAAAGATATTTCCTGTTGTTTGTATGATACTAGAGTTTTGAGTTTGCTGTCTCCCCCTCGTCGCAGCCCGTTAATTTTCTTTACTATAAACCTCACGGAGCCCGAGACCTTTCCAACAAATGCAAAACCGTGGAAATCGGTTCGTGCGTTCTGGAGTTATAGCGTCAGGAAGGAAAACCCGACTTATTTTTTTATATGATATATCCCGCAATATATTGCTTTACTTAAACCGAGTATAGGTACTCGGCAAAAAAAACGAATTACTCGGCCGAGTACGAGTATCAAAAAACCCGCCGAGTGAGTACGCCGAGTACCGAGTATTAACCGAGTACACACCGCGGTCCGACAAATTTGCGGTGCGAGACGCCCGTCCGAACCAACTGGACCTCACTCAGCATAAGCCAGGTCCTGCCGAACTCTATCTTAAACTAAAACCTTGGTAAAAAGCTGGATATTAACATATACTTTCTTTTGTTTCAGCGATATGCATGGTGGCCGGAGTAGCGGTCTACCCTGCTGCTTGGAACGAGACTTCCGTGCAAGAAACATGCGGGCCTACTGCAGACCAGTATAACATAGGTAACACCACCTTAGTATTCCCCTGTAGTGTCACAATGCACACAACGTAAAAACAAACTATGGAAAATCCATAAAATTAATATTCCTATCGGAATAGAAGGACAAGTAAAAGCTGTCAAACGAAACCGATTTAAGATGTCAGTAACTAACATAAGTAAGTAACATTTGTAGCTTTAAATGAGATAACCTTTAGATCAGGTGATTTATAACAATGTTCCTAAGTTAAATATAGTAGTTTACTGCATGATAAACAGTCAACACAAAATATTGAACATGCAGCTCTAGTGTAAAACTAAATGTTATTTCATTATACAAATATTCGTCGATATACATTCCCTGTGTTATTCTGTCTTTATTTTTTACGTAAATTAACGTTTGTAGAATAGAATAATCAAACTGCGTACTTAAAATTTAAAGCGCATTGGTAAATACAAGTCGTATATTAAGAGGCTTCGATTTGGACTAATCTACCTGTTAAATGATTATTTGTTGGGGTTATGCCGCTGTAATGCATAATAATCAATCACCGATCAAGTCACCATGTTTCAGACGCATTATTTCTCCAAAATATACACAATTTCACTTTTAAATATAAAAAATCAAATGCACGTAATTTTCAGCGAGCTTCTGCAGGGCGGTCAACTGTTTGACATCTGACAAAAATGGTTCTGCTACCCATCTCATTTTATCACATAGTTTGCTGCTAGTGACATCTCGCTTTTGTCGTTCTATTCCAAAGGGATAATAATTTTATGGGAAAATCGCACTGCGCCTCTAGCGGCCACTTGTTGAACTAAAATTTTCTGTTTCTTTTGGTACTGTTCCTATTTAAATGTATTTCTTTAAAGTCAGCTCTCCTTAGTGACGTCATGATCCAGAAAAACCTTACCTATTTTTATGCATTTTATGCACGAAATAAAGGATTTCTGATTTCTTCACAAGTAACTTCTCTTCCTTTTTAACCGACTTCAAAAAAGGAGGAGGTTATCAATTCGACTGTATGTTTTTTTTTTTATGTTTGTTACCTCATATCTCAGTTGTTTGTCGACCGACTCGAAAAAATCTTTCGCCTACTTAGAGGGTATACCTTCTAGTTGGTCCCATTTTTTTCAATTTGGGATCTGATGATGGGATCTTGGTGTAATCGAAGGAAACCACAAATTTTAAAGGCACGTATAGTGTTTCTTTACTTGAATCTTAATGGTGACATGTTGTTACGTCGAATAGTCAACATCTTGTGGGGCTGAGCTGATGGTGGAACTCCTTAACGCTTAGGAGTTCAGTAATTATAATGAAAGAACTTATAATAGGCAGTTTGTAGCTTCTTAAAAAACAGAGTCATAAGGTGCCCCCCCCCCATTCTCCTGTAATCACTAAAAATGAAGAAATAAAATTAACTTTAAAAAAAGTAAAAACCGACTTCAAAACCAAAATGCACTAAAAAGTCTTAACTATTGAACTCTTGACTATTGAAAGGAAAGGTAGGTTCTAAGCAAACAATTTCTTTTTGGAGTCGGTGCCATCACTTTGACCAAGCATCAACTATCACAGCACCGACTTCAAAAATAAATTGTTTGCCTAGAACCTACCTTTCCTTTCAATAGTCAAGAGTTTATTTAAGACTTTTTAGTGCATTTTGGTTTTGAAGTCGGTTTTTACTTTTTTTAAAGTTAATTTTTGATTATACGAGTATAAAAAAGATTAAATATCGGTAAGAGTAACGATTTGAAAGATATCTTAAGAAGAGAAGATTGTTTTCAGATCAGACAGAGTCAGTCACAAACCGTGGCAGCTTATATGTAAGGCAACACTAAAATTGTGCCTTAATATTAAGTATGTAAATGTGTGGTGTATGTTTGGTTGTCAACAAATATAATTAAATAAAAGAAGACTTAGCTTTAACCCTTTCATTGACTTCCAGGTCGCTGCCACGTGCGCTGGGCGTACATACTAGCCATCATCGGGTGTCTGGACGGCGTGGTACTGGCAGCGCTCGCGTTCATCCTCGCCACCAGACACGTCAGGCTCCAACCAGACAGCGGGTACCCGCCGCCTTCGCTTTATAAAGGTAAGCTGCAGATGTCAATCATGACATATGCTTATGTGGCAATTGACAGTGAGTAGGACACGTTTGATGTACAAGTTTACTAAAACCTCCACGGTTTGTCGCTCTGACACAGCTGGTTAACGCTTGCCCTCCGTCGATCCAGTGGTGGTCTGTACAGACAGTAGGTTCCCACTGTCTTCGCATTAAATAAAGGTAAGAGGAGGAAAGCAAATGGTTTTGTTAGCCGACATTGACGTCAAGGTTAGACCACTAAAACCTTAAAATAAGAAGGAGGTTCGACGCATGTTCTCTCTCATCTCAGCGCTGGCCAATGGCTTTACTTCTTCTTGGTGACTCAGTAAACTAGAGGCTAACACTTCGTAGAGAAAAGCCAAGGGGATGCCAAGGACGTCCACTGCTGAATATAGGCCTCCCCCACGGTTTCACAGCGACCGATCACTGTTCTGCATCCAGTTTGATCCTGCGATCTTTACAATGTAGTCTGTTCATCTCGTCCTATACTATGCGTTTTTGGTCAAAGGGTCTCCAATCTAGAACTTTTCTTCTTCAACGGCAGTTCTTAGCGCTAAAGGGAAATGAGTACTTACTGACGCTAAGAGGTAATCATAGCGTTACTTTCGTGCTACTAATCACGTGGCCAGTGGCCTCATCTTGGCTACGTCTTATTTACTTTAGGTTGTTCAACGCTTGCAGCGGAGGAGCCTCTCAAGCAGGTACTCCCTGCTTTAGACAATGATAAGCTTTAAGCGAAGGACGTCCACCACACGATGGACAGACGACCTTGTAAAAATCGTAGATCAAACTGGATGCAGACCACTTGTGATTTGTCGCTGTAGAAAACTATGGGCTTCCCGAGGCCTCCGCCTATGTTTAGGACATCCTTCGGCTGATAATGATGATGATAAAGGTTCAGAACATGTGCTTGTATTTGTGTAAGGGGACGACGATAGCACTACAAGTAGTCGTTTCGGTCATAGGTGATAGGCCTGCGCCACCGTCTTCGCTCTCTAGTAAATTTATAATTTTGTCGACCTCCGTGGTGACGACCTCCGTGGTCGAGTGGCTAGCACGCAGGTTTCAAGCGTCGCCATCTCTTGAGGTTCCGGGTTCGATTCCCGCTCGGGTCAATGTAGAAAACGATCTCGGGTCTGGGTGTTGTGATACCACCGTTGTGTCTGATTTCCATAACACAAGTGCATTGGCTACTTACTTTGGGATCAGAGCAATGTATGTGATTGGTGTCCAATATAATATTAATTTTATATTAATATTAATTTTATAAGTTTACTGCCCGCTGCTACTCCTGTGTAGCCAGGATCTACAGCATGACTTCATTGAAAACCTAACCAGTGAAGGCTAGGGAGTCCCAGGAGGGAGTTAAAATTTGAATTCGCGCTATATCTAAGCTTCAGCATGTGCGTGGGCATTTATATTCTGGTCATAACCTACGAGGAACTTTTTTATTTTATTTTATTGTTTATAAAGATAAGCTGCACATTTCTGCCCTATATGGGCCTGAGTTATGTAGAACGCGCTCCACCTTCAAATTTACCATTGATCTTCCACGGTGTCTCTCAGATCGCTTTCAAAATGAATGGAGGTAGCTCGACGCTTGCTCTACGTCACTCCAGTTGTGGCAAGTGGTCTTACTTTATGGAGTGCATTAGGAAAGTCTAGCCTGTTCCTTCCTGAATCGGTTAAGGGGATGCCCTAATCCTAGCGTCGCTTGAATCAGTGGCTGTTAGCGCTAGGAGGATCACAGCGCTGCTATCATCAGTCGCTATCACTGTCTCAAAACATACTATGAATGGAGAAGTTCATTAGCATCATAAGCCATTCATGCATGATGACTGACTTATTAGCAGATGGAAATAGCAGAAAAAAGAATCTACTTAGTTTGAGAACATACGATGCTTATCCCCTGAACGTTACGTGTAGTTTTAATAACTTTGGTTTTATAGTGTTGCTTTGATCCAAAACAGTTTCCAACACTTTTCCCAAATAAAAAAGCACATTGTTTAAATTACGACATTCGTCCCATTCAACCTCGTAAATTGCTCGTCAATTGTCGAGCATTTGCATGATGCCGTCATAATAATAATTTCACTTTTACAAACGTTCACGCACGCTGCCTCCAAATCGCTTAGCTTAGTGAAACTGTAGCTTTTGCTACGTTTTGATGCGCCTGCGCAGTGTGTGACTATTGAACCTGATTAGGGTTGAGCATTTGTGTCTTCAATTGGACATTGCTCTGATCTCAAATAAATAGCAAAGGCACTTGTGTTATAGTAATCAAAAACAGCGGTGGTACCACAACACTTTTGAAATTCCGCATCTTATTCATCTCCCTTAATAATGCAACAATGTCATTTATGATCCTTACACACATGAAACATAGTAGAGAGAGAAAGAGAGTTTAAATATTCTGTCTGTCCACCAAGCCTAAATAGATGAACAAAGTGAGTCACAATGATTTGTATTCATTCCACCCTAAATGTATCTATCTATGTAAAATACCCTGTTGCAAATCTCAAGTTCTTTCTTCGTTTCACCCTACTAACAGAGGGAAGGATTACAATACTTAACCACTTCTTTTCGTCATCCAGGAAAGATGTATCTCTAGCTCTTGAGAACTTTGTTTGACGGTGGTTGTTCTACACAACTTTAATTGACTAATCTATTTTCATGGCCTCTTCTTCTTCACGTCCAGACAACCCTATAAATCAGTACAATGAAACCTCCGTACTACCTACCTCTGTACTGGGTGTTCGGGCTATCTTTGATGGATGATCGTCTAACACAGTATTCATTTGGTTATTTACCTAACCTTGACAACCCTATGTAAGACACGAGTTATCAGGAGTACTACCTCGGAACTGGGGTGGAAACTGCCGCCCCACATGCTCACTGGTTGCGCAACGCTGCGACATGTGCTCAGGTTTACTTTTACTATTTATAGACGGTCTGTTATTATGACTTATGAATGAGTGATTAGAACCATACTCTTACTAATTTGTTATTAGAACGCTGGATGCAGGCCACTTAAAACCGGTTGGTGTGAAAAGCTATGGCGTTGTCGGCAGCTAACATCATGTTCTGCGGCTGATTATGCTGATAAGCGTTTAATTTCATGTAGGTCTTGCTTCAGGTTCTTTCTTCCATGTAGGTAGAACCATTTTGAAAAGTTTTACTCCGACACTATTTACTATGATAACAAACAAGAAAAAATAAAACTAAGACATGCAACTAACTTAAAATCTACCTATTCAAAAACTAAACCATTTCCTTGCGGCAAAGAGGCTATGATGCTGGCTGCGTTGCTGCGTTGGATAGCTATGCTAATCCTTTGAGTTAGAACCCAGCCAGCTTCATTATTGGCTGTTACAGAATCTAATTTTGGCGCAATTTTTCTAAACAGCAATTTAGCAGAGGGTCCCGAGACGGCCCAAATTTACTACGATGAATGACTATTATTGACCAAGATTCCGATGATTTTAATGCCGCCTATTCCGGCAATCTACGTTTCCTGGCATTCACTGTATTCGTTTTGGTTAGTGCAAGCGTAGGTAGATACCTTTTTACTAATCCTTTGGTTTAAAATATGGTTGTTCACATAAAGACGGAAGGTTCTGTAGTGAAGTTAGTCCAAGACTGTTATAGAAATAAGCCTATGCGTTGGAAAACCTATGGAGCCTACAAGCTAAACAATCTGTGAGTTGAATATTAGGTCCATCTTCTATGATACACAACACAAAGTAAGCACATATGATTTTTTTATATGACTAGCGGTCCCCCGCAACTCGGTCATTGCGTTTTGAGTTTGATGTTTATAGCCTAAAGCCTTCCTCGATAAATAAGCTATGCAACATAAATGGATTTTTTTCAAATAAATCCAGGAGTTCCTAAGATTAGCGCGTTCAAACAAACAAACTAACTCTTCAGATTTGTAATTAGTATAGATAGCATAGATACCTTGATGATCATGATTATTTTGTAGAAGTAAATTGTAAACTGTTTCTTTTCACTGTATAACTGACTTTTTTTTTTATTATTTAAATTTTATTGCACTGTAAGTTATACAATTGACGGACTTAATGCATTAAGGAATTCTCTACCAGTCAACCGCTTGGGAATGCAGATAGTCTAATTTAAATCAGTGGCGGAATATTTAAAAAATGAGACTGGTACAAAATAAAGTATAATGCAATAACATAAACATACATATTAATATTACACTAATTATAAAAGACAATGAATATAAGGACCAATAATTTATTTAATTAATTAGCCATGGTAGCCATGGACTGGTTTATGTATTAATTAACGTTCGTTCAAGGACCTCCGATAGATCACGTAACAGAGAATTATTCCAGTCTGCCGTTTAAAACATAAGTTATCGATCGAGAAATGTATCATCATCGATTGGTGTCAGACTGTCGCATGCATCAGAAAAACGCTCACATCAACTCTTTACAAATATGCTAACGGTTGCGGTATCGCTAAAGTTTACTTCAAAGAAATTTAGCATTTAGGGCATACCACATAAGGTATAATTTGAGGACCTCTAGAAACGAGCGTGTCGACAAAAGTGGCAATCGTTTTGTGCATTCTTTAGATTTTGAGGACATCTCAAATGATTTTGGACTTTAAAGCCTAGTACAGAGATGTTATATTTACATAAATATGCGTGCGTAGATTGTAGGGTATTTATATGTACCTAGTGTGACAATTTACATTCTTGGCCTGCAGGATGGAAGCGAATTCTGTTGGATTTGCAGTTTGCACGTTGTTACGTACGTCGTAAAATTCGAGTAAAAGTCTTATATGTTTACCAAGTAGGTACAAAGCCGTTTTCGTAAATATTGTTACCGCTTGGCTTGGCTTTGATTCTTATAAATAAAATGAGTCTAAATAACTATGCTGTGAATGTGCAAAATAAAAATTCGTACATGTTGACGTCGCAACTAAGCAAAAAGCCAACATCACGCGGTGTTCCCAGGCGGTCACCCATCCAAGTACTGACCGCGCCCAATGTTGCTTAACTTCGGTGATCGGACGAGAACCGGTGTTTTCAACGTGGTATGGACGTTGGCAAACAATAACTTAAAATTAAAAGTAACTTAATACAACTACGCATCGAACAATGTTTAAAATAGAAAAACTTTTCCTTTCCAGGTGAAGTGAACAATGCGTACGTGACCGACGCGACATCTGTGTCGGGCTCCCGAAAGTCCCTAGCGCTGCAACCGGTGCTGATCATGCATCCTCACGCGCCCATGGACATGGACACCTACTCACACTACTCGGGGAGGACCGCTAGGTCCAAACACGGGATCTACGCAAACACTATGCATAATTATCAGCTGTAACAACTTAGGTTTAAGATGTAAAAGTAATTAATTTCATGCGAGTAAATAAACAGTTCTCAAACTTCCCACGAGATAGCGCTACATAAAGCATGCCAGATAAAAGTACACAATGTCGTCACTAGATAGCGCCGCTTACTATCTAGTGAATTATAGTGCGGACTACTTCTACTCACTAGATGGCGGTATGAAATAAGCACGTGTAGATAAGTACAAATCATGCACGTAAGGTGGCACTGCGGTAAACTTGTTAAGCGGTTATTTATTTTAATAACTGAGAATTCAATGAAATCAAATCCATTGTAATGTTTTTACCTGAAACTTAATTAATTAGTAATGTTAGTATTACTATATTCTATTTGTGTAAATATTTTGTTTAAATATATTTTTGCTAACACATATTAATTAATAAAAATAAGTTGAGTTACTTACCAATAAATAAATAAAACAAAATTGAGATGTGTTTAACGACGCAACAACGAATTATAATAATTAAGCCGCGTCTCGTATTTTTGTAGTTTGTTGTATTTTTTTATAAATAAACATTTTTAAGTATAAATTGTTTTTATTTTAGTCGCCATAAGGAAGTCTCTGTGAATCCATGGTTTTCTATACAACTCTCCGGGGGCAGAGCATATGTTGCTATTAGTTCAATATGTTTCCGTCTTTTCTCAGTCAAGCCGTGTCTTCCTGGATCTCCTATTAGAACCTGAAATAAACATTTAAGTGCTAGAAGAAAGTTAACTTACACCCACAGATTAGTAAGAGTATGTCTAAAGATGTTTACACCTTATCTTAAGACTATCATGTGCAGGCTTACGAAATATACTTATTTGTCTCATTTCATAAAATTTTATGTATTTTAACTACTTAGTTAATTTAGTCGTCCGTGCTTTACCGAGGCGACAACATCTGCGGATGCCATGTATAGTGGCAAAACAAGTCAAGGTTTTTTTACACTTTGGTGTTGGGTAGGTACTAATAATTGCATCACATGAACCGCATGCGTATTGAGGGAGGGCGGGTGGTGCATCCTGCATTTTCAAATTCAAATTCTTTTATTGTTATCAAAAATCGAATCAATAGTTCAGCAACGCTATATTGAATGAGGCAAAAATAATTGTTCGAGTTATCTACAAAGATGACAACAAATTACTTGCGGTCGATTTGTAGAGAACACCATAAGGCATTACGTGCGCAAATGAGCAGTTTTCTCCCATCACTATACACTACTCAACTGAACTAATACTCAACGCGGTGACAGTTAGTGTAGTTAGTTGCCGGCGCTGGCGTCGCTTAGCGGAAACATAGAGAAAAATAATTTTATAAAATTCAACTTGAGGCCATATTAATTACATAAAGTTCTACGGGTTTGTAAAAGTTAGCGCCGGCAAGCATATTTCGATCGCACATGTAGGCCACTCCGCCAATTTTTGAATGCACACGTAATTGTAGCATTTAGCGATTCACTGCAATCATACAGCAAAGTACTTTACACTAAATGTGTTGCTAAACTTTAGGAGGTGAAAGAGTCCATCAACACCTACAATATTTACTATGGTATGAATGGGACCATCAATAGACTCTTATTTTTTTCTGACTCCAGCCTTCATACATTATCGTCAATGTACGAGGGTCAAACTGAAAGTTCTTAGAAAATCAAAAACTGATTACATTAGCCAGTTATTAGTTTTATTATATCTTTTCAAAATATTGTCCATTGACGTCAATACACCGCTGCATGCGATGGAACCACTGGGAAAAGCACTTTGCCCACTCGTCTTTAGGGGTCTCTTCAATGGCATCGCGATACGCAGCCACCGCTTCTTCAGCATTCATAAACCGCTTTCCTTTAAGTTTTTCTTTAATTTTTGGAAATAAATAAAAATCACAAGGCGCGAGGTCGGGGCTATACGGCGGGTGACCCAGTAATTCAACGTTTGATGTCGCCAAATAGTCGATCGTTCGCTTGGCGGTGTGCGACGAGGCGTTGTCGTGGTGAAGGAGGATCCTACTGCGAGGTCGTTTCTCTCGAACTTTTTCCAAGACAAGTGACAAACAATTGGTAGTGTACCATTCTGCAGAAACTGTTTTTTGATCCTCTAACACAATTGTTGCGAAATGACCTATCCTTCCAAAGAACGAGGCCACCATTTTTTTTCCCGCACTTCGATCTCTCTTCACTTTAGTTGGCAACTCCTCGAAAGGAAACACAAACTGAGCAGATTGTCTTTTGGTTTCAGGATCATAACAGTAAATCCAGCTTTCGTCACCTGTTAGTATGTCGAACACAGCATTTGAGTCACCTCCGTTAAATCTTTCAATCATTTTACGGCACCAATCCACACGATGGAGTTTTTGAGCCTTAGTCAAATTATGAGGTATCCACCGGGCGCAAAGCTTCCTGACCGCTAAATGTTCGTGGAGGATTTTGTGCACTTGACTCATACCGATGCCTTAGCTTGTCCGAATCTGCTGATAGGTCACTCTTTTGTCAGTCTCTATCATACGCCGCACAACACAGATGTTATTTTCAGTCGTCGCCGTAGAAGGCCGTCCCTCACGTACATCATCAGTGAGATTAGTGCGACCACGTTTAAACTCATTAAACCAGTTGCAAACAGTCGCACGAGATGGGGCTTCATCGTGAAAGGCCAATCGTAGTCTATCATAACTTTCTAGTTGACTTAAATGACATCGAAAGTCATAAAAAATCATTGCACGAAAATTTTCTCGTGTTAAATTCATGTTGACGTGACACAGACAATTTTCAATTTGCCGCCAAATCCTAAAACAAATGACAAATGAATGAAATATATACTCAGTGATATTGGCAAAGAGTTCTATTTTCAAATTTTAGAATATTTTTTTTATTATATTGTTTATAAGTGGCCAGTTCTAAGAACTTTCAGTTTGACCCTCGTAGCTGATTGATTTGATGGTGCATCAGAAAACTTTATTTAAGCTTTTGAGTTTCGGTCATAAACCCTATAGTCATAGTTGTATTGATAATCTCATTCACTTCACCTCTTAAAATTGCAAAGTCTCCCTGTACAAACTTCACTACAATTTATTTGTTGTACGATTCGCGGACTAAATAGGCTAGGCATCTTCTTACATCAGTCAACCGCTTGGAAATCTACTCCCTCCGCTTGGGCACAATTATCTGATATTTTTTTCTAAATTAAACTTACTGTTTTCCCTTTATTCCGCAGTGTTAGTAGCCAATCGTATAAAACATTTGCGAATTCGTCATCATAAAACATGTCTCCTATTAAAATGGTGTCGAATTCTTCACATTTCGTGCCAATCAAGTTTTCTGCGCTTGCTTCAATTATGACGTCATTGAATTTGGCGTTCAAAGTAGTGGCAACGATTGCACCTGAAACACATTACATATTTTTAGAGTTTCATTCAAGAGGGGATGTAGCTCAGTGGTAGAGCGTTCGCTTTGCATGTGAAAGGCCCCGGGTTCGATCCCCGGCATCTCCACAATATATGTGGTCGCTCTTTTTGCATTTTTCTGTCATTCATCCATAATAAAAAAACATGTATTTTTATACAAATATTATTAACAACTATAATTATGATAGTTAAGGCTTGAGTAACACTCACATGGATCGATGTCGTTGGCTAGAACTCTTTTGGCTCCCATTTTAACAGCTGCAATACTGCCCGCACCGCATCCACAGCCTATGTCCAGCACTCGTCGTCTTTTGACCATCTCTCCATTGTCCAATATGTATCTTAAAATTTTAATGTGCCTAGTTTATTGTAATTTGTAGTTACCACGAATACCACAAGGAAAAAAAAGGCTTTATAGCGCTATCTATCGAACGTCTATATAACTTTCTACTGTTGAGAGTTTAGAAACCTTAAAATAAAACCATTGAAAGCAAAGCTTTTTAGAATGTTAAGCATCACTCACTTCACTTCATAGAGTGCGTTAGTAATTTATTTATCCTTGACAAACGAACTTATGAAACTTAGGTCTTTATGGAATTTAAATTTAAAGTGCCTGACTTGTTCGTAGCCTTTCGACACAGAATACCACAAACGCAAAATATCAACTGTACGTTTAACGCCACATTCGAATATTACCACATCCGTGAGACATCAACTTCGAAAAACACCACGTCTCATGTACGCAAAATACCAACTGTCGCTATTAAACGTAAAATACCATGAACGTAGAATACCTACCAACATCATTAAACATAGTATTATTATTTATTAGCTTACAATACTAAATTTGTGTTCAATTTTTATAAGCTAATTTATCTTTATGTATTAATTACTAATAAGAAATGGCGAGGAATAAATGATTATGATTATGAGTATCATACGCACAATACCATCTGATACCTACATACTACTGTGTTTTATTATGGCAAATGCGTAGGTAAGTGTCAATAAATACTTACTTTGGTTCAATTAATGTTGATTTATTCTTAAAATTATGACATTGTTTTGTTCTCTTATGAATGAATGAATGAATGAATAAACATCTTCATGTACATACAGACAGTACTTATTTCAATAAACATTCCCAAATTTTGAGATGTAGCCCTAATAAGAAATAGCCCTAATGATAAGTAGCCCTAATGAGATGTAGCCCTAATGAGAAGTAGCCCAAGTGAGAAGTAGCCCGAGTGAGAAGTAGCCAAAATGAGAAGTGACCATAATGAGAACTAGTCCATTAGCGAGTCGGTTGCCATAATGAGAATTAGCCCTAATGCGCCTAAACCGTCAGGATGGTTTAATTACAAAAACCGGCAAAGTGAGAGTCGGACTCGCGCATTGAGGGTTCCGTCACAGAAAATATAATAGTACTAGTTCCGTGCCAACTTTAACTAAAAACTTTAACTAAAAACTTAGTAAAATACTACAATATTTTGTTGACAGCAAACATAACTTTGTTTTTCATAGTGTTTGTACGCCCATTTTACCACTTTGGAAGCGTCTAGCTATGAAACGTTAGACTTTAAAAAAAGTAAATGGTTTTGGGAACCTTTATGTCATTTTAAGAGACCTATCTTTAGACACTCCACACGCATAGGTATGACTAAAAAAAATTTTCAGTTTTAGTTTCATGTATGGAAGCCCCCCCCCCCCCTCCCCTTAAATATTATATACTGATAGTAGTTACAGAATAAAGTGGCTGTGACATACGGAGGGACAGACACACAGACAGACAGACTTGACGAAACTTTAACGGTTCCGTTTTTTGCCATTCGGCTACGGAACCCTAAAAACATCGAAATTAACAAGTGAACATCGGTTAACAAACGAACATTGATAATACCTAATTCAACTTCAAAAAAATCAATGAATGTCGATATAAAACAAGTTAACATCTGAAAAATCAAGTGAACATCGGGAAAACAAAAAAGTGGTATTCTCCGTCGAAAGGATCAAAATTAGAATGTAAAACAACAAAAAGCCAAACATCACGCGGTGTTCCCAGGCGGTCACCCATCCAAGTACTGACCGCGCCCGACGTTGCTTAACTTCGGTGATCGGACGAGAATCGGTGTTTTCAATGTGGTATGGACGTTAGCGATAATGTAGGTAAAATTATTAATCAGTATGAAATTTTAAGGTACATATTTTGAGTACCTATTACAGGAACCCGATATTTTCTTTAATTGTTTATGCAACACATTATTCCAATACATGCTTTGAAAAGTTTCATCACGATCTACATATTTAGCAGCTATAGTGTAAAGGTATAAAATTAAACGTACATCCATCCTCACAAACTTTCGCATATTTTATTATTAATAGGATGTTTTATTAACCCATTTGCTGCCACACTTGAGACACAATAGAAATTTAATTGTTATAACGCACCGGTGCGTGCTGTGGCATGGAACCGGTTAGTTAAGACTAATATGGTAGCTTGTTTACGGCGGTAATCCAAACCACAAAATTCAACATCATATTCGTTTATATCAAAGTGCTTAAGTAAAACCGTTCTGCATGGCTTTTACCAAGAACTGGATAAATTATTTTACGAGCGATTAAGCAGATCCATGGTGAGTTCTACGAAAACGCCCGTTTCGTAGAGATGAGGGGGTGGTTCCTAGAAATGGTAGCGCTTAGATAATGTTAGCAAAAACCCTGTTTTCCACGGAGAGAAAAAATATACTAAACATACATGATTTATTATTTCTGTGTAAGGTGAATTTTAACGACACGCATTTAAAATATACAAACGGAATTGATAATTTAATACGCGTACGCAATAAGAAAGAAGTGCAAAGTTGTTATTATGAAATGTGTGATAAGTACTAAGGGAGAGTGGGGTAAGACAGGGTACTTAACGTTTGGTGAAATTGACCGTAAAGAGTTTTATTAATTTGTTTTATTCTAATAATCTTCTTCGATAATCAGTCTTCATTGTTAACGTGTATTTGGCAGTCTAATCAAAATAATAAAATTAAAAAAAAACAAAAAGTAGAAATACACCTTCATCCCCATCATGCCCCACCCCTAGGGTAAGATGGGGTACCCCCGTGGGTAAGATGGGGTACCAATAAGAGGGCAAGATGGGGTAGGGCAGCAATCGATTATTTACTGTTCACAATGTTCACAAGTAAACACGGTATCTGCATCTTCATCATCTAAACCTGCACAGCTGCAGTGAGCCCATTTGCCGCATGCTGAACAAGCAACCCAGCCTTCATTTGAGTCTAAATATAGGCCTTTACAATACAAACAAGGCGTATTTTCAGTATCGCTGTCACTATTCTCGTGTAATGATCTATTCTCAGCCCCTTTTTTCTTCTTTGTTACTCTTTTCTTCTTAGTTATAGGTTTTTTTGAGATTTTTTAAGTTCCCTCAACTCTTTTTTTCGCTGTTTATCCTCTTCCGCTTCTTTCTTTTTCTTAATCGTTTCTTCTAATTAATTCTTATACGGCGAAGATGTAATCACCGCAGTTTTTCCTCGTTTTCTAGTTACGCGAGATGTTTTTCTAGTTGCTGGAAGGGGCATTATTTGCTGCGGACTTACAACTCCAAATATTGATTCTGTGGAGTTTGCGGCCTTTCGTGTAGATCGGGGTTATCGACCCAGCTAGAACATCCTGGTTCATGGGTTGAAAATGTATCACTTAGCACGGTAGCTGCAGTAACCAGATTAGTGGATGGTGACGTACTCGAAGAAATACTAGCGGCAGTATCAAGTGGCGACAGTGTTTTTGTTTCCAATGTTACAGGTGTTACAGCTGCACCCGTCAAAGTTGCCACAACAGAAGTGGCTTCAGATATAATTGGCGCATTCTGATTATTCTGATTATTTGCTGGTTCTATGAATTATTACCGCTTGCAGGTGCGTCGGATACATTCAGCTGAATATCAGTGATCAAAGACGGAGCAAAGTCGCTCTCAGAAAATACAGTTGGATCATATGGCCAAATCCCGCATTTCTTAAAACCATTGACAGCTGTTGACATCGTAGACGCTTGTATGAACACCTTTCCAAAAATTTCAGCTATTTGTCGGACACTGACAATCATTCCTGGGTTGCTGCGAAGCCACGCCGTGATTTGATGATCGTAGTAGGTGCTTAAAGGTCTCATGTAAGCAACATCTGCAACCTGAAGACGGTGAGTAGTATGTGGTGGGAAACATAAAATGATAACTCCGCGAGTGCGTGCTTCATTTATGAGATCAATGTTCTGCGTATGAGTACTATGTCCATCCAATAATAACAGAACAGGACGCTCAGGTGTTGCTCCGCTGAATTCGACGAACTTTTTGAACCATTCCAGGAAAAGTTCTGTAGTCATCCAGCCCGAATCACTGCAAACTCCCCAAGCTCCGGGGGCAGCATTAATCATAAGTTGCGGATCCATTCTTTTTCTAGGGTAAACCATCATGGGTGGCATAAAATGGCCAGTAGCACTAAAACAGATTTCTACTGTAATGGTCGTACCTCGTTCAGCAGATGTTATGGCTCCCACTTGCTTTCTGCCCTTTCTTGCGATAATTTTTGATTTGGTTTTGGGCACAACTGAAATGCCAGCTTCATCGCAGTTGTATATACGATCAGGTGTTAGATGATGTTCATCGTAAACATTGCCTAAAAAATTGAAAAACTGGTCTACCACCTGTTTATTGAAACCAGCAGCACGTGCAGCTGAGGTACTTTCAGGCTGTCTAATAGACAGTTCTGGGTGCCTTCTTAGAAATCCTAATGCCCAGTCTTTCCCAGCTTCCTCTTTTTCATTGTTAAACGGATGAAGTTTGTTATTTTTTACTGCTAATCTATAGACTAAACCTCTTAAGTCTTTCATTGTCAGTCCATAAAGCCTGCTCTCCATATCTATTAAGTAATTACATAGCTCTTTTTCTTCATCATCAGTAAAAACTTGCTCTTTTGGGCCTAACGGTACCTTAAATTTAACAGTCATTGAATCATCCTTATCTAAACTTTTACGAGCAAGCTTCACTTTTCTTTCTAAAGTTGTCTGTGGGACATAAAATGACTTTGCTGCTAACATGTAGCCCATTTTTCCTTCAACCACATTTTTCACAGCATTTTTCATATTTTCTTCTGACCAATCCCCTCTGCTTGTTTTTTTTTTTATAATTTCTCACCATTCTAGAACAAAATAAATAGTAAAATTAGACATATCTATGTATCTTGCCTTGATACCCCATCTTGCCCCTTAACACCTACCCCATCATGCCCCCGTATGCCAAATAAAATTTAAAAAATAACTGAATAAAACCAATACGCAGCATTGAGGAATACAAGTTCTTACCTGTTAGTGTTGTTATTTTCACATTTGATAACATTTATATCAATTGCGAGGTGTTATTATTTACAGAAAATACACGCACTGTATAATACGGAAAAATCACTAGCTATTTGGCAAAAAACAGTTTTTTCCAGAAAACAAATCAAATGCGTGGTGTCGTTGTCCGCTCACTTCGATAACTGATTGCCGTAATGGCGGCGCGGCGTCAGGTGCTAAAACTATCCTGATTGGCTAATTCGTTCGCACTCAGGATCGGTCGCCCCGTCTTGCCCCCTGCCCCGTCTTACCCCACTCTCATTAAATAATATAAGTGTTTTTTTTTTACTGTCACTGTTGTGATAAAAATATTAAATGTATAAGGTTAAATGATCATTTTAAATTTATCGAATGTTTATGCAGAGAAATTGATATTGTTTTACAAATGAGTGCTTTATTGAGTGTTACTACAAGATGTGAACCGAGAAAGAATCCCACTCAGAAAGAAGTTGCAGGTTGGAACTTACATGTTAAGGACTTTCATGATACATACAGACAAAATTTTAAAATGTGGGTGTCGTTGGGTACGCCAACTACAGGTAGCGTCTATGACAATATGTGTTTAAGTCGTAAAATCTTTAAAAATAAAATAAAATGGTGTGAGAAAAATCAGGAATCTATAAAATTAAATAATCTAACCATGCAACATAAAAATAAAATTTTTGTAAAGTTTTGGAAACAATTTAAAAAAAACGATTGTCATCAAAGTCGCTCCGAAGATATTAATGGTGTTCGTGACCATAAAATTATAGCAGACTTGTTTGCCAGTCAGGTTTAAAGTTGCGCCTACACCCGTCAATCCGTCTAAAAGCCTGCAAGTGAATAGCGTTAATTCGTTAAAATTAGGCAACTTTTCGTCACGTGATATACAGAATGCTGTTTTAAAAATGAGTAGAGGAATATCACCTGGGCACGATAATCTAAGCATTGAACATATACTGTGTGCCAGTACATCTGTGTATGACAAGCTAAGTATATTGTTCAATACTTGTATAAGATGTGGTTACTTGCCTAAAGACTTAATAAAGTCCAGCGTGATACCCATACCTAAAAATAAAACTGGCAACTTGAGTGATAGCAACAATTATAGTCCTATTTCCTTGGGAAAGGTGATAGGGAAAATTCTGGAGAGACTGCTGCAGCCGGAACTGCTGAAATGCATGAAAATTGATGATGCGCAGTTTGGTTTTCGACCCAGGCTTTCAACGGATTCAGCAATATTTAGCCTTGAGCAAATAGTTACTCACTACACAACTCGTGAAACGTCCATCTACGCCTGCTTCCTAGACCTAAGTCGGGCATTTGACCTTGTGAATTACGATATTCTGTGTGAAAACCTTGCTCGTCTTCAGGTTGCATCTGAGCTTTTGAATCTGTTGAAGTTCTGGTACGATAACCAAACAATTCTTGTTAGATGGGGCAACGCGACATCTAATGAATATAAATTAGAATGCGGTGTCCGCCAAGGTGGGTTAACATCTCCGGATCTTTTCAATGCCTACGTCAATGATTTGATAGTGGGGCTGAGACAGACCAAAATCGGCTGCCATATAGGTGGTATGTGTGTCAACCGCTTAAGTTACGCCGATGACATGGTTCTGCTCAGCCCTTCTATCAATGGACTCAGGAAGTTGTTACTGGTCTGTGAACAATATGCCAATGCTCATGGACTTAAGTACAACGTTAAAAAGACTGAGATGATGGTGTTCCGAGCTGGGAAGGGTCCGAAGAATGAACCGAATGTCTTTTTGAACGGTTCGGCGGTTGCAGTTATACAGCAGTTTAAGTACCTAGGCCATGTATTAAGTGGCGACTTGAAGGATGATAGAGACATGGAGCGAGAGAGACGGGCACTCGCGGTTCGGTGCAATATGCTCGCACGGAGATTCAGCCGAGCTTCCAAGAGTGTTCGGACGCTGTTGCTTAGGACATATTGCCAGGGTCTATACACGTGCCAACTATGGACAAATTTCTTGAAAAAGTCACACAGTGCCATAAGAGTGCAATATAATGACGCATTTCGCATTCTTATGCATTTGCCGCGATACAGCAGCGCGTCAGGAATGTTCGCGTTTCCGGACTTCTTTGCTGTCCTTAGAACGCGGGTTGCCTCATTCTGGCAAAGGATAAGGGACTCCGACAATAAAATTTTGAAGGTGGCCAGTGAAGCATCACGTATTTTTAACCACTGGAGAAGCCTTCATCAGGCTGTGCACTAATGACGTTGGTATTCTTTCTGGATAAAACTTAATTTTAATTAATAAATAAAATTCAGGTTTTTTTATGCCTGCAATAAATGATTTTATTATTATTATTATTCATCTTTTTTCATGATATTTGAATCGAAGAAATATTAGTGGACGACTGTTCTTTTTACCGACGATTATATTTTACCGTGGACAGTAAATTTTGACAATTACAATTGATTATTGTATTACTTTTTATTACTGACTTAATTATTATAATTATTATTTGCTTAAATTAAGGACTAAAATATTGACATTACATATTTACATGCCGAGTTTTCGGTAAAGCACGTTGATACTAACTAAAAGTAATTAATTAAATTGACATCTATTGCTTCTGTGTTTTGTTAATACTAATTAATTACTACGTATTTACGTAAATAAATACATCTTTCTTTCTTTCTGTTTTTATTTTTTACAGGCGAATATATCTAATTGACTTTAGTTTTAGATTCTAGTATTACTTAGCTCCGATATTCGTAATAAAATTAATGTGGTATCATACTTTGACTTACTTTAACTTAAGCCCATTTTTTTTTTTTTATTATCCAGGTTTAAAATCGGTTGAATAGTTACTAATCACCTGTAATACATTTATTTTAACTACTTCTACTCGTAAAGTAATCGACGCTAGATATCTCTAGCTTCAGCTTAGGACACAAAGGTTTACATTTCAGTTTATTTGCTTTCAGGGAATCCGTATTATCTCCGAGAATCGACGGAACGCTGCTGAAATAAAGGTAGGTACAGTTATTCATTTTTTCTATGGTTGGAAACAAACTGTCAGCTATTGTAGCAAACTTTGGTTTGATATTGGTCTGCTTTCTAGGAATCCAAGCAGTATCGTGTAGTAATGTGATAATTTATTTTGTTCATTTATTTTAACAGATTTTCTTAGTTTCAAGGAATTTTCGATTGTCATTGGAGAAAAGGAATTAATTATCATTGTAATTAATAATCTGAAAAAGGGTTATAATTTCAGAATTCCGTGTTTCACATTTTAAGTAGGTATTTTTTTGTGACTTTTCGGGAAGTTGCTATATTTATAAACTTCAATCCGGTCTTTGTAATTTAATAAGAAGAAAATCCTTATACCTAACCACAGATAAGAATGTAGCTTGGTTTAGTTATTTATACTTTTGGAAACGTAGGATTTAAATTCCCGACTCTGAAACCAGCAATAAATTTAAAAAATCTATAAAAAATCTTCTAATCCTTCACGTGGATATTACCAACTCCTTTGTAATGTTATCAAAGGTACGATGACTGGCCATACAGCCAACAGCAAACCCACAACGTGAACTTTTGGCCTTGTGTTGTGGCCTTGACCCACAGAATGACGTGTCGAAGGCCGCAAGACTGACGACCTCTGAGCCTCTGACTGGTTGGTCTAATCATCTGATTGGATTGTTACGAGTAGCTCAACTCTAATCAAATATAATATCAAATAACTCTTACTATCCTGAATATTTGACTGCCTAAGAAGTTTTACTTTTAAGATTCAAGTCTTGTCCTTACGCTGACTTAGTACCTATATCAAACACTTTTCCAAGTCAATCCTTAAAAAAAATGAATGAATGACTCACAAGCGGCATAATAACTGATAAGATAAGGACAGAGAAAGTGACAGTCGAATCTTCAGTATTAATGAATGAGACACGGATGAGTCATCCTATTTCAGAGCACCCCCGAAAATCTGATTCAACCGAACATGTCCCATCCTAACCGTATTTCCTACAAAACAGTGACTCACTCCTCAACCATTCCTGAAAGGTTCCAGGATGAGTCACGTATCGCTATCCTTTTCTTTTGCATATAGATTTGCTTGCTATCTCATTTTGTTGAGAAGTGCTACCTGTCTCGTTTACGAGTACATACGCAAAGGATTTATTTGTCCTGCTTTCCCGCTACTTACCTGCACGTAGTATTATATTATCTGGGCCTGCACAGTTTTGATACTGGGACAAGCAGCTTTATGTAGAATCGAAAACACATTTTAATTTTAAGAAAATATTTTCATCTCCAATCTCGCTATGCTATAAGTAGTATTATATTATCTGGGCTAATAGTTTGAATGCAAGTTATTCAAAAGTTTCAATAATTTACGACTGCACAGTAAAATACGACAGATAGTTACCTACATTAATAAAGTAAATAATAATATAAAATCTACTTAGGTAGGATGTATCCCACAACAGCAGTAAAAATACATAAATAAATACTGACGATTATCAGGCGAAGTGCGTCATCCATTCATAAATTTTAAAAATCGATTGCAAAACTCAAGCTTGTAACATGGTATTTCCAAAATATTGACAAGTTCTAAGAAAATATTTTTTCAACATCTCAATGTATTGTTTGCAAATTATTAACGCTTTGAACTACTTTGTAAATTCAAAATGTGCCTAGGCATAAGAATAATGTCGCGCGGACTCCGTTGAGTCATTGAAAAGATCGCAGCACCAACAACATACAGTTATTTTGATAATAACATTAGTTTCGTCGTTTTGGTTAAAAAAATCGAGAGAGATGTAGGTATGTAAGTTTTTTTCTAGCTGTTTTCAAGTTAGCACTCCGTTATCGTTAATGAATTATAATAAAGCACAAGCCAAGGTATGGTAAAAGGTTATTATAAACTATACCTAAATAAATACAGCCTGTATTATTGTGCTAAACCATGAGTTTAAGACGGCTTTACTCGCAACCGACGACGTAAAAAAAGTTTACGGAAAATTGCACAGCGCCTCTAGCGGTCACTAGCAGAACTATTTTTTTTCTTACATAAAGGAACGGTCGCTAGTGTATTATAACCGCCGTAAAATCTGTTTATCTTAGCTAGTCTACTATTGTAAACAAACTTTTTATAATTTTAAAAATAATATCACTAAATAAAACTCTTTTACTATTTAATTTAAAATAATCTCAGAGTTAGACGATTTAATCGCCTTTCATTTGCCTTTTGAGTTTTGTATTTATCTTATTTTAAAATGAATCATTTATGTAAAACAATATAAATGCAAAGAAAAACGGAGTTTAAAAGCGTAAATATAAGGTTAGATTAATTAAGGTAGTAAGTAACAAACTTACTATTGTACGGACAAAAACACGTCAAGGTAAACACTGCGACGTCTTATGCCGTTTCATAAGGGCTAATTTGCAACAAAAGTGGGTACCTGATGTGCTGGCGACTGTACTATTTGTAACAAAAATACGATGGAACCATCGCCAACGTCCATACCACGTTGAAAACACCGGTTCTCGTCCGATCACCGAAGTTAAGCAACGTCGGGCGCGGTCAGTACTTGGATGGGTGACCGCCTGGGAACACCGCGTGATGTTGGCTTTTTGCACTTTTTTCATTTAGTTACTTAATATTTCAATAAATATTTATTTCAATAATATTCCTCGTAAAATGTGAGTGAGAAGACCCCACAATACAATTTCCTTATCCATGAATATTTATAACAGCGTCGAGGCCTGTGGTTATTTTAGTTAGAACATTAAATTTACTTCCTACAATAATACCGATTGATTTTCCTTATTTTCAGTATGTATAGTCTTGTAAAAAAACCGTATCTAGATATCCTAAGTGTTCTGAGCATTTACACACACAATATAAATACAATTATTATTATTATTTTTATGAGTACAATGAATTCTCTTATCTGCACATTTTATTTTTGCTTAATGGCATTTTTGAAGTCAACATAAATAATAGGTACTTTATGTGGTAATCGGAAGGTAGGTAAAATATAAAAGAGCCTCAATAACTTGAGATAAAACATATAAGAAAATTAAAACTGGCCATAAAAAATAAAAATAAACCTTACCTCGCAGTAGCCTGTCCTCCTGGCCAGTAAAAAGCCCAGAAGGGGTCCTTAAAAGGAATCTTTTCCTCCTTAGCTCTCCACAGAGGGCAAGCAGGGGTGACCAATCTTAGGACCAGTTCAGGGGTAAGATGCCTTCGGGAGGGCACCGTGTGTTTTATGATGAGGGAGGCGAGGTCTTTTAGCATGGTGAGTTCTGGAATAGAAAAGGATAAAAAAGATAACTCATTGTTTGCCATAATGCGGGTTATGATTATGGTTATGTAAATGTATGGACAACAGAACGTCAAGGTAAACACTGCGGTATCTTATTCAGTTGTAATAAGGGCTAGTATGCAACAATTGTGAGTAACCTGATGTGCTGGCTCTTTCCGAGAAGCCATGTGTGGAAGAATTAAAAGTAAAATGAAATAAAGAGTCGACAAAGAAAATAATTAGTAAAATTAATCATAAGTAATTATCTATACTAATACTAGCGGACCCAGCGAACTTTGCTTCGCCCCTAGCTCCGTCCCGCCCAGCCTCGTAATTTTAAAAGTTAAGAAAAACACTATAATTGATCAGTTATCAAGCGGGATGAAAAATGATCAAATTACTAAAACGGCTATAAAAAGAGGGGTTGGTGATAAAAAAGCAAAAAAAAAAGGAAAAAACATTAAAAGTTAGGGTATAGGGGTATGAAAAATAGATAGTAGACGATTCCAGTCCTACTGAATACGCATACTAATAAAATTTGGTAAGAATCGGTCAAGCCGTTTCGGAGGAGTACGGAAACGAACATTGTGACACGAGAATTTTATATATAAGAATTATAAAGCTGAAGAGTTTGTTTGTTTGTTCGCGCTATCCTCAGAAACTACTGGACAGATTTGAAAAACTATTTTTGTGTTGGATAGCTTATTTATCGAGGAAGGCTTATTAAACATTTAAATATTCTGTCCTGTCATCACTGTGACGGGAGGGGAGGCAACAAACTCAAAACACGCGGACGAAGTCGCGAAAGACCGCTAGTTCTATCAACAATTCGATTGATAGTTAGTTTAGGTTGCTCTACAATAAAGGATGAGATAAGAAAAAGATATTGTAGGAAATATCCCCATAAATATTCTAAATATCCTAATAATTTCGCAGAAATAATAAAGTCTGATAAATATAGTCCCCTAGCCGATTTCGACTACAGTGGCCAGTCACAACGACTAACCGACTGCGCGGGACATATTATAGTGCACAAGTGTGTGCGCAAACACAGGTGCACTCTCTATTCCTTTCACTGTCATAGCCCGATGGGACAGCAATCTGACACGACCGGAGAGAGATCAGGCGCAGGACCAACGGCTTTACGTGCTTTTCCGAGGCACGGGGGTGAAACACCGCCAACTTCCAAACTCCGGGCTACCCTAAGAATTTCTGAACAGTAAAACTCAGGTATATATTTTTGGCCCGACCCGGGGATCGAACCTGGGACCTCTGGCGCAGCCGTCGCTTTAAAATCCTACCGCTGCGCCACCGAGGCAGTTGAAAGTCTGATAAGAGAGATAAAAATACATAGGGCGTACGTATCATATCATAGCTATATGAATCAGCTAGCTAACTAATTTAAATGAAGGACAATGAAAGTCACGTGTTATCTGACATAAGACGATCATCGCACGGCAGTGACTAATTCTAAATGTTAACTACAGATACTTTAATTATCAACATGGTTTCATAGCCAATAAGGGTTGTTGATGCTTGGCCACACACCACACACACCTTCCTTCTTTGAAGGGTCAAGTATCTTGGTATCGGTCAATGGCTTTCAATATCTTACTAACATAATATAGGACATGAAAGTTGGACGAGATGAATAGTATCGTTATGTTAATACCTAATTATTATTATTAAATAAATAAAACCCACCAATCTCATACATCGCTCTGATCGCAAAGTAGCCAATGCAATTTTGTTATGAAAATCAGACACAACGGCGGTACTACAAGACCCAAACGGAGACAATATAGAAAATTATGATTTCTACATTGACCAGACCGGGAATCGAACCCGGGAAACCCAGCAGCAGCCACTACACCACGGAGGTCGTCGTCTCGTCGAGGTATAGGTATTTATTTATATTTATAACCGGCCCTTGAAGATAGTTCCGCCTTTTCGCCTTGATTTTTAATGATTTTTTGGGTACACCCTAGCACAGATCCAAAACAATCCAATTTACTAGATATGTTTATTATTTTATCTGTGTATCATTTTTTAGCTTGATAATAAGAACTAGTTGGTAAATTGAAACTATTTTCGATCAGTAGGACCTAGGGACGTGCTGAATGCGCTCAAACCATCATGGCTAATAACCAGATACTGAGCTTTTCTGTTCTCTGATCTGAGCGTTTACCTCACATCAGACGTTTAGAAGTTCTATGACTTTTCTAACAATCGTTGTGAGACTAATCTAGCGCACGCAAACCGTTATATTCCGCTGTATGTTAATCAAACAATGGAAAAAAATCTGCGCCGTGTCACGTAACTCTTGCGTCTTCATACGTTAAAATGGCGATAAAAGGGGGTGTGTCTGCGTGTGCGTCAGATATTATGCTTGATCATGATTGATTACATGCGTGTAGTGACAACTGCGCACTTTTGTGTGAAGTTAGGCGCTATTGGCTTTCTTCCCTCACCGATTGCTTTTTAAATGAGATTAACTGCTTTTTACTGCCCGGGACCGCGAAATATTGTAACTCACTTACTGTAGGTTTAGGAAATTCGTTAGTGATTTATTTAAACTTACATGGTCATTAACATTGAAATTGATTGTAACGGGTAAATGTAATAATAAGGTACATGGTAGCAATCCCGTTAAAATCAATTCTAATCGTTAGAGATTTGTTTGTTAAATACAAAAAGTAGGCAATCAAAAAAAAACTTCGTATTTCTTCTGATTGTTAATGTTTTCTATGTCTATCTATCTAAATTGTAATATCTATCTCAGACCAAACAGTTAATCACAGTCAGAAATGGTATATTTTCAGGAATTGACAGATAGATTTTGCGTTTCATTACCAGTGTTATACCGATTATTGATTATTTCGCTTAACGCTAGCTTTCGTCATTATAAATTGGTTTATTTGTACATATAAATATAGATCAAGTTATCAATGATTGTTTTCAAATATTAACAAACAGTTCTATTAATAGTGGGCGTGTGAGTATTGTTGACTGACATACGTCAAACTGAAACAATCCTGCGCATTGTTTGGTATTAAATTACTTTTGACGAGCAAATATAATACGTCATACAAGTGACAATAACATCGCATAGTAGACGTAGGTGTATTAAACTTTACACGAAAACAACATGCTGGAAAAAGAAGTGTAAAATTAACACTTATATGTTTGGCCTTCTTTTAAACAATTGAAAAGTCAGGTGATTTTGCGTAGAGTAGGTTTACAGATATTTTGAACAACTTGAGAAAAAAATAAGGTTAGATTTGACTTTTAGGACAAGATGCAGCCTAAAAACATAGCTAAATTTGCTTGTAACTGTAAATTGAAATAAGAAGAAACATAAAAAAACTAAGGTAATAGGCACATTTCTGAGATTCAGTAAGCAAAAGTGGCATTGAGCAGGGCAAATAGCGCGAAGAAATGGGTTTTGGGGCAGAAAAGTTCTAGATTGGAGACCCTTCGACCAAAGACGCAGTTTAGGAGCTTGAAAAGATCGCAGGATCAAACTAGACGCAATCGCTCGCTGTGGAAAACCATGAGCTAATTTTCCTTTAAGACTGTAGCGTACTAGATTGGCACAGTTGTTAGTCTATTAACAACATTTATTTTCTAGTAATGCTGCTGAATCTTGACAATGTTAATCTGCATCTGTAGCACCAATATTTTAATACCTACTCGTACATATATATTTTCTTCAAGAGAGGCTATTTACTTGGGGATTCTTATTTAGTTTCTAGTGGCCATAAGGTATTTTATTCAATTTGGAAATGGTGGGCGATTTTACTTACTTCTAACTCATCCAATAGCAGATTTAAATAACTCGTAGGTGATACGAACAAGAACGTTGATTTCATTTGAAGACCTAAACATTCCTCATATTATTTGAGATCCCCAAAATTCCACACGATTTGTCGAGTTATTTTCCCTTAACGCACAAATTCCAAATCAAATTATTCCTTTTATCTTTTCCACGTACTTTTCTAAGATGTGACGTCAAAGCAGCGTCATTGACCTAATAAAACATCTTCACAGCGAAATATACACTAACTGCTCAAAGAAATAAAGTCTAGTTTAGATAAGAAGGCTCGAGCTCCGTTTATGAATGAATGCTTGTATAACAAAGTTGTTGTCTTGTCTGATCCAGTGCAGAATATAAGACTATCACGAATTCACGATTCCTAGGAAAATCATAATACCTAGTTATTATTCTATGACCTGATCAAATTTTGGAAACAAGACGAAAGTCATTTGAATTCAAAATAGAGTTAAGCTCCAATTTACCTTGCTCCAAAATAGCAGTTGCCTCTAAAATTCATCAAAAATCGAGATCGATATCTCTATTTTTCCTTTCCTTAACTAAAATAATAATTTCTGATTTTTTTTAACAGGTCTTATAAATTATTCAGGAACCACGTTAGCGTGGAATTACTAAGTGTTATTTGCCTGCAATATCAGAAGAAGAATCTAAGAATGTGTTTTAATATAACCAATCCAACCAAAGTATGATGAACCTTATTGCCAAAAGCATAGTATAACGACCATTTAAAAAAAAATCTATATTATATCTGTCATGTGCGTAATACGTAAACAAATCCCGTCCTCACCAACGGTCCCACCAAACCACATATTGTAACTCAAAACTCTGACGCACAAAGTCACCAATGTTGTTGATGATATTCAACCTTAATAAGATAGAAATAAGAATAACATTGAAACCATACTTAATCTGAAGATACAACCAACAGCTAGTAGCTTCTCGATAGTAAACTTTATCCTGATACCAATAAAGATGACAATGATACGCAAATAGCTAAAGTTGATGCAGATAGTCTTATTCAACTTTATCGTGATGCAAATAAAGATAAAATTGAAAAAGCTACAACAATGGTGCTAAATATACGAAGGCCTTCGGTTGCTAAGGAAAAGCCCGAAATCATGCAGACCACAGACGTAATAGTAAAGTCCAACGATTTGCCACTGACACAGTTATGTCAAACAGGTTTGGTTCTATTTACCTTTATCGGAAGGATATTAGCCTTGTATGGAGTCTGGCTGGCCAAAGAACTCACACCTTTAGTAAGTTAGATTTAATTCAAGTGAAGTTAGCTTTTAGTTTTAAAACGGGCTCTGGGGGTGACTATTTCGTATATATTTTTATTATTAGTCTTATCGAAGTTAGACCAATCAGTTTAGATACAAGTTTTACAAGTTTGCAACGAATAAATTGAAAGCTGTTTTTTTGAGCCTCAGGATTAGACGAGAAAATTTGACAGACTTTATTGAAGTCAAGCCGGTTTGTTTTGCAATGCAATGTTCGTTAAGCTTTGGCTCAGAAGATAGGTGATAATTGTGCTATTCATCAAGGAAAGTCTAAGAAATCTAATAAATAAGCCATGGTGTACTAGTACAGACCAAAGATAACATATACGACGACGACCTCCGTGGTGTAGCAGCTAATCACGCTGGTTTCAAGGCGTCGCCGCTCCAAGCCCCTCGATTCCCTGTCGGGTCAATATAGAAATCTTCTATAATATTGTCTCGGGTCTGGGCGTTGTGGTACCACCGTTGTGTCTGATTTCCATAACACAAGTGCATAAGCTACTTACTTTGGGATTAATCAATCAATCAATCAAATCATTTATTGCTCATAGTCACATTAGAGCAATGTATGTGATTGGTATCCAATATTACATAGGGAAGTTAATGAAGTAGACAGTTTTGATACCAGATACCAGTTATACAAGTTTGCAACGAATAATGTTCTTTGAGCCTTAGTAATTAGGCGAGAAAATTTGACAGACTTCATTGAAGTAAAGCTGGTTTGTTTTGCAATGCAATGTTCTTCGTTAATCTGTAATTGTGCTTTTCATCAAAGAAAGTCTAAGAAATCTAATAAATAAGCCATGGCGCACTAGTACAGACGAAAGATAACATATAACTCAAGAATAAACTGACAGCAACACGTTAATGAGTTAACCCAGACAGAGTTGGCGTACTCGGGTTTGTAAGTGTAAAGTGGCGCTTAATAAATTGTCAATGAAACCAGTCGTTCGCGTTGGTTAAAAAACACTTTCGCAACGTTGGGTGCGCGCGCGCAAGTCCGGCTCGATTCGGAATATACGCGATGCAATACTTCACGGAGATAGCGAGGTAGGTCCGGGTGTAAAATGTAGCAATATGTAATTAAAAGTTTAGCTCCGGTTCAAATTGTAAGATAGTAGACAATAATTAACCAAAATGGGCTGTCTTGAAATCAACAGTTAAAGGACATTGACCAAAGCCGGGCCCAGATCGCGTCATAGTAGTTTATATTTCAAAAATCTTGCTCAAATTATAATTGCACTGGTATTTTAAAAGGGTAACTAAGTACCTAAGTAAGTATTGAATTACTTTAGTAAAATTTAACAATTACCTTCTGATGTATCAAAGTGAATGTAGGTGAGGTGCAATAACTCTGCAATCACAAAATTTCTAATCTGCCATTGAATTCCTCGTAAACCCCCAATTATTTTTCAAAAATATTTTTTGTCTGTATTCCTTCAAATATTTATATATTTTATCCGAATATTTTGTAACGACGCATGCAGACGCAAAGTGGGCCGAGTTTCTATAGAGTTTTGGTCAAGAAGATCCTTTCCTTATAAAGTACTAACAGTTCGCCGCGACTTTGTCCCCGCGTTTGAGTTTGCTCCCGTTTATAGCCTAAAACCCAGATAAATTAGCTATCCAACACAAAAAGAATGGTCCAATCGGACCAGTAGTTCCTAAGATTAGCGCGTTCAAACAAATTCTCGTGTCACAATTTTAGTTGCCAAACTTCTCCGAAACGGCTTGACCGATTTTGATGAAATTTTTTGTGCTTATCCGGTATCTATGAGAATTGACCAACATCTATTTTTCATCCCCCTAAATGTTAGGGGTAGTCCACCCCTAAATTTTTATTTTATTTTTTAGACAAAATTTTTAATTTCTATTTTTTTATGATACAACATACAAAAATACATGCAATCCTCAATTTTCACCCTTCTACGATCAACCCTTATTTTTTAATAGCTATTTTTGTAATTTAAGGGTGAAACAAAATTCGCTGGGAATGCTTAACTTTTAAAATTACGGGAGTCGGCGGGACGGGGCTGGGGCGGGACGGGGCTGGGGCGGGACGGGCTGGGGGCGAAACAAAGTTCGCTGGGTCCGCTAGTAATATTATAATCATAAAATTAATATTCCTTTCTAAAGGGATAAAAAAATATGAATAAGTAATACTATAGACCCTATTAGATAATTAAGCTGATATAAAATGTTGGGATCTATATCCCAGAGACTATATCCTAATCGATGTTAGATTATTATTGTGGATGTGGAAATACATATACTATCTGAAGAAAAGCGAACCATATTATAAGTTTTTTTTTTACTGCACAGCTCACTGTCTAGTATTGCATGCCATCTGTCGTATTACTACATAGAGATACATCGACATCCTTAAACATATTTTCCTAAATCTTTGGAAGGAATTACGCACATCCAATAGTCCACTCAGCTGACAAAACCTCTGTATAATTCAATAGTAGTCAACTTAAAGTTTTGTTTGTACACAATATGCAGGTCTGAAAGATAAGCGTTCTCTGTAAGGGGGCAGATTAACGTAAAAACCAACTAATTCCCAACACCACATGTGATCTGCGCAAAGGAGGAGGCGCAGTAGAAGCCAGATGGCTGGTAGACCCATCCGCGGCAGGCACCGACCACCACCGGTTCGCATTACTGATAAACTTATCTAATTAAGTAGGTAACAATGTTTGGTCGCCAATGGTCGGACGGTACAGTACTTACGTGTCAATCAATCGTGATAGCGGTAACAACAATGAATGAAACAAAATTATCTTGTGATAAATGTAGAAAAAATATTAAACATAAACAACAACTAAAATGCGTGCAGTGTAAAATAGCATATGATTTCGAATGTACTAAAAAGTAGAAATTGTATTATCTTATGGATAATGAACGGAAATCCAAATGGATCTGTGACAAATGCGATCGAAAAAAAGGAACTAGAAAAAGTTGTATGATCTATTTTAAATGGAAAGCGTGATTTTCCATCAAAGAAAGCGTGTGACATATTTGCATTATGTACCTACAGTTTTTTTTATATAAATGAGGACAAAGATTTACGATTTTTAAAAGGTCATTAGGGACGAATAAATGGTATTCTTCTAAGTTACCTACTATTTCTTAAATTTTGAGGAACCAGGGTTTTTTATATTTCACATTCTTTGAAGGTAGACATAAAATAAAGTATTTTCATTATCCACGTATAAGATATTACTTACAAAAAATTACAATTTTCACATCCTAGACTCCTAATTTCTTTATTTATTTAAAACTTCATGCACAGCACATAAAATTGTACATATGGCGGACTTTTAATGCCAAAAGCATTCTCTACTAGTCATCCATGAGTTAGAACAGAGAAAAATATATATACAGGCGGTGCAAGTAAAGTTATAGAGGCAAGAAAACAGAAATTTCTTGTACAAGGAAATGGGTTTTCATGAAATAAGTTGTTAATTATCTTGATCACGTTTCTGCCAACCTGCCAACAGTTTCCACCGATGAAAGTGCGTGCGCAAGTAACACCTTGACCTACAAAAATCGATTTTTCAACATTTGTAATCATTATGAAATAGAGAGAGTACCCATTGATACTATAATAAAATGGTATCTGTGCTATCAATATGTCAATATAGACATTACAAACCTTCGATATAAACACTAGACATACTATTACTTATCTGTGATAAGCACATATAAAAAATATATTTTTTATAATTAGAAATCATCATGACTCTTCACAAATAGAGTGATAGTCGTTAACGCAACAAATATTTTGCTAATAGATCTTTTAAATATTATAGTTATAACTTTATGTGGTATTTCCATCTTTCCTGGAATGTAATCTCGTGATAAGCAAAGTTGCTGTGATAAATGATAATTATGTTTGGCGCTTATAAATTCATACTAAGATTATGAACAGCTACCTCCTCTATCTGTTTGTTTGTCACAAGCTACAGCTTAAAAACAAATATTATTACCTGACCAAATGAAGGATCTAAGCTTTTTTTTTTTTTTAAACTCCAACTGTCTATCATTTTTCTTGCAAAATCTGGTGGTTGGTAGGTTTTCTTATTTTTGGATTTGATTTTGAACCCGGTAGCATTGATGCCAATAGAAACAATTGAACCGGTTGGACGTCCTGAGTATAGCTAGATAGACGTAGAGCCCGAGAAGACACCTGCTTTACAAGGAGGGTGGCCTATACAGTGACTTTTTTTGATGCTTTACTTACATCTAAATTATTACTATATATGTATAGCTAAATTTTTTAGATAACGAGTTTTTTTTAAATTTTTTGAAACTTTTGTCAGTCTTAGTTTAAGCTAGCTCATTATTTTATCTAAGTAAACTTAATTTATAAGGATCATATTGCAATAAAAAATGTCACAACACAATAAAAAACGGAAGAATTATTTTGTTTGAAAAATATCAAAGTTTGCGAAAAAAAACTCGATAACTACGAAAATGCAGCCAACATACATAGGACCCTATGGAAGTCACTGTTTGGGCCACCCTGTACACATAGTGTGTGTTATGTCATTATATTCATCGGTGCAAGTGTCACAAATGCCTATTGTGGTACAGTCGCCGTCAGATATATTGGAGCAGACAAAGTGACCAAATATTTCTGAACAGTTTAAAATGTCAATAAGTTCCATACACTAAAAGTTACCATTAATATCAGAACATGAATTCCTTCAAAAATATCTGAGCAGATGTTAGTCAATAACTTCTATTCACACAAGTAACCAATAATATCTGAACACTCACTTGCCTGAATTTATTTAATGCATGACACTTTTATGACAGTGATGACAATACTGAAAACTACAAAGCGTTACAAACTGCCAGCGTCATCTTACTTTAATATAAAATATGAAAAGAGTTCCTATTTTTAAATAGTAGATATTTATAGTTAAGTTGGAAGCACTTTCTTCTGCATTTTTCCAAATTGCTCAGAAATTTAAGACCGACTGCGTAGATATGTTTGACGTTATGAGTGTTCAGATAATATTGGTCAGTTGTGTGTATAGAAGTTATTGATTAGCTTCTGCTCAGATATTAATGAAGTAACGAATGTTCTGATATTAATGGTTACTTGTAGTGTATGGAACTTATTGACATATTAAACTGTTCAGAAATATTTGGTCACTTTGTCTGCTCCAATATATCTGACGGCGACTGTACATCAGCAACTTAAGTAAATAATTAAATTATTGCAGCATGCAAGTCATCAAAACAAAGTACGACGTAGCAAATGTGGATGATGAAACATTATAAAACTCTTGTCCTGTATTTAGTAACATGCATTTGCATGCATTTGACGTCTCGTCTTGCACATGCATTTGACGACTCGTCTGGTGTAGTGGTCGAGAAATCGCCTAATACGCAGCGGGTTGCGGGTTCGATCCTCGCACAATACAAACATTTGTGTGCATGAACATGTCTATTTGTATTGGTCTGGGTGTTTTCTATGTATATCATGTATGTATTTACAAACAAAAAGTATTTAAGTATTATATCCGTTGTCTGGCACCCATAACACAAGCTTTGAGTAGCTTACTTTGGGACTAGATGGCGATGTGTGGGAATGTCCAAAGGATATTTATTTATATTTATGCATTGTTGTCTTTATCGATTATCTCTTCAACAATTTACTCATTACATAATTTACTTTTAAATAAAATACAAATGATGAAGTTCGACCTTTTTCTGCCTTTAATGAAACTAATTTCAAATGGTATTTTGATCATTGATGTGAACTTCATCTAATTTAAAAGCTAAGCTCTTTTCGGTGAAGTTTTTTCATTCTTTACGCTCTTAAAAGTTGAAGCAACATTCAACTTTTGCTTTATTATTTGATACATATAGCTTATTCTTGGTCTTCCTCTCCTCTTTCTTCTTTCTATTCTTCCCTCTATTATAATTGTCGTGTCGTCAAGTGTCCGAACAATCTCCCTCTTCTACTCTCAATTGTTTCTATATTTTCACTTTTACTTTACTATGTTTTAAACTTCCTTATTCGTTTTTTTCTTTGTCCAGCTGATTACCTCTTTTGATGTCACCAATGCATTTAAATACTGAGGTTTATAACATATTAAAGAAATTACGTAAGCTCGTTAACTTATTGCATAATAATGTGCAGTAGATAATTAATTAACAAAACAAAACACACGCATTTGTTTTTACCATTTCATAAAAGGTTATTATATTGTTTTTATTATCTTATCTTCCTTCCTTATACCCGATAGTATGAAACATACAAAGGCACAAGATTATTAAATAATCATTATAGCAATAACTTAAAAATCCAATGTAATTGAAATATCGATCACCAAACTGGCGTAGACTACTGTATCTTTACTTCTAATTACAGTGAATAAGCCATTATCTTTGCAGAACAATAGTGATAACAAAAAATGTCAACGACTGTATAAGGTGGCAGGGAAACCCAGTGTAGACCCGTGAGACCTGCGGGCGAAGTCTGATGCAACATTTTTGACATTTCGCGTAGACAATTATAATTTTATGATTTTCTAATTCATCAAATATCATTTTAACTTATGTAGCTTGTATGTTTAATAAATCTTAAAAAATATTTGTAATTTTTAAGCTTTATTCGAAAATTCTTCTCGATCAATAAATACACGAAAACAATAATTTTGTTACGGTATTTTTCGAGCACCACCTGGTGGTTTTACAGGGAACTATGTCGAGACTTCCGACACTGTGGTCTATGATTCACTTGTGTTTACTTTGTGGTTAACTGTTTAGTAAGAGATAATATTCGCTGTTGCTATAGCCCATGTTCGTTTAGGTGTCATCACCTCGCTACCAGCTTGTGTAAATTATACCATAATGTAAACAAATGAATCAGCATCTGAATATGTAAATCCACTGCTATACTCAAGCAGTGGAAGTGAAACTTGGACCATCTTAAATTCTACATAATAGGCAAGTCCACGTAAGTCTGCATAATCTATAATATAAAAAATAATCGCTAATTAACAAAAAATCAAATAAAGTGAAAAAGCGTGGGGTGCTTAATCATATTATTATAATAATTCTGATATTGCAAACAGTAACAAATAAAATAAACCTGACATTCGATATCAAGCACCCCACGCTTTTTCACTTTATTTGATTTTTTGTTAATATCTTAATATTCATATTAATCTTATTCTGAATTAATTATGATAATTGATTGTTGAATTTGATATTGCAGTAACACAAACTGTCTTAAACAAAAAATATTTTCTACTTTTTAGTTCAATTACTATTAAAAAGCGTGTTTTTTTTAGTTTTTATTAACTACAATTTTTTAAAAAATGTCCGTTGAAGTTCAAGGATGGTTTTTATGGCGAGTAAAATTCGAATAATTGCCGGAAAAAACATAAAAACAGCCCTTTTCTTTTTCCCATACAAATGTTTTCTAACAAAAACATAGTCAATTTGAGCTTTATTGCTATTTTTAGGAACTACTGGATCAATTTGAAAATATATTTTTGTACTGGATAGCTTATTATTGAAGAGAGCTTCAGGCTATAAAACATCACGCTGCGACGGGAGGGGAAGCTCAAAAAACGCGGACGCAGTCGCGGGGGACCGCTAGTTAACTATAATTAATGATCTAACTAATGTATTATGCAGGATTTTTCATCTAACTATGGCTTATTTGACATTAGGGTGGAAGAAAGCTGTTGTAGAGTTAAATTTATATCTTAACCAGTCTCGTCTCTTTCACTGTTGTTTACAATTACATTAATAATATTATAAATTAATGGGAGATTTCAGAGTCTGCTATTCAATTATATTATAATAATAAATCATTGACCTTAGCTAACGAAAATTTCATTTGAAAAAACTAGGCTGCGCTGTGATAGTCGAATATTTTATTTTTAACTACCCAGTAACATACATTTATTTCCTTACAAAGGCTATTGACATTACTTTAAAACTTATTTGCAGACACACACCTGAAACGGTTTCCATCTCTAAAAAATTAATGATAATTTCAAACTCCGCGCCGCGCGATATTTGCTATTGCTAATATCAGAGTACAATTACTACAGAGTACAATTTAAGTAATATATCTGAGGAACATCCGTTCACGTCATTCCCAGGACCACCCAGAGAATCCCAGAAATTCATATCAAAATTCCAGCTGATATTTTTCGTCTGATTACGATATTATGAAACAGTATTTCAGGTCGCATTCTTTGCTTTGTTTTGACCCAAATCTTGAACGACAGAGAAAGCACTGACGTGGTTGTAGACACGTCTGAACTTGAAACGTGATACTTGATGCGATATACGTCTGTATGTTGCGCAACACATTTGTAGGACATTCCACCATCCACATGCCAAGTATAACGGATCCGTAATATGGTAACCTTGTAACGTTCGCTAATGTTTGTGTGATGGAAATGGTCTTATCGGGCTATTTGCATGGCCTCTGCCGAAGTTTAAATTGCTCTGAAAAATCTACAAAGAACCCAAGATGCGTTGCACAAGGTAAAACCAGTAATTCACCTTTTTTCATCCCATATCAGCGATGATAAAACGGTCAAAACCCCGATTACAGGGTTCAAGTAGAAGCTTAAAAAGCAACTTAACAGCAGTCTCTGTCTTGAGATAGTAAAATAAACAACGTTTAATGTTCAATGCGCAAAACGACGACCCGTCTGGTGTAGTGGTCGAGAAATCGCCTACTACGCAGAGGGTTGCGGGTTCGATCCCCGCACAATACAAACATTTGTGTGCATGAATATGTCTGTTTGTATTGGTCTGGGTGTTTTCTATACATCATGTATGTTTTTACAAACAAAAAAGTATTTGAGTATTATGTCCGTTGTCTGGCACCCATAACACAAGCTTTAAGTAGCTTACTTTGGGACTAAATGGCGATGTGTGGGAATGTCCAAAGGATATTTATTTATATTTACTTATATTTAACCTGACACACCGCACACAACACATTTGGGGTGTCTGAGGTTATGCAAATTTAATATTACACGTTGTTTATAAAAAAAAAACAGTGACACTATTTATAATTTAATAACGGCTAAACTGATTTGGCTGAAAATTTGACGGGAGGTAGCTTAGAACCAGGAGAAGGACATAGGAAACTTTTTATCCCGTTCGATGGGGACGGGGCTGGGGCGGGACGGGGCCGGGGCGAAGCAATATTCGTTAGGACCGCTTAAATTTTTAAATTACGGGGCTTGGCGGGACGGGGCTGGGGGCGAAATAAAGTTTACTGGGTCCGCTAGTTAATTATAAAGTAAATTAACTAACGTCTTAAGATCACTTCTTATAGTCTCTAGATAAATAATAAAAATAAATCTCAAAAGTTTTTAAGTGGCCAGCCAGGCCAGTATCAGGCTACCAACTTTTGTTGCAAGCTAGCTCTTATCACAACTGAATAAGATAGCGCAGTGATTACCTTGACGTGCTGTTGTCCGTACTTCGCGACTATTCACCTTACTTTCTGTCCTTGAGAGTAGTAGGTCGTTTAGGTCCGTAATACAACAATAACTGGAGAATTTGAGACTTTTGGGACCGGGCTTATGCTGAGTGAGGTCCTCTTGATTTGGACATCACCGCCACACGACATACTATGGCACGCAATGCAGGGTTGAAATAATTTTCTCCTTAGCTTTTGTTGTTTCTTTTTGGTTTTATTTTCCTGTTTTGTAATTTGTAAATTCGTTATGTGATTATGTTTGTTATTATTTTGTAAACTCTTTAAAATGTGTGTGTGTGTTTGTGATGTCCTAAATTTATAAACTCATTTTCTTTCTTTCTTTTAAAGAAAGTGTCCGGCTGGATAAAAACCTCATATCTATTTGGGGTCTGTTTGGCTAAAAGATCCCACGTATTTTTCTACAATTATGCAGCCTAATAAGACCGGGGATATCCACAGACCATTGTTATCATCACGTTTCCTCGATATTTATCCTGTGTCATGTCTGACCAGTGATAAGTGGGTAAGTACTCAACACACAAGGTCTGGGGGGCAGATCTCGTGCAATTCGCATTACGACAAAAGTTCACCAATCGAATTTTCTTTGTCAAAGAATAAATTGTTTTTGTCTTAATATTCTCAGGTTATTGATTAGTCATGGCACAATTTTTATTTTTATGCGGAAAAGTTCATGATTGACGCAAGAATCGCTACTCTGAACGACATCCATTGAATTTGAAATTAACTATTGAGGAAGATATTCTTACGTTCGAATTTCTGTTACTTTAAAGTTTAAAATTACAACATAAATTTTTAGAATATTGGAGTCTCTATTTTGACAGCAAATTGAACTGATTTTGTTGTGTATAAAACTGATTAAGTTATTCCTCATTACTGAGAAGATTCCTAATTAGTAATAATTACCATCGATACTAGGTAATTGTGATTGGTTCTATCGCTTTTCTCAATAATTATCATAACAGCGTTATCATTGGGTTTTACTTTGTTAATACCTAGTCTCATAACTCTGGTTCAAAGTGCGAAATAATTGCAAAGGTCTGTCTACGGTCACGTTGTTGTCAAGGTGATAAAGAGTACTGATGAGAACTTACTTGCTTTTACGAACGGAATTAACGCAAGGTATAATGACCGAGTTCTGTGGAGTCCACTACGCTACCATTACAATTTCAAATCTTCATTTGACTGAAGAGATATACAAATACAAATACAAATATTTTATTTCTGTAACTTAGTCTAATATAAGTATTAGTTGTGGGGACTTCCTCTTAGGCAATATATTGCCTGTGGTAGGAAGAACCGCTCTTTTAATAATCATGTTCATAACATACTAATTTACCTTTAATTAAACTCTAAACAAGCAAGAAAATATTTTTATGAAATACATTTAATTTTATTTTTCTTAGGTACTGCTCACATGTGTGTGTGTGTGTGTGTGTGTGTGTGTGTGTGTGTGTGTGTGTGTGTGTGTGTGCGTGTGCGCGCGCGCGCACGCGTGTGTGTGTGTGTGTGTGTGCGTGTGCGTGTGCGTGTGCGTGTGCCTGCGCGTGTATGTGTTGCATGCAACACATTAACTCACCTTCATTTTCGTAAAGACCAATGAAAAACTTAAAGGTACATAAAAGATAAAAATAATAATAATAAAAATATCGATAACTGTGTAATAATCGATAAAAGTTTAGAAAATGTCAACAATTTTTGAAATATGTATTTGAAACATTATTTGAAATGAATAAATAAAATGTATTAAGAACAGATTAGTAAGAGTATTGTCTAAAAGGAAATGTACGAATAGATAGGCAAAAGGAATATTTGTAAACAAGAAGTTTCGACATATTTCCCTATAAAAACACCAGTGGTGTCGAGACAAAATTGGCGTTTTCTTGTGTTTATTGATACATAAGAATTTTTGAATGAAGCTTAAGAAATCACAGATATTTTTTAAGAGTTATTAAAGATGTATATCATGAAAGATGTATCTAAGTAAGTTTAAAGAGTTTGATGCGGCAGAAAATTCAAATTGTCTACGCGAAATGTCAAAAATTTTACTTGACTACGTCCACAGGTAAAGATTTATCTGCTAATGTTATCGTATTAAAATGTCATAATACATTATATAAATAAAATAAACACTAACTTATAAATAGGTCATATACTTTTAGTTGATTAGTTCGATTCTTCTAACATGGCCATTAACTAGATTTTTGAAATTAGTGGACATTACAGAGAAAGTAGGTTCCTTATGACAACAGTAAATTACAAGTAGGTACTTAATTATTAATTGCAAACTCATAAATTTGAATATTATACGTCTTTACAAAACTCGTTCTCTGACGTCTTTAGCAATTGATAGTCAAATTAGATATTGTTGAAATAAATAACATCAGAAAGTGTAAGTCTACTTAAATTAACTAGTTATTTCAACAGAGAATATGGTTAGAAAATTCCACCAGCATGGGATCCAGTGCTAGCGAGGACTCAAGCTAGACCACTCACTGCAAGATCACAAGACACTTAGCTTCCTTCGTGGATGGGATCGTCAATTATTGAGTAGTTTGATTTTTTAACTCTGTTAATGAAATCTTAGTCGACACGTGACCACGAACGCTAAAAGTGTTGTCAGAATAAAATGTAATAAATTCGCGAAAAGTTAATCCGTAAAGTAGTGTTTATTCCATTAAAAAGTAAATAAGAATACTAATAACGTATTTTAATTCAATACAATTTAGACTGTCACGTGTATTTCATCCACGAGGCATACAAATTTGTATCATCATTACTGATAATGATAACAGAACGTGACCAACCATGCGTCTAACAAAATACCGCATAAGTTTTATGTATGTGCATACTATTTTACATCTCATAGCTAGACAGAGGTTATGATGACGTTAAACCACGCGCCCATTGGCGCCAAATTACTAATTCTGCGCAAGCGCACCTCACTCAAATTTCAACCTTATTTCAATTGCATTTAATGGTGATATCTAGTTCGTATCTTATCTTATCGAGAACGTGTCAAAACGCGAATTCGTAGTAAGAAAATTTGCGCAATTGCCAGCCATGCGAAAATAGCCTCTGTTGTGATTAATACAGGTGTGCTAATCGATAACTTTATCTTATCTTAAAGCCTATCAACGAGACAGTTTGGTATACATAGATAGTGATAATGTAGAGATAATAACAGGAATGCTAACAATACAGCAATGATTCACTGTTTTATCTTTGAATTGTTCTAAAAATATTGCGAATGAAAAAATGTATATGACAATGAAATTAAAAAAAAAAACAAATATAAAAACACGATGAATAAATACATAGACGATAAACTCTACGTATGCGACCAGGATGCAATAATTTGGACACCAATCACATACATTGCTCTGATCCCAAAGTAAGTAACCAATGCACTTGTATTATGGAAATCAGACACAACGGTGGTACCACAACACCCAGACCCGAGACAATATAGAAAATTATGATTCCTTCATTGACCCGACCGGGAAACGAACCCGGGACCTCGGAGCGGCTCGAAACCCAGCGTGCTTAGCCACTACTAGTAGTACTATTATATTTTCTGTGCCACTACACCACGGAGGTAATCAATCACGGAGGAGTATTTTGAGTATAAAGCTTATTACAATAGTAGATATACATTTATTAATAGTAAGTTCGAAAGAAAGGTCGAAAATAACATTTGAACCGAAGCCAAATGAGTTCAATGAATTTACAATAAGAACGCGTTCACACTTCGAGAAATACGATTTCGTGGACCAACAACTGCTAACAACTAACAACTCACAAATACCGACGAAATTCAGTCGGAAAACTCCGTTCATTTATTAGCTTTAAGAAATAAAGGTTATTTACATGCTAGACAACAGTTTTAGACATTGTATCACGATTTGTAATAAATTATCTTTCTTATTGTCGTCCATACCCAACATTATGTACCTCATCCGTCAAAAACCATTTCAAATTATTCTTTTTAGGGTTCCGTAGCCGAATGGCAAAAACAGAACCCTTATAGTTTCATCAAGTCTGCCTGTCTGTCCGTCTGTATGTCACAGCCACTTTTAAGGATGGGCCGAATATTCGTTTTATATTCGGTATTCGGCATATTCGGCAGCTTTACCGAATATTCGGCTGAATCACCTAATATTCGGCAAAGTGATACTCAAAGTTTTTACTGTTATTGACCCGTGTATTATCATGATTTGAGTGTACAGTGTAATGAGGTAAGTATTTTAGAGTATAGTTTTCTGTTTTTGTCGTCACTGAAGCTTTATTTTCAATTAAAGTAGGTGGGTAAAAAGATAATAACTTAATGCAAAATATAGGTATCTAGCTAGCTGTTTTGGGATTAGGCTGCTGTGTTAACTCTTTGTAATAATATATTATAATCAGGTCTTAATTGAAGGAAAATAAACAAGATATTTATTTCGATCAGTCTTTATTGTGTTAGAGAATAGCTTAATCAAATCACAACACCTTAGTAGATTATGAATAATATATTTTTCTAGTTTCTACTCAGCATAGCGTCGCAAAATATATTTATTGATATTAAACTTTTCAACCTATCCTATTCAACCCAAATAGTTCTTTATAAAGGAAATAAGTAAATTGTTTGTACTTTTCAGGTTGTAATTTAAGAGATCAATCACAAAAGAGTGCAATCCGCGCGCTTAGCGTAAACAAGTTTAGAGACCTGCATTTGTGCGACGGAACGGAATCAAATGTACCGAATATTCGGTTCGGTAAAAGTTTTACTGAATATTCGGCCGAATGTTCGTATTCGGTAAAACCCATGTTCGGCCCATCACTAGGCACTTTATTCTGTAACTGTAAGCATCACACTGTTGAAATTTGGTAGGAAGATCTATCCTGTTAACCGCTTTACGATTCTTATACAAAAAATAATAAATAATCATGTTCCATACATGAAACTATAACCGTTTTTTTTTGTCAAACCTATGCGTGTGGGTTTCTATGGATAGGTCTTTTAAAATTACATAGAGGTTCCGAAAACATTTTCCGTAAAAGTCTTACGTTTGAGAGATGGAAACTTCGAAACTAAGCAAGTGTAAATTTTGAAAAAAATATAATAATGTAGAACTTAACAAATACTTTCAACGAAAATTGGTTTGGACGGGATCGAACGAAGAGTTTTTGAGATATAGCACGTTTTCAACAACCGCAAACATAGCTTTGTTCTTCATACAGACACTATGAAAAACAAAGTTATATTTGCTATCCACAAAATATTGTGGTATTTTAGCTAAGTCAGTCAACGTTAGTATATATATTCTTTGGCTAAGTGGAAGTATGAGGATAGGTACCCTAATTCGGCTAAAATTGGCACGGAACCCTCAGTACGCGACCCTTAGTCTGACTCGCAATTGGCCGGTTTTTAAAACTTTTCTTAACTATACCTACACTTTCTTCGTTGTATTTTTCTGTAGTCATAATTTGCTTGCTTTATTCTCTCTAGTCTCTTTTAAAAACTAAGCTGGAGTTAAACATTTCATCCTCTGTACTTAAAGTATTTATTTTTACCTAGTAGTTTTGTAGTAGCCTTCACCCTGAAAAAGTACAAATCGGAGCGTCAATCCTTGAAATCTCGACGCAATACTCTTCAGAGGTCAATGCTTCGCACAAGGAGATGCCTTGTACGGACAAAAGCACATAAAGGTAAACACTGCGGTGTCTTATGCCGTAATTTTAAGAGCTAGTTTGCAACAAAACCTGATGTGCTGGCGCTGTACATAGTCCCAACTCCAACTCCAGAGTTCATTAACCTCAAAACGTTATATTATAATAACTGTTTCATTTGTAATTAACACTTGAAAGGTAATCACATCTTCCAGCAATGTCACTGACAGAAAGGTCTTGGGACTCTCGGGATGTCATTGATAGATTTATTTTCGCATTTTGCTGAGAAGGGGTAGTAAGTTAGTTGAGTATCTGTAAAATATTAAATTTTTGTCTACTTGTTGAGTACCTATGTTCTAGAGGGCCTATTTTTCGTTGTGAACAAAATTCGGTTGATGGGTTATTCCTAGTGGCCTCCGCTGGTATCGTTCTCTCACAGGCATCTGGAAAATCGTAAAAACAATTTCCCAGTTCAAGGCGACTCGGTAGCTGGGACTGGGACATATTATTTACCAAAACCTAGTTGTCCCCAGACGATAGTGGTGGGCGCTATTGGAAATAGCCCCAGCTAAAAATCATTGGAGCAACTCCACCTTACGAAATGAAATACATCGATCAATCGAATAAATAAATATAAAATAATAATAAGAATAAATAAAAATAAAAATATAAAGCAAATTAATTTAACCTTTTTAAGTAAGAGACACCTTATTACCCTAACAAAACATTTCACAACCAATTCTAAAGATTTCAACAAACACCAACAAGATTGGCGATATAGGTTAAACACAAACATCGCAGTCCTGCCAATAACATGTTATCTTCGATATTTTTCCACAGTGAATCCCTGAATGTTTGATACGCATAAACAGTGGTGCAATATACGATAAAACCGTAAACAATATGCAGACAGACGGATCTGTCCCTTTGAGTTACTTTGAATAACATCACAACATTCATGAGCCATTCCAGGGAATTTCTTATTGACTTAAGTTAGCTATGAGATGACTCTTATAGCTAACTGATGATCTCTTTGACATAGAGTATGGACCATAACATTGTAATTTAATGCAGAGTATTTTTTCACAATTTTTAGTTATTTACCCATCTCAAAAACTACTAGACCGATTTTGATAAAATGATTTTGATACACTCTACCCTAAGTTGAAATATACCTGATTGAACTAAAAAGAATCATCTCGCTATGACTTCTCGTTCGTCTCTTTCTTCTCGAGCAATTCGTGGACAAACATACAGAAATATAGAAACATACATACACGAAATATTTGGAGGCCTTAGCAGATCAACATACCCAAATATTCTCAAATTCCAACGATATCACATACATACACATTGAACTGATAACCTCCTTTTTTAAGTCGGTAAAAATCAATGCTCATTTTAAGAAATCAATCGACTGCCTGTTACGTTCGTAGAATCCTTTGGCCTATACCCCAAGCTATCTGCGCCAGTTACGAACCACTTCTTTTCTACGAAGCATTCTGTTCGTTGAAAAACCAATAGCACGAATACCCTCAACCCTTCGCGCAAAGTAGGTATAAGCCAATTATTGGGTCACTGCGAAGGGCAGGGTAACCTTGACTCGATTGTGAGGGCGATCAATAAAGGTTAGGAACCTCGAGAATACAGTAGAATCGTCTGTGGGTATCTTTACTGCGATGTGCGTATCTGTTATGACGGAGATAATTTTTCTAAGGTTTCTTCATAAGTTGAATGAATCTAAGCAATAGAACTTGGTTAGACAAACAAGACATCGTTAAAAAATATGTTGTCAAGATCTTCATTTGAAGTGTAGTTTAAAATGCTTACACAATCGTGGATTTATAGGCGTCTAAGATAATTTAAGTAGTTAACATATTGATGAATTTGGTACCTACTTATACGATATACCTATACTAAACTGATATTTAATGTCTGACAATAACACTAAAACAACAATTGATTAATTGACAATCAAGTATGTGTGTTTTACTATAAACACAACATGAAGATAAGACCGTAATTATTTCACTAGTTGATAAGTGCCAGCAAGTATAGCAAATATTGGTAATTGTAGGAAACAGAGTTAACTTATCGAAGAATCACGCATCATTTTGTGGGGCTTTATCGAACTGAAACTGTCCTGCTGCTGATAATGATTCAATGTCATACAAGAAATGGCAGTATCTTAGTGACCCATTATGAATTTATCGCACGACCGATAGTAGTGCTTAAAAGGTTTTTAAGAACGAAAAATGCCCAAATAAATATACCCACATATAAATTACCAACAAACAAATAATTTCGCCATTTTCATGTACGGATGACAGCACGTCAAGATAAACACTGCACTATCTTAAGCAATTGTAATAAGGACTATTTTTCAACAAAAATTTATAGTCTGATGTGATGTCGACAATACATGTCTGCTCGATATCTTCGAGCACAGGATACCACTGTTTCGAAAGCGTATAAAATATATTCTCACAATATAACTACACTGGGATGAAATTAGTTTCAATCTTGTATTGATTCACAGTTCATTTTTAAAAAAACCGGCCAAGTGCGAGTCGGACTAGCGCACTAAGGGTGGTGACCGTTTCTGTGACTTTAACTGAATTAGGGAATCCACTTTCTTCCACTTAGCTATAATACCACAATATTTTGTTGACTGCAAATATAACTTTGTTTTTCATAGTGTTTGTATGAAGTACAAAGTTTTGTTTGCGGTTGTTGAAAATGTGCTATATCTCAGAAACCACTAGTTCGATCTCGTTCAAACCAATTTTGGTTGAAAGTGTTTAAGATTAAAATATTTGTTTATACCTACATCATATTATTTTTTTCAAAATTTGCACTCGCTTAGTTTACCACTTTGGAAGCGTCTATCTATCAAAAGTTAGACTTTAAAAGGAAATGGTTTCAGGAACCTCTATGTCATTTTAAGTTCATAGGTTTGACAAAACAATTTTTTTTTTCGGTTTTAGTTTCATGTACCCTCCCTACTTAAAAAAAAAATGTATAAGAATCATAAAGCGGTAAACAGGATAGATCTTTCTACCAAATTTCAACAGTGTGATGCTTATAGTAGCAGAATAAAGTGGCTTTGTCATACGGACAGACAGACAGACAGACATATTTGACGAAACTATAAGGGTTCCATTTTTTGCCAGAAACCCTAAAAAAGCAGTCTCATACAGAGATTAGAGTGTATTGTTTTTCACATTTATTACTAAATTACGAGTACTTTATGGTATTATTCCGTTAGATTAGTGCTCACTTCATTTTGTTGTGTTTAATGTTGACTGAATTGTTTTTTTTTAAAAAAAAACATTGGCAAATCGATTCCTAATCGCTAATTTAACTCTTGTTACTGTGTCCCGACAACATCTCATCCACTTATTGACAACTTTTATAGATAGGTACCTAATTTAATATAACAATTAAGTTCGTAGGAAATGTAACTTAATAAATACTAAGCAACCTTTCTTCAAAAGATTTGCTTACGTAATAGGCATCTAAAAATAAACATTTCCCGTAACAGAAAATGTAAAAACATTTTTTAAAGAATATTTCAACAAAGAATAAAGAAGTTTCAATGTCAAAGTTTCTTTTTACTTTTCTTTTCTTTAACTTTTTTGAAGAATTTACTTCGCATTATTTTATGCGCTTAAAAGATCAAAACATTTCCACTCCGCCGTTATTCAGAGAAGGGTTGTGTACAACGTAAACAAGTTATATCTTCCAGAGTTCGCATTTAGAAAAGTTACCTAAGTCGAAGCTACCTGGCTATCGCTAGGGGGGCATTTCATTTATAGCAGTTCGAAAACAGCTAATAATATTGTGTAACAAAACAAAAACAACTTGGAGCAAGGTTGGAGAATTATTATAATATGAGTATTGCACGAATGTTGAACGTTTTAGTTTGGGGAAATAACGAACTGAAAGAAACTAACGAATTTAGAATTCAAACAATCATGTTTGAATTCTAAATTGTTTAGACCAACTTACTGACATGTTTGTCATCATGAGAATAGAGAAATGAAGACAAAACGATAAGAAATCTAGAGTCTCCTAGCTGACGCAAAAGAATCTAAGATATTTTAATTACTGGAGTAACTACAAAAACTAAAAATGTTCTATATTTTGTGAAGACTGATAGGCACTTTGGATATAAAAAACATCCAGTAGAGTTTAGTTAAGTTTATATCCTTCAAAATCATAATAATAATGATGTTTTATTTAAATTCCATGCATAATAATTAAAGAACTATTAAAATTGGTAACTTATTAACCCATAATATTTAATTACATTTATTATACTTAGGGCTGATTTTTCAATAGTCAGATAATAAATATTCGTCGAATAAAATACAATATGGATAATTTGAAAACTTTACCTAACTGTCCGCAATCATACGTAACTGGCAATTTTTAAAATCTGTCGCTTTATAATTTATCAGTTTGATAAGTTTTATCTGACCATTGAAAAATCGGCCCTTAGACGAGTTTGATTTGAATAATAAATTCTATTTTGTATTTAGTTTAATTATTGTTTGCTTTACTTAACAACTATTTAATGCATGTATCCCGTTCGGGTAAAAGCCTTCAAAACCAATGCAATAATGTCAATATTTATCCTGAAAAGTTCACCAGTTACATAATATTATCGCAGTGCACAAATACGTAAAATCCCAGCACATGAGATAAGTGTGTCGATTCGGTCAGTTCATGGAAACAAAGCGAGATAAAAGTAATTGTCAAATAAATACTGTTATTTGTGTTTAAAACAATATTATTTTTCATTGTTTGGACAAACAGGAGACAGGATAATACAACGTATGACGTAAATTGAATCAAATGCAAAATAATAGGAAACTATCCTGAAAACATATTCAATAAACAGGACAATTCACTATGATGGTAGTAAATTGTCAGCAAAGAAATGAATGATACTTATTATTACTTATGAAGATAATTTAGTACGATAAAAATACAAATTGAAAAAAACCCTAACATAAAAGTAACATGATACCAAACCTCAAATCGATAGAACATAAGGAAGTAAGTCAGATCCCAATGTCAAAAATGTCATCAAATTGTACACTTGAGATAAAATTATCTATAATTTTGATGCAAAAAAACAAAACAAAAATCAGTAAGGATCCACGACACCACAGACAGATACAAAACCACGTTAAACTTATAACACCCCTCTATTTTTACATCGGGGGTTAAAGGAAAAAGTTTTTTCCATTGGTCGAGTTCTATCTGCTCTACGAAATACAAGTTGATAAGATTTTTTGAGGAAAACAGTAATTCACAATAGCCAAACAAACAATAACAGTAATTAAACAAAAAGCTTAGCTGCATGGAACAAAAAAACAAGTAATTGGAATAAAACGATAGCAGCATCCATCATAATATTATTCCCAAATTCGATAAGTGTCAAAACAAAATTTACGCCACACATTGTTTTTGGTAAACGAGATAAACACTTCAACGGAATGTAATATAATCCAATGAAAAATAGTTTGAACGCGGTCTATTAATTATTTCATTGGTAATTAGCTATATAGATTTGTTGCATTTTGCAGCTAAACAAACTTTTCCTTTATGCTTCCGCAACGAAACGCAACATTTTCAGAATTTACCTACTATAGAAATCTAGGGTAGTAGTAACAGTCTCAGATATACTATCTCCTTAATGGGATTTTGTTTAACAGGTTAAGGACCGGAGCGGTCCCTGTGGGTGGATACTATTACTTTGCCAAAACAGAATTAGCGGTCCCTTGGGACCGCCGCGACTCACCTGCCTAGAATTACATTGACCGCCAGTTGTCTATTGAAAATGTAAGAAACGCGGACCGCCATGGCTCATCTGGGCTAGTAGCTATAACATATTGAAAGGGGACATGGAAATTCTTGAAAAATATGTATTTTTGAAACTTAAAAGTAGTAATATGAAAGTCGAGTTAGTTTTAAATTACTTTTTATTAAAATAATTCGTTTTATAATAAAAAAGTATCAAAACTTAAATTAAATCCTTATAAATTAAAATAAGTAGTACCTATTCATTAAAAAATAATATATTTTTTATTAGATATAATTAGTTTTATGTCAATAAGAGATCAAAATTTAGGTGAGAGTCATATAAAATTAGTAGTGTTCATTGAAACAATCAAGACAATAATGAGGTTGCCGTTGCCCTTCACATGTAAGGCAATAAGTTACAGCAGCAAAGATGAGTAAGTTACAGATATGACAATTATCAAAATTTCATTAATTTTTGTGTATGTTAATGATTATCAATCAATACATAGTATTAAATCAGACTTGCAGAATGTATGTTCGCCTAAAACTTTACAACTGCTGGACCGATTTTAATACGGTTTCACTATTAGATAGAGCGTAATTGCCAGATTGCATACATTCAAATTCGTTGTGTTTCATGAATATCAGTCTACCCGGAAGAATTTGGGACGGACCGGACCGCCAGTTTATCTATAATTTTCAAAACAACATCTCGTTTGTATTTTTTCAGTTGCGTGAAAAGATAGTAGTTAAACTTAAAAAGTACTTTATTACTACATAGTATCAAATCGTCTAATACGGTTCAAGTGAAGAAGTCAAATGATTTTCTCTTCTGCATTCGACTTAATCTTTGAGGACTTTCTTTCGATAATTCGGGAATTCCCCCAAAATAGGAGATGTTTTTGTCATCATATAAATAGAACGCAATTCATTTTCGTTGTTTATATTTAGTTAGTTGCATTCATCCGGGCTGTCCGGACCCGGCAGCATGTCTAGGTTTTAGCAAAGTTATTTAGCTAAGTGGGAACAAATTCCGGAATTTAAAACGTGTTAAGAAAATCAGTATTTTTATTGGTATATCTGTCCTATGCTTGGCGGTATATTTCAGTATTTTTTTGAGATGCCTCTGTATTTTCATAAAATTTAATCTGGTCACACTGACTGGTTTTCAGTCAAGCATCTTCTAGTACGAAATGGTACAGGGAAGGGACTACACGCTTTCCTTTTCGTGCCATTTCCGAGGACCGCCGAACCGGGACCGCTTACATTGTTTTTGACTTAAATGACAAACTTTGAAACTAGCGGTCCAATGGACAGCCAATAAAAAAAACTTTCTTCTCGTTAATATGATTGCATTATCAAAAAACTAAAAACAGGTATAGCATATTTGAGTGATTCTTTATCCATATGCATTTAATTTAATTTGGCAATAATCGTCAAAAATTCTCGGTCCTTAAGCTGTTAAAGACTGGACAATAAATCAATAAATGGTTAGAGTTGGATGCAGGCAGCTTGCAATTAAAGAGAACCCAATGTGATCTGAACATTATGATGATGTCTTTGATAACATAAGTATTTAAAAATTCTTAAGATATTCAGGATGACATATGACTCAGCTCTCTAAAGCACGTAATGAATTCATGCAACTGTATCTACTTCAGGCACAACTTCAGAAACTTATCGTCAGTATTTATCTATACTAATATTATAAAGCTGAAGAGTTTGTTTGTTTGTTTGTTTGTTTGTTTGTTTGTTTGTTTGTTTGTTTGAACGCGCTAATCTCAAAAACTACTGGCCCGATTTGAAAAATTTTTTTTACGTTGGATAGTCCATTTATCGAGGAAGGCTTTAGGCTATATAACATAAAGATACGACTCATAAGACCACAGCAGAAATGAAAAATGTTGCGAAAACGGGAGAAAGATATTCCTTTTGAGAGCTTCCGCTGCATACGCTGCGGAAACCACTTAAGTTACACAAAAATCATGTATGACAGGATTGTTCAACATTAAGAGTTCTATAATAAAGTCCGCGACAGCATATGTCTATCTTTTATGGTTGACTTACTACAACCTTTTTTATGTCAATAAATTTGTAAAAAAAATAATGCATCATTTTTAGAGGTGTATTGTACACACAGGTATTTATTCTTATCAAAATAAATACATTCATCATCACGAGCATTTCATTTAGAACAAAGTTGCTCTTTATATCATTTGATTCCAATAAATATCTTAGTAGCTATCACTGTTTTAACATAACTCCGCACCAAAATAATGTTCGCAGCTTAAGTACAACGTGCGCTTGCGCTAATATATTATAAAGCTGAAGAGTTTGTTTGTTTGAACGCGCTTATCTCAGGAACTCCTGGACCGATTTGAAAAAATATTTCTGTGTTGGATAGCTTTTTTAACGAGAAAGGCTTTAGGATATAAAACATGACGCTGCGACGGGAGGGGAGGGAGCAAACTCAAAACGCGCGGACGAAGTCGCGGGGGACCGCTAGTATATTATAAAGCTGAAGAGTTTGTTTGTTTGAACGCGCTTATCTCAGGAACTGCTGGACCGATTTGAAAAAATATTTCTGTGTTGGATAACTTATTTACCGAGAAAGGCTTTAGGATATAAAACATGACGCTGCGACGGGAGGGGAGGGAGCAAACTCAAAACGCGCGGACGAAGTCGCGGGGGACCGCTAGTTATTCAATAAATATCACAACTGCATCATAAGCGTCTCTAGGAACACAAATCCTTGTATCGATCTATGAGCGGAAAACGTATCAATGGCGGAAAATAACAAGACTCCATTGATACTGGAATTAAGTGGAATTGTTATAATTAACATTTACGTAAGTATATAAATCAATTTCCTATTGTTTTACCTGGGTTTAGTTAAACGAACTGAATATTCAACTATTACTGTTATTTGTCAATGCAGTCCCGAATTCAAATATTTTGTGAGCAACACAAGTTTCCTTCCTTATTTTTGCGTAATATCAAAATTCTGGTTTAATAATTCTATTTCAATAACAGCAGAAACTTTACCTCTCAAGTTAAGACTTGTTTAATCTTAAGTTTGTTTCTTTTGTTCTCCCCTTGTAAGAACACTTTTTCGTAATATGCTAAGGGGAGCATTCTTTTATTACTTATTTCGAATATTTTAGTACCTACGTGTTGAAACATGTCATATCTTTAAACATTACTTGTCAGACTCGAAACTGAACAATCTTACCTGACCTTTTTAATCCTATTTCACAGGTAGTAACAACACGAATGTGGAGTTTTTGCACGTTTTCAACTTTGACTAGGTAGGTATATTTCTTTGGGGTCCAAAGTCTACTGGGTCGTAGCTTTATCTCTTTTTAGCATCATCATATGCTGTTGAAACAGGTTTTATTGTGTAGAGATCAAAGTTCCATTTTTATACGCAATATCAATGCATTCAACTCAAATATACATGAACGATCGGTTTTAATTAACATTTTATTTACATCCATTGTTAATAAATCTCTTTCTTTGCAGAGGTTTTATTTAGTAAAGGTTCAGATTACAATGGCTTTGTTGGACTCCTCTTGGGAGTTGTATCTAAGTAACATTTAATCGCAGTACGAATTGGCATATTAAAGGTCAAGATTCCCTGACACCGTGATATGGGCGTGTGCGAGATCATTGGCTATAGCTCGTGTTGCGATGTTATTAAACCTTTATGATTGTCATCGATAAACTCAACACGCGGCGAGATAGCAATTTGTAAACAAGTTCACGTGTGCTTTTTCGTATGTCATTTAAAAAAATGCTATAATGTGAATGCTATTCTAGATATTATGTAACGCAAACTCTGATTCATCAAGGTTGGTGGATTTGCATTATCATAGCTAACTCCTAATTATTGCTTGGTGGCCATTTCAAAATGTTACTACTAAATATAAAAAAACTGGATATCACGCACAATTAGACTTCATCTTAGTTTGAAGACTTTCTGACAAGCAGGTTGCTCTTAAACAGAGCGAAGTTGGTTATGCATGGAATTTAAATAAACTTTAAAATAAATGGATTTTAAAATAAATAGCATAGCATCCAAAAATCTACAAACATTTTTCAAGAGCACAGTATAGATTTCTGATATAGTTTATCACATTACTGATGCAACTTTTAGGTATGCAGTACAATATAAGTTTGCACAAAGATAATGTTACGAGTATCCAGATGGATTTGATAAGACTTGTCGGAATGTAACAACTCGGAGCTCATTTATTTGTTATTGATAACGAGGTCCTAGGCTCGATCGATGGATATACTCGTGGTAACTTTGTGTAATTTTCGCTACTACAATACTGTCCTTTTATTCCAGGTTATACGTCTGGGATTATCTTTAGGGCTTATTTAGCCCATAATAAATATTATAATCCAGAAAAGACCGGCTTATTCAAGAAGTCAATCCATGGTCCCGAATTTGTTAACAGTCTGAAATATTGAAATATGGTACTAAAGATAGGAATCTAGACCTCTAGAAGCAACGGAAGATTTGTTGATATGAAAATCCGTAAAATACATGTCAATAGAAAACTCATCACGTTTTAGTGCTGCTGTGTCTGTACACCGGAAAAAACATTTTCATGCGCATCGTTTTCACGTGCTTAGCAACCATTGTATAGGTATTCATGTTTGGGTTCTTCAGTGTGAACCAAATAAACAATGCACTTGTACAGATTATGCTATCGAGTTTCTTAGCCACTGTATCCGATGCACCCCCTACAACAGAACTCCTTGACACTGCCACCATCATCTGTCAAAATGATGTGGCCAATGATGATGAAGAGAAACAAATGTAGAGAAAAGAACCCGAAAAAAGTATCTCTTCCTTCAGTACCGTCGACGTCGAAATCAGTGAACCCAATAGTGCCAAACAAATCCAATCACCTGTATTTACCACTAGCGGTCCCCCGCGACTTCGTCCGCGTGTTTTGAGTTTGCTCCCTCCTCTCCCGTCGCAGCGTCATGTTTTATATCCTAAAGCCTTTCTCGATAAATAAGCTATCCAACACAGAAATATTTTTTCAAATCGGTCTCAGCTTTATAATATATTAGCGCAAGCGCACGTTGTACTTAAGCTGCGAACATTATTTTGGTACGGAGTTATGTTAAAACTGTGATAGCTCCTAAGATATTTATGGGAATCAAATGATATAAAGGGCAACTTGGTTCTAAATGAAATGCTCGTGATGATGAATGTATTTATTTTGATAAGAATAAATACCTGTGTGTATAATACACCTCTAAAAATAATGCATTATTTTTTTACAAATTTATTAACATAAAAAAGGTTGTAGTAAGTCAACCATAAAAGATAGACATATGCTGTCGCGGACTTTATTATAGAACTCTGAATGCTGAACAATCCTGTCATACATGATTTTTGTGTAACTTAAGCGGTTTCCGCAGCGTATGCAGCGGAAGCTCTCAAAAGGAATATCTTTGTCCCGTTTTCGCAACATTTTTCATTTCTGCTGTGGCCTTAAGAGTCGTATCTTTATGTTATATAGCCTAAAGCCTTCCTCGATAAATGGACTATCCAACGTAAAAATAATTTTTCAAATCGGGCCAGTAGTTTCTGAGATTAGCGCGTTCAAACAAACAAACAAACAAACAAACAAACTCTTCAGCTTTATAATATTAGTATAGATTTACCGGCATAATTCTATCAATTGAGATTACCATGGGGTTTTCTTAAATTACCGCAAAGGAAATCGTCCAGTTTCATGCTCAAGTATTAACATAATTAGTAAACAAACGATTTACGCTCACAGAATCCGATTTTTACCGCGATTTCCTCTAACTAAAAACCCAAACCGTTGGGAATCCCGCGCGCAAACGGATAAAACCTTCACACAAGCATATTGCAATGCCAGCCGACACGCACACAATCACACAACTGCACAGAGTCATTACCTTGCTTAAACGATATGGGGGAGGTAATTCCATGTACTATCCGCTATCAGATACTCGAACTCGTTGCGACTTGCGACCTGCAGAGAAATGCCCCACAAACACTAGCGTCCGATATCAGGAATTTCTATAACAAACACGCACACTATCACAAATTCCGAGGAATCGCGTTCAGCGGCTCCAAGCGCTACGCACACACTGACAGTTAGCCCGTATCCACGAAGCCGGTATAAAAGCATGGATGCGTCACCAAATGAGCATTCTTCAACAAGCGCTCAAAGCGATACCACGTCCCTTCGCGAAGCTAAGTTGTGAAATTGTTGTGACATAATTCACGATCGGAACTCGTGTGCCTACAAGTGGAATTGAACGTTAAACCAACACAAATTGGATTGCATATCGTGTCAAGTGCAAGTGTATCTGTGAAAATTCACACCCAACAGTGGAAAGTGTTGAGCAATTGTGATTTCGAGATCAAAAGTATAAACTTATCCAGCAAAATGTACAAGGATTCAGTTGTGCCCGTAAAACCGGAGTCCTTCAGTGGAGTTGCAGCCAAAAGGTGATTATTTAATATGGTGTAATACTTTTACCCCTTAGTTAGGTAGGTACAGCGATTGTTGATCAAAAAGATTAAAATTTTATTACTCGCTAGCAAAACTATATTTATTTTTTACCCCTTTAATACGAAAATAGTTTCAACAAAATATGAGGCTTAAGAGATATATACAACTATTGGATATATAATATTCTGGAAGTGCTTAGGAAACCACATAAATTTCCATTTCAATTACTATTTATCAAAAGTAAATATCGGTACGGAATTTAACCCAACTTTTGTCAGCTTATGTTTTATGTGTACACTTGAGTCCGATGACCTCAAAATTGCAAATAAAAAACATTTTAACATCTTTGCAAGATAGCTGATCAACTCTGACTGTGATTTGAGAAATCAGGATTTGTTTTGAATATTAGCAAGGTTCTCCATCACTTCAAATCTAGCTCAAAGGTTTTAGACAGTATATTTTTTACTCTTGGCTCCACATGCACTGGTTAGATTTTTATAACGTACAATCCAAACTTTTCAAAAATAATTGTAGTAATCTTTTTATTCTTTCCTTACAGCCCAATCGGCCAGTGCATCAAAACGGTGCTGCTTCGAGCATGCATCGAAAAGAGGTTGACTGTAGGCCTCTTACCAGCCATACAGTATCTCTCCAGCAACTGTAACGGAGCCCTATTCTGCCTCACAACAGAAGCACCACCGGGAGACAGCGCTACACACATGCATGAAGTGCTTCTACAGGCCTTCTGCGTTGAAAACGACATTCATGTCATTAAGGTAACTATCTTTACAATTACTTAATTATATCATATTAATTTGATTGTCATTAGCATCAAGAGCATTTCATTCATTCATTAAATTGACCTCATAATTATGGCTTCATATTTAGCTGCTCTTTTTTCAATTCAAATGTTTGCAAAATTATTAATTTCTTATTTTCATTGTCTATAGGTTGACTCAGCAACCAAATTGAAGAAGTTACTGGGGTGCTGCTCTACCGGAGTTGACTTCAGCTGCGTGCTGGTCCACTATCCCTACACGGACCCTTTTAGCGACAGCCAAGAGATAGACCTCTCGATCCTCACAGAATCAGAGAGAGACCTGATTGACCACTGCGAGGCCAACTGGGGCTACTCCCAGATGCCAGTGATCAAGCTACCGGAGAAGTGAATATAATAGGCGGAAATTGTCGAGAAAAAAAAATTACCGACGCCACCGTCGTGCCTTTGCCATGTGGCAGCCATTTTCCCTTTTGGCTTTTAACGCCATCTTGTGTTCGATTTTTGAACTTCAGTTCACTGTGCCGGTGGGCCTGGATACGAGTGATTTGATGTGAGGAGAAATTGTGTTACTGACTATTCGATTTCAAATTGTATCTGCTAAAATGTCAAAGATTTGAGAAAATCCTAAATTGTCGCTTATCTTTTTAATTGAACCTTGTCAAAAGTAAATGGTATCTAATAAGAACTTGTAATCTCTTGTTAATTAAAATAAATATGAAGCGTATCTGATATAAGTAACATAAGACGTTGAAGATGTACTTAATAAATAGAATATTATTGTATGATTGGAATAGAGACTACATTAGCAAAGAATAATTAATTACCTATGTACTTAAAATAACAGGTCATTCAGTACAGACCTAGCGATATTTTGTATTTTTGTAAGTTTAAGATTTTCATGGACATATCCATTGTAGCAAAACTAAAAAAAAGGAAATAAAAGTTATGCATATTGAGAATTTATTGTTTTGATTTCAAAATTTGACCCAAAAGAAAATAGGGTAACAAGGTAGTGATACACCTGAAGCAAAAAACTATTGATGAAATAGGAAATCACTTTTGCAACACTTAGATGTGGGAAATATCTATTTGGTTTTTGAAAAATAATTTAAATAAATCAAACCGCCTTTATAAAACTGACTAAATAGCTTAAAACAACAAAAAAATTTAAGCTTTTTATTTAGTTTTTAACATCGGTCCACAAATGAATGTGATATGAGGTAATACATATAAACGAAAATTATAAAACAGCTTCACAGAATATAAATAATGCAGCTCTCCAACTGAGAAAAGAAATCTACGAGTAAGTTTATTTTCTTGCAATAGCAATATTCTGCTTTCTTTTCTATAACATTCATTATTATTTACAGTATTAGAAATAATGATAATTTAATAATAGCGGGAAATATGATTTTGAAACGTATTTTATCGTTAATATATCATAAAAGAATCTATTACATAAGAGAGAAACAACACTATTTTTGGATTACAAAACCAAAATGCACTTAAAAGTCTTAAATAAACTCTTCACCATTGAAAGGAAAGGAATCCGTTTTAGGCAAACAATTTCTTTTTGGAGTCGGTGCTGTGATAGTTGATGCTTGATGGTCAAAGTGATGGCACCGACTCCAAAAAGAATTTGTTTGCCTAAAACGGATTCCTTTCCTTTCTATGGTGAAGAATTTATTTAAGACTTTTTAGTGCATATTGGTTTTGAAGAGGGTTTTTACTTTTTTTTTAAAGTTTATTTTATTTCTTCATTTTTAGTGATTACATAAGAGGGGGGGGGGGAGTTGCACCTTATGATTCTATTTTTTAAGAAGCTACAAATTACCTTTCATAGGTTCCGTAATTATAATTACTGAACTCCTAAGCATTAAGGAGTTCCACTATCAGCTCAGCCCCACAAGATGTTGACTATCAGACGTAACAACACGTCAACATTAAGATTCTAGTAAAGAAACACTAAACGTGCCTTTAAAATTTGAGGGTTTCCCTCTATTACACGGCTTGCGGCACCCACTGTCATCTTATTGAAAAACAGAGTTTATGGTTCAAAATTTCACTATAGCTGCAGCAATACCTACTTAATTTGTCTCACTGTCAAGTCCAAAAAATGTTCATTCGCAATCTGGGGCAAAAAACCAAATTTACACGGTGTTTTCAGGCGGTCACTCTATTTACTTACAAGGTACAATACAGGCTCTATTGTTTGTGTAAAGGTTGCTGGTTCAAGTCCCGCCCGTGCGCAAAAACAAAAAATTTTGGTTTCTTATTTCATCTTTATGAATCAACATTCAGTTACAACAAATATGAACTCGAAAACTACTAAACTGATTTCAACGATATTTACACTGGCCCTTAGATTAAAAAAAGAATACCTTATCCTTGACACAGTACCTTTTTTTCGATTTATTCGTAAACAAACACAAAAACCGGCCAAGTGCGAGTCGGACTCGCGCACTGAGAGTTCCGTGCCAACTTTAACTGAATTAGGGAATCCACTTACTTCCACTTTGTAAAACACCACAATATCTTGTTGACAGCAAATATAGCTTTGTTTTTCATAGTGTTTCTAAGAAAAACAAAGTTATGTTTGCGGTTGTAGAAAATGTGCTATACAGTGGTGGTCATATAATGGGGAAGATTACGCAAAACTTTTTGGTAGAGGGCGCTGTGTGTTTGTTACATGTCAAATATTGTTGATTTGAATCTTTTGTGGATTTGTGAACTTTTTTTGACTCTTGTTTGATGACCCTTGTTTTGTGGACTTTTGTGGACTCCTGGCGTGTAGATAGGCTAAAGAAAGTGTTGAGAAAACGTGGAGCTTCGTTAAAAAGGAAAAAAGCTGACCTAGTCGACAGGTAAGATAACATAGTGTTTTTATACTTTTATACGTTTTGATAGCAATGTAGGATTAAATTTGATCGAATAAAGTATAAACTAAAAGCTTCTTGTAAAAAAAAATTCCAGTTTTATCATTTCCAAAGGATAAAAATTTGTTAACGCGCCATAACCTCTAAAATATAGTTATGTTTTTATCATTCCTAGATTAGAGGTCTATGACGTAGGCCACCAATCTATGGAGGCCTACGACAGGAACTTCAACTTTGTAAATCCATTACAAGAGTAGTCCTGAACCCCAAATGAGTGAATTAATTAATTTTAATTTAAATTTAAAGTTTCCTCTTCTCAATGCCTTTTCCAATTTTTTCCTTTGCTGTGGTGGATCACTGGGGAATTTCTAGAAACCTATTACTCCACTCCCAATAGCTGTACAGCGCCCCATTTTTTAATAAACTTCTTAAAACAGCAAAGCAACAAATATTTGTATGGGTTTTGACAGTTCCTGAGTAACAAACATTTGGCGCCCTCTATAAGGAACTAATTTGACAGTTTTCTTCCCCAGTTAGATTTTTATCAAACTAAGTCGTAAATCTAATTGCATGCATTTTTTTATTTGTCTCGCTTTTGTAAATCTGTTCATTTAACAAAGCTTTATTCAATTAAAACATAAGATCCACTAAAAATAAAAAGATAAACTTTTTAACCTACTTCTAAATAAAGTATCGCATAATGTTCCTATTAAATGGCTGGTCACGTAATTAAGAACGCTAAATAGTTTATAACTTTATTCCAATTTTAAAAGACAACACTGAATAGATTTGTGGTATTAGGTCACTGTTTATATAGTTTTGGCACTAATTATGACTATTTGTAAAGATTAAAAGTGATTGTTTCTTATAAAAAATAATCGGAAAAAATAAAAGCTGTGATAAATCTACCAGGGAAGTAATAATAAAACTTCGCCGGAAGTATTGGTCTTATAAAAGATTGCCGACCATCCGCAATGTTACAAACGATGGTTTACCATGCCTTTAAGCATTTTGCTACGTATCTAACTAACTACGAATGTTCTTCGTGTACCTAGTTATAGAAAAACATCTCCTCGAGATGACCGAAACATCGTTCGTCTGGCAAAACAAAATCCTTCTAAAGGGTCCAATCAGCTCAAAAAATAAAATTTTGGTGAAACAACTCTTCAGCAATCTCAGCACGCACTATTCGAAGACGTTTGGTAGAAAAAAAAAAGCATGGGAGGATAGCAAGAAAGTTACCCTTGTTGAAACTTTGCCACAGGGAAGCCCGGCTTGGATATGCCAGAAAGAAAGTATAAAAGCTGGTCTTTGCAACAGTGGAAAAATGATCTTTTTTGTGACGAGACAAAAATTAACAGAGTAAGTTTGATGGAAATGGATGTGTATGTCGTCTCCCAAATACAGCATTCGACCCTAAGTACACGAGACCTAATTAAAGCTCGGTCGTGGAAATGAGAAAATTTGGGGGTGCTTTTCTGGACATGGTGTTGGACTTTAAAGTTTATAGGAGCTCAACATGGATCAATTCCAATACAAAAATATACTCGAAGAAACAATGCTGCCTTATGCTGAAGACGTTCTACCGGTTATTTTGTCATTTCAGCATGACAATGATCTAAAACACACTGCACGTACCGTGAAGGAATTTCTTAGCGCGGAAACAGTTTCTGCTTTAGACTAGGCTGCTAACAGTCCGGATCTAAACCCAATAGGGAATCTGTGGTTTCAAGTTAAGAATAAGGTCTCAAATACGCTGTGTGGGTATTTAAGAGATCTTTACGACGTTTTTTTATAAGAATGGAACCATATTTCTGTTGCGAAATGTAGAAAAAATGATAGAGTCAATGCATCACCGGTGAAAAGCAGATATGCTATTAACAATTAATTTTAGTTAAAATGCATGAAAAAAGCTTTTAAAATTTGCTGCGCTTCAATTTTTTGCGATTTTTTCAATGTAAGCATCATACAAAAAAAACTTGGGCAGTTGAATAAATTGTTCTTAATTATTTGTCCAGCTTCAGTACTATAGAAATGTTTTACTTTGGTAAAATAAATTAAAATTGAGACAAAAATGTTTGCTATTTTAATCCTTACTCCTAAACTACGTTGCTCTATTAATGTAGCTATTTTATAACATAACTTGTTGTTTTTTAGATGGTACACATCTCTGGGTATGACAGGTTTTAAATTACAAATTCTGTAACTTCTAATCGTTCTTAATTATATGACCACAACTGTATCTCAAAAACTTCACGTTCGATCCCGTCCAAACCAATTTTCGTTCAAAGTATTTGTTAAGATCTGCATTATATATTACATTTTTCAAAATTTACACTAGCTTAGTTTAGAAGTTAGATGGGGGGGGGGACGCCCATTTTACCACTCTAGAATCGTCTAGCTATGAAACGTTAGACTTTAAAAGAAAATGGTTTAAGAAACGTCTGTCAATTTAAAAGACCTATCCACACCCCACACGCATAAGTTTGACTAAAAAATGATATTCGGTTTTAGTTTCATGTATGGGAACCCTCCCTTAAATATCATTATTTTTTGTTCTTTGTATGGGAATCGGAAAGCGGTTAACAGGATAGATCTGCCTACCAAATTTCAACAGTGTGATGCTTATAGTTACAGAATAAAGTGGCTGTGATATAAGGACGGACGGACGGACAGACAGACAGACAGACAGACAGACAGACAGACATGCAGACAGACAGACTTGACGAAACTATAAGGGTTCCGTTTTTTGCCATTCGGCTACGCAACCCTAAAAAGGAAATGACCATTCTTCGCCAAGTCGCGGACGGCGATGAAACATATCCCTAAATTACGAGTTTAACTATTTTCAGGGATATCCAGGTTTTTTATCTAGCAAAACCTTTTTTTGGGAAGTTTAGCATGAATTATACTTCTCATAGTGTTAGAGCAACCCGTCCAATCCTTTTGACTTTCCAATCCCATTCCAATCAAATTTCCCGCCAGTAATATAAGAAGGTTCTGGAACCCGGAAACAGGAAAAAAAGGGAATGAACATAAGAATGACCGCCCGCCCAATTCACTCACAAATCTCAAACAACACCACTCTCGAAAAGTCGAAAAGAAGCTTCAAGCAGCCGGCTGCAATCTACTGCACGTGCACAAAAACCCACAAGACGCCAGTGTTGAGTGTTAAAACTATCATAAAGCAAATCAGAATCACTGAAGACTACGTACGGCGACATCAAGGAAACCTTACAAGGCAACTGTCCTCTAATTCACGTAAGTCCTCATCCCATTACCTACCTGAGTTCTGACCAACTTCTTTTGCAACCTAAATTTCCTATGGGTTTACAATCTATCGAAGGAATCATCCAATAACACCCTAACATTCTGGCCTACAGAGCCGGATTTTCATAATTCGTACCGTAAATTTAGTTGTTAAAAGTTGCGTCATCCATCTTTGTTCACATGAGCCATTTACAAATTAACAAAAAACAAGCATTTACACCATTTTAAGTTTCAACATTCATCACATACTGATACAACATAATAAGTTATCATAACCAGTGTTTTCATATACTTTTCTTGTGGTTTCTAATCGTACTTTATGCAAAAATACGAAAACAAACATCGTAGTAAGTAGTTGCGGCGGCCATTCTTCCACGGGTCCCTACTACAACATCCAAGTGTCACGTATGGTTGGTGAACTTACGTGAACTTATCATTTCAAGCGTTGTTTTATTTTGTATCATTAACACTTAAAACTTATTTTGTGACGGTTTAGTGCAACATATAACACTGAAACCTATCAATCATCATTTGTGGTGTTTACGTAACATATTATAGCGTATTACACATTTTATCATTATTTGGAGAGTCCATTGTAGGGATCGCTGTATCATTTATCAAGCGTAACAAATAACGCTATCCAACACATACCTTATACATAACTTATTTCATCTTTTCAAATTGTGATCAAATCATACAATTGGTTACCTCTACAACAACAAAATTGTGCTTATCAATCAAGGTCCTTCGAATAACTAAAGTGTAAGGCCTCCGGAGTAAGTCCCCGACCAACAATAAAAGTTATCATAACATTTTAATTTTGTGTGTTTATAACTTAAAACTTAAAGTTTATCAAACAAACCCTTTTTTAACATTATCTAAGTATATCAGTGCTGTGAAATGTTAGGTACCATTTTGTGGTTATTAATCAAATATAAAAGTTTTTATCAAAATGAGTGAATCATTAATTTCTCACTTTGAAAGTAAAAGAAACTTAGCTCATAAGCGTCTTGAGGATGCTGTGATATGGGCAAGAAAATGTCTTAAGGATTCCACTGTGTTACCTCGTTTTGAAACTTGGTGTTCACGCCTTGACATTATCTATCATAGAAACATTTAATGAAGCACACAAACTTAATTTCTGAATTAAAAAAATCAAAAGCTACAGATGAGAGAATTGTAAGTGAAAGTATATATCAGGAACAATCTGATGATATGTATTTTGAGGTTTTAGAAGCAAAACGTGTTTTGTTACCCGAAGAAATTTTTTTCTTCGGGTAACAAAACACGTTTTGCTTCATTCACGGGCAATCAAAATTAACTTCAAATCATTCCAAATCAAAGTCAAATACTAAACTTCCTTCAATTAGGCTGCCTGTTTTCTCTGGTAATTTCAAAGATTTCCCTGGGTATTAAGACCTGTTTATAACACTTGTCCACAACAGGACAGATTTATCAAATGTTGAAAAATTTCAATAGGTTCAAAATTTAAATTCTACCTATAGTCATACGTCTTACGGCAAAATTTCATTCATATTATGATAGATGATATAATTACCTTTCCTTTGACACCTGTTAAATAAAAATCGGTGAAAAAGTTTGGCTTGTATAAATGCCTATTTGTTATTTAAAAAAAGTGGCGCCATCTCTGTTCCTAAGGGGTAAAACTGTCGCTGCTGCGGGTGAAATCGCTTATTTTGGTCCTTACTATCACTGTACAAAGTGGCTTGCTTTAATCACAAAGTGCAGCTTTTAAGTCATAAGACGTATGACTACTACAATCTTCTCTCTCTGGTGAGCCAGTGAACATCATTAGATCATATCCAATATCAGATGTTAATTATTTCAGTGCATATTCAGCATTAAAAAATAGATATGACAATAAGCGTTACTTGGCATTTATGTGTTGGGAACAAATAAACAATTTAAAAACAATGTCCAGTGGCTCGGCCACACAAATGAGAACTGTCTTGAACATAATGAAAATCTTGCTATGGTTAATGGCCTTGGGCTTCCAACTCAAAATTGGGATTTGGTTTTATTTCATTCTTTGTTAACAAAAATTTATAAAAGTTCTAGAGTTTCCCCGCTTTGAGCAGTTAAAAGGTTTTATTGAAGACAGATGTAATGCTTTAGAACGTTCTAACCTAACAAATAATTCAGTATCAAATATTTCAAATTCAAATAAAGTTCATTCACAGCCCAAGTCATATCAGCCAAAACAAACATCAAAAATGATACTAGCACAGTCAGCTGGGGCTACGTGTGTTTTATGTGTTCGCACGGCCCCTGACGGGTCAGGCTTATCATTTTTATTGTTAACCAATCCTGATTACAACTACATAATGTTTACTTTGACATGCTCTTGTTCTTACATATATTTCTTAAGGATATAAATCACTCACTGTAATATGCCAATTTATTAGCCTAAGTTTAAATTATATAAGAATAGTCATCTGTTACAAATGACACAAAACGAAACTTCTACAATTTTCGCATATTCTGTGTGATACTTCTTTACGCATGCGCTTGAGTATCTCGGCTACAACGCGAATGCTTCGTTCTCTTTTGTTTAGCTACCCGCGCAGCTGTAACATTTTATCGGTTTAGTTAGGCGCATTAGGGCTAATTCTCATTATGGCAACCGACTCGCTAATGGACTAGTTCTCATTATGGCCACTTCTCATTTTGGCTACTTCTGATTAGGGCTTCTTCTCATTAGGGCTACTTCTCACTTGGGCTACTTCTCATTAGGGCTACTTCTCATTACGGCTACTTATCATTAGGGCTATTTCTCATTAGGGCTACTTCTCAAAATTTGGGAATGTTTATTGAAATAAGTACATAAAGATATTTATAAAGATGTTTATTCATTCATTCATTCATTCATAAGAGAACAATGACAAAGTTTTAAGAATAAATCAACAAAAATTGAACCAATGTAATAGGAAAGTATTCAATATATTATAAGTCTTACCTCTTGTAATTACTTCAGTCTGGTTTGAAAGTAACATTTATTTATTTATAACATACACAAATTAACAGATAAAGATAAGTTAACATTATTAGTTGTCACTTCTTCGAATTACTATAATTTCCATAAAATCAATATAAATCCACACAATAATCAACAAACAATAATAATTAGGTATATCTTTATATAAGCATAAATCAACACAATAATTAACAATCAGTTTTATAAGATTCCTTTTTTTAAGAAGCTGGTAATAATAATAATAACAATAATAATAAATATCATGTGACGTTCCCACACATCGCCATCTAGTCCCAAAGTAAGCTACTCAAAGCTTGTGTTATGGGTGCCAGACAACGAATATAATACTTAAATACTTTTTTTTTGTAAATACATACATGATATACATAGAAAACACCCAGACCAATACAAACAGACATGTTCATGCACACAAATGTTTATACTGTGCGGGGATCGAAACCGCACCCGCTGCGTAGTAGGCGATTTCTCGACCACTACACCAGACGGGTCGTTAAATAACTTTTTTTTTGAAAGATACTAATTACATACATTGCTCTGATCCCAATGCACTTGTGTTATGGAAATCAGACACAAGGGTGGTACCACAACACCCAAACCCGAGAAAATATAGAAAAGATCGTTTTCTACATTGACCCGACCGGGAATCGAACACGGAACCTCACGAGATGGCGACGCTTGAAACCAGCGTGCTAGCCACTTGACCACGGAGGTCGTCAATAGTCAATAGTCAAGTTGTTTTCTTTAAAATTTAATAAATGTTATTTGACTATTTTTTAGTTTCGTAAGTACTTTTTTGTACTTTTTGTCGAAATGAATGTACTTGTTATACTTTATTTGTTTGAAATTGACTGTTCTTGAATTTGGCGTCAAAATGCTTGGATTCTTTTTCGAGCTTCTGTAAAAATAAAAATAAACTTGGACTCTTGGGAATTTTCACAATCATCCGATGTGATCCGATTTTCACAATCACCCCTCAAGAGCGTTGGTAGTGCGGTGGCGTCGTCCAGAGCAACTAAGAAGCGAAGGGTTCATTCTTGGATACAACTGTTTTGCAAAGTATATTAAAAACGTTTCAAACAATGGTCATTACGATTCATTTTCGATAATATCTGTTAGTTTTTGGTAACCCTCTGGAATATTCTTTGTGGGTAGAAGTGGTGAAATATTTTTTTTATTAATATTTTAATTCAAATTTAATTCTTTCGCATTCTTCTATGTGAGTTATAATGTCTTCTTTAAATGTTACTTTCAAACCAGACTGATATAATTACAAGAGGTAATACTTATAATATTGAATACTTACCTTCTTAAAATTTATGTCATTGTTCTCTTATGAATAAATGAATGAATAAACATCTTTATATACATACAGACAGTACTTATTTCAATAAACATTTCCAAATTTTGAGAAGTAGCCCTAATGAGAAATAGCCCTAATGATAATTAGCCCTAATGAGAAATAGCCCTAATGATAAGTAGCCGTAATGAGAAGTTGCCCTAATGAGAAGTAGCCCAAGTGAGAAGTAGCCTTAATGAGAAGTAGCCCTAATCAGAAGTAGCCAAAATGAGAAGTGGCCATAATGAGAACTAGTCCATTAGCGAGTCGGTTGCCATAATGAGAATTAGCCCTAATGCGCCTAAACCATTTTATCATGTGAATGTTGTCCGGTTTTGTACGTTATAGTTAAGACGAGAATCATTACTTTGCCGTAACACAGTTTAAACTAGTACGGAAAGTAAAGGTTTCTTTGCCTTGTACCGACTAAACACATCTTGTCCAAATTTTGTTTACCTTTTATTTTAAGGTTTATTTCTTTATTACTATGCACAGTATTTTTGATATGTGTATTTTCGTAGACTGTACAAACTAAATCTTGTATACACAATAAACGATTTTGTATTATGTATTGCATTTTTGTATGTAAATTAAAACATCCACTTTATTTGTGCCAAGATTTCAAATCAAAAACACCTCTTGAGAGGAACAAAATTGTTAAAGAAAACAAACTTTGTTTTAACTGTAGCGTTTAAATCATTCTTATGACAAGTGTATCTCAACACATACTTGCAAAACATGTAATATGCGTCACAATAGCTTATTACATGTTAACAAACAAAATGATAACATCCAAAAAAATAGATCATATCAACAACAGTTGTCACAGCCCACATCAGGTACTGTGGAAAATGTGGTCACACCGGTGACATCTTTATCAAACATGTCCGGCGGTGGTTCGGAAACATCATTTGTCATGCTGGCTACGGCAGAGGTCGAAGTTAGGGATGGCAGGGGTGCATTTCAACGGGTCCGAGTTTTGTTGGATCCCGGTAGTCAAAGTCAGGTCATAACAAATTCTTGTGTGAATCGGTTAGGGTTGACTCGTTATCTATCACAAACTCCAATGACAGGTATTGGTGGAATACTTTCTCAATCAAATAGTAAAGTATTTTTAGAAATTCGTCCAATTGGTAAATCATAGCTCGTGTTCACAACAGAAGCGGTGACTTTAAACAAAATTTGTGGCAACATGCCTACTCATCAAATAAATCATCATCAATTCAAACATGTGATAAATCTACAACTCGCTGATGAGCAATATCATCATTCTCGACCTGTCGACTTGTTAATCGAAGGCGAGATTTTTCCGCACATCTTATTGCCAGGCAAGATAGATGGCGGTAGTGGTGCTCCAACAGCAATCAACACTGTGTTTGGTTTTGTCTTGATGAGAAAAAACATCACCATGTGAGTCTTCTCATGTGCCATTATCAATCAATCATTTATCTCTGGACGCAAATTTGGATGTTGCGGTTCAGAAATTTCGGGAGATAGACAATTTATCATCATCATCAAAATCGAACCTTTCAGAGGAAGATGTTCGATGTGAAGAGATTTATCAGTCAACGTATCATCGTGACGAGGACGGTCGCTATACCGTGCATCTACCATTTCGTGATCAAGAACCAACATTCCACGGTTCTTATCAAGTGGCTTTACGATGTTTTAATCAACTGGAGAAACGCTTAATTCAAAATCCAACATTTCATCAAGAGTATGCAGCTCATATCATGGAATATTTATCTTCAATCGTCCTCTGCCTACTACATCCCGCATCATGCGGTTGTGAAACCTGATAAGTTCCGGGTGGTATATGACGCTTCCGCAAAGGATCAGAACGGCGTCTCACTCAACGACAATCTTTTAACCGGGTGCAAACTTTAGGCAGATATCGGCATCATCATTCTGCGTTTCAGGCTACATGCTATTGTGTTCACTGCCGATGTACAACAAATGTACCGACAGATCATCATCACTAAAAATCATCAAGATTGTCAACGCATCCTTTTTAGAAGTTCTCCAGAACTACCGATAAAAGAGTACCGCCTTCAACGCGTAACATTTGGTGTATCATCAGCTCCCTTCTTGGCCATCCGTACCATCCAGCAGTTGGCCGATGATGAAGAGAAAGCGTATCCATTGGCAGCAGACGTGTTGCGCCACGATCTCTACGTTGATGACGTCGTGACCGGTGCGCAAGATTTCTGTCATGCATTGGAAATAAAACAACAACTTGTTGATATCATGGCGTCAGCAGGTTTTGAACTCAGGAAGTGGTCCAGCAATCAAGAGGCACTTCTACAAGGCATACCTGAGCATCACAAGGCGGTACCAGATGTGACTTTTGATAACGACAGCAACTTTGTGAAGGTTCTTGGTTTGGCCTGGAACTCCCAAAAAGACATTTAATTATCAAGTTAATCAAACATCACGTGACTGCACAAAGCGAGCAATGCTTTCTGAGTTGGCGCGAATTTATGACCCCATTGGTCTCTTAACACCATTAACTTTTTTAGCTAAGCATTTAATTCAGCGACTTTGGCTACTTGGAACATCGTGGGATGACCCAGTGCCCGAAGATATTAATCAAATTTGGACGAAGTATGCGCAGCAGTTAACCCATCTTTCACTGCTCGAAATACCAAGACGCATCACCTGTGATGATGCAGTTTCCTATCAACTTCACGGTTTCTGCGATGCAAGTGAGGCTGGTTATGCAGCTGTCGTGTATCTTCGGTCTACCAACAATGAAGATCAACATCATATCGCAATAATGATGTCGCCAAATCTCGCGTAGCACCAACCAAACGTAGAACTTTACCCAGAATGGAGTTGTGCGGAGCAGCATTGCTAGCAGACCTCATGAAGTTTATTTTAGATCAAATTTTAGACATTATCAACATCGACAGCATACATGCTTGGTCGGATTCCATGATTGTTCAAATTACAAGGCTTTTGTCGGGAACCGTATATCAAGCATTCAACGCAAACTACCAACAGCATCCTGGAAACACGTACCTGGTAAGCAGAATCCAGCAGATTCTGCCAGTCGTGGATTGTCTCCAGATGAGCTTATTAATCATCCGTTATGGTGGTCTGGTCCTAAGTGGCTCTCCCAGGATCAGCAGCAGTGGCCCGACGAACCTGTAACAGAAACTTCAACAAAATTAGAAGCAAATGAACAAATTGCTTGCGAGAAACGTAATCAATTAACAGTTACTACTTCAGGTGACTAAAATTCTGAACATCAACTCATTAATAAGTTTTCATCATTGCGCAAGATTCATCGTATCTGAGCGTATTGTCATCGTTTCATCAATGCTTTACGTAAAAACAAACGTTCGTCTGATCATTTAACCAATACAGAGCTGCATAACAGTCTCATGGCTCTTGTTGGTTGGGCGTGGTATGTCCCAACACCCTTACTTCACCCTATATCTTTAATGAATTTCTTTCTTTAATAATCTCTTACTATTATAGCACATTTATTTATATCCTTCAAAATAATTCCTTATAAATATTACTGGAAATTGCTTGGTTCATGCTCCTTGACGATCGGTGAAGGTTTCCTCTGATCCTGCAAGGCTAGCATAATGCCACCTCTTTAGTCGGCATGGACAAGCTCTAAAAAAATTGACTATAAATATATAGAATTAATATTTTTCGATATATTTATAAACTTTCGCGTTGCATTATAACTTATAACTGCGGGTCTATACGCGACGTATATAATGTAGTAGTATTGTAACTACTTACACCCTCGACGTTTCGACGGTGTTGCAACCGTCGTGATCACGAGGAGACTGGCGCTCGGCGTCTTCGTCTGCATCGGGCGGCCGGTTCTTCTGCTACCCTCCAACTATCCGATATTTGTTGTGCACGTGAACTAGCTAGAGTCAGTAGGTTCAGTGCGACACACAACACTCACAGTATCCGGGTTAATGTTTATTGATAAAGGCGACACGCACGGTTTGCACTTATTAATCACTGGATTCCAGGCCGATGACAACTTAAACCCGTCTTCCCGATTGAAATTATTATACTTCTTGATTTCAATCGCTTCACGTATTACCCTAGTAAGGTAATGGCGATCCGTGGGAAGGATTTTCGGGTCATGTAACTCCATCCAGTGATTAGTCCCCATATTAAGCAGATGTTCTGCCACCGCGGATTTATTGGTCTGCCGATTTTTCACTGCAGCGATGTGTTCCTTGACTCTTTCGGCTATACTCCGTTTTGTCTGGCCAATGTACAAACTACCACAGCTGCAGTCTATTTTGTAACCCCCGGAGTTTGAAAAGGCAATACGTCCTTAGGCGATCGTAATATTTGTGCTATTTTACGTAACGGAGTATATACAGTCTTAATGGAGTATTTACTGAGTACTGATCCAATTTTGTCCGTTACGCCTTTTACATATGGTAAAAATGCTGCTTGACGACTAGCCTCAGAAGCCTTCCCCCTCTCCCTGCGCCCTCTTCTTTCCTTCGGCATCTTGTATCCATTTCGTCGTAGTACCTCCTGAACATGTGCAAGCTCCTTATGTAAATGCTCAGGGTCACATAGGTTGTGAGCTCTATTCGTTAATGACGTTATAACCGATTGAAGATGCCGAGGATGATGATGAGAAGAGGCGTGTAAGTATCGGTCTGTGTGTGTGGGCTACCTGTACTCAGTGTGTGTCAATGTTCCATCCACCTTCACCTTGATCTCCATGTCAAGGAACGCGAGGCATCTGTTCTTCTCCATCTCATAAGTGAATTTTATTTTCGGATGGATGGAATTCATTGTTCTATTTCCTGTTGGCCTCCATGGATAACGCAAAAAACGTCATCAACGTACTCTTTCCAGAGTTTTACAGTACTCGGCCCAGTAGCTAGAGCTAGGTCTTCAAAATGCTCCATCCAGATATTTGCAATAACCGGTGCGAGTGGGCTACCCATTGCAACGCCGTCGATCTGGAGGTAGTACTGATCTCTGAAGAGTAGGTAGTTCCCGTCCAAACAATTTTCAATAAGAACGATATATTCCTTAGGTAACTCATGATCACACAGTTTATCCTTGATGACCTCAATGCAATCCTTTAATGGTACATTAGTGAAAAGTGACTCCACGTCGAAACTCACCATTAAATCTCCGGGTTCCAACCTTATTCTCTTCACTATGTCCCTGAAGTGTAAAGAATCCTTCACAAAAGACGTTGTTTTCCCAACTAATGGTTGCAGCACTCCAGCAACGTGGTTGGCCAAGTCATATGTCGGTGAGTCAATTTGGCTCACAATAGGTCTTAGTGGAATGTTGCGTTTGTGTATTTTAGGCAGACCATAAAGTTTAGGAGGTTGCACTGGTTTTGGTTTATAAAGCTCGTTGTACTAGTCTTCAGTGAATACATCTTGGTTCTCGTGGATCAAGGCTCGAATGCGACGTGTTACCCTGGCTGTAGGGTTGTAGGACACCGGTTTGTTAACATTCGTGTCTGACAACAAACTCCTTAATTTATTTTCATATTCATCAGTGTTCATTACAACAGTTGCGTTTCCCTTATCGGCCTTTAACACTAAAATTTTCTCGTTATCACGTAGCTGTTTCAGTGCTAGACGCTCTTCTGTTGTAATGTTACTATTAGGTAGCTTCGACTTACGTAAAATAACCGCTATGTCTTGCCTCAGAACTTCTGCGTCTGCGGTTGGAATTTAATTACGGATAATAGTCTGCTCCACATTACACACTATGTCTTCGTAAGGAATCCGCTGCGATGTCAAGGCGAAATTCATTCCCTTAGCCAACACATTCTTTGACGGGTCATCTAAAACTTCATCCGACAAGTTGATCACTACGCGTTCGTTATCCGTATGAGTTGTGTCAGTCGCGGGTAGTTGTGACCCCGGCTCACGACGCTGGCGGGTACATAATTTTATAAATTTGCGGTCGTGAGTTTCTTCACACAAATCGTACGTCCGCGAAACTTGTAGAAAAATAAGCCGATCACACTTGTCGAAATCCTCACAAGTAAAAACCCTACTGCATTCTTGGTGCACTGTGTACAATTCAGTCGAAACACTACTCAGGTCACTGTGATTGTTACGGATTAGTTGTTTTAACAAACGAAAACTCGCGGCCGTTAGAATTCTCTTCGAATGCGTTATGTCCAAACGTGGTTTAATCCGCACGCAAGTTGGTAACACTGCACTATCCCGACACTTGGATAAAAACCGAATTGTCATTTCCAAACGCGCACGTCTTTTTCGAAGGAATTCTAGATGTTTTATTCGTGATACAATCTCCGGCCCGTAACGGTTTTTGTAAGTTTTTTTTTTAATAAGTGCAAACCGTGTGTGTCGCCTTTATCAATAAACATTAACCCGGATACTGTGAGTGTTGTGTGTCGCACTGAACCTACTGACTCTAGTTCACGTGCACAACAAATATCGGATAGTTGGAGGGTAGCAGAAGAACCGGCCGCCCGATGCAGACGAAGACGCCGAGCGCCAGTCTCCTCGTGACCACGACGGTTGCAACACCGTCGAAACGTCGAGGGTGTAAGTAGTAACAATACTACTACATTATATACGTCGCGTATAGACCCGCAGTTATAAGTTATAATATTTTTCGGTCCTTTTTTTACTAAAAGAATACATGGCAGTTCGATAATTGCTATCGTGTCTGTAAAAAGGAACTTTAATAAGTGCGCAGCATCGTATACAGCTTCGTGGTGTTATTACAGCATAGCAAAGGTGCGGCCAGGGGACGATGGGACTGGAGCTGATTTTTAAGGTAAGTGGACCATTCAGTTTCCTGTAATATAAGGAATTTTTCCTACGAGGGTCAAACTGAAAGTTCTTAGAAAATCAAAAACTGATTACATTAGCCAGTTATTAGTTTTATTATATCTTTTCAAAATATTGTCCATTGACGTCAATACACCGCTGCATGCGATGGAACCACTGGGAAAAGCACTTTGCCCACTCGTCCTTAGGGGTCTCTTCAATGGCATCGCGATACGCAGCCACCGCTTCTTCAGCATTCATAAACCGCTTTCCTTTAAGTTTTTCTTTAATTTTTGGAATAAATAAAAATCACAAGGCGCGAGATCGGGGCTATACGGCGGGTGACCCAGTAATTCAACGTTTGATGTCGCCAAATAGTCGATCGTTCGCTTGGCGGTGTGCGACGAGGCGTTGTCGTGGTGAAGGAGGATCCTACTGCGAGGTCGTTTCTCTCGAACTTTTTCCAAGACAAGTGGCAAACAATTGGTAGTGTACCATTCTGCAGAAACTGTTTTTTTAATCCTCTAACACAATTGTTGCGAAATGACCTATCCTTCTAAAGAACGAGGCCACCATTTTTTTTCCCGCACTTCGATCTCTCTTCACTTTAGTTGGCAACTCCTCGAAAGGAAACACCCACTGAGCAGATTGTCTTTTGGTTTCAGGATCATAACAGTAAATCCAGCTTTCGTCACCTCTTAGTATGTCGAACACAGCATTTGAGTCACCTCCGTTAAATCTTTCAATCATTTTACGGCACCAATCCACACGATGGAGTTTTTGAGCCTTAGTCAAATTATGAGGTATCCACCGGGCGCAAAGCTTCCTGACCGCTAAATGTTCGTGGAGGATTTTGTGCACTTGACTCATATCGATGCCTAAGCTTGTCCGAATCTGCTGATAGGTCCCTCTTTTGTCAGTCTCTATCATACGCCGCACAACACAGATGTTATTTTCAGTCGTCGCCGTAGAAGGCCGTCCCTCACGTACATCATCAGTGAGATTAGTGCGACCACGTTTAAACTAATTAAACCAGTTGTAAACAGTCGCACGAGATGGGGCTTCATCGTGAAAGGCCAATCGTAGTCTATCATAACTTTCTTGTTGACTTAAATGACATCGAAAGTCATAAAAAATAATTGCACGAAAATTTTCTCGTGTTAAATTCATGTTGACGTGACACAGACAATTTTCAATTTGCCGCCAAATCGTAAAACAAATGACAAATGAATGAAATATATACTCAGTAATATTGGCAAAGAGTTCTATTTTCAAATTTTAGAATATTTTTTTATTATATTGTTTATAAGTGGCCAGTTCTAAGAACTTTCAGTTTGACCCTCGTATGTTTTCCTGACGTCTTCTTCTCTTTTATCTTGTTCATCTTACTTTATCTCTTTTTCTTTACGTATTTAAGTTCCCGCATGGAGTCAGCTATTTACACGCCGCTTCATTCCCCCTCTTGTTAAGCATGTGCAACATTCCGAATTTAGCGAGGAATTTAAAAATATCAACTGGACGTTTGCTATCAAAACAATTCAGGAAACTAAATCCATTTGTGGATCAAAATGGCGTTTTTCGTGTGGGGGGTAGGCTTGCACGTTCTGAACTAGAATTTAACGCAAAACACCCTGCTTTGCTCCCACGTAAACATCGTTTCACTTTTCTTTTAATTCAAAGCATTCATAATGAAAATTTGCATCCAGGCTTACAGACTTTACATTATCTAATTTTACAAAAATTTTGGATTTTATCAGCTCGTCGAGCAATCAAACAAGTAATATCAAACTGTTATCGTTGTTTTCGTTACAAACCAGTAGCACTTCAGCCAAAAAAGGCAGATCTCCCAAAAGCACGTATAACTCAAATCAAAGCATTTCAATCAGTTGGATGTGTCTATGCAGGTCATTTCAACATAACGGTTCAAAGATATAGGGGTGCTCGTACTATGAAAGCATATTTATGTCTGTTCGTGTGCTTTGCCACGAAAGCACTTCATCTTGAATGGCTTCAGATTTATCAACCGATTTATTTTTAGCAGCTCTTCGGAGATTCATTGCCCGTCGTGGCAGATGTAATACAATTCATAGTGACTGTGGTACCAATTTTAAAGGGGCTCAATCCCAATTAGCTAACTTAATGAAAGAAGCTTGTGAATCGGAACGCATTGCTTTTGAATTTAACCCTGCGGGTGCTCCGCATCAGGGAAGCCTTTGGGAAGCGGGCGTTAAATCTGTTAAAACACACTTTTATCATGTCATAGGTGATCAAATTTTAACGTATGAAGAGCTCAATACTCTGTTTACTCAGGTTGAATCCATCTTAAATTCGAGACCACTCTGTCCGTTGAGCTCAGATCCAAATGATGTATCCGGTCTCACACTGGGACATTTCTTAACTTTAGCACCACTTACCACAGTACCAGCACCAGATTATACTAATGAGAAAATCAATCGCCTCACGCGTTGGCAACTACTTCAGCGTGTGCATTAAGATTTTTGGAATAGGTGGTACACTGAGTACTTTTCCACATTACGAGGGTCAAACTGAAAGTTCTTAGAAAATCAAAAACTGATTACATTAGCCAGTTATTAGTTTTATTATATCTTTTCAAAATATTGTCCATTGACGTCAATACACCGCTGCATGCGATGGAACCACTGGGAAAAGCACTTTGCCCACTCGTCCTTAGGGGTCTCTTCAATGGCATCGCGATACGCAGCCACCGCTTCTTCAGCATTCATAAACCGCTTTCCTTTAAGTTTTTTTTTAATTTTTGGAAATAAATAAAAATCACAAGGCGCGAGGTCGGGGCTATACGGCGGGTGACCCAGTAATTCAACGTTTGATGTCGCCAAATAGTCGATCGTTCGCTTGGCGGTGTGCGACGAGGCGTTGTCGTGGTGAAGGAGGATCCTACTGCGAGGTCGTTTCTCTCGAACTTTTTCCAAGACAAGTGGCAAACAATTGGTAGTGTACCATTCTGCAGAAACTGTTTTTTGATCCTCTAACACAATTGTTGCGAAATGACCTATCCTTCCAAAGAACGAGGCCACCATTTTTTTTCCCGCACTTCGATCTCTCTTCACTTTAGTTGGCAACTCCTCGAAAGGAAACACCCACTGAGCAGATTGTCTTTTGGTTTCAGGATCATAACAGTAAATCCAGCTTTCGTCACCTCTTAGTATGTCGAACACAGCATTTGAGTCACCTCCGTTAAATCTTTCAATCATTTTACGGCACCAATCCACACGATGGAGTTTTTGAGCCTTAGTCAAATTATGAGGTATCCACCGGGCGCAAAGCTTCCTGACCGCTAAATGTTCGTGGAGGATTTTGTGCACTTGACTCATACTGATGCCTAAGCTCGTCCGAATCTGCTGATAGGTCACTCTTTTGTCAGTCTCTATCATACGCCGCACAACACAGATGTTATTTTCAGTCGTCGCCGTAGAAGGCCGTCCCTCACGTACATCATCAGTGAGATTAGTGCGACCACGTTTAAACTCATTAAACCAGTTGTAAACAGTCGCACGAGATGGGGCTTCATCGTGAAAGGCCAATCGTAGTCTATCATAACTTTCTTGTTGACTTAAATGACATCGAAAGTCATAAAAAATAATTGCACGAAAATTTTCTCGTGTTAAATTCATGTTGACGTGACACAGACAATTTTCAATTTGCCGCCAAATCGTAAAACAAATGACAAATGAATGAAATATATACTCAGTAATATTGGCAAAGAGTTCTATTTTCAAATTTTAGAATATTTTTTTTATTATATTGTTTATAAGTGGCCAGTTCTAAGGACTTTCAGTTTGACCCTCGTATCACAGCGCTTAAAATGGACTAAAAGCACGCGTGAAGTTAAAGTAGGTCAGGTAGTTATCATTAAAGATGAATCTACTCATCCTGTGAGATAGTTCTGTTTGCTGATGATACTTCTTTAATCTTCAAATTAAGAAGAGGCGAAGAATCATTTGACAATTTTAGCAGAGCTCCCTCTAAGGTATTAAATTGGTTCACTAGCAATAACTTGCTTCTTAATACAAAAAAGATTAAATGTATTATATTCACCATGCCTAACGTGAAGCAAGCTACCACAGAAATTCTACTCAACGGTGAAAAATTAGATGTATCAAACTCCACTGTTTTTCTGGGCATTACATTGGATTCGAAATAGCAGTGGGGACCACATGTTGACGCTCTGGCTGGGAGACTCGCTTCAGCTGCCTTTGCGGTTAGAATAATTAATGTTGAAACAGCAAGGCTTGTGTATTTTAGTTACTTTCGTAGTATAATGTCTTATGGTCTTCTCTTGTGGGGTTCTGCTGCGGACATCGATACCATCTTTATTTTACAGAAAAGAGCCATTCGTGCCTTTTACAAACTTTGTCTCGCGAATCCCTGAGAGAATTCTTTAAGGAAATTAACATCCTCACTGTCGCTTCTCAATACATATTTGATAATATCATGTACGTACGCAAAAATTTAGATTCATTCATAAAAAAAATTGACATACATTCGTATAACACACGAAATAAAAACAAACTTGTCATTCCAAACTTCAGGTTAGCCAAAACAATGAATTCATTCCTGGGAAATTGTGTCAAATTTTGCAACAATATACCTAATAATGTTATCGAACTACCTATTCATAAATTTAAGTTACATGTCAAAACTACCCTAATGTCGAAGGGGTATTATAAAATTCCAGTCCAATCCTTTTGACTTTCCAATCCCATTTCCAATCAAATTTCCCGCCAATAATATAAGAAGGTCCTGGAACCCGGAAACAGGAAAAAAAGGGAATGAACATAAGATCTTGATCTTCTCTGAAGTTGATATCAATACTCCTTAGTGCTTTTGATGCAGGAGTACCTAACGATAATTATGACGATACTGTTTCTATTTCGTTGCGAAAAAAATAGGCCGTTTTAAGTTTCAGGCTTTCAGCACATTAAGGGCCGAGCAACGTGCTCATCAAAATTTAGGTAAGTAGCAAAACTAAAAATACGGTACGGGATGGTAAATTTAGTAACTAAGTGAACCTCCTAACGAGTTCAAGCAATGTTACGAAATCAAAAATAGTGTTTCCACTTCCATGCTTGGTCTAATAAACGTCTGATTGTGTTAATGTAAGTGAGATAGCCGAGCCGAATTGAATAAGTAGTATTTAATAGCAATTTTGAGATATAATTTCGCCAACGTTCATACCACGTTGAAAACACCGGTTCTCGTCCGATCACCGAAGTTAAGCAACGTCGGGCGCGGTCAGTACTTGGATGGGTGACCGCCTGGGAACACCGCGTAATGTTGGCTTTTTGCTGCCTCCAAGTGTCGTTTCGTTTGATAAGTGATTTTGTTTTTGAAGTGAAAACTTCTTTAGCGGCGTTGAGCACTTTTGTGGGATGGGGGAAAAATGTGAAACTCGCGTCAGGACACGTGACCTGATCGAAAAACCGTAAGACGGTTGGCGAAATTATGGATGTTAGTTGATTTTTCTGAGAAATAAACTTTTTAATGTAATTTAATATAATATAAATTGTAATGTTTGTGTATTCTATAAAAATATTATATTATTATTATTATTATTATTATTGTATTCTATCACAAAAATGATAGTACTTTTATATTGATAATAACTATTCCAAAAAATCAAAAATGCACAACGTTGATATTCAAGTTTTCACTTCTGCCGGCACTCCCGGAGTGCTTTCACAGTTTTTTTATCATTTCATAGATTTTTGTAAATGTGCTACGGCTATTCGCACTGTCATGGTGGTCCAAACTAAAGATTGGTGAAAAAGTGATTTCATCTAGCCGACAGTGTAGCAAAAAGTCAACATCACGCAGTGTTTCCAACGGTGTTTCAACATTCAGGTACAACAATTATTAACGACACATCAAATAATATGAACTCGATCACAATAAATTTTGGGTATTACTAATGATTGGCCAAAAAACGTCGCAAACTATTTTACGCAATTTTCATTTGGCAAAAATACATCTGTCAAAACAACTTTACGCAAATTTTTAATTAGCAAATCTCTATTTGGCAAATTATTGTTTAGCAAATAATTGTTTGGTCATGTTTCATTTATACCAAATATAATTTCATCAAATGTTTCACTCGGCAAAACATAGGTACTTACTCTTCCCAAAATATTGCATGGAAAACGATTTCGTACACTGGGTCCGATTTGGGGATGAAGGAGGGTGTTAATGCAAAAGTCTCCCATATAAAAATGTATCGGCAGTTATCCACAGCAAGAATTACGTAATAAAAATAAAGTGACAAACAACTAGGTAATCAAATATTATGTTGAACCTGGCGCCCGGCGGTCGCTGCGATCGCTCCTGTTTATTTTATGGTCACTGTTCGAACCTAACCTAACCTAGAGGATTTTACTGAGATGTACTTTTTATTTTAGAAAAAAGCCCAAGCATGTGTAAAAAAAGTACGCTGACTTTATAGTCAAGTCTGATGGCGACATGTTTTTAGGAAAGTGAAATTTGACGAAAAATATTTTGGCCAAACGGAGGGATCCCCAATTTTGGATTGGCTTCCACAGCCTCGCCAACTTAGCACGCCAGACTTAAGTTAGAACCTCTTTTTGAAGCGGATTTGTGGCAAAAATACCAAGAACAAGCAGTAATTTATTAAGGAACCATAAAATAAATCCGTTCATCTGATTTACAATCGTCTCGAATGGACAGAGAATGCAAAAAGATGTAATATACTTCAGAATCGATGCCTACTTGCAGCTTTGGCGAATATTTTTGTAGGACAACTTAACTAATTAATAAAAGTCAAAAACCATGACAAATTTTACACGGTCAGCTCGCAATAATACGACTTAGCTAGTTATCAAACGACACTTTTTGAAAACAAGCAAAAAATATGAACCAGCAAAAAGCCAACATTACGCGGTGTTCCCAGGCGGTCACCCATCCAAGTACTGACCGCGCCCGACGTTGCTTAATTTCGGTGATCGGACGAGAACCGGTGTTTTCAACGTGGTATGAACGTTGGCGAAACATTTACTAAAAATCCATATCAAATACTACTTACCAAACCTATATATCCTATCCAATTACTACTAACTAATAATAACTACAAATTTGAAATTTTGACAAATACAGAAAAAAATCTCACCCTACATACGTCGTGTAAATTTTATATTCGAAATTGCTTTTTTTAAGTTAGCAATCAGTTACCAAAACCTCACCCATATTGGACTAGGAGGAGTCCAAACTTGGTAGTATTTTGTAAAAAATATTTCATTAAAATGGCTGAAATGTAATCAATCATGTGCTATACGTTACTTTAACGGAAGCGCCTTAATAATAAATTGCAAATCATAATTATTATCACACACGAACACGATAATAGGTTTCCGAAAATTTTTATTGGTAACAACCTACCTACCTACCAATAAAAATCAGCACTTCGAGCAGAAACTTTTTCATGTACTTCGGGTCAAAACATTTTTTTTACTTCCATTCTAGTATGCGTGTGCCAAACGGCTAAACTTTCGCCGAGCTTCCACTAATTACGTGTATAATTGATTGACATCCATAATTTGCTCCATCTGTTAAGGAATTGTGAATTAAGTTGATATAACCATGCTGGAAGTAGCAGCCAACTACGTGCTAGTAGTACTCCTCCGACATTCCACTAGATGTCGTTAAATGTTTTTTTACAGAAAAAGAAAAGGACCTAATCAATATCATCACAATTGGATAACATTTTTATATGCTGATCCTCTTCATGCTGAGCCTCCTGACACGTGTGAGAGATTTAGTTAGCGTATGTATGTTTTATATTCGTATATTTGTATAATTTTATTGTTTTTCACGTATATCTCGGATACCATATTATGGTGAATTCGATTTTTTTCATTCATTGCAGCATATTCCAACTAAGAGAACAGTGTTAGTTTCATAAAAATCGGTTTAGTAGTTTGTGACATATTATATAGGTACACATGTGCAAAAAAAAAAACTAAGGAATAAAAAAGTAATATGTCCAAATTTTTAAGCCGCTTCCAAGATAAACCATAAAAAGGCTACCTACCTAATAATAGGCTAATTTCCTTTTGCCGATACACTGGCCCACTTTATATCGGAATATGTATAAAGAATAATACTTGACACAGTTTTTTTTTCGATATATTCGTAAACAAACACAAAAAGGAAATGACCATTTTTCGCCAAGGCACGGAGAGAAATTACGAGTGTAATTATTTTCGGTCAAATTCAGGTTTTTTATGTAGCAAAACCTTTTTTTTTTTGGGAAGTTTAGCATGAATCATACTTCTCATAGTGTTATTTAGGGCTACATTCTGATTGAAAATAAAGTTATATGAGCCAAATCTTCTACGGCAAGCGGTTAATTCGCCATTGCCCTTTAAAATCACACTGGCGAAATTTAACACACTTATTTGGACGCCCGAATAAATCATCTGAGACCTGAAACTTGGAGGATGTGTTCTTTCTTTGTATGAGTTTTTAGGGATCCGATAAGAAAGGATTTTCTGAAATTCCAACCTTAAGAAGGTGAAAAAATGATTCCTTGGTCAAATCCACTTAAAACACATTTTGCATCCTAATTCTTTAAAGGAATTGACGAAAGTCGCACGTTTGTTATTTTATTAAAACTTATCTCTTAATGTTTAGTAAGGAGTATGAGGATTTGTTTTGGTGGTGATCTTCTCTGAAGTTGATATCAATACTCCTTAGTGCTTTTGATGTAGGAGTACCTAACGATAATTATGACAATACTGTTTCGATTTCGTTGTGAAAAAATAGGCCGTTTTAAGTTTCAGGCTTTCAGCACATTAAGGGCCGAGCAACGTGCCCATCAAAATGTAGGTAAGTAGCAAAACTAAAAATACGGTACGGGATGGGAAATTTGGTACCTAAGTGAACCTCGTAACGAGTTCAAGCAATGTTAGGAATTCAAAAATAGTGTTCCCATTTCCATGCTTGGTCTAAAAAACGTATGATTGTGTTATACTGTAAGTAAGATAGCCGAGCCGAATTGAATAAGTAGGTATGTAGGTATTTAATAGCGATTTTGAGATATAATTTCGCCAACGTTCATACCACGTTGAAAACACCGGTTCTCGTCCGATCACCGAAGTTAAGCAACGTCGGGCGCGGTCAGTACTTGGATGGGTGACCGCCTGGGAACACCGCGTAATGTTGGCTTTTTGCTGCCTCCAAGTGTCGTTTCGTTTGATAGGTGATTTTGTTTTTATCATTTCATAGATTTTTGTAAATGTGCTACGGCTGTTCGCACTGTCATGGTGGTCCAAACTAAAGATTGGTGAAAAAAACGCAAATTTTCATTTGGCAATAATACATCTGACAAAACAACTTTACGCAAATTTTTAATTAGCAAATCTCTATTTGGCAAATTATTGTTTAGCAAATAATAGTTTGGTCATGATGTTTCATTTATACCAAATATAATTTCATCAAATGTTTCACTCGGCAAAACATACTTACTCTTCCCAAAATATTGCATGGAAAACGATTTCGTACACTGGCTCCGATTTGTGGATGAAGGAGGGTGTTAATGCAAAAGTCTCCCATATAAAAATGTATCGGCAGTTATCCACGGCAAGAATTACGTAATAAAAATAAAGTGACAAACAACTAGGTAATCAAATATTATGTTGAACCTGGCGCCCGGCGGTCGCTGCGATCGCTCCTGTTTATTTTATGGTCACTGTTCGAACCTAACCTAACCTAGAGGATTTTACTGAGATGTACTTTTTATTTTAGAAAAAAGCCCAAGCATGTGTAAAAAAAGTACGCTGACTTTATAGTCAAGTCTGATGGCGACATGTTTTTAGGAAAGTGAAATTTGACGAAAAATATTTTGGCCAAACGGAGGGATCCCCAATTTTGGATTGGCTTCCACAGCCTCGCCAACTTAGCACGCCAGACTTAAGTTAGAACCTCTTTTTGAGGTGGATTTGTGGCAAAAATACCAAGAACAAGCAGTAATTTGTTAAGGAACCATAAAACAAATCCGTTCATCTGATTTACAATCGTCTCGAATGGACGGAGAATGCAAAAAGATGTAATATACTTCAGAATCGATGCCTACTTGCAGCTTTGGCGAATATTTTTGTAGGACAACTTAACTAATTAATAAAAGTCAAAAACTATGACAAATTTTACACGGTCAGCTCGCAATAATACGACTTAGCTAGTTATCAAACGACACTTTTTGAAAACAAGCAAAAAATATGAACCAGCAAAAAGCCAACATTACGCGGTGTTCCCAGGCGGTCACCCATCCAAGTACTGACCGCGCCCGACGTTGCTTAACTTCGGTGATCGGACGAGAACCGGTGTTTTCAACGTGGTATGAACGTTGGCGAAACATTTACTAAAAATCCATATCAAATACTACTTACCAAACCTATATATCCTATCCAATTACTACTAACTAATAATAACTACAAATTTGAAATTTTGACAAATACAGAAAAAAATCTCACCCTACATACGTCGTGTAAATTTTATATTCGAAATTGCTTTTTTTAAGTTAGCAATCAGTTACCAAAACCTCACCCATATTGGACTAGGAGGAGTCCAAACTTGGTAGTATTTTGTAAAAAATATTTCATTAAAATGGCTGAAATGTAATCAATCATGTGCTATACGTTACTTTAACGGAAGCGCCTTAAAAATAAATTGCAAATCATAATTATTATCACACACGAACACGATAATAGGTTTCCGAAAATTTTTATTGGTAACAACCTACCTACCTACCAATAAAAATCAGCACTTCGAGCAGAAACTTTTTCATGTACTTCGGGTCAAAACATTTTTTTTACTTCCATTCTAGTATGCGTGTGCCAAACGGCTAAACTTTCGCCGAGCTTCCACTAATTACGTGTATAATTGATTGACATCCATAATTTGCTCCATCTGTTAAGGAATTGTGAATTAAGTTGATATAACCATGCTGGAAGTAGCAGCCAACTACGTGCTAGTAGTACTCCTCCGACATTCCACTAGATGTCGTTAAATGTTTTTTTACAGAAAAAGAAAAGGACCTAATCAATATCATCACAATTGGATAACATTTTTATATGCTGATCCTCTTCATGCTGAGCCTCCTGACACGTGTGAGAGATTTAGTTAGCGTATGTATGTTTTATATTCGTATATTTGTATAATTTTATTGTTTTTCACGTATATCTCGGATACCATATTATGGTGAATTCGATTTTTTTCATTCATTGCAGCATATTCCAACTAAGAGAACAGTGTTAGTTTCATAAAAATCGGTTTAGTAGTTTGTGACATATTATATAGGTACACATGTGCAAAAAAAAAAACTAAGGAATAAAAAAGTAATATGTCCAAATTTTTAAGCCGCTTCCAAGATAAACCATAAAAAGGCTACCTACCTAATAATAGGCTAATTTCCTTTTGCCGATACACTGGCCCACTTTATATCGGAATATGTATAAAGAATAATACTTGACACAGTTTTTTTTTCGATATATTCGTAAACAAACACAAAAAGGAAATGACCATTTTTCGCCAAGGCACGGAGAGAAATTACGAGTGTAATTATTTTCGGTCAAATTCAGGTTTTTTATGTAGCAAAACCTTTTTTTTTTTGGGAAGTTTAGCATGAATCATACTTCTCATAGTGTTATTTAGGGCTACATTCTGATTGAAAATAAAGTTATATGAGCCAAATCTTCTACGGCAAGCGGTTAATTCGCCATTGCCCTTTAAAATCACACTGGCGAAATTTAACACACTTATTTGGACGCCCGAATAAATCATCTGAGACCTGAAACTTGGAGGATGTGTTCTTTCTTTGTATGAGTTTTTAGGGATCCGATAAGAAAGGATTTTCTGAAATTCCAACCTTAAGAAGGTGAAAAAATGATTCCTTGGTCAAATCCACTTAAAACACATTTTGCATCCTAATTCTTTAAAGGAATTGACGAAAGTCGCACGTTTGTTATTTTATTAAAACTTATCTCTTAATGTTTAGTAAGGAGTATGAGGATTTGTTTTGGTGGTGATCTTCTCTGAAGTTGATATCAATACTCCTTAGTGCTTTTGATGTAGGAGTACCTAACGATAATTATGACAATACTGTTTCGATTTCGTTGTGAAAAAATAGGCCGTTTTAAGTTTCAGGCTTTCAGCACATTAAGGGCCGAGCAACGTGCCCATCAAAATGTAGGTAAGTAGCAAAACTAAAAATACGGTACGGGATGGGAAATTTGGTACCTAAGTGAACCTCGTAACGAGTTCAAGCAATGTTAGGAATTCAAAAATAGTGTTCCCATTTCCATGCTTGGTCTAAAAAACGTATGATTGTGTTATACTGTAAGTAAGATAGCCGAGCCGAATTGAATAAGTAGGTATGTAGGTATTTAATAGCGATTTTGAGATATAATTTCGCCAACGTTCATACCACGTTGAAAACACCGGTTCTCGTCCGATCACCGAAGTTAAGCAACGTCGGGCGCGGTCAGTACTTGGATGGGTGACCGCCTGGGAACACCGCGTAATGTTGGCTTTTTGCTGCCTCCAAGTGTCGTTTCGTTTGATAGGTGATTTTGTTTTTATCATTTCATAGATTTTTGTAAATGTGCTACGGCTGTTCGCACTGTCATGGTGGTCCAAACTAAAGATTGGTGAAAAAAACGCAAATTTTCATTTGGCAATAATACATCTGACAAAACAACTTTACGCAAATTTTTAATTAGCAAATCTCTATTTGGCAAATTATTGTTTAGCAAATAATAGTTTGGTCATGATGTTTCATTTATACCAAATATAATTTCATCAAATGTTTCACTCGGCAAAACATACTTACTCTTCCCAAAATATTGCATGGAAAACGATTTCGTACACTGGCTCCGATTTGTGGATGAAGGAGGGTGTTAATGCAAAAGTCTCCCATATAAAAATGTATCGGCAGTTATCCACGGCAAGAATTACGTAATAAAAATAAAGTGACAAACAACTAGGTAATCAAATATTATGTTGAACCTGGCGCCCGGCGGTCGCTGCGATCGCTCCTGTTTATTTTATGGTCACTGTTCGAACCTAACCTAACCTAGAGGATTTTACTGAGATGTACTTTTTATTTTAGAAAAAAGCCCAAGCATGTGTAAAAAAAGTACGCTGACTTTATAGTCAAGTCTGATGGCGACATGTTTTTAGGAAAGTGAAATTTGACGAAAAATATTTTGGCCAAACGGAGGGATCCCCAATTTTGGATTGGCTTCCACAGCCTCGCCAACTTAGCACGCCAGACTTAAGTTAGAACCTCTTTTTGAGGTGGATTTGTGGCAAAAATACCAAGAACAAGCAGTAATTTGTTAAGGAACCATAAAACAAATCCGTTCATCTGATTTACAATCGTCTCGAATGGACGGAGAATGCAAAAAGATGTAATATACTTCAGAATCGATGCCTACTTGCAGCTTTGGCGAATATTTTTGTAGGACAACTTAACTAATTAATAAAAGTCAAAAACTATGACAAATTTTACACGGTCAGCTCGCAATAATACGACTTAGCTAGTTATCAAACGACACTTTTTGAAAACAAGCAAAAAATATGAACCAGCAAAAAGCCAACATTACGCGGTGTTCCCAGGCGGTCACCCATCCAAGTACTGACCGCGCCCGACGTTGCTTAACTTCGGTGATCGGACGAGAACCGGTGTTTTCAACGTGGTATGAACGTTGGCGAAACATTTACTAAAAATCCATATCAAATACTACTTACCAAACCTATATATCCTATCCAATTACTACTAACTAATAATAACTACAAATTTGAAATTTTGACAAATACAGAAAAAAATCTCACCCTACATACGTCGTGTAAATTTTATATTCGAAATTGCTTTTTTTAAGTTAGCAATCAGTTACCAAAACCTCACCCATATTGGACTAGGAGGAGTCCAAACTTGGTAGTATTTTGTAAAAAATATTTCATTAAAATGGCTGAAATGTAATCAATCATGTGCTATACGTTACTTTAACGGAAGCGCCTTAAAAATAAATTGCAAATCATAATTATTATCACACACGAACACGATAATAGGTTTCCGAAAATTTTTATTGGTAACAACCTACCTACCTACCAATAAAAATCAGCACTTCGAGCAGAAACTTTTTCATGTACTTCGGGTCAAAACATTTTTTTTACTTCCATTCTAGTATGCGTGTGCCAAACGGCTAAACTTTCGCCGAGCTTCCACTAATTACGTGTATAATTGATTGACATCCATAATTTGCTCCATCTGTTAAGGAATTGTGAATTAAGTTGATATAACCATGCTGGAAGTAGCAGCCAACTACGTGCTAGTAGTACTCCTCCGACATTCCACTAGATGTCGTTAAATGTTTTTTTACAGAAAAAGAAAAGGACCTAATCAATATCATCACAATTGGATAACATTTTTATATGCTGATCCTCTTCATGCTGAGCCTCCTGACACGTGTGAGAGATTTAGTTAGCGTATGTATGTTTTATATTCGTATATTTGTATAATTTTATTGTTTTTCACGTATATCTCGGATACCATATTATGGTGAATTCGATTTTTTTCATTCATTGCAGCATATTCCAACTAAGAGAACAGTGTTAGTTTCATAAAAATCGGTTTAGTAGTTTGTGACATATTATATAGGTACACATGTGCAAAAAAAAAAACTAAGGAATAAAAAAGTAATATGTCCAAATTTTTAAGCCGCTTCCAAGATAAACCATAAAAAGGCTACCTACCTAATAATAGGCTAATTTCCTTTTGCCGATACACTGGCCCACTTTATATCGGAATATGTATAAAGAATAATACTTGACACAGTTTTTTTTTCGATATATTCGTAAACAAACACAAAAAGGAAATGACCATTTTTCGCCAAGGCACGGAGAGAAATTACGAGTGTAATTATTTTCGGTCAAATTCAGGTTTTTTATGTAGCAAAACCTTTTTTTTTTTGGGAAGTTTAGCATGAATCATACTTCTCATAGTGTTATTTAGGGCTACATTCTGATTGAAAATAAAGTTATATGAGCCAAATCTTCTACGGCAAGCGGTTAATTCGCCATTGCCCTTTAAAATCACACTGGCGAAATTTAACACACTTATTTGGACGCCCGAATAAATCATCTGAGACCTGAAACTTGGAGGATGTGTTCTTTCTTTGTATGAGTTTTTAGGGATCCGATAAGAAAGGATTTTCTGAAATTCCAACCTTAAGAAGGTGAAAAAATGATTCCTTGGTCAAATCCACTTAAAACACATTTTGCATCCTAATTCTTTAAAGGAATTGACGAAAGTCGCACGTTTGTTATTTTATTAAAACTTATCTCTTAATGTTTAGTAAGGAGTATGAGGATTTGTTTTGGTGGTGATCTTCTCTGAAGTTGATATCAATACTCCTTAGTGCTTTTGATGTAGGAGTACCTAACGATAATTATGACAATACTGTTTCGATTTCGTTGTGAAAAAATAGGCCGTTTTAAGTTTCAGGCTTTCAGCACATTAAGGGCCGAGCAACGTGCCCATCAAAATGTAGGTAAGTAGCAAAACTAAAAATACGGTACGGGATGGGAAATTTGGTACCTAAGTGAACCGCGTAACGAGTTCAAGCAATGTTAGGAATTCAAAAATAGTGTTCCCATTTCCATGCTTGGTCTAAAAAACGTATGATTGTGTTATACTGTAAGTAAGATAGCCGAGCCGAATTGAATAAGTAGGTATGTAGGTATTTAATAGCGATTTTGAGATATAATTTCGCCAACGTTCATACCACGTTGAAAACACCGGTTCTCGTCCGATCACCGAAGTTAAGCAACGTCGGGCGCGGTCAGTACTTGGATGGGTGACCGCCTGGGAACACCGCGTAATGTTGGCTTTTTGCTGCCTCCAAGTGTCGTTTCGTTTGATAGGTGATTTTGTTTTTATCATTTCATAGATTTTTGTAAATGTGCTACGGCTGTTCGCACTGTCATGGTGGTCCAAACTAAAGATTGGTGAAAAAAACGCAAATTTTCATTTGGCAATAATACATCTGACAAAACAACTTTACGCAAATTTTTAATTAGCAAATCTCTATTTGGCAAATTATTGTTTAGCAAATAATAGTTTGGTCATGATGTTTCATTTATACCAAATATAATTTCATCAAATGTTTCACTCGGCAAAACATACTTACTCTTCCCAAAATATTGCATGGAAAACGATTTCGTACACTGGCTCCGATTTGTGGATGAAGGAGGGTGTTAATGCAAAAGTCTCCCATATAAAAATGTATCGGCAGTTATCCACAGCAAGAATTACGTAATAAAAATAAAGTGACAAACAACTAGGTAATCAAATATTATGTTGAACCTGGCGCCCGGCGGTCGCTGCGATCGCTCCTGTTTATTTTATGGTCACTGTTCGAACCTAACCTAACCTAGAGGATTTTACTGAGATGTACTTTTTATTTTAGAAAAAAGCCCAAGCATGTGTAAAAAAAGTACGCTGACTTTATAGTCAAGTCTGATGGCGACATGTTTTTAGGAAAGTGAAATTTGACGAAAAATATTTTGGCCAAACGGAGGGATCCCCAATTTTGGATTGGCTTCCACAGCCTCGCCAACTTAGCACGCCAGACTTAAGTTAGAACCTCTTTTTGAGGCGGATTTGTGGCAAAAATACCAAGAACAAGCAGTAATTTGTTAAGGAACCATAAAACAAATCCGTTCATCTGATTTACAATCGTCTCGAATGGACGGAGAATGCAAAAAGATGTAATATACTTCAGAATCGATGCCTACTTGCAGCTTTGGCGAATATTTTTGTAGGACAACTTAACTAATTAATAAAAGTCAAAAACTATGACAAATTTTACACGGTCAGCTCGCAATAATACGACTTAGCTAGTTATCAAACGACACTTTTTGAAAACAAGCAAAAAATATGAACCAGCAAAAAGCCAACATTACGCGGTGTTCCCAGGCGGTCACCCATCCAAGTACTGACCGCGCCCGACGTTGCTTAATTTCGGTGATCGGACGAGAACCGGTGTTTTCAACGTGGTATGAACGTTGGCGAAACATTTACTAAAAATCCATATCAAATACTACTTACCAAACCTATATATCCTATCCAATTACTACTAACTAATAATAACTACAAATTTGAAATTTTGACAAATACAGAAAAAAATCTCACCCTACATACGTCGTGTAAATTTTATATTCGAAATTGCTTTTTTTAAGTTAGCAATCAGTTACCAAAACCTCACCCATATTGGACTAGGAGGAGTCCAAACTTGGTAGTATTTTGTAAAAAATATTTCATTAAAATGGCTGAAATGTAATCAATCATGTGCTATACGTTACTTTAACGGAAGCGCCTTAAAAATAAATTGCAAATCATAATTATTATCACACACGAACACGATAATAGGTTTCCGAAAATTTTTATTGGTAACAACCTACCTACCTACCAATAAAAATCAGCACTTCGAGCAGAAACTTTTTCATGTACTTCGGGTCAAAACATTTTTTTTACTTCCATTCTAGTATGCGTGTGCCAAACGGCTAAACTTTCGCCGAGCTTCCACTAATTTCGTGTATAATTGATTGACATCCATAATTTGCTCCATCTGTTAAGGAATTGTGAATTAAGTTGATATAACCATGCTGGAAGTAGCAGCCAACTACGTGCTAGTAGTACTCCTCCGACATTCCACTAGATGTCGTTAAATGTTTTTTTACAGAAAAAGAAAAGGACCTGATCAATATCATCACAATTGGATAACATTTTTATATGCTGATCCTCTTCATGCTGAGCCTCCTGACACGTGTGAGAGATTTAGTTAGCGTATGTATGTTTTATATTCGTATATTTGTATAATTTTATTGTTTTTCACGTATATCTCGGATACCATATTATGGTGAATTCGATTTTTTTCATTCATTGCAGCATATTCCAACTAAGAGAACAGTGTTAGTTTCATAAAAATCGGTTTAGTAGTTTGTGACATATTATATAGGTACACATGTGCAAAAAAAAACTAAGGAATAAAAAAGTAATATGTCCAAATTTTTAAGCCGCTTCCAAGATAAACCATAAAAAGGCTACCTACCTAATAATAGGCTAATTTCCTTTTGCCTTACACTGGCCCACTTTATATCGGAATATGTATAAAGAATAATACTTGACACAGTTTTTTTTTCGATATATTCGTAAACAAACACAAAAAGGAAATGACCATTTTTCGCCAAGGCACGGAGAGAAATTACGAGTATAATTATTTTCGGTCAAATTCAGGTTTTTTATGTAGCAAAACCTTTTTTTTTTGGGAAGTTTAGCATGAATCATACTTCTCATAGTGTTATTTAGGGCTACATTCTGATTGAAAATAAAGTTATATGAGCCAAATCTTCTACGGCAAGCGGTTAAATTCGCCATTGCCCTTTAAAATCACACTGGCGAAATTTAACACACTTATTTGGACGCCCGAATAAATCATCTGAGACCTGAAACTTGGAGGATGTGTTCTTTCTTTGTATGAGTTTTTAGGGATCCGATAAGAAAGGATTTTCTGAAATTCCAACCTTAAGAAGGTGAAAAAATGATTCCTTGGTCAAATCCACTTAAAACACATTTTGCATCCTAATTCTTTAAAGGAATTGACGAAAGTCGCACGTTTGTTATTTTATTAAAACTTATCTCTTAATGTTTAGTAAGGAGTATGAGGATTTGTTTTGGTGGTGATCTTCTCTGAAGTTGATATCAATACTCCTTAGTGCTTTTGATGTAGGAGTACCTAACGATAATTATGACAATACTGTTTCGATTTCGTTGTGAAAAAATAGGCCGTTTTTAAGTTTCAGGCTTTCAGCACATTAAGGGCCGAGCAACGTGCCCATCAAAATGTAGGTAAGTAGCAAAACTAAAAATACGGTACGGGATGGGAAATTTGGTACCTAAGTGAACCTCGTAACGAGTTCAAGCAATGTTAGGAATTCAAAAATAGTGTTCCCATTTCCATGCTTGGTCTAAAAAACGTATGATTGTGTTATACTGTAAGTAAGATAGCCGAGCCGAATTGAATAAGTAGGTATGTAGGTATTTAATAGCGATTTTGAGATATAATTTCGCCAACGTTCATACCACGTTGAAAACACCGGTTCTCGTCCGATCACCGAAGTTAAGCAACGTCGGGCGCGGTCAGTACTTGGATGGGTGACCGCCTGGGAACACCGCGTAATGTTGGCTTTTTGCTGCCTCCAAGTGTCGTTTCGTTTGATAGGTGATTTTGTTTTTATCATGAATATATCGAAAAGAAAAACTGTGTCAAGTATTATTCTTTATATTCCGATATAAAGTGGGCCAGTGTAAGGCAAAAAAAAATTAGCCTATTATTAGGTAGCCTTTTTATGGTTTATTTTGGAAGCGGCTTAAAAATTTGGACATATTACTTTTTTATTCCTTTGTTTTTTTTTTTGCACATGTGTATATAATATGTCACAAACTACTAAACCGATTTTTATGAAACTAACACTGTTCTCTTAGTTGGAATATGCTGCAATGAATGAAAAAAATCGAATTCACCATAATATGGTATCCGAGATATACGTGAAAAACAATAAAATTATACAAATATACGAATATAAAACATACATACACTAACTAAATCTCTCACACGTGTCAGGAGGCTCAGCATGAAGAGGATCAGCATATGAAAATGTTATCCAATTGTGATGATATTGATTAGATCCTTTTCTTTTTCTGTAAAAAACATTTAACGACATCTAGTGGAATGTCGGAGGAGTACTACTAGCACGTAGTTGGCTGCTACTTCCAGCATGGTTATATCAACTTAATTCACAATCCCTTAACAGATGGAGCAAATTATGGATGTCAATCAATACACGTAATTAGTGGAAGCTCGGCGAAAGTTTAGCCGTTTGGCACACGCATACTAGAATGGAAGTAAAAAAAATTGGTTGCCTGTAAAGTCGGTATACGGGCGAAAGTTTTACGTGACAACGACTTTTTATGTCTGTCTCTCTCGTTCTTACGCGTGCCTCTCACTCGCTCTCAGTGCTGCGCGCGCGGGCCTCTCTCTCGTTCGGTGACTCATCGTAACGTTACTGAGCGTTACACTTTTTCATAAGTGACTCCCAGCCGCAACCTAATTTAAGACGTTGTCACGTCAAAAAAAATGTTTTGACCCGAAGTACATGAAAAATCTTCTGCTCGAAGTGCTGATTTTTATTGGTAGGTAGGTAGGTAGGTAGTTACCAATAAAAATTTTCGGAAACCTATTATCGTGTTCGTGTGTGATAATTATGATTTGCAATTTATTTTTAAGGCGCTTCCGTTAAAGTAACGTATAGCACATGATTGATTACATTTCAGCCATTTTAATGAAATATTTTTTACAAAATACTACCAAGTTTGGACTCCTCCTAGTCCAATATGGGTGAGGTTTTGGTAACTGATTGCTAACTTAAAAAAAGCAATTTCGAATATACAATTTACACGACGTATGTAGGGTAAGATTTTTTCTGTATTTGTCAAAATTTTAAATTTGTAGTTATTATTAGTACTAATACAAATAAAATAAGTTTGAGTGCCAATACTCGAACCGAATTGGATAGGATAGGTGGGTGTGTGGGTGGTAAGTAGTATTTGATATGGATTTTTAGTAAATGTTTCGCCAACGTTCATACCACGTTGAAAACACCGGTTCTCGTCCGATCACCGAAGTTAAGCAACGTCGGGCGCGGTCAGTACTTGGATGGGTGACCGCCTGGGAACACCGCGTAATGTTGGCTTTTTGCTGGTTCATATTTTTTGCTTGTTTTCAAAAAGTGTCGTTTGATAACTAGCTAAGTCGTATTATTGCGAGCTGACCGTGTAAAATTTGTCATGGTTTTTGACTTTTATTAATTAGTTAAGTTGTCCTACAAAAATATTCGCCAAAGCTGCAAGTAGGCATCGATTCTGAAGTATCTATATTAATAATTTCGTCAAGGGGTACGGTAGACTCGATCGAAACCTTATATGAATAACAAAACATAAAAATATATTGATTTCGAGTCGACAACATATATCTATATACGGGGTCTCATTCGGTACATAAGTTACATAGCCTTTAAAATTTCTCAATAGATGGCGACACGTGTATAGCTAGCGCAATTACTGTTTATTAGATAGACTAAAATCCTAAGATACGTGAAGATAATACCCGAAAAATATGTTAATAAACATTTTCAGTTGTTTAAAAGAGAAAAAAACTCAATACCATTGTTTTTTTCCATAATTGGCAAAAATAGTGTAAAAAGCATAAAAGCATGCTTTTACTACCCTCTAACCCTCTGTCGGCATACGACAAAACTATGTGGCATGGTGGAAAGTTGACAACAAACTAGTATAGATGGCGCATTTTTATGAATGCGTTTCATTTGACCAGTGATGCCAGACGGTAATTTCAAGTAGACTTGTGTAGCTCGCGAGAGAAAGATAAAAAACCTCTCTCACCCAAACGGCTCATATATCCGTAGCTCACTTGTGTTTCAAATAAATCTCTATATCCGAGAGATAAAGTTGAATTGTCAGATATACTAACTGAGTCGAAGCCGGTGATAAAGAAAGACGGCTTCATTTCATTTCTAGAGCGAAAGAAAGAGAAGGGAAGATACGTTCGCAGTGTGCGTAGGTATTATGACCGAACCGTGGCTCGGTAAAACGGCAGAATCTGTATGTTCTCGTAGTGTTAACAAAATAAAGTTCAATTTGCATTGCGTGCGGTTCTATAAATATTGGCTGGTTGAATGTTTGTTGACGTTTTTTTAGTTTCTTTTGTGATTAGAGCCGGCGCACTTCGGCTGTCGGAATAATAGCAAGTTTTTGGACTACTGAATGCGACAACTTGATTTTATTAGTAAACAAACATTGAGTTAGTTACTTTTCAGGTGTTTTAAATTCAAAAACTGTCATTAACATTTTTTATCTAGGTTGACAGTCCTAAGCCTGCTTAGTATGAAGGAAAATCAAATGGTTATTATTTTCTTTATAAAGTAATATAAATAATTAACGTACGTAATAAGTATAAAACGTACAAAAACTGTGAGCTTCTTATTAGTAGTTATGTATTGTATGACAACAAACAATAGCATATCCTTATTAAAGGGTTTTTGTTTATATATAGAATCATTCGCATCATCGTAAGTACCTCTTTACTCATTCGGCTCTCTCTGATATAACGGCTCATTTTGATCTCTCGATATAAAGTTACGTAAAGATCGTTCGCTTCATCACCGAGTTAGTGAGATAAGGATATAATGACGACCCGTCTAAGATGTTTTAAAAATTATAGATTCGTCCTTCACGCTCTTGAATTGCAAGACGAAAGCCAGGTAATTCCCTGGAGTGCATTCAGTTGGGCACGCTATCTCTTTACGGCTATACGTCCCGACAGCGCCTTAAATTATTTCGCGTTTTCTGGCAAAAATGCCTTCCTGTGTGTTTAGGAGTTGTACCAATTACACTGCAACTGTGAGAGACAAGAAAAACGTGTCATTACATTTGTAACTACAGATTTTTCATTTAAAAGTATTAAAACATATTAAACGTTTTTAATCTTAACATAATTTCGCAATGGCTGACACTAGTAGGCTAAAGAGCGAGATGTAATCTGTTTTATGCGCGAGAGTAAAAGAGACAATGTCAGCGCGGACGCGCGACGGCCGATTCTAGGGGATGTTGGGGAAAATAACATTTATGAATCCAGATTTTTTAATTTTGTTTTTCAATCTTATTTTTCAGAGTATAAAAAAATACATCAAAGAAAAGAATGAAGCAAATACACATATCATAGTACCAATCATTTATTGTTTATATTTTTAGATTACCTAAAGAGATGATTGGATACCTACTACTTACTCTACTCTGTTGGGGTTGGGTATCCAGAAAACTTGTTAAATCACTTAGCTGTGATGTATGAACTAAAACTTTGCTTTCTGACATAAAGCTGTGGTTCCACAGATTAATCATCTTAAAAAATATGGGCGGACTTTGTTTTCCAAGTTAGGATGTTTTTAAAATTTGTTTAAAGTCAGAAGCAATTATTAAGAATTACATCAAAGAAAAAGGGCATATTTTACTTCCCGACCCCAAAGAGGTAACAATTTTAAAGAACCGAAATTTTAAAATCTTTTCTTAGCAATACTAACGTATTTTCGTCCATACATGCTCATTCCCTGGAGCAACATCCAACTTACAATCACACACTTAATCTCATCCGCACTATTATTGAGACATTTACAAATGTAATGCGTAAAGTATCCACGCACATAAAACCAATCCAAATATAAACGATGATTACAAAAGTTAAAAAAGAAATAAGCTAAGTTTGTTTGAGGAATTATAATTCACATCGTTTTAATTCTAAATTTACTTGTTCACCATGTGTATTAAAAATAAATGTTTTGTTACAAATAGTTCTCATTATTTTACACTCGTCAAATCCAGCGTCCACTTTGCCCAATCTCCTCCGTACCGGTAAGTCATGATGATGTCACGCGCTCGCGCCAATGAGCGCTCAGTAGCAATCAGTACGTAACGAATATTATATATTTATTTCTTTCTATCAAAAGGCATGCCCCATCATTTGTCTCTATTAGCGCTTAGTGTCGTAATACACAACTAAACGTTCATATAGAGTAATCCTTGCGCCACTTTGAATTGCTTAAATGTTTGTGTATGTCGTGTCTATCCTTTTAATGTCATTGCGACCCGTCTGGTGTAGTGGTCGAGAAATCGCCTACGACGCAGCGGTTGCGGGTTCGATCCCCGCACAATACAAACATTTGTGTGCATGAACATGTCTGTTTGTATTGGTCTGGGTGTTTTCTATGTATATCATGTATGTATTTACAAACAAAAAGTATTTAAGTATTATATCCGTTGTCTGGCACCCATAACACAAGCTTTGAGTAGCTTACTTTGGGGCTAGATGGCGATGTGTGGGAATGTCCAAAGGATATAAAGGAAAGGAAAGGATATATCTTCTGCTCTTCTAAGCCGTAGCGTGATTTTTTATAGCCCAAAACCTTCGTCGATTAATAATATATCCGACACTTTTTTTTTATCGGTTCAGTAGTTTCTGAGATTAGCGCGTTCAAACAAACTAGATTTCAGCTTTATAATATTAGTTATAGTAGTACCAATAAATAGAAAGCTCATTGTATGGCCAGAATTAAATTCTAACTCCTTAACGATAGAGACTAAACACGATGTTAGGAGATTTTGTCACATTATTAGGTACACATATTGATAGGCAACCAACGCTAAGAGCGTGTGCAAAATTTTGATTGTTCGAGTAGGTTCTTACCGTTTAAGGACTTTGAATAATTCAAAAATATCTCTTGTCTGCATTGCTCATATTATTTGATAAGTATTAATTACTCAAAAAATGATTTTCTGGATATAAAATCTGATTTTGTTTTATTTATGACCAGTTTTTGGCCGTGTTGACTTGCAACCGAATTTTGTACTATAACTATTTTTTACATAAATAAATGTATCCTAACAATGGAGACTTCAAACTATAATCAAAAAACGAACAGACTGCGCGGGACATATTATAGTGCACAAGTGTGTGCGCAAACCTGTGGACCTCTGGTGCAGCCGTCACTTTAAAGTGCGACCTTCTAACCGCTGCGCTACCGAGGCAGTTTAAACGATTAGTCCATGAACGAATGATGACAAACTTAATATAATTAAAATCGACTTTGGAACTTTTTTAAAGATTTATATTTAGTTTTTTTACTACGCACACCTAATAAAGTGCAATAGGCTGGGTTAAATCTTGCACCTAACAACTAATGTGTTTTCTTAAATTTTTTAATAAGTGGATATGTGTATTTGTAAAAAAAACTTGGCAAGAAAAATTAGGTTGCCTCTCCTACATAAGATTCGCATTGGGGAAAAATCAACATGTATCATGACGGTGGCTGAATTATCACACACACTGATTGATATCCGATGAATTAGTCAATGTATTAAAGATGCTGGATAATCTTGATATTGTGCTGTTAACGTTGACCGAGCCTCTCACCTCAACAGATATTGAAATGTACAGGGACAAGAAGAAAATATTGTCGAACACTCATATAATACTTACTCCAGTATCTATTGGAAACTGAACTCTTGAATTGCGTATTAAGCAGTAATTATTTGGATTTTTAATCCTCAACGTGAAATAGGAACTTCAAACGGATGCAACACATGATTTCCAACTATGGGCTTCATAAAAGAGCTAAGTTTTCTTCGATCTCGAAATGAAGAGATGCGTAAAGCAAAAGTATGTAACTAACATAACCCTACGAAACAGTGAGCTGAAGTGGCAATAGGCAAGGCCCATAGCGCAAATGATGATGGCCGTTGGGGCAGGAAAAATCTACATTGGAGCATCAAAAGTCAAGTGAAAATGTCTACAAGCATACGACTTTGTATAGATTAAAGGATCACCATACATGAATACCACCGTTTAAAGGTTTCATGGAGGGGGTTTATGTACAGTGTCCATTCTGGGGCTATTAAAAATGATGATAATACTCAAAACCGCGTGCTTGTGAGTTACTAGTTTGCGCAAGCGGTGCAAATGCCTGGTGCGCAGGGTGAGGGCCAGTCGCAATAGAGTACCTACCGTAGGCATTCGCACAGCGATTTGACTGAAGTTACCAGAACCATTGTGATATGATTCATGCGCAGTCAATATACTATTTTTTTTAAGTTATAATATTTACTATTTATTAAATTTTATTGTAATTTTATTTAATAATGATGCTTTTGATGATTGAATTAATTTCATAATTTATTTAAACCTTTTTTAACAGTTAACATAGTTATTCAACCCACAATCGAAATATTTTCATTCATTGGCTCCTAAGCCAGGGACCTCAAAATATTAAAATACTTAACTATAATTAGAAAATGATAACAATTCCATTGCAGTTGTTAGCCACCCCAACAATTCTGTTTTGTATGAATTATCAAACAAAATGAAGTAGTATATTATTCATTTAATTTCTGTTAACATGCAGTAAAGTTACAAATAAAACCATTGATGTGTGTGATGACATTCAGTGATCAACACCATTTTCCGAAAATTCAAAAACGATATCTTAAACGGCTAACGGCCGGTTGCTAATAAATATCCTTTGGACATTCCCACACATCACCATCTAGTCCCAAAGTAAGCTACTCAAAGCTTGTGTTATGGGTGCCAGACAACGGATGTTATACTTAAATACTTTTTTGTTTATAAATACATACATGATATACATAGAAAACACCCGTAACATTATGCGGGGATCGAACCCGCAACCCGCTGCGTAGTAGGCGATTTCTCGACCACGGTTGCTAAGTAATTAATTATTTTTAATTACTATTATTATTACTCTTATAATATCAATCACAAATAATAGTATTTCGTTGGTTAAACCTAAACATTAGAGAATTGTTGCCAGGTGGCCATGAACTGCCGGATGCCAGAAAATGTACGAGTTACCCTATTTTTGTTTATGTTTTGTCGCAAACATAATTTTGTAAATGCGACTTGTAAAGGCAACTGTGGTAGGCAAGGAAAAGAGGTTATCCCGATTTTCCACACTTGTGTGAAAAAATTGACGTCTATTCATCCCATAATTTTCGCGGTGTGTTCAAACTCGACGATGTTAATTATTTTACTTTTTTACTTAAAGCCGATTTTACCAACGTCAAATAAGAAATATTCGTCAAATATGGTAAAAAACGCCTAATTTGAAAACGCCACATATTTGGCAGCAGTCATAAAATTAATCTACCCTGAGACAGCTTGGTGTGAAAAAAATTACAACTTAATGTTCCACTTTTCCAGAATGTTTTTCTTTTATTTGATAAAACGTTTATTTATATATAGGTAAGTGATTTTGTTAAATCACGGCATGCTTTTCACAATTATAAGTTTTTTTGTTGATTCTGAAGTGACTATAATTCTTACTCATTGCTTTGATCATGGTCACTCTATAGGTATTTTGCGCGGGTTGACACCCGGAATCAACGGATTCAACGGAATCCTATACGGTTTTTAAATTTTATTAGATAAAGACGCATAACTGGTTTCAATTAATAATTAATAGTATACTAACTTGCGCTTATGCGTTAAATTGTAGACTAACAAAATGCATCGTAGCAGTAATATCTTACGATTTAAGCATAGAATAGATTAACGTCTATTGTTTTTAGTGTTTTTTTTCTTCATTTTTATGTGTTTGTAATACAAATCATCATATCATAATATAATCATAAATCTTATCGCACATAAAAAGGAAGAACGAAAAGAACACTAAAAATTCTGTAACTCAACTACGAACAATATCGTTGGAGGAGGAAAGTGAAGCAATGTTAAGACAAGTTATATATCAAGGTCAGGCTGGGTACGCACAGTGTCATTAATTGTATTGTATCATTGTATTTTGTAGTAATCGATAAATTTGTAGAGCCAGCAAGTTAAAGTACTAAAAATGAAAATAAGTATTGAATTGATTGCAAACTCAATTATCTTAAATAATGTTTTTTCCATAAAAGTAACTAAACGTCCTGATAAAACATACTGAAAACTGCATCGAAACTCGCGGACAAATACCTACCTAGTACTGCAGAGAATCTCCTTTTTTGAACTCGGTTGAAAACTCAATGAAATAAGTTGTGTGCTTAAACATTATACCGGAATAACCCATCCATTAACCACAATGTGTGATTTTTTAATCAAGTATTTTATCTTATAAATAGACAATTGATTACGAGAAACTTAGTGTCCAGCAGACGCTACGAGTGGGCATAGGTCGTACTTGCTAATTCAAGTACCAGGTCTTTAAAGTTTTGCGCAAGCGTATATTATAAGCGTATATTTTTCTATGGATTTTAATTCATCTTCGAACGAAAATCACTCGCCATCTTGAAGCGAGTGATTCAAAAATAGAGCTACTGTGCCTCTATTTTTGAATCTCTCGCTTGGATATGGCGTGTGATTTGCGTTCGAAAACGAACAAATAATCAACGAAAATACCGTGAATAAGGACGTGAGTAGGTACTCACAAAATTTAGATATATTTATTCAAATCCCTTCTGAATGGATTTCAACTGGTTTTCATTCCAAAATTGGAGTATAATCAGTGAATGTCATACGCCATCTTATCGCAAGTATTTCAAAAATAGGGCCTCCGGCTCTATAGTGCCTACTAAAATAAGTTGAAAGTAATTAATAGAAAATGCATCCATATTTCGATACCCATAAGGCGCAAAATCGCATTAGCAAGAAAAATACTTGAGTATTTTTCGCAATTTTTGACCTCTTTTTATGAGCGCAAGGTTTAATTTCACTAAAACCCCAGATAATATAATACTACTAGTACTAAAACGGTCTTCTTATTATTTAGTATTTCGGGGAAGCCGGTACCGCTTGCAGCTAATTAAAATACTTTCATGCTCTTGATAAACTATATTCGTAGTATGTAGGTAATGTAACATTCTTTAGACATTAACGATTATTCCCTCAAGCGTATGTGAACGAGACAATAGAAATTCTATTGTTATGCGGTTGCCTGCAACCGCTCGGGTGTTGAAGCATTATTGATACGACCGAAATTACATCATGTCAAAGATACGGGATCTTTTACGAGCGCGTATTTTTGATTCTGGCTTAACTGCTGGCAAATAAATTCAAAATGTTACGAGGTACAAACGTATTGATATAAATGAATATATATATATATATCTATGTAAAAATGCTTAACGCCAGATATGCTTATTATTAATTATGGCAGTATGGCTCAGAGCTTATCCCATTCCTTGCAGAATCAGAAAGAATCGAAAATCCAGGTAGGTAGGTACCTACTCTTCATTCTTCATCTATCTCTCTTTTACCTAAGATACATAATTCACACATCAAAAAAGATTGCGATCACTTTGAAAAATCTAAATCTTTTTTGTTGGGGTTAATGATTTATTACATATTATTATTACACAGGACTTTTATACAGGCAGGGTCTAACAAAACCAATGATCGACCGCCAACGTGCGGTATATTTACATCATACAGATTACGCTCACAAAATTTGAGAAAAAAAAATCAGGCTAGTTTCAGAGATCAAAAAAGTAGCACTTTTAAATGTGTAAAAAAACACACTATTTGCACCTGTTTACTATACAACACTGTCAAATGCGCACGCACACCAACAAAGCCAGCCGTCATATGTCGGTTCGCCGCGCCGCGGCAGACGCAAACAAAGGAGCGGTATCCTTTGTGTCTGGGCGGGTGGCGGCGTTCTTCTTTCGCCGTCCACACGCGCGCGTGTTACTTTTATTGCATCCATCAGTCGCAAAATCATTTTGCCACGTAAAGGACGTCGACTGAATTTGATATTCACTTATTGCAAGTAGTCAAGAACGGCCTGAACAGTAAACAACAACAGTCTTCCTGAAGCGGCTAGACGGGTGGACTTGAGAGGTCTGGCGGGTGTTCCTCTACAGCACGGACATCTTGGCCTCCGTGTATTCTTCCTTCGGGTTCGGCCGTCGTGGTTCAGGGTGGGCCCGGTGCCCTGGCTGGCGCGGCGCCCCACCTATCACCTCTTCATGCCTTACCTATCTACCTACGTGAAGAACATGACATTGTTTATGAAGAGAAGATGACTGTGATTTTGTTAAGTGCGTGATTACGTAGAATTGTACCAGTTTTACGCAGAAGTTATAAAAACATTCTAAATCGTGTAACAAGTGATACGTGATGATATGTATCGAAACCTTAGACATTTAGTGTTATATTACCTACCGTTAATCCTTAACTAACATTCCCGTAAATAGGTAATTTTTTTATGAATTAGCTAAGACGCCATGGAATATTTTTTGTTTTAGAGGGCTAAAATATTTTTTTATTAATAACATTATCCACGAGTATTTTACATTTCAAAATAAATTGTTGCATCAATGTCGTATTTTCTTTATGCTTATCTATATCCTTAGCCTGCTTATACCAAAGGAATCATTTGCTTATGTCTCTTTTGAGGTTTAGGTAGGTAGGAGACTTAATTTTTTGCATAATAGAATCAGTTAACTGTTTAGGTAGGTAAACACTACAACGCCTTTGTCTTACAATTTCTTGCCCGGCTGATTATTTATTTTGGTTAGGCAACGTTAATTAACATTATTGATAAGGTTGTGTCTGTTATTATTTTAGTAGTAGGAGTAAAAGGGAAAGACTGCAACTATAAAGTAAGTATGCAAATCTGCCACTAACTCCGTAAACCCCCAGATTATTCATTTAATTTACACAGCTTGTTTGAAAGTTTCTTTCATTCATAAGTGTCTTATGAGTAGGTAGACAAAACTGGGGGCCTACTCTGTTAGACGTTGCACGTTATTTCGGCTAAAGCCATCTTGCTTGCTCCCATGTTATCCTGGTGCGGGTGACTGAGATGACTAGAGTAGAAAGCATGAACATTTGACTTACAGAGCAGACACCTTTGGTTCGTATGTGTGTATAGGTATATAGGTAGAAGTATAGCAGGTTTCCTTATATAGAAGTGAATTAGTATGTTAGGAAACATAACTTTGAAAAAACTCTATAAAACTAGTTTTGTTAGACTCTGTATTATAAGAAAACAAACAACAAATAGGGTTTCTGCTTCAACGCCCAAGCGGTCGCATGAGACCGCATAACAATGGAATTTCTATTGTGTATCGTTCAAATACGCTTGAGGGATAAATATAATAACATCTTTAAAAAAATAAATTACCTTATGCGAGTGATCACATTTTTTATTTATTTGTGTAGGTACCTACCATAAAATTAATATTCCTATCGGAATAGAAGGACAAGTAAAAGCTGTCAAACGAAACCGATTTAAGATGTCCGTAACTAACATAAGTAAGTAACATTAAGAGCTTTAAATGAGATAACCTTTCGATCAGGTGATTAAAAACAATGTTCCTAAGATAAAGATATTAGTTTACTGCATGATAAACAGCCGACACAAAATATTGAACATGCAGCTCTAGTGTAAAACTAAATATTATTTCATTATATAAAATATTCATATATACATTCCCTGTGTTATTCTGTCTTTACTTTTTTATGTAAATTAACGTTTGTAGAATAGAATAATCAAACTGCGTACTTTAAATTTGAAGCGCATTGGTAAATATAAGTCGTTTATTAAGAGGCTTCGCTTTGGACTAATTTACCTGTTGAATGATTATTTGTTGGGTTATTCAGCTGTAATGAACAACAATCAATCACCGATCAAGTCACCATATTTCAACAGAAATATTTCTTCAAATTATACACAATTTCACATAAATTTTCAAAAACTCAAATGAGAGAAATTTTCAGCAAGCCTTCATAAGCCTCCGAACTGTTTGACACCTGGCAAAAATGGTTCTGCTACCCATCTCTTTTTATCACACAGTTTGCTGCTAGTGACATCTCGCTTTTGTCGTTCTATTCCAAAGGGATAATAATTTTATGGTACCTACCCAAATCTGGATGCAATCGTATCGACGTTCATACCACGTTGAAAACACCGGTTCTCGTCCGATCACCGAAGTTAAGCAACGTCGGGCGCGGTCAGTACTTGGATGGGTGACCGCCTGGGAACACCGCGTAATGTTGGCTTTTTGCTGCCTCCAAGTGTCGTTTCGTTTGATAGGTGATTTTGTTTTTATCATTTCATAGATTTTTGTAAATGTGCTACGGCTGTTCGCACTGTCATGGTGGTCCAAACTAAAGATTGGTGAAAAAAACGCAAATTTTCATTTGGCAATAATACATCTGACAAAACAACTTTACGCAAATTTTTAATTAGCAAATCTCTATTTGGCAAATTATTGTTTAGCAAATAATAGTTTGGTCATGATGTTTCATTTATACCAAATATAATTTCATCAAATGTTTCACTCGGCAAAACATACTTACTCTTCCCAAAATATTGCATGGAAAACGATTTCGTACACTGGCTCCGATTTGTGGATGAAGGAGGGTGTTAATGCAAAAGTCTCCCATATAAAAATGTATCGGCAGTTATCCACAGCAAGAATTACGTAATAAAAATAAAGTGACAAACAACTAGGTAATCAAATATTATGTTGAACCTGGCGCCCGGCGGTCGCTGCGATCGCTCCTGTTTATTTTATGGTCACTGTTCGAACCTAACCTAACCTAGAGGATTTTACTGAGATGTACTTTTTATTTTAGAAAAAAGCCCAAGCATGTGTAAAAAAAGTACGCTGACTTTATAGTCAAGTCTGATGGCGACATGTTTTTAGGAAAGTGAAATTTGACGAAAAATATTTTGGCCAAACGGAGGGATCCCCAATTTTGGATTGGCTTCCACAGCCTCGCCAACTTAGCACGCCAGACTTAAGTTAGAACCTCTTTTTGAGGCGGATTTGTGGCAAAAATACCAAGAACAAGCAGTAATTTGTTAAGGAACCATAAAACAAATCCGTTCATCTGATTTACAATCGTCTCGAATGGACGGAGAATGCAAAAAGATGTAATATACTTCAGAATCGATGCCTACTTGCAGCTTTGGCGAATATTTTTGTAGGACAACTTAACTAATTAATAAAAGTCAAAAACTATGACAAATTTTACACGGTCAGCTCGCAATAATACGACTTAGCTAGTTATCAAACGACACTTTTTGAAAACAAGCAAAAAATATGAACCAGCAAAAAGCCAACATTACGCGGTGTTCCCAGGCGGTCACCCATCCAAGTACTGACCGCGCCCGACGTTGCTTAACTTCGGTGATCGGACGAGAACCGGTGTTTTCAACGTGGTATGAACGTTGGCGAAACATTTACTAAAAATCCATATCAAATACTACTTACCAAACCTATATATCCTATCCAATTACTACTAACTAATAATAACTACAAATTTGAAATTTTGACAAATACAGAAAAAAATCTCACCCTACATACGTCGTGTAAATTTTATATTCGAAATTGCTTTTTTTAAGTTAGCAATCAGTTACCAAAACCTCACCCATATTGGACTAGGAGGAGTCCAAACTTGGTAGTATTTTGTAAAAAATATTTCATTAAAATGGCTGAAATGTAATCAATCATGTGCTATACGTTACTTTAACGGAAGCGCCTTAAAAATAAATTGCAAATCATAATTATTATCACACACGAACACGATAATAGGTTTCCGAAAATTTTTATTGGTAACAACCTACCTACCTACCAATAAAAATCAGCACTTCGAGCAGAAACTTTTTCATGTACTTCGGGTCAAAACATTTTTTTTACTTCCATTCTAGTATGCGTGTGCCAAACGGCTAAACTTTCGCCGAGCTTCCACTAATTTCGTGTATAATTGATTGACATCCATAATTTGCTCCATCTGTTAAGGAATTGTGAATTAAGTTGATATAACCATGCTGGAAGTAGCAGCCAACTACGTGCTAGTAGTACTCCTCCGACATTCCACTAGATGTCGTTAAATGTTTTTTTACAGAAAAAGAAAAGGACCTAATCAATATCATCACAATTGGATAACATTTTTATATGCTGATCCTCTTCATGCTGAGCCTCCTGACACGTGTGAGAGATTTAGTTAGCGTATGTATGTTTTATATTCGTATATTTGTATAATTTTATTGTTTTTCACGTATATCTCGGATACCATATTATGGTGAATTCGATTTTTTTCATTCATTGCAGCATATTCCAACTAAGAGAACAGTGTTAGTTTCATAAAAATCGGTTTAGTAGTTTGTGACATATTATATAGGTACACATGTGCAAAAAAAAACTAAGGAATAAAAAAGTAATATGTCCAAATTTTTAAGCCGCTTCCAAGATAAACCATAAAAAGGCTACCTACCTAATAATAGGCTAATTTCCTTTTGCCTTACACTGGCCCACTTTATATCGGAATATGTATAAAGAATAATACTTGACACAGTTTTTTTTTCGATATATTCGTAAACAAACACAAAAAGGAAATGACCATTTTTCGCCAAGGCACGGAGAGAAATTACGAGTATAATTATTTTCGGTCAAATTCAGGTTTTTTATGTAGCAAAACCTTTTTTTTTTGGGAAGTTTAGCATGAATCATACTTCTCATAGTGTTATTTAGGGCTACATTCTGATTGAAAATAAAGTTATATGAGCCAAATCTTCTACGGCAAGCGGTTAAATTCGCCATTGCCCTTTAAAATCACACTGGCGAAATTTAACACACTTATTTGGACGCCCGAATAAATCATCTGAGACCTGAAACTTGGAGGATGTGTTCTTTCTTTGTATGAGTTTTTAGGGATCCGATAAGAAAGGATTTTCTGAAATTCCAACCTTAAGAAGGTGAAAAAATGATTCCTTGGTCAAATCCACTTAAAACACATTTTGCATCCTAATTCTTTAAAGGAATTGACGAAAGTCGCACGTTTGTTATTTTATTAAAACTTATCTCTTAATGTTTAGTAAGGAGTATGAGGATTTGTTTTGGTGGTGATCTTCTCTGAAGTTGATATCAATACTCCTTAGTGCTTTTGATGTAGGAGTACCTAACGATAATTATGACAATACTGTTTCGATTTCGTTGTGAAAAAATAGGCCGTTTTAAGTTTCAGGCTTTCAGCACATTAAGGGCCGAGCAACGTGCCCATCAAAATGTAGGTAAGTAGCAAAACTAAAAATACGGTACGGGATGGGAAATTTGGTACCTAAGTGAACCTCGTAACGAGTTCAAGCAATGTTAGGAATTCAAAAATAGTGTTCCCATTTCCATGCTTGGTCTAAAAAACGTATGATTGTGTTATACTGTAAGTAAGATAGCCGAGCCGAATTGAATAAGTAGGTATGTAGGTATTTAATAGCGATTTTGAGATATAATTTCGCCAACGTTCATACCACGTTGAAAACACCGGTTCTCGTCCGATCACCGAAGTTAAGCAACGTCGGGCGCGGTCAGTACTTGGATGGGTGACCGCCTGGGAACACCGCGTAATGTTGGCTTTTTGCTGCCTCCAAGTGTCGTTTCGTTTGATAGGTGATTTTGTTTTTATCATTTCATAGATTTTTGTAAATGTGCTACGGCTGTTCGCACTGTCATGGTGGTCCAAACTAAAGATTGGTGAAAAAAACGCAAATTTTCATTTGGCAATAATACATCTGACAAAACAACTTTACGCAAATTTTTAATTAGCAAATCTCTATTTGGCAAATTATTGTTTAGCAAATAATAGTTTGGTCATGATGTTTCATTTATACCAAATATAATTTCATCAAATGTTTCACTCGGCAAAACATACTTACTCTTCCCAAAATATTGCATGGAAAACGATTTCGTACACTGGCTCCGATTTGTGGATGAAGGAGGGTGTTAATGCAAAAGTCTCCCATATAAAAATGTATCGGCAGTTATCCACAGCAAGAATTACGTAATAAAAATAAAGTGACAAACAACTAGGTAATCAAATATTATGTTGAACCTGGCGCCCGGCGGTCGCTGCGATCGCTCCTGTTTATTTTATGGTCACTGTTCGAACCTAACCTAACCTAGAGGATTTTACTGAGATGTACTTTTTATTTTAGAAAAAAGCCCAAGCATGTGTAAAAAAAGTACGCTGACTTTATAGTCAAGTCTGATGGCGACATGTTTTTAGGAAAGTGAAATTTGACGAAAAATATTTTGGCCAAACGGAGGGATCCCCAATTTTGGATTGGCTTCCACAGCCTCGCCAACTTAGCACGCCAGACTTAAGTTAGAACCTCTTTTTGAAGCGGATTTGTGGCAAAAATACCAAGAACAAGCAGTAATTTATTAAGGAACCATAAAATAAATCCGTTCATCTGATTTACAATCGTCTCGAATGGACAGAGAATGCAAAAAGATGTAATATACTTCAGAATCGATGCCTACTTGCAGCTTTGGCGAATATTTTTGTAGGACAACTTAACTAATTAATAAAAGTCAAAAACCATGACAAATTTTACACGGTCAGCTCGCAATAATACGACTTAGCTAGTTATCAAACGACACTTTTTGAAAACAAGCAAAAAATATGAACCAGCAAAAAGCCAACATTACGCGGTGTTCCCAGGCGGTCACCCATCCAAGTACTGACCGCGCCCGACGTTGCTTAACTTCGGTGATCGGACGAGAACCGGTGTTTTCAACGTGGTATGAACGTTGGCGAAACATTTACTAAAAATCCATATCAAATACTACTTACCAAACCTATATATCCTATCCAATTACTACTAACTAATAATAACTACAAATTTGAAATTTTGACAAATACAGAAAAAAATCTCACCCTACATACGTCGTGTAAATTTTATATTCGAAATTGCTTTTTTTAAGTTAGCAATCAGTTACCAAAACCTCACCCATATTGGACTAGGAGGAGTCCAAACTTGGTAGTATTTTGTAAAAAATATTTCATTAAAATGGCTGAAATGTAATCAATCATGTGCTATACGTTACTTTAACGGAAGCGCCTTAAAAATAAATTGCAAATCATAATTATTATCACACACGAACACGATAATAGGTTTCCGAAAATTTTTATTGGTAACAACCTACCTACCTACCAATAAAAATCAGCACTTCGAGCAGAAACTTTTTCATGTACTTCGGGTCAAAACATTTTTTTTACTTCCATTCTAGTATGCGTGTGCCAAACGGCTAAACTTTCGCCGAGCTTCCACTAATTACGTGTATAATTGATTGACATCCATAATTTGCTCCATCTGTTAAGGAATTGTGAATTAAGTTGATATAACCATGCTGGAAGTAGCAGCCAACTACGTGCTAGTAGTACTCCTCCGACATTCCACTAGATGTCGTTAAATGTTTTTTTACAGAAAAAGAAAAGGACCTAATCAATATCATCACAATTGGATAACATTTTTATATGCTGATCCTCTTCATGCTGAGCCTCCTGACACGTGTGAGAGATTTAGTTAGCGTATGTATGTTTTATATTCGTATATTTGTATAATTTTATTGTTTTTCACGTATATCTCGGATACCATATTATGGTGAATTCGATTTTTTTCATTCATTGCAGCATATTCCAACTAAGAGAACAGTGTTAGTTTCATAAAAATCGGTTTAGTAGTTTGTGACATATTATATAGGTACACATGTGCAAAAAAAAAAACTAAGGAATAAAAAAGTAATATGTCCAAATTTTTAAGCCGCTTCCAAGATAAACCATAAAAAGGCTACCTACCTAATAATAGGCTAATTTCCTTTTGCCGATACACTGGCCCACTTTATATCGGAATATGTATAAAGAATAATACTTGACACAGTTTTTTTTTCGATATATTCGTAAACAAACACAAAAAGGAAATGACCATTTTTCGCCAAGGCACGGAGAGAAATTACGAGTATAATTATTTTCGGTCAAATTCAGGTTTTTTATGTAGCAAAACCTTTTTTTTTTTGGGAAGTTTAGCATGAATCATACTTCTCATAGTGTTATTTAGGGCTACATTCTGATTGAAAATAAAGTTATATGAGCCAAATCTTCTACGGCAAGCGGTTAATTCGCCATTGCCCTTTAAAATCACACTGGCGAAATTTAACACACTTATTTGGACGCCCGAATAAATCATCTGAGACCTGAAACTTGGAGGATGTGTTCTTTCTTTGTATGAGTTTTTAGGGATCCGATAAGAAAGGATTTTCTGAAATTCCAACCTTAAGAAGGTGAAAAAATGATTCCTTGGTCAAATCCACTTAAAACACATTTTGCATCCTAATTCTTTAAAGGAATTGACGAAAGTCGCACGTTTGTTATTTTATTAAAACTTATCTCTTAATGTTTAGTAAGGAGTATGAGGATTTGTTTTGGTGGTGATCTTCTCTGAAGTTGATATCAATACTCCTTAGTGCTTTTGATGTAGGAGTACCTAACGATAATTATGACAATACTGTTTCGATTTCGTTGTGAAAAAATAGGCCGTTTTAAGTTTCAGGCTTTCAGCACATTAAGGGCCGAGCAACGTGCCCATCAAAATGTAGGTAAGTAGCAAAACTAAAAATACGGTACGGGATGGGAAATTTGGTATCTAAGTGAACCTCGTAACGAGTTCAAGCAATGTTAGGAATTCAAAAATAGTGTTCCCATTTCCATGCTTGGTCTAAAAAACGTATGATTGTGTTATACTGTAAGTAAGATAGCCGAGCCGAATTGAATAAGTAGGTATGTAGGTATTTAATAGCGATTTTGAGATATAATTTCGCCAACGTTCATACCACGTTGAAAACACCGGTTCTCGTCCGATCACCGAAGTTAAGCAACGTCGGGCGCGGTCAGTACTTGGATGGGTGACCGCCTGGGAACACCGCGTAATGTTGGCTTTTTGCTGCCTCCAAGTGTCGTTTCGTTTGATAGGTGATTTTGTTTTTATCATTTCATAGATTTTTGTAAATGTGCTACGGCTGTTCGCACTGTCATGGTGGTCCAAACTAAAGATTGGTGAAAAAAACGCAAATTTTCATTTGGCAATAATACATCTGACAAAACAACTTTACGCAAATTTTTAATTAGCAAATCTCTATTTGGCAAATTATTGTTTAGCAAATAATAGTTTGGTCATGATGTTTCATTTATACCAAATATAATTTCATCAAATGTTTCACTCGGCAAAACATACTTACTCTTCCCAAAATATTGCATGGAAAACGATTTCGTACACTGGCTCCGATTTGTGGATGAAGGAGGGTGTTAATGCAAAAGTCTCCCATATAAAAATGTATCGGCAGTTATCCACAGCAAGAATTACGTAATAAAAATAAAGTGACAAACAACTAGGTAATCAAATATTATGTTGAACCTGGCGCCCGGCGGTCGCTGCGATCGCTCCTGTTTATTTTATGGTCACTGTTCGAACCTAACCTAACCTAGAGGATTTTACTGAGATGTACTTTTTATTTTAGAAAAAAGCCCAAGCATGTGTAAAAAAAGTACGCTGACTTTATAGTCAAGTCTGATGGCGACATGTTTTTAGGAAAGTGAAATTTGACGAAAAATATTTTGGCCAAACGGAGGGATCCCCAATTTTGGATTGGCTTCCACAGCCTCGCCAACTTAGCACGCCAGACTTAAGTTAGAACCTCTTTTTGAAGCGGATTTGTGGCAAAAATACCAAGAACAAGCAGTAATTTGTTAAGGAACCATAAAACAAATCCGTTCATCTGATTTACAATCGTCTCGAATGGACGGAGAATGCAAAAAGATGTAATATACTTCAGAATCGATGCCTACTTGCAGCTTTGGCGAATATTTTTGTAGGACAACTTAACTAATTAATAAAAGTCAAAAACTATGACAAATTTTACACGGTCAGCTCGCAATAATACGACTTAGCTAGTTATCAAACGACACTTTTTGAAAACAAGCAAAAAATATGAACCAGCAAAAAGCCAACATTACGCGGTGTTCCCAGGCGGTCACCCATCCAAGTACTGACCGCGCCCGACGTTGCTTAACTTCGGTGATCGGACGAGAACCGGTGTTTTCAACGTGGTATGAACGTTGGCGAAACATTTACTAAAAATCCATATCAAATACTACTTACCAAACCTATATATCCTATCCAATTACTACTAACTAATAATAACTACAAATTTGAAATTTTGACAAATACAGAAAAAAATCTCACCCTACATACGTCGTGTAAATTTTATATTCGAAATTGCTTTTTTTAAGTTAGCAATCAGTTACCAAAACCTCACCCATATTGGACTAGGAGGAGTCCAAACTTGGTAGTATTTTGTAAAAAATATTTCATTAAAATGGCTGAAATGTAATCAATCATGTGCTATACGTTACTTTAACGGAAGCGCCTTAAAAATAAATTGCAAATCATAATTATTATCACACACGAACACGATAATAGGTTTCCGAAAATTTTTATTGGTAACAACCTACCTACCTACCAATAAAAATCAGCACTTCGAGCAGAAACTTTTTCATGTACTTCGGGTCAAAACATTTTTTTTACTTCCATTCTAGTATGCGTGTGCCAAACGGCTAAACTTTCGCCGAGCTTCCACTAATTACGTGTATAATTGATTGACATCCATAATTTGCTCCATCTGTTAAGGAATTGTGAATTAAGTTGATATAACCATGCTGGAAGTAGCAGCCAACTACGTGCTAGTAGTACTCCTCCGACATTCCACTAGATGTCGTTAAATGTTTTTTTACAGAAAAAGAAAAGGACCTAATCAATATCATCACAATTGGATAACATTTTTATATGCTGATCCTCTTCATGCTGAGCCTCCTGACACGTGTGAGAGATTTAGTTAGCGTATGTATGTTTTATATTCGTATATTTGTATAATTTTATTGTTTTTCACGTATATCTCGGATACCATATTATGGTGAATTCGATTTTTTTCATTCATTGCAGCATATTCCAACTAAGAGAACAGTGTTAGTTTCATAAAAATCGGTTTAGTAGTTTGTGACATATTATATAGGTACACATGTGCAAAAAAAAACTAAGGAATAAAAAAGTAATATGTCCAAATTTTTAAGCCGCTTCCAAGATAAACCATAAAAAGGCTACCTACCTAATAATAGGCTAATTTCCTTTTGCCTTACACTGGCCCACTTTATATCGGAATATGTATAAAGAATAATACTTGACACAGTTTTTTTTTCGATATATTCGTAAACAAACACAAAAAGGAAATGACCATTTTTCGCCAAGGCACGGAGAGAAATTACGAGTATAATTATTTTCGGTCAAATTCAGGTTTTTTATGTAGCAAAACCTTTTTTTTTTGGGAAGTTTAGCATGAATCATACTTCTCATAGTGTTATTTAGGGCTACATTCTGATTGAAAATAAAGTTATATGAGCCAAATCTTCTACGGCAAGCGGTTAAATTCGCCATTGCCCTTTAAAATCACACTGGCGAAATTTAACACACTTATTTGGACGCCCGAATAAATCATCTGAGACCTGAAACTTGGAGGATGTGTTCTTTCTTTGTATGAGTTTTTAGGGATCCGATAAGAAAGGATTTTCTGAAATTCCAACCTTAAGAAGGTGAAAAAATGATTCCTTGGTCAAATCCACTTAAAACACATTTTGCATCCTAATTCTTTAAAGGAATTGACGAAAGTCGCACGTTTGTTATTTTATTAAAACTTATCTCTTAATGTTTAGTAAGGAGTATGAGGATTTGTTTTGGTGGTGATCTTCTCTGAAGTTGATATCAATACTCCTTAGTGCTTTTGATGTAGGAGTACCTAACGATAATTATGACAATACTGTTTCGATTTCGTTGTGAAAAAATAGGCCGTTTTAAGTTTCAGGCTTTCAGCACATTAAGGGCCGAGCAACGTGCCCATCAAAATGTAGGTAAGTAGCAAAACTAAAAATACGGTACGGGATGGGAAATTTGGTACCTAAGTGAACCTCGTAACGAGTTCAAGCAATGTTAGGAATTCAAAAATAGTGTTCCCATTTCCATGCTTGGTCTAAAAAACGTATGATTGTGTTATACTGTAAGTAAGATAGCCGAGCCGAATTGAATAAGTAGGTATGTAGGTATTTAATAGCGATTTTGAGATATAATTTCGCCAACGTTCATACCACGTTGAAAACACCGGTTCTCGTCCGATCACCGAAGTTAAGCAACGTCGGGCGCGGTCAGTACTTGGATGGGTGACCGCCTGGGAACACCGCGTAATGTTGGCTTTTTGCTGCCTCCAAGTGTCGTTTCGTTTGATAGGTGATTTTGTTTTTATCATTTCATAGATTTTTGTAAATGTGCTACGGCTGTTCGCACTGTCATGGTGGTCCAAACTAAAGATTGGTGAAAAAAACGCAAATTTTCATTTGGCAATAATACATCTGACAAAACAACTTTACGCAAATTTTTAATTAGCAAATCTCTATTTGGCAAATTATTGTTTAGCAAATAATAGTTTGGTCATGATGTTTCATTTATACCAAATATAATTTCATCAAATGTTTCACTCGGCAAAACATACTTACTCTTCCCAAAATATTGCATGGAAAACGATTTCGTACACTGGCTCCGATTTGTGGATGAAGGAGGGTGTTAATGCAAAAGTCTCCCATATAAAAATGTATCGGCAGTTATCCACAGCAAGAATTACGTAATAAAAATAAAGTGACAAACAACTAGGTAATCAAATATTATGTTGAACCTGGCGCCCGGCGGTCGCTGCGATCGCTCCTGTTTATTTTATGGTCACTGTTCGAACCTAACCTAACCTAGAGGATTTTACTGAGATGTACTTTTTATTTTAGAAAAAAGCCCAAGCATGTGTAAAAAAAGTACGCTGACTTTATAGTCAAGTCTGATGGCGACATGTTTTTAGGAAAGTGAAATTTGACGAAAAATATTTTGGCCAAACGGAGGGATCCCCAATTTTGGATTGGCTTCCACAGCCTCGCCAACTTAGCACGCCAGACTTAAGTTAGAACCTCTTTTTGAAGCGGATTTGTGGCAAAAATACCAAGAACAAGCAGTAATTTATTAAGGAACCATAAAATAAATCCGTTCATCTGATTTACAATCGTCTCGAATGGACAGAGAATGCAAAAAGATGTAATATACTTCAGAATCGATGCCTACTTGCAGCTTTGGCGAATATTTTTGTAGGACAACTTAACTAATTAATAAAAGTCAAAAACCATGACAAATTTTACACGGTCAGCTCGCAATAATACGACTTAGCTAGTTATCAAACGACACTTTTTGAAAACAAGCAAAAAATATGAACCAGCAAAAAGCCAACATTACGCGGTGTTCCCAGGCGGTCACCCATCCAAGTACTGACCGCGCCCGACGTTGCTTAACTTCGGTGATCGGACGAGAACCGGTGTTTTCAACGTGGTATGAACGTTGGCGAAACATTTACTAAAAATCCATATCAAATACTACTTACCAAACCTATATATCCTATCCAATTACTACTAACTAATAATAACTACAAATTTGAAATTTTGACAAATACAGAAAAAAATCTCACCCTACATACGTCGTGTAAATTTTATATTCGAAATTGCTTTTTTTAAGTTAGCAATCAGTTACCAAAACCTCACCCATATTGGACTAGGAGGAGTCCAAACTTGGTAGTATTTTGTAAAAAATATTTCATTAAAATGGCTGAAATGTAATCAATCATGTGCTATACGTTACTTTAACGGAAGCGCCTTAAAAATAAATTGCAAATCATAATTATTATCACACACGAACACGATAATAGGTTTCCGAAAATTTTTATTGGTAACAACCTACCTACCTACCAATAAAAATCAGCACTTCGAGCAGAAACTTTTTCATGTACTTCGGGTCAAAACATTTTTTTTACTTCCATTCTAGTATGCGTGTGCCAAACGGCTAAACTTTCGCCGAGCTTCCACTAATTACGTGTATAATTGATTGACATCCATAATTTGCTCCATCTGTTAAGGAATTGTGAATTAAGTTGATATAACCATGCTGGAAGTAGCAGCCAACTACGTGCTAGTAGTACTCCTCCGACATTCCACTAGATGTCGTTAAATGTTTTTTTACAGAAAAAGAAAAGGACCTAATCAATATCATCACAATTGGATAACATTTTTATATGCTGATCCTCTTCATGCTGAGCCTCCTGACACGTGTGAGAGATTTAGTTAGCGTATGTATGTTTTATATTCGTATATTTGTATAATTTTATTGTTTTTCACGTATATCTCGGATACCATATTATGGTGAATTCGATTTTTTTCATTCATTGCAGCATATTCCAACTAAGAGAACAGTGTTAGTTTCATAAAAATCGGTTTAGTAGTTTGTGACATATTATATAGGTACACATGTGCAAAAAAAAACTAAGGAATAAAAAAGTAATATGTCCAAATTTTTAAGCCGCTTCCAAGATAAACCATAAAAAGGCTACCTACCTAATAATAGGCTAATTTCCTTTTGCCTTACACTGGCCCACTTTATATCGGAATATGTATAAAGAATAATACTTGACACAGTTTTTTTTTCGATATATTCGTAAACAAACACAAAAAGGAAATGACCATTTTTCGCCAAGGCACGGAGAGAAATTACGAGTATAATTATTTTCGGTCAAATTCAGGTTTTTTATGTAGCAAAACCTTTTTTTTTTGGGAAGTTTAGCATGAATCATACTTCTCATAGTGTTATTTAGGGCTACATTCTGATTGAAAATAAAGTTATATGAGCCAAATCTTCTACGGCAAGCGGTTAAATTCGCCATTGCCCTTTAAAATCACACTGGCGAAATTTAACACACTTATTTGGACGCCCGAATAAATCATCTGAGACCTGAAACTTGGAGGATGTGTTCTTTCTTTGTATGAGTTTTTAGGGATCCGATAAGAAAGGATTTTCTGAAATTCCAACCTTAAGAAGGTGAAAAAATGATTCCTTGGTCAAATCCACTTAAAACACATTTTGCATCCTAATTCTTTAAAGGAATTGACGAAAGTCGCACGTTTGTTATTTTATTAAAACTTATCTCTTAATGTTTAGTAAGGAGTATGAGGATTTGTTTTGGTGGTGATCTTCTCTGAAGTTGATATCAATACTCCTTAGTGCTTTTGATGTAGGAGTACCTAACGATAATTATGACAATACTGTTTCGATTTCGTTGTGAAAAAATAGGCCGTTTTAAGTTTCAGGCTTTCAGCACATTAAGGGCCGAGCAACGTGCCCATCAAAATGTAGGTAAGTAGCAAAACTAAAAATACGGTACGGGATGGGAAATTTGGTACCTAAGTGAACCTCGTAACGAGTTCAAGCAATGTTAGGAATTCAAAAATAGTGTTCCCATTTCCATGCTTGGTCTAAAAAACGTATGATTGTGTTATACTGTAAGTAAGATAGCCGAGCCGAATTGAATAAGTAGGTATGTAGGTATTTAATAGCGATTTTGAGATATAATTTCGCCAACGTTCATACCACGTTGAAAACACCGGTTCTCGTCCGATCACCGAAGTTAAGCAACGTCGGGCGCGGTCAGTACTTGGATGGGTGACCGCCTGGGAACACCGCGTAATGTTGGCTTTTTGCTGCCTCCAAGTGTCGTTTCGTTTGATAGGTGATTTTGTTTTTATCATTTCATAGATTTTTGTAAATGTGCTACGGCTGTTCGCACTGTCATGGTGGTCCAAACTAAAGATTGGTGAAAAAAACGCAAATTTTCATTTGGCAATAATACATCTGACAAAACAACTTTACGCAAATTTTTAATTAGCAAATCTCTATTTGGCAAATTATTGTTTAGCAAATAATAGTTTGGTCATGATGTTTCATTTATACCAAATATAATTTCATCAAATGTTTCACTCGGCAAAACATACTTACTCTTCCCAAAATATTGCATGGAAAACGATTTCGTACACTGGCTCCGATTTGTGGATGAAGGAGGGTGTTAATGCAAAAGTCTCCCATATAAAAATGTATCGGCAGTTATCCACAGCAAGAATTACGTAATAAAAATAAAGTGACAAACAACTAGGTAATCAAATATTATGTTGAACCTGGCGCCCGGCGGTCGCTGCGATCGCTCCTGTTTATTTTATGGTCACTGTTCGAACCTAACCTAACCTAGAGGATTTTACTGAGATGTACTTTTTATTTTAGAAAAAAGCCCAAGCATGTGTAAAAAAAGTACGCTGACTTTATAGTCAAGTCTGATGGCGACATGTTTTTAGGAAAGTGAAATTTGACGAAAAATATTTTGGCCAAACGGAGGGATCCCCAATTTTGGATTGGCTTCCACAGCCTCGCCAACTTAGCACGCCAGACTTAAGTTAGAACCTCTTTTTGAAGCGGATTTGTGGCAAAAATACCAAGAACAAGCAGTAATTTATTAAGGAACCATAAAATAAATCCGTTCATCTGATTTACAATCGTCTCGAATGGACAGAGAATGCAAAAAGATGTAATATACTTCAGAATCGATGCCTACTTGCAGCTTTGGCGAATATTTTTGTAGGACAACTTAACTAATTAATAAAAGTCAAAAACCATGACAAATTTTACACGGTCAGCTCGCAATAATACGACTTAGCTAGTTATCAAACGACACTTTTTGAAAACAAGCAAAAAATATGAACCAGCAAAAAGCCAACATTACGCGGTGTTCCCAGGCGGTCACCCATCCAAGTACTGACCGCGCCCGACGTTGCTTAACTTCGGTGATCGGACGAGAACCGGTGTTTTCAACGTGGTATGAACGTTGGCGAAACATTTACTAAAAATCCATATCAAATACTACTTACCAAACCTATATATCCTATCCAATTACTACTAACTAATAATAACTACAAATTTGAAATTTTGACAAATACAGAAAAAAATCTCACCCTACATACGTCGTGTAAATTTTATATTCGAAATTGCTTTTTTTAAGTTAGCAATCAGTTACCAAAACCTCACCCATATTGGACTAGGAGGAGTCCAAACTTGGTAGTATTTTGTAAAAAATATTTCATTAAAATGGCTGAAATGTAATCAATCATGTGCTATACGTTACTTTAACGGAAGCGCCTTAAAAATAAATTGCAAATCATAATTATTATCACACACGAACACGATAATAGGTTTCCGAAAATTTTTATTGGTAACAACCTACCTACCTACCAATAAAAATCAGCACTTCGAGCAGAAACTTTTTCATGTACTTCGGGTCAAAACATTTTTTTTACTTCCATTCTAGTATGCGTGTGCCAAACGGCTAAACTTTCGCCGAGCTTCCACTAATTACGTGTATAATTGATTGACATCCATAATTTGCTCCATCTGTTAAGGAATTGTGAATTAAGTTGATATAACCATGCTGGAAGTAGCAGCCAACTACGTGCTAGTAGTACTCCTCCGACATTCCACTAGATGTCGTTAAATGTTTTTTTACAGAAAAAGAAAAGGACCTAATCAATATCATCACAATTGGATAACATTTTTATATGCTGATCCTCTTCATGCTGAGCCTCCTGACACGTGTGAGAGATTTAGTTAGCGTATGTATGTTTTATATTCGTATATTTGTATAATTTTATTGTTTTTCACGTATATCTCGGATACCATATTATGGTGAATTCGATTTTTTTCATTCATTGCAGCATATTCCAACTAAGAGAACAGTGTTAGTTTCATAAAAATCGGTTTAGTAGTTTGTGACATATTATATAGGTACACATGTGCAAAAAAAAACTAAGGAATAAAAAAGTAATATGTCCAAATTTTTAAGCCGCTTCCAAGATAAACCATAAAAAGGCTACCTACCTAATAATAGGCTAATTTCCTTTTGCCTTACACTGGCCCACTTTATATCGGAATATGTATAAAGAATAATACTTGACACAGTTTTTTTTTCGATATATTCGTAAACAAACACAAAAAGGAAATGACCATTTTTCGCCAAGGCACGGAGAGAAATTACGAGTATAATTATTTTCGGTCAAATTCAGGTTTTTTATGTAGCAAAACCTTTTTTTTTTGGGAAGTTTAGCATGAATCATACTTCTCATAGTGTTATTTAGGGCTACATTCTGATTGAAAATAAAGTTATATGAGCCAAATCTTCTACGGCAAGCGGTTAAATTCGCCATTGCCCTTTAAAATCACACTGGCGAAATTTAACACACTTATTTGGACGCCCGAATAAATCATCTGAGACCTGAAACTTGGAGGATGTGTTCTTTCTTTGTATGAGTTTTTAGGGATCCGATAAGAAAGGATTTTCTGAAATTCCAACCTTAAGAAGGTGAAAAAATGATTCCTTGGTCAAATCCACTTAAAACACATTTTGCATCCTAATTCTTTAAAGGAATTGACGAAAGTCGCACGTTTGTTATTTTATTAAAACTTATCTCTTAATGTTTAGTAAGGAGTATGAGGATTTGTTTTGGTGGTGATCTTCTCTGAAGTTGATATCAATACTCCTTAGTGCTTTTGATGTAGGAGTACCTAACGATAATTATGACAATACTGTTTCGATTTCGTTGTGAAAAAATAGGCCGTTTTAAGTTTCAGGCTTTCAGCACATTAAGGGCCGAGCAACGTGCCCATCAAAATGTAGGTAAGTAGCAAAACTAAAAATACGGTACGGGATGGGAAATTTGGTACCTAAGTGAACCTCGTAACGAGTTCAAGCAATGTTAGGAATTCAAAAATAGTGTTCCCATTTCCATGCTTGGTCTAAAAAACGTATGATTGTGTTATACTGTAAGTAAGATAGCCGAGCCGAATTGAATAAGTAGGTATGTAGGTATTTAATAGCGATTTTGAGATATAATTTCGCCAACGTTCATACCACGTTGAAAACACCGGTTCTCGTCCGATCACCGAAGTTAAGCAACGTCGGGCGCGGTCAGTACTTGGATGGGTGACCGCCTGGGAACACCGCGTAATGTTGGCTTTTTGCTGCCTCCAAGTGTCGTTTCGTTTGATAGGTGATTTTGTTTTTATCATGAATATATCGAAAAGAAAAACTGTGTCAAGTATTATTCTTTATATTCCGATATAAAGTGGACCAGTGTAAGGCAAAAAAAAATTAGCCTATTATTAGGTAGCCTTTTTATGGTTTATTTTGGAAGCGGCTTAAAAATTTGGACATATTACTTTTTTATTCCTTTGTTTTTTTTTTTGCACATGTGTATATAATATGTCACAAACTACTAAACCGATTTTTATGAAACTAACACTGTTCTCTTAGTTGGAATATGCTGCAATGAATGAAAAAAATCGAATTCACCATAATATGGTATCCGAGATATACGTGAAAAACAATAAAATTATACAAATATACGAATATAAAACATACATACACTAACTAAATCTCTCACACGTGTCAGGAGGCTCAGCATGAAGAGGATCAGCATATGAAAATGTTATCCAATTGTGATGATATTGATTAGATCCTTTTCTTTTTCTGTAAAAAACATTTAACGACATCTAGTGGAATGTCGGAGGAGTACTACTAGCACGTAGTTGGCTGCTACTTCCAGCATGGTTATATCAACTTAATTCACAATCCCTTAACAGATGGAGCAAATTATGGATGTCAATCAATACACGTAATTAGTGGAAGCTCGGCGAAAGTTTAGCCGTTTGGCACACGCATACTAGAATGGAAGTAAAAAAAATTGGTTGCCTGTAAAGTCGGTATACGGGCGAAAGTTTTACGTGACAACGACTTTTTATGTCTGTCTCTCTCGTTCTTACGCGTGCCTCTCACTCGCTCTCAGTGCTGCGCGCGCGGGCCTCTCTCTCGTTCGGTGACTCATCGTAACGTTACTGAGCGTTACACTTTTTCATAAGTGACTCCCAGCCGCAACCTAATTTAAGACGTTGTCACGTCAAAAAAAATGTTTTGACCCGAAGTACATGAAAAATCTTCTGCTCGAAGTGCTGATTTTTATTGGTAGGTAGGTAGGTAGGTAGTTACCAATAAAAATTTTCGGAAACCTATTATCGTGTTCGTGTGTGATAATTATGATTTGCAATTTATTTTTAAGGCGCTTCCGTTAAAGTAACGTATAGCACATGATTGATTACATTTCAGCCATTTTAATGAAATATTTTTTACAAAATACTACCAAGTTTGGACTCCTCCTAGTCCAATATGGGTGAGGTTTTGGTAACTGATTGCTAACTTAAAAAAAGCAATTTCGAATATAAAATTTACACGACGTATGTAGGGTAAGATTTTTTCTGTATTTGTCAAAATTTCAAATTTGTAGTTATTATTAGTACTAATACAAATAAAATAAGTTTGAGTGCCAATACTCGAACCGAATTGGTTAGGATAGGTGGGATTGGGTGGGTGGTTAGGTAAGTAGGTAGTAGGTATTTGATATGGATTTTTAGTTAATGTTTCGCCAACGTTCATACCACGTTGAAAACACCGGTTCTCGTCCGATCACCGAAGGTAAGCAACGTCGGGCGCGGTCAGTACTTGGATGGGTGACCGCCTGGGAACACCGCGTAATGTTGGCTTTTTGCTGGTTCATATTTTTTGCTTGTTTTCAAAAAGTGTCGTTTGATAACTAGCTAAGTCGTATTATTGCGAGCTGACCGTGTAAAATTTGTCATGGTTTTTGACTTTTATTAATTAGTTAAGTTGTCCTACAAAAATATTCGCCAAAGCTGCAAGTAGGCATCGATTCTGAAGTATCTATATTAATAATTTCGTCAAGGGGTACGGTAGACTCGATCGAAACCTTATATGAATAACAAAACATAAAAATATATTGATTTCGAGTCGACAACATATATCTATATACGGGGTCTCATTCGGTACATAAGTTACATAGCCTTTAAAATTTCTCAATAGATGGCGACACGTGTATAGCTAGCGCAATTACTGTTTATTAGATAGACTAAAATCCTAAGATACGTGAAGATAATACCCGAAAAATATGTTAATAAACATTTTCAGTTGTTTAAAAGAGAAAAAAACTCAATACCATTGTTTTTTTCCATAATTGGCAAAAATAGTGTAAAAAGCATAAAAGCATGCTTTTACTACCCTCTAACCCTCTGTCGGCATACGACAAAACTATGTGGCATGGTGGAAAGTTGACAACAAACTAGTATAGATGGCGCATTTTTATGAATGCGTTTCATTTGACCAGTGATGCCAGACGGTAATTTCAAGTAGACTTGTGTAGCTCGCGAGAGAAAGATAAAAAACCTCTCTCACCCAAACGGCTCATATATCCGTAGCTCACTTGTGTTTGAAATAAATCTCTATATCCGAGAGATAAAGTTGAATTGTCAGATATACTAACTGAGTCGAAGCCGGTGATAAAGAAAGACGGCTTCATTTCATTTCTAGAGCGAAAGAAAGAGAAGGGAAGATACGTTCGCAGTGTGCGTAGGTATTATGACCGAACCGTGGCTCGGTAAAACGGCAGAATCTGTATGTTCTCGTAGTGTTAACAAAATAAAGTTCAATTTGCATTGCGTGCGGTTCTATAAATATTGGCTGGTTGAATGTTTGTTGACGTTTTTTTAGTTTCTTTTGTGATTAGAGCCGGCGCACTTCGGCTGTCGGAATAATAGCAAGTTTTTGGACTACTGAATGCGACAACTTGATTTTATTAGTAAACAAACATTGAGTTAGTTACTTTTCAGGTGTTTTAAATTCAAAAACTGTCATTAACATTTTTTATCTAGGTTGACAGTCCTAAGCCTGCTTAGTATGAAGGAAAATCAAATGGTTATTATTTTCTCTATAAAGTAATATAAATAATTAACGTACGTAATAAGTATAAAACGTACAAAAACTGTGAGCTTCTTATTAGTAGTTATGTATTGTATGACAACAAACAATAGCATATCCTTATTAAAGGGTTTTTGTTTATATATAGAATCATTCGCATCATCGTAAGTACCTCTTTACTCATTCGGCTCTCTCTGATATAACGGCTCATTTTGATCTCTCGATATAAAGTTACGTAAAGATCGTTCGCTTCATCACCGAGTTAGTGAGATAAGGATATAATGACGACCCGTCTAAGATGTTTTAAAAATTATAGATTCGTCCTTCACGCTCTTGAATTGCAAGACGAAAGCCAGGTAATTCCCTGGAGTGCATTCAGTTGGGCACGCTATCTCTTTACGGCTATACGTCCCGACAGCGCCTTAAATTATTTCGCGTTTTCTGGCAAAAATGCCTTCCTGTGTGTTTAGGAGTTGTACCAATTACACTGCAACTGTGAGAGACAAGAAAAACGTGTCATTACATTTGTAACTACAGATTTTTCATTTAAAAGTATTAAAACATATTAAACGTTTTTAATCTTAACATAATTTCGCAATGGCTGACACTAGTAGGCTAAAGAGCGAGATGTAATCTGTTTTATGCGCGAGAGTAAAAGAGACAATGTCAGCGCGGACGCGCGACGGCCGATTCTAGGGGATGTTGGGGAAAATAACATTTATGAATCCAGATTTTTTAATTTTGTTTTTCAATCTTATTTTTCAGAGTATAAAAAAATACATCAAAGAAAAGAATGAAGCAAATACACATATCATAGTACCAATCATTTATTGTTTATATTTTTAGATTACCTAAAGAGATGATTGGATACCTACTACTTACTCTACTCTGTTGGGGTTGGGTATCCAGAAAACTTGTTAAATCACTTAGCTGTGATGTATGAACTAAAACTTTGCTTTCTGACATAAAGCTGTGGTTCCACAGATTAATCATCTTAAAAAATATGGGCGGACTTTGTTTTCCAAGTTAGGATGTTTTTAAAATTTGTTTAAAGTCAGAAGCAATTATTAAGAATTACATCAAAGAAAAAGGGCATATTTTACTTCCCGACCCCAAAGAGGTAACAATTTTAAAGAACCGAAATTTTAAAATCTTTTCTTAGCAATACTAACGTATTTTCGTCCATACATGCTCATTCCCTGGAGCAACATCCAACTTACAATCACACACTTAATCTCATCCGCACTATTATTGAGACATTTACAAATGTAATGCGTAAAGTATCCACGCACATAAAACCAATCCAAATATAAACGATGATTACAAAAGTTAAAAAAGAAATAAGCTAAGTTTGTTTGAGGAATTATAATTCACATCGTTTTAATTCTAAATTTACTTGTTCACCATGTGTATTAAAAATAAATGTTTTGTTACAAATAGTTCTCATTATTTTACACTCGTCAAATCCAGCGTCCACTTTGCCCAATCTCCTCCGTACCGGTAAGTCATGATGATGTCACGCGCTCGCGCCAATGAGCGCTCAGTAGCAATCAGTACGTAACGAATATTATATATTTATTTCTTTCTATCAAAAGGCATGCCCCATCATTTGTCTCTATTAGCGCTTAGTGTCGTAATACACAACTAAACGTTCATATAGAGTAATCCTTGCGCCACTTTGAATTGCTTAAATGTTTGTGTATGTCGTGTCTATCCTTTTAATGTCATTGCGACCCGTCTGGTGTAGTGGTCGAGAAATCGCCTACGACGCAGCGGTTGCGGGTTCGATCCCCGCACAATACAAACATTTGTGTGCATGAACATGTCTGTTTGTATTGGTCTGGGTGTTTTCTATGTATATCATGTATGTATTTACAAACAAAAAGTATTTAAGTATTATATCCGTTGTCTGGCACCCATAACACAAGCTTTGAGTAGCTTACTTTGGGGCTAGATGGCGATGTGTGGGAATGTCCAAAGGATATAAAGGAAAGGAAAGGATATATCTTCTGCTCTTCTAAGCCGTAGCGTGATTTTTTATAGCCCAAAACCTTCGTCGATTAATAATATATCCGACACTTTTTTTTTATCGGTTCAGTAGTTTCTGAGATTAGCGCGTTCAAACAAACTAGATTTCAGCTTTATAATATTAGTAATAAATAGAAAGCTCATTGTATGGCCAGAATTAAATTCTAACTCCTTAACGATAGAGACTAAACACGATGTTAGGAGATTTTGTCACATTATTAGGTACACATATTGATAGGCAACCAACGCTAAGAGCGTGTGCAAAATTTTGATTGTTCGAGTAGGTTCTTACCGTTTAAGGACTTTGAATAATTCAAAAATATCTCTTGTCTGCATTGCTCATATTATTTGATAAGTATTAATTACTCAAAAAATGATTTTCTGGATATAAAATCTGATTTTGTTTTATTTATGACCAGTTTTTGGCCGTGTTGACTTGCAACCGAATTTTGTACTATAACTATTTTTTACATAAATAAATGTATCCTAACAATGGAGACTTCAAACTATAATCAAAAAACGAACAGACTGCGCGGGACATATTATAGTGCACAAGTGTGTGCGCAAACCTGTGGACCTCTGGTGCAGCCGTCACTTTAAAGTGCGACCTTCTAACCGCTGCGCTACCGAGGCAGTTTAAACGATTAGTCCATGAACGAATGATGACAAACTTAATATAATTAAAATCGACTTTGGAACTTTTTTAAAGATTTATATTTAGTTTTTTTACTACGCACACCTAATAAAGTGCAATAGGCTGGGTTAAATCTTGCACCTAACAACTAATGTGTTTTCTTAAATTTTTTAATAAGTGGATATGTGTATTTGTAAAAAAAACTTGGCAAGAAAAATTAGGTTGCCTCTCCTACATAAGATTCGCATTGGGGAAAAATCAACATGTATCATGACGGTGGCTGAATTATCACACACACTGATTGATATCCGATGAATTAGTCAATGTATTAAAGATGCTGGATAATCTTGATATTGTGCTGTTAACATTGACCGAGCCTCTCACCTCAACAGATATTGAAATGTACAGGGACAAGAAGAAAATATTGTCGAACACTCATATAATACTTACTCCAGTATCTATTGGAAACTGAACTCTTGAATTGCGTATTAAGCAGTAATTATTTGGATTTTTAATCCTCAACGTGAAATAGGAACTTCAAACGGATGCAACACATGATTTCCAACTATGGGCTTCATAAAAGAGCTAAGTTTTCTTCGATCTCGAAATGAAGAGATGCGTAAAGCAAAAGTATGTAACTAACATAACCCTACGAAACAGTGAGCTGAAGTGGCAATAGGCAAGGCCCATAGCGCAAATGATGATGGCCGTTGGGGCAGGAAAAATCTACATTGGAGCATCAAAAGTCAAGTGAAAATGTCTACAAGCATACGACTTTGTATAGATTAAAGGATCACCATACATGAATACCACCGTTTAAAGGTTTCATGGAGGGGGTTTATGTACAGTGTCCATTCTGGGGCTATTAAAAATGATGATAATACTCAAAACCGCGTGCTTGTGAGTTACTAGTTTGCGCAAGCGGTGCAAATGCCTGGTGCGCAGGGTGAGGGCCAGTCGCAATAGAGTACCTACCGTAGGCATTCGCACAGCGATTTGACTGAAGTTACCAGAACCATTGTGATATGATTCATGCGCAGTCAATATACTATTTTTTTTAAGTTATAATATTTACTATTTATTAAATTTTATTGTAATTTTATTTAATAATGATGCTTTTGATGATTGAATTAATTTCATAATTTATTTAAACCTTTTTTAACAGTTAACATAGTTATTCAACCCACAATCGAAATATTTTCATTCATTGGCTCCTAAGCCAGGGACCTCAAAATATTAAAATACTTAACTATAATTAGAAAATGATAACAATTCCATTGCAGTTGTTAGCCACCCCAACAATTCTGTTTTGTATGAATTATCAAACAAAATGAAGTAGTATATTATTCATTTAATTTCTGTTAACATGCAGTAAAGTTACAAATAAAACCATTGATGTGTGTGATGACATTCAGTGATCAACACCATTTTCCGAAAATTCAAAAACGATATCTTAAACGGCTAACGGCCGGTTGCTAATAAATATCCTTTGGACATTCCCACACATCACCATCTAGTCCCAAAGTAAGCTACTCAAAGCTTGTGTTATGGGTGCCAGACAACGGATGTTATACTTAAATACTTTTTTGTTTATAAATACATACATGATATACATAGAAAACACCCGTAACATTATGCGGGGATCGAACCCGCAACCCGCTGCGTAGTAGGCGATTTCTCGACCACGGTTGCTAAGTAATTAATTATTTTTAATTACTATTATTATTACTCTTATAATATCAATCACAAATAATAGTATTTCGTTGGTTAAACCTAAACATTAGAGAATTGTTGCCAGGTGGCCATGAACTGCCGGATGCCAGAAAATGTACGAGTTACCCTATTTTTGTTTATGTTTTGTCGCAAACATAATTTTGTAAATGCGACTTGTAAAGGCAACTGTGGTAGGCAAGGAAAAGAGGTTATCCCGATTTTCCACACTTGTGTGAAAAAATTGACGTCTATTCATCCCATAATTTTCGCGGTGTGTTCAAACTCGACGATGTTAATTATTTTACTTTTTTACTTAAAGCCGATTTTACCAACGTCAAATAAGAAATATTCGTCAAATATGGTAAAAAACGCCTAATTTGAAAACGCCACATATTTGGCAGCAGTCATAAAATTAATCTACCCTGAGACAGCTTGGTGTGAAAAAAATTACAACTTAATGTTCCACTTTTCCAGAATGTTTTTCTTTTATTTGATAAAACGTTTATTTATATATAGGTAAGTGATTTTGTTAAATCACGGCATGCTTTTCACAATTATAAGTTTTTTTGTTGATTCTGAAGTGACTATAATTCTTACTCATTGCTTTGATCATGGTCACTCTATAGGTATTTTGCGCGGGTTGACACCCGGAATCAACGGATTCAACGGAATCCTATACGGTTTTTAAATTTTATTAGATAAAGACGCATAACTGGTTTCAATTAATAATTAATAGTATACTAACTTGCGCTTATGCGTTAAATTGTAGACTAACAAAATGCATCGTAGCAGTAATATCTTACGATTTAAGCATAGAATAGATTAACGTCTATTGTTTTTAGTGTTTTTTTTCTTCATTTTTATGTGTTTGTAATACAAATCATCATATCATAATATAATCATAAATCTTATCGCACATAAAAAGGAAGAACGAAAAGAACACTAAAAATTCTGTAACTCAACTACGAACAATATCGTTGGAGGAGGAAAGTGAAGCAATGTTAAGACAAGTTATATATCAAGGTCAGGCTGGGTACGCACAGTGTCATTAATTGTATTGTATCATTGTATTTTGTAGTAATCGATAAATTTGTAGAGCCAGCAAGTTAAAGTACTAAAAATGAAAATAAGTATTGAATTGATTGCAAACTCAATTATCTTAAATAATGTTTTTTCCATAAAAGTAACTAAACGTCCTGATAAAACATACTGAAAACTGCATCGAAACTCGCGGACAAATACCTACCTAGTACTGCAGAGAATCACCTTTTTTGAACTCGGTTGAAAACTCAATGAAATAAGTTGTGTGCTTAAACATTATACCGGAATAACCCATCCATTAACCACAATGTGTGATTTTTTAATCAAGTATTTTATCTTATAAATAGACAATTGATTACGAGAAACTTAGTGTCCAGCAGACGCTACGAGTGGGCATAGGTCGTACTTGCTAATTCAAGTACCAGGTCTTTAAAGTTTTGCGCAAGCGTATATTATAAGCGTATATTTTTCTATGGATTTTAATTCATCTTCGAACGAAAATCACTCGCCATCTTGAAGCGAGTGATTCAAAAATAGAGCTACTGTGCCTCTATTTTTGAATCTCTCGCTTGGATATGGCGTGTGATTTGCGTTCGAAAACGAACAAATAATCAACGAAAATACCGTGAATAAGGACGTGAGTAGGTACTCACAAAATTTAGATATATTTATTCAAATCCCTTCTGAATGGATTTCAACTGGTTTTCATTCCAAAATTGGAGTATAATCAGTGAATGTCATACGCCATCTTATCGCAAGTATTTCAAAAATAGGGCCTCCGGCTCTATAGTGCCTACTAAAATAAGTTGAAAGTAATTAATAGAAAATGCATCCATATTTCGATACCCATAAGGCGCAAAATCGCATTAGCAAGAAAAATACTTGAGTATTTTTCGCAATTTTTGACCTCTTTTTATGAGCGCAAGGTTTAATTTCACTAAAACCCCAGATAATATAATACTACTAGTACTAAAACGGTCTTCTTATTATTTAGTATTTCGGGGAAGCCGGTACCGCTTGCAGCTAATTAAAATACTTTCATGCTCTTGATAAACTATATTCGTAGTATGTAGGTAATGTAACATTCTTTAGACATTAACGATTATTCCCTCAAGCGTATGTGAACGAGACAATAGAAATTCTATTGTTATGCGGTTGCCTGCAACCGCTCGGGTGTTGAAGCATTATTGATACGACCGAAATTACATCATGTCAAAGATACGGGATCTTTTACGAGCGCGTATTTTTGATTCTGGCTTAACTGCTGGCAAATAAATTCAAAATGTTACGAGGTACAAACGTATTGATATAAATGAATATATATATATATATCTATGTAAAAATGCTTAACGCCAGATATGCTTATTATTAATTATGGCAGTATGGCTCAGAGCTTATCCCATTCCTTGCAGAATCAGAAAGAATCGAAAATCCAGGTAGGTAGGTACCTACTCTTCATTCTTCATCTATCTCTCTTTTACCTAAGATACATAATTCACACATCAAAAAAGATTGCGATCACTTTGAAAAATCTAAATCTTTTTTGTTGGGGTTAATGATTTATTACATATTATTATTACACAGGACTTTTATACAGGCAGGGTCTAACAAAACCAATGATCGACCGCCAACGTGCGGTATATTTACATCATACAGATTACGCTCACAAAATTTGAGAAAAAAAAATCAGGCTAGTTTCAGAGATCAAAAAAGTAGCACTTTTAAATGTGTAAAAAAACACACTATTTGCACCTGTTTACTATACAACACTGTCAAATGCGCACGCACACCAACAAAGCCAGCCGTCATATGTCGGTTCGCCGCGCCGCGGCAGACGCAAACAAAGGAGCGGTATCCTTTGTGTCTGGGCGGGTGGCGGCGTTCTTCTTTCGCCGTCCACACGCGCGCGTGTGATTTTTATTGCATCCATCAGTCGCAAAATCATTTTGCCACGTAAAGGACGTCGACTGAATTTGATATTCACTTATTGCAAGTAGTCAAGAACGGCCTGAACAGTAAACAACAACAGTCTTCCTGAAGCGGCTAGACGGGTGGACTTGAGAGGTCTGGCGGGTGTTCCTCTACAGCACGGACATCTTGGCCTCCGTGTATTCTTCCTTCGGGTTCGGCCGTCGTGGTTCAGGGTGGGCCCGGTGCCCTGGCTGGCGCGGCGCCCCACCTATCACCTCTTCATGCCTTACCTATCTACCTACGTGAAGAACATGACATTGTTTATGAAGAGAAGATGACTGTGATTTTGTTAAGTGCGTGATTACGTAGAATTGTACCAGTTTTACGCAGAAGTTATAAAAACATTCTAAATCGTGTAACAAGTGATACGTGATGATATGTATCGAAACCTTAGACATTTAGTGTTATATTACCTACCGTTAATCCTTAACTAACATTCCCGTAAATAGGTAATTTTTTTATGAATTAGCTAAGACGCCATGGAATAATTTTTGTTTTAGAGGGCTAAAATATTTTTTTATTAATAACATTATCCACGAGTATTTTACATTTCAAAATAAATTGTTGCATCAATGTCGTATTTTCTTTATGCTTATCTATATCCTTAGCCTGCTTATACCAAAGGAATCATTTGCTTATGTCTCTTTTGAGGTTTAGGTAGGTAGGAGACTTAATTTTTTGCATAATAGAATCAGTTAACTGTTTAGGTAGGTAAACACTACAACGCCTTTGTCTTACAATTTCTTGCCCGGCTGATTATTTATTTTGGTTAGGCAACGTTAATTAACATTATTGATAAGGTTGTGTCTGTTATTATTTTAGTAGTAGGAGTAAAAGGGAAAGACTGCAACTATAAAGTAAGTATGCAAATCTGCCACTAACTCCGTAAACCCCCAGATTATTCATTTAATTTACACAGCTTGTTTGAAAGTTTCTTTCATTCATAAGTGTCTTATGAGTAGGTAGACAAAACTGGGGGCCTACTCTGTTAGACGTTGCACGTTATTTCGGCTAAAGCCATCTTGCTTGCTCCCATGTTATCCTGGTGCGGGTGACTGAGATGACTAGAGTAGAAAGCATGAACATTTGACTTACAGAGCAGACACCTTTGGTTCGTATGTGTGTATAGGTATATAGGTAGAAGTATAGCAGGTTTCCTTATATAGAAGTGAATTAGTATGTTAGGAAACATAACTTTGAAAAAACTCTATAAAACTAGTTTTGTTAGACTCTGTATTATAAGAAAACAAACAACAAATAGGGTTTCTGCTTCAACGCCCAAGCGGTCGCATGAGACCGCATAACAATGGAATTTCTATTGTGTATCGTTCAAATACGCTTGAGGGATAAATATAATAACATCTTTAAAAAAATAAATTACCTTATGCGAGTGATCACATTTTTTATTTATTTGTGTAGGTACCTACCCAAATCTGGATGCAATCGTATCGACAGCCGAAGCTGAAATCTACTGGTCGCACACGAAAATAAATTTAGCGCCATCTTTTGATGAAGTTAATACGTGGACTGCAGTGAGTTTAGCGCCATCTATTGAGGAAGTAAAAACGTGGACTGTATTGCGAGCAACCGATGTGCTTTTATATCGACAAGTCCAGTCTACTCCAGTAGCTCCATCTAGTCCGTATTGTAGTCTTCTCCATGGCCCGTTACTATCACCCGTTTCGGCGGAACCGTTTTCTTGTATGAGATGAGGTATCTGTACTAGTAGTATTATATTATCTGGGTCTATATTAATAATTTCGTCAAGGGGTACGGTAGACTCGATCGAAACCTTATATGAATAACAAAACATAAAAATATATTGATTTCGAGTCGACAACATATATCCGCAAAATTCGGATTAAGGAGAATTTCGTTAAATTCTAATAGCACTGACAAACAAACCGCTGTCGCTATTGACAAGGGGTATAGTGCATAGATATGACAGATAGATTGGAAAGCTTTCGGAGCGTTTAAGACCCTTATAAAGTTTGGGGAATCAAGCTATGGTGTCGCTAGCGTCGTTTTACTTTTCTTTTATGCGGATGATATACAGGCAAAGGTATAAAACCATCGCACATCTATATTAATAATTTCGTCAAGGGGTACGGTAGACTCGATCGAAACCTTATATGAATAACAAAACATAAAATATATTGATTTCGAGTCGACAACATATATCCGCAAAATTCGGATTGTGTACCTGCATTGTGTACCTAGATGTGTATAATGAGTCACATTTCACCCGAGCGGAGCCGGGTTTTCGTCTAGTATTACATATTTTTGCATTGTCCGTCCATTCGAGACGATTGTAAATCAGATGAACGGATTTGTTTTATGGTTCCTTAATAAATTACTGCTTGTTCTTGGCATTTTTGCCACAAATCCGCCTCAAAAAGAGGTTCTAACTTAAGTCTGGCGTGCTAAGTTGGCGAGGCTGTGGAAGCCAATCCAAAATTGGGGATCCCTCCGTTTGGCCAAAATATTTTTCGACAAATTTCACTTTCCTAAAAACATGTCGCCATCAGACTTGACTATAAAGTCAGCGTACTTTTTTTACACATGCTTGGGCTTTTTTCTAAAATAAAAAGTACATCTCAGTAAAATCCTCTAGGTTAGGTTAGGTTCGAACAGTGACCATAAAATAAACAGGAGCGATCGCAGCGACCGCCGGGCGCCAGGTTCAACATAATATTTGATTACCTAGTTGTTTGTCACTTTATTTTTATTACGTAATTCTTGCTGTGGATAACTGCCGATACATTTTTATATGGGAGACTTTTGCATTAACACCCTCCTTCATCCACAAATCGGAGCCAGTGTACGAAATCGTTTTCCATGCAATATTTTGGGAAGAGTAAGTATGTTTTGCCGAGTGAAACATTTGATGAAATTATATTTGGTATAAATGAAACATCATGACCAAACTATTATTTGCTAAACAATAATTTGCCAAATAGAGATTTGCTAATTAAAAATTTGCGTAAAGTTGTTTTGTCAGATGTATTATTGCCAAATGAAAATTTGCGTTTTTTTCACCAATCTTTAGTTTGGACCACCATGACAGTGCGAACAGCCGTAGCACATTTACAAAAATCTATGAAATGATAAAAACAAAATCACCTATCAAACGAAACGACACTTGGAGGCAGCAAAAAGCCAACATTACGCGGTGTTCCCAGGCGGTCACCCATCCAAGTACTGACCGCGCCCGACGTTGCTTAACTTCGGTGATCGGACGAGAACCGGTGTTTTCAACGTGGTATGAACGTTGGCGAAATTATATCTCAAAATCGCTATTAAATACCTACATACCTACTTATTCAATTCGGCTCGGCTATCTTACTTACAGTATAACACAATCATACGTTTTTTAGACCAAGCATGGAAATGGGAACACTATTTTTGAATTCCTAACATTGCTTGAACTCGTTACGAGGTTCACTTAGGTACCAAATTTCCCATCCCGTACCGTATTTTTAGTTTTGCTACTTACCTACATTTTGATGGGCACGTTGCTCGGCCCTTAATGTGCTGAAAGCCTGAAACTTAAAACGGCCTATTTTTTCACAACGAAATCGAAACAGTATTGTCATAATTATCGTTAGGTACTCCTACATCAAAAGCACTAAGGAGTATTGATATCAACTTCAGAGAAGATCACCACCAAAACAAATCCTCATACTCCTTACTAAACATTAAGAGATAAGTTTTAATAAAATAACAAACGTGCGACTTTCGTCAATTCCTTTAAAGAATTAGGATGCAAAATGTGTTTTAAGTGGATTTGACCAAGGAATCATTTTTTCACCTTCTTAAGGTTGGAATTTCAGAAAATCCTTTCTTATCGGATCCCTAAAAACTCATACAAAGAAAGAACACATCCTCCAAGTTTCAGGTCTCAGATGATTTATTCGGGCGTCCAAATAAGTGTGTTAAATTTCGCCAGTGTGATTTTAAAGGGCAATGGCGAATTTAACCGCTTGCCGTAGAAGATTTGGCTCATATAACTTTATTTTCAATCAGAATGTAGCCCTAAATAACACTATGAGAAGTATGATTCATGCTAAACTTCCCAAAAAAAAAAGGTTTTGCTACATAAAAAACCTGAATTTGACCGAAAATAATTATACTCGTAATTTCTCTCCGTGCCTTGGCGAAAAATGGTCATTTCCTTTTTGTGTTTGTTTACGAATATATCGAAAAAAAAACTGTGTCAAGTATTATTCTTTATACATATTCCGATATAAAGTGGGCCAGTGTAAGGCAAAAGGAAATTAGCCTATTATTAGGTAGGTAGCCTTTTTATGGTTTATCTTGGAAGCGGCTTAAAAATTTGGACATATTACTTTTTTATTCCTTAGTTTTTTTTTGCACATGTGTACCTATATAATATGTCACAAACTACTAAACCGATTTTTATGAAACTAACACTGTTCTCTTAGTTGGAATATGCTGCAATGAATGAAAAAAATCGAATTCACCATAATATGGTATCCGAGATATACGTGAAAAACAATAAAATTATACAAATATACGAATATAAAACATACATACGCTAACTAAATCTCTCACACGTGTCAGGAGGCTCAGCATGAAGAGGATCAGCATATAAAAATGTTATCCAATTGTGATGATATTGATTAGGTCCTTTTCTTTTTCTGTAAAAAAACATTTAACGACATCTAGTGGAATGTCGGAGGAGTACTACTAGCACGTAGTTGGCTGCTACTTCCAGCATGGTTATATCAACTTAATTCACAATTCCTTAACAGATGGAGCAAATTATGGATGTCAATCAATTATACACGTAATTAGTGGAAGCTCGGCGAAAGTTTAGCCGTTTGGCACACGCATACTAGAATGGAAGTAAAAAAAATGTTTTGACCCGAAGTACATGAAAAAGTTTCTGCTCGAAGTGCTGATTTTTATTGGTAGGTAGGTAGGTTGTTACCAATAAAAATTTTCGGAAACCTATTATCGTGTTCGTGTGTGATAATAATTATGATTTGCAATTTATTTTTAAGGCGCTTCCGTTAAAGTAACGTATAGCACATGATTGATTACATTTCAGCCATTTTAATGAAATATTTTTTACAAAATACTACCAAGTTTGGACTCCTCCTAGTCCAATATGGGTGAGGTTTTGGTAACTGATTGCTAACTTAAAAAAAGCAATTTCGAATATAAAATTTACACGACGTATGTAGGGTGAGATTTTTTTCTGTATTTGTCAAAATTTCAAATTTGTAGTTATTATTAGTTAGTAGTAATTGGATAGGATATATAGGTTTGGTAAGTAGTATTTGATATGGATTTTTAGTAAATGTTTCGCCAACGTTCATACCACGTTGAAAACACCGGTTCTCGTCCGATCACCGAAGGTAAGCAACGTCGGGCGCGGTCAGTACTTGGATGGGTGACCGCCTGGGAACACCGCGTAATGTTGGCTTTTTGCTGGTTCATATTTTTTGCTTGTTTTCAAAAAGTGTCGTTTGATAACTAGCTAAGTCGTATTATTGCGAGCTGACCGTGTAAAATTTGTCATAGTTTTTGACTTTTATTAATTAGTTAAGTTGTCCTACAAAAATATTCGCCAAAGCTGCAAGTAGGCATCGATTCTGAAGTATATTACATCTTTTTGCATTCTCCGTCCATTCGAGACGATTGTAAATCAGATGAACGGATTTGTTTTATGGTTCCTTAACAAATTACTGCTTGTTCTTGGTATTTTTGCCACAAATCCGCCTCAAAAAGAGGTTCTAACTTAAGTCTGGCGTGCTAAGTTGGCGAGGCTGTGGAAGCCAATCCAAAATTGGGGATCCCTCCGTTTGGCCAAAATATTTTTCGTAAAATTTCACTTTCCTAAAAACATGTCGCCATCAGACTTGACTATAAAGTCAGCGTACTTTTTTTACACATGCTTGGGCTTTTTTCTAAAATAAAAAGTACATCTCAGTAAAATCCTCTAGGTTAGGTTAGGTTCGAACAGTGACCATAAAATAAACAGGAGCGATCGCAGCGACCGCCGGGCGCCAGGTTCAACATAATATTTGATTACCTAGTTGTTTGTCACTTTATTTTTATTACGTAATTCTTGCTGTGGATAACTGCCGATACATTTTTATATGGGAGACTTTTGCATTAACACCCTCCTTCATCCACAAATCGGAGCCAGTGTACGAAATCGTTTTCCATGCAATATTTTGGGAAGAGTAAGTATGTTTTGCCGAGTGAAACATTTGATGAAATTATATTTGGTATAAATGAAACATCATGACCAAACTATTATTTGCTAAACAATAATTTGCCAAATAGAGATTTGCTAATTAAAAATTTGCGTAAAGTTGTTTTGTCAGATGTATTATTGCCAAATGAAAATTTGCGTTTTTTTCACCAATCTTTAGTTTGGACCACCATGACAGTGCGAACAGCCGTAGCACATTTACAAAAATCTATGAAATGATAAAAACAAAATCACCTATCAAACGAAACGACACTTGGAGGCAGCAAAAAGCCAACATTACGCGGTGTTCCCAGGCGGTCACCCATCCAAGTACTGACCGCGCCCGACGTTGCTTAACTTCGGTGATCGGACGAGAACCGGTGTTTTCAACGTGGTATGAACGTCGATACGATTGCATCCAGATTTGGGTAGGTACCATAAAATTATTATCCCTTTGGAATAGAACGACAAAAGCGAGATGTCACTAGCAGCAAACTGTGTGATAAAAAGAGATGGGTAGCAGAACCATTTTTGCCAGGTGTCAAACAGTTCGGAGGCTTATGAAGGCTTGCTGAAAATTTCTCTCATTTGAGTTTTTGAAAATTTATGTGAAATTGTGTATAATTTGAAGAAATATTTCTGTTGAAATATGGTGACTTGATCGGTGATTGATTGTTGTTCATTACAGCTGAATAACCCAACAAATAATCATTCAACAGGTAAATTAGTCCAAAGCGAAGCCTCTTAATAAACGACTTATATTTACCAATGCGCTTCAAATTTAAAGTACGCAGTTTGATTATTCTATTCTACAAACGTTAATTTACATAAAAAAGTAAAGACAGAATAACACAGGGAATGTATATATGAATATTTTATATAATGAAATAATATTTAGTTTTACACTAGAGCTGCATGTTCAATATTTTGTGTCGGCTGTTTATCATGCAGTAAACTAATATCTTTATCTTAGGAACATTGTTTTTAATCACCTGATCGAAAGGTTATCTCATTTAAAGCTCTTAATGTTACTTACTTATGTTAGTTACGGACATCTTAAATCGGTTTCGTTTGACAGCTTTTACTTGTCCTTCTATTCCGATAGGAATATTAATTTTATGGTAGGTACCTACACAAATAAATAAAAAATGTGATCACTCGCATAAGGTAATTTATTTTTTTAAAGATGTTATTATATTTATCCCTCAAGCGTATTTGAACGATACACAATAGAAATTCCATTGTTATGCGGTCTCATGCGACCGCTTGGGCGTTGAAGCAGAAACCCTATTTGTTGTTTGTTTTCTTATAATACAGAGTCTAACAAAACTAGTTTTATAGAGTTTTTTCAAAGTTATGTTTCCTAACATACTAATTCACTTCTATATAAGGAAACCTGCTATACTTCTACCTATATACCTATACACACATACGAACCAAAGGTGTCTGCTCTGTAAGTCAAATGTTCATGCTTTCTACTCTAGTCATCTCAGTCACCCGCACCAGGATAACATGGGAGCAAGCAAGATGGCTTTAGCCGAAATAACGTGCAACGTCTAACAGAGTAGGCCCCCAGTTTTGTCTACCTACTCATAAGACACTTATGAATGAAAGAAACTTTCAAACAAGCTGTGTAAATTAAATGAATAATCTGGGGGTTTACGGAGTTAGTGGCAGATTTGCATACTTACTTTATAGTTGCAGTCTTTCCCTTTTACTCCTACTACTAAAATAATAACAGACACAACCTTATCAATAATGTTAATTAACGTTGCCTAACCAAAATAAATAATCAGCCGGGCAAGAAATTGTAAGACAAAGGCGTTGTAGTGTTTACCTACCTAAACAGTTAACTGATTCTATTATGCAAAAAATTAAGTCTCCTACCTACCTAAACCTCAAAAGAGACATAAGCAAATGATTCCTTTGGTATAAGCAGGCTAAGGATATAGATAAGCATAAAGAAAATACGACATTGATGCAACAATTTATTTTGAAATGTAAAATACTCGTGGATAATGTTATTAATAAAAAAATATTTTAGCCCTCTAAAACAAAAATTATTCCATGGCGTCTTAGCTAATTCATAAAAAAATTACCTATTTACGGGAATGTTAGTTAAGGATTAACGGTAGGTAATATAACACTAAATGTCTAAGGTTTCGATACATATCATCACGTATCACTTGTTACACGATTTAGAATGTTTTTATAACTTCTGCGTAAAACTGGTACAATTCTACGTAATCACGCACTTAACAAAATCACAGTCATCTTCTCTTCATAAACAATGTCATGTTCTTCACGTAGGTAGATAGGTAAGGCATGAAGAGGTGATAGGTGGGGCGCCGCGCCAGCCAGGGCACCGGGCCCACCCTGAACCACGACGGCCGAACCCGAAGGAAGAATACACGGAGGCCAAGATGTCCGTGCTGTAGAGGAACACCCGCCAGACCTCTCAAGTCCACCCGTCTAGCCGCTTCAGGAAGACTGTTGTTGTTTACTGTTCAGGCCGTTCTTGACTACTTGCAATAAGTGAATATCAAATTCAGTCGACGTCCTTTACGTGGCAAAATGATTTTGCGACTGATGGATGCAATAAAAATCACACGCGCGCGTGTGGACGGCGAAAGAAGAACGCCGCCACCCGCCCAGACACAAAGGATACCGCTCCTTTGTTTGCGTCTGCCGCGGCGCGGCGAACCGACATATGACGGCTGGCTTTGTTGGTGTGCGTGCGCATTTGACAGTGTTGTATAGTAAACAGGTGCAAATAGTGTGTTTTTTTACACATTTAAAAGTGCTACTTTTTTGATCTCTGAAACTAGCCTGATTTTTTTTTCTCAAATTTTGTGAGCGTAATCTGTATGATGTAAATATACCGCACGTTGGCGGTCGATCATTGGTTTTGTTAGACCCTGCCTGTATAAAAGTCCTGTGTAATAATAATTTTCGATTCGATTCGATAGTGCATTACTCAGCCAGGCCACAAGGGCTCAGATCCGGTAAAACCGGCAAACCGAGGTGCACGAGTTGGAGGTAGGAGGGACACGCTCTGGGATGTGAGAGGAAGGTCGGCAAGCCGCAGCCCTCCGACCAGAACCAAAGTAGCTATTCCAGCCTAAAATTGGTCTAGGAGTAGGGAAGCCGGGTATCATCCATGGGGAATGAGCGTTGATGTTGCGAGGGGTTGGGCTTTCATGCCATGGTGGTCTTCTGTATCTGTTATTTGCTGCGCTCCGACGTTGATCATTGTAGCTGTCTTCGGCCTATAGCTCGCTGCGCTCCGACGTTGATGATTGTAGCTGGCTTCGGCTTATAACTCAATACGCTCCGACGTTAATGATTGTAGCTGTCTTCGGCTTATGGCTCGATGCGCTCCGACGTTGATGATTGTAGCTGTCTTCGGCTTATGGCTCGATGCGCTCCGACGTTGATAATTGTAGCTGTCTTCGGCTAATGACTCGATACGCTCCGACGTTGATGATTGTAGCTGTCTTCGGCTTATGGCTCGATGCGCTCCGACGTTGATAATTGTAGCTGTCTTCGGCTTATGACTCGATGCGCTCCGACGTTAATGATTGTAGTTGTCTTCGGCTTATAACTCGATGCGCTCCAACGTTAATGATTGTAGCTGTCTTCGGTTTATGGCTCGCTGCGCTCCGGCGTTGATGATTGTAGCTGTCTTCGGCCTATGGCTCGCTGCGCTCCGACGTTGATGATTGTAGCTGTCTTCGGCTTATAACTCGATGCGCTCCGACGTTGATGATTGTAGCTGTCTTCAGCCTATGGCTCGCTGCGCTCCGACGTTGATGATTGTAGCTGTCTTCGGCTTATAACTCGATGCACTCCGACGTTGATAGTTGTAGCTGTCTTCGGCTTATGACTCGATGCGCTCCGATGTTAATGATTGTAGCTGTCTTCGGTTTATGGCTCACTGCGCTCAGACGTTGATCATTGTCGCTGTTTCGCTTATAGATCACTGCGCTCTGACGCTGATGATTGTAGCTGTCTTCGGCTTTTAGCTCGCTGCGCTCCGACGTTGTTTGCAGCTTCTAGTCTTGTGCTTTCCTGTCATAAGAGTCTGCTTCAGATTTTTGTTTTATACAAAAAGTATGCGGTTTCTTTTTTAGTTGCCGGAAAATTTGCCTGACCATCACTGATCCGCACAACAAGTCAACACACAGCACATATACAAAGGAGAGAATCACTAGCACGAGTAGCGACACACATAGACACACGATCTCACGCACAGAGAAACACATCATGAGAACACAATTTCGTTTTTACACTGCACACACATGCATTTTACACTTTTTTCGCGATTCTGCAGTTTTTATGGCTTTACTTGCTATGTTAAGATATCTTTAACCTGAAAGAAATATCAGAATTAGTGCAGTACATGCCAATCTTGATGGGCGGCTTGCGTTGAGTAAGAGCAGGCGCTAAAAAGGTGCACGTCTGAAAGCTTTTATGACAGATGGACAGGCAAATTTATTGGCCGTTTGTGCTTTGTTTACTTTAAAAAAAATATAAGGTATATTATAGAAATGATGAACAAATACATATGATTCAACAATGCACATATTAACTTCGAAATCGATTTTGATATTCCGCCACTTAGAAAGTTTTTCAGGGCTTCAACAATTTACTCTTCTGGTCCTGTTGTTGCGCATGTTGTTGGCTTTTTTGACAATGGTCGGATATTCTTTCCTATGCACGCGTTGGGCAATGTACAATATTATTTGTGCAAGTTAATTTTTAACCTAACTACGAGAAAATTGTTTAAAAATGTAGATTATTTCGTTTTATAGTTTACAGTTACAGCCGTGTTAACACAGCTTTGTGTTAAGTAGGTGTTTACAAATTGTTATTACTTCGTTCACGCGACCGCCGGCGTCCTATTGATGCGTGAGCGTCCGAATATATTATTTGCGGGATTTAGATGTTTTAGTGCCAAGGTGTTATCGTACCTGTACATTCTTTCAGGGCTACTAGCCTCCTAGTATAAATATTTGCAGATTTCTTCGTTACTTGATGTAGTAGGTACTATATGTGGATTTTAAAGCTTATTATTACAACAAACGACTTAAATATGTAAATCAAGACAGCATTCGCATCGATTTAAACAATTTTGATTTTACACTGACACATTTTATGTTTTGGATTTCTGATACGAGTATATGATACTAATTGATTGTATTCTGTCGTTGCGATTTGGATTTCTTTTTGGATTCCTGATGGTTTTCGTCAACGTTTTTGCAGGATTTATGTTCAGCAGGATCACGTCAAACTGCCCAATAGTAAAAGGTCAAGAATGACAGCTTGTTGATTTGTGGGCTATCACGTAGAACCATTCGTAGAATAGTCGGTTTTGCCTGCTATTTTGATTGTTTACCTGTGGCATGAGTTTACGACCTGGCTAGTTCGTTCAAAGATTGATAGAGGTGTTAGGTGAGTTCAGTAACAGTATGAATTAAAGACTGCAATAGGCAATAAAATTAAGTAACGTTTAATAATATCTTTCATAGTCCTAAATTTCAATGATCGAGAGTTTGTTCATTAAATGTCAATGGTACTATAGTTTTGAAGCCGGGTTCATTATTAAGATGTCAGATGGTAAGGAGTTTGCAATATAGTTATGGTACCCCGCTATGAGGGTCCAGTTAGGGGCTGCGTCTCATTTGTATTATAGGACGCACGTGTGTATTTTTCTTATACTTTTAAAGGCGATGCTGTGTAAGTGCATTTTTTGCTACTTTTGTTTTAGTGGTATCCCAGTGCCGTTTCGAAAGTTTCTTATAGCCATAAGGATGTAATGCAATACGCTTAGGTCCATTATTGTATGATTCGCCGAAATGGAGTTTCACCACACGTGTCACAAAAGTTTTTGGGTAGCAATCTTTTTTTTGGGCGACGCAAGCTGACCTGTTCGACTATTATTCTGTCTGTACAATTATTTAAGTTGCAAAATAAATTGTGTGTACATAATAAAGTTTCAAATGGAAAGATCTCACCAAGTCCGTATCAGTATATTGTAGCTTAGCTGCGTGCTGGGCTTCGTCGTCGCGGGGCTACTATGTATGTACAATTTATCACCGCGAGTTACTCCCATACATACTGAAGAGGTCTAGCATAGTAGATTCATCTTAGTCAGGCGTCGCTATGCCTCGGAAAAAAAACACAGTATAGGTCACTTGTCCACGACACCCGTACCTAATTTTTAATAGTTAACTTATGTAAACAGAGTTAAATGCAGTTCATTATACACATCTTTCACTAAGCTCTCTGGCAACTTTTTTCCCGAAGAAATAATACTTGAGCACAATCACTGCAACACATACACATATACAAGGAATCACTTCGCGACTTGGGATTAAATTTAAATTTTACCGATGATCTAATTACGACCACATGTTACGCACTATTGGTATTTAAATTACACATTAGAAATGAGATATTTTTAGGAGCTAAATTTACGCGCTATTTGTTGTAGATTTATCTTTATCGTGGCGATGTATTTAACACTGTTTATAAAATACTAATCATCACGGAGAAACGGTTTCAATATTTTGAGGGACTTTTTTTTGTAAAGATGCCCTTGCGCGCGCGTCGGGTTCTAAGACAATAGATGTTTTTAGGGTCGGCCAGCCGCTTGCGGCACACGTGCAGGACACGACCACTCACAACGGCTGCCCAAAAGGATCTCCAAGTCCTGTGTAATAATAATATGTAATAAATCATTAACCCCAACAAAAAAGATTTAGATTTTTCAAAGTGATCGCAATCTTTTTTGATGTGTGAATTATGTATCTTAGGTAAAAGAGAGATAGATGAAGAATGAAGAGTAGGTACCTACCTACCTGGATTTTCGATTCTTTCTGATTCTGCAAGGAATGGGATAAGCTCTGAGCCATACTGCCATAATTAATAATAAGCATATCTGGCGTTAAGCATTTTTACATAGATATATATATATATATTCATTTATATCAATACGTTTGTACCTCGTAACATTTTGAATTTATTTGCCAGCAGTTAAGCCAGAATCAAAAATACGCGCTCGTAAAAGATCCCGTATCTTTGACATGATGTAATTTCGGTCGTATCAATAATGCTTCAACACCCGAGCGGTTGCAGGCAACCGCATAACAATAGAATTTCTATTGTCTCGTTCACATACGCTTGAGGGAATAATCGTTAATGTCTAAAGAATGTTACATTACCTACATACTACGAATATAGTTTATCAAGAGCATGAAAGTATTTTAATTAGCTGCAAGCGGTACCGGCTTCCCCGAAATACTAAATAATAAGAAGACCGTTTTAGTACTAGTAGTATTATATTATCTGGGGTTTTAGTGAAATTAAACCTTGCGCTCATAAAAAGAGGTCAAAAATTGCGAAAAATACTCAAGTATTTTTCTTGCTAATGCGATTTTGCGCCTTATGGGTATCGAAATATGGATGCATTTTCTATTAATTACTTTCAACTTATTTTAGTAGGCACTATAGAGCCGGAGGCCCTATTTTTGAAATACTTGCGATAAGATGGCGTATGACATTCACTGATTATACTCCAATTTTGGAATGAAAACCAGTTGAAATCCATTCAGAAGGGATTTGAATAAATATATCTAAATTTTGTGAGTACCTACTCACGTCCTTATTCACGGTATTTTCGTTGATTATTTGTTCGTTTTCGAACGCAAATCACACGCCATATCCAAGCGAGAGATTCAAAAATAGAGGCACAGTAGCTCTATTTTTGAATCACTCGCTTCAAGATGGCGAGTGATTTTCGTTCGAAGATGAATTAAAATCCATAGAAAAATATACGCTTATAATATACGCTTGCGCAAAACTTTAAAGACCTGGTACTTGAATTAGCAAGTACGACCTATGCCCACTCGTAGCGTCTGCTGGACACTAAGTTTCTCGTAATCAATTGTCTATTTATAAGATAAAATACTTGATTAAAAAATCACACATTGTGGTTAATGGATGGGTTATTCCGGTATAATGTTTAAGCACACAACTTATTTCATTGAGTTTTCAACCGAGTTCAAAAAAGGAGATTCTCTGCAGTACTAGGTAGGTATTTGTCCGCGAGTTTCGATGCAGTTTTCAGTATGTTTTATCAGGACGTTTAGTTACTTTTATGGAAAAAACATTATTTAAGATAATTGAGTTTGCAATCAATTCAATACTTATTTTCATTTTTAGTACTTTAACTTGCTGGCTCTACAAATTTATCGATTACTACAAAATACAATGATACAATACAATTAATGACACTGTGCGTACCCAGCCTGACCTTGATATATAACTTGTCTTAACATTGCTTCACTTTCCTCCTCCAACGATATTGTTCGTAGTTGAGTTACAGAATTTTTAGTGTTCTTTTCGTTCTTCCTTTTTATGTGCGATAAGATTTATGATTATATTATGATATGATGATTTGTATTACAAACACATAAAAATGAAGAAAAAAAACACTAAAAACAATAGACGTTAATCTATTCTATGCTTAAATCGTAAGATATTACTGCTACGATGCATTTTGTTAGTCTACAATTTAACGCATAAGCGCAAGTTAGTATACTATTAATTATTAATTGAAACCAGTTATGCGTCTTTATCTAATAAAATTTAAAAACCGTATAGGATTCCGTTGAATCCGTTGATTCCGGGTGTCAACCCGCGCAAAATACCTATAGAGTGACCATGATCAAAGCAATGAGTAAGAATTATAGTCACTTCAGAATCAACAAAAAAACTTATAATTGTGAAAAGCATGCCGTGATTTAACAAAATCACTTACCTATATATAAATAAACGTTTTATCAAATAAAAGAAAAACATTCTGGAAAAGTGGAACATTAAGTTGTAATTTTTTTCACACCAAGCTGTCTCAGGGTAGATTAATTTTATGACTGCTGCCAAATATGTGGCGTTTTCAAATTAGGCGTTTTTTACCATATTTGACGAATATTTCTTATTTGACGTTGGTAAAATCGGCTTTAAGTAAAAAAGTAAAATAATTAACATCGTCGAGTTTGAACACACCGCGAAAATTATGGGATGAATAGACGTCAATTTTTTCACACAAGTGTGGAAAATCGGGATAACCTCTTTTCCTTGCCTACCACAGTTGCCTTTACAAGTCGCATTTACAAAATTATGTTTGCGACAAAACATAAACAAAAATAGGGTAACTCGTACATTTTCTGGCATCCGGCAGTTCATGGCCACCTGGCAACAATTCTCTAATGTTTAGGTTTAACCAACGAAATACTATTATTTGTGATTGATATTATAAGAGTAATAATAATAGTAATTAAAAATAATTAATTACTTAGCAACCGTGGTCGAGAAATCGCCTACTACGCAGCGGGTTGCGGGTTCGATCCCCGCATAATGTTACGGGTGTTTTCTATGTATATCATGTATGTATTTATAAACAAAAAAGTATTTAAGTATAACATCCGTTGTCTGGCACCCATAACACAAGCTTTGAGTAGCTTACTTTGGGACTAGATGGTGATGTGTGGGAATGTCCAAAGGATATTTATTAGCAACCGGCCGTTAGCCGTTTAAGATATCGTTTTTGAATTTTCGGAAAATGGTGTTGATCACTGAATGTCATCACACACATCAATGGTTTTATTTGTAACTTTACTGCATGTTAACAGAAATTAAATGAATAATATACTACTTCATTTTGTTTGATAATTCATACAAAACAGAATTGTTGGGGTGGCTAACAACTGCAATGGAATTGTTATCATTTTCTAATTATAGTTAAGTATTTTAATATTTTGAGGTCCCTGGCTTAGGAGCCAATGAATGAAAATATTTCGATTGTGGGTTGAATAACTATGTTAACTGTTAAAAAAGGTTTAAATAAATTATGAAATTAATTCAATCATCAAAAGCATCATTATTAAATAAAATTACAATAAAATTTAATAAATAGTAAATATTATAACTTAAAAAAAATAGTATATTGACTGCGCATGAATCATATCACAATGGTTCTGGTAACTTCAGTCAAATCGCTGTGCGAATGCCTACGGTAGGTACTCTATTGCGACTGGCCCTCACCCTGCGCACCAGGCATTTGCACCGCTTGCGCAAACTAGTAACTCACAAGCACGCGGTTTTGAGTATTATCATCATTTTTAATAGCCCCAGAATGGACACTGTACATAAACCCCCTCCATGAAACCTTTAAACGGTGGTATTCATGTATGGTGATCCTTTAATCTATACAAAGTCGTATGCTTGTAGACATTTTCACTTGACTTTTGATGCTCCAATGTAGATTTTTCCTGCCCCAACGGCCATCATCATTTGCGCTATGGGCCTTGCCTATTGCCACTTCAGCTCACTGTTTCATAGGGTTATGTTAGTTACATACTTTTGCTTTACGCATCTCTTCATTTCGAGATCGAAGAAAACTTAGCTCTTTTATGAAGCCCATAGTTGGAAATCATGTGTTGCATCCGTTTGAAGTTCCTATTTCACGTTGAGGATTAAAAATCCAAATAATTACTGCTTAATACGCAATTCAAGAGTTCAGTTTCCAATAGATACTGGAGTAAGTATTATATGAGTGTTCGACAATATTTTCTTCTTGTCCCTGTACATTTCAATATCTGTTGAGGTGAGAGGCTCGGTCAACGTTAACAGCACAATATCAAGATTATCCAGCATCTTTAATACATTGACTAATTCATCGGATATCAATCAGTGTGTGTGATAATTCAGCCACCGTCATGATACATGTTGATTTTTCTTATGTAGGAGAGGCAACCTAATTTTTCTTGCCAAGTTTTTTTTACAAATACACATATCCACTTATTAAAAAATTTAAGAAAACACATTAGTTGTTAGGTGCAAGATTTAACCCAGCCTATTGCACTTTATTAGGTGTGCGTAGTAAAAAAACTAAATATAAATCTTTAAAAAAGTTCCAAAGTCGATTTTAATTATATTAAGTTTGTCATCATTCGTTCATGGACTAATGGTTTAAACTGCCTCGGTAGCGCAGCGGTTAGAAGGTCGCACTTTAAAGTGACGGCTGCACCAGAGGTCCACAGGTTTGCGCACACACTTGTGCACTATAATATGTCCCGCGCAGTCTGTTCGTTTTTTGATTATAGTTTGAAGTCTCCATTGTTAGGATACATTTATTTATGTAAAAAATAGTTATAGTACAAAATTCGGTTGCAAGTCAACACGGCCAAAAACTGGTCATAAATAAAACAAAATCAGATTTTATATCCAGAAAATCATTTTTTGAGTAATTAATACTTATCAAATAATATGAGCAATGCAGACAAGAGATATTTTTGAATTATTCAAAGTCCTTAAACGGTAAGAACCTACTCGAACAATCAAAATTTTGCACACGCTCTTAGCGTTGGTTGCCTATCAATATGTGTACCTAATAATGTGACAAAATCTCCTAACATCGTGTTTAGTCTCTATCGTTAAGGAGTTAGAATTTAATTCTGGCCATACAATGAGCTTTCTATTTATTGGTACTACTATAACTAATATTATAAAGCTGAAATCTAGTTTGTTTGAACGCGCTAATCTCAGAAACTACTGAACCGATAAAAAAAAAGTGTCGGATATATTATTAATCGACGAAGGTTTTGGGCTATAAAAAATCACGCTACGGCTTAGAAGAGCAGAAGATATATCCTTTCCTTTCCTTTATATCCTTTGGACATTCCCACACATCGCCATCTAGCCCCAAAGTAAGCTACTCAAAGCTTGTGTTATGGGTGCCAGACAACGGATATAATACTTAAATACTTTTTGTTTGTAAATACATACATGATATACATAGAAAACACCCAGACCAATACAAACAGACATGTTCATGCACACAAATGTTTGTATTGTGCGGGGATCGAACCCGCAACCGCTGCGTCGTAGGCGATTTCTCGACCACTACACCAGACGGGTCGTCATTATATCCTTATCTCACTAACTCGGTGATGAAGCGAACGATCTTTACGTAACTTTATATCGAGAGATCAAAATGAGCCGTTATATCAGAGAGAGCCGAATGAGTAAAGAGGTACTTACGATGATGCGAATGATTCTATATATAAACAAAAACCCTTTAATAAGGATATGCTATTGTTTGTTGTCATACAATACATAACTACTAATAAGAAGCTCACAGTTTTTGTACGTTTTATACTTATTACGTACGTTAATTATTTATATTACTTTATAAAGAAAATAATAACCATTTGATTTTCCTTCATACTAAGCAGGCTTAGGACTGTCAACCTAGATAAAAAATGTTAATGACAGTTTTTGAATTTAAAACACCTGAAAAGTAACTAACTCAATGTTTGTTTACTAATAAAATCAAGTTGTCGCATTCAGTAGTCCAAAAACTTGCTATTATTCCGACAGCCGAAGTGCGCCGGCTCTAATCACAAAAGAAACTAAAAAAACGTCAACAAACATTCAACCAGCCAATATTTATAGAACCGCACGCAATGCAAATTGAACTTTATTTTGTTAACACTACGAGAACATACAGATTCTGCCGTTTTACCGAGCCACGGTTCGGTCATAATACCTACGCACACTGCGAACGTATCTTCCCTTCTCTTTCTTTCGCTCTAGAAATGAAATGAAGCCGTCTTTCTTTATCACCGGCTTCGACTCAGTTAGTATATCTGACAATTCAACTTTATCTCTCGGATATAGAGATTTATTTGAAACACAAGTGAGCTACGGATATATGAGCCGTTTGGGTGAGAGAGGTTTTTTATCTTTCTCTCGCGAGCTACACAAGTCTACTTGAAATTACCGTCTGGCATCACTGGTCAAATGAAACGCATTCATAAAAATGCGCCATCTATACTAGTTTGTTGTCAACTTTCCACCATGCCACATAGTTTTGTCGTATGCCGACAGAGGGTTAGAGGGTAGTAAAAGCATGCTTTTATGCTTTTTACACTATTTTTGCCAATTATGGAAAAAAACAATGGTATTGAGTTTTTTTCTCTTTTAAACAACTGAAAATGTTTATTAACATATTTTTCGGGTATTATCTTCACGTATCTTAGGATTTTAGTCTATCTAATAAACAGTAATTGCGCTAGCTATACACGTGTCGCCATCTATTGAGAAATTTTAAAGGCTATGTAACTTATGTACCGAATGAGACCCCGTATATAGATATATGTTGTCGACTCGAAATCAATATATTTTTATGTTTTGTTATTCATATAAGGTTTCGATCGAGTCTACCGTACCCCTTGACGAAATTATTAATATAGATACTTCAGAATCGATGCCTACTTGCAGCTTTGGCGAATATTTTTGTAGGACAACTTAACTAATTAATAAAAGTCAAAAACCATGACAAATTTTACACGGTCAGCTCGCAATAATACGACTTAGCTAGTTATCAAACGACACTTTTTGAAAACAAGCAAAAAATATGAACCAGCAAAAAGCCAACATTACGCGGTGTTCCCAGGCGGTCACCCATCCAAGTACTGACCGCGCCCGACGTTGCTTACCTTCGGTGATCGGACGAGAACCGGTGTTTTCAACGTGGTATGAACGTTGGCGAAACATTAACTAAAAATCCATATCAAATACCTACTACCTACTTACCTAACCACCCACCCAATCCCACCTATCCTAACCAATTCGGTTCGAGTATTGGCACTCAAACTTATTTTATTTGTATTAGTACTAATAATAACTACAAATTTGAAATTTTGACAAATACAGAAAAAATCTTACCCTACATACGTCGTGTAAATTTTATATTCGAAATTGCTTTTTTTAAGTTAGCAATCAGTTACCAAAACCTCACCCATATTGGACTAGGAGGAGTCCAAACTTGGTAGTATTTTGTAAAAAATATTTCATTAAAATGGCTGAAATGTAATCAATCATGTGCTATACGTTACTTTAACGGAAGCGCCTTAAAAATAAATTGCAAATCATAATTATCACACACGAACACGATAATAGGTTTCCGAAAATTTTTATTGGTAACTACCTACCTACCTACCTACCAATAAAAATCAGCACTTCGAGCAGAAGATTTTTCATGTACTTCGGGTCAAAACATTTTTTTTGACGTGACAACGTCTTAAATTAGGTTGCGGCTGGGAGTCACTTATGAAAAAGTGTAACGCTCGGTAACGTTACGATGAGTCACCGAACGAGAGAGAGGCCCGCGCGCGCAGCACTGAGAGCGAGTGAGAGGCACGCGTAAGAACGAGAGAGACAGACATAAAAAGTCGTTGTCACGTAAAACTTTCGCCCGTATACCGACTTTACAGGCAACCAATTTTTTTTACTTCCATTCTAGTATGCGTGTGCCAAACGGCTAAACTTTCGCCGAGCTTCCACTAATTACGTGTATAATTGATTGACATCCATAATTTGCTCCATCTGTTAAGGAATTGTGAATTAAGTTGATATAACCATGCTGGAAGTAGCAGCCAACTACGTGCTAGTAGTACTCCTCCGACATTCCACTAGATGTCGTTAAATGTTTTTTACAGAAAAAGAAAAGGACCTAATCAATATCATCACAATTGGATAACATTTTCATATGCTGATCCTCTTCATGCTGAGCCTCCTGACACGTGTGAGAGATTTAGTTAGTGTATGTATGTTTTATATTCGTATATTTGTATAATTTTATGGTTTTTACGTATATCTCGGATACCATATTATGGTGAATTCGATTTTTTTCATTCATTGCAGCATATTCCAACTAAGAGAACAGTGTTAGTTTCATAAAAATCGGTTTAGTAGTTTGTGACATATTATATACACATGTGCAAAAAAAAACAAAGGAATAAAAAGGTAATATGTCCAAATTTTTAAGCCGCTTCCAAAATAAACCATAAAAAGGCTACCTAATAATAGGCTAATTTCTTTTTGCCTTACACTGGCCCACTTTATATCGGAATATAAAGAATAATACTTGACACAGTTTTTCTTTTCGATATATTCGTAAACAAACACAAAAAGGAAATGACCATTTTTCGCCAAGGCACGGACATCGATGAAACATATCCCTAAATTACGAGTATAACTATTTTCGGTCAAATTCAGCTTTTTTATGTAGCAAAACCTTTTTTTTTTTTGGGAAGTTTAGCATGAATCATACTTCTCATCAATCAATCATATTTAGGGCTACATACTGATTGAAAATAAAGTTATATGAGCCAAATCTTCTACGGCAAGCGGTTAATTCGCCATTGCCCTTTAAAATCATACAAATATCAAACATACCTACACTGGCGAAATTTAACACACTTATTTGGACGCCCAAATAAATCATCTGAGACCTGAAACTTGGAGGATGTGTTCTTTCTTTGTATGAGTTTGTAGGGATCCGATAAGAAAGGATTTTCTGAAATTCCAACCTTAAGAAGGTGAAAAAATGATTCCTTGGTCAAATCCACTTAAAACACATTTTGCATCCTAATTCTTTAAAGGAATTGATGAAAGTCGCACGTTTGTTATTTTATTAAAACTTATCTCTTAATGTTTAGTAAGGAGTATAAGGATTTGTTTTGGTGGTGATCTTCTGTGAAGTTGATATCAATACTCCTTAGTGCTTTTGATGTAGGAGTACCTAACGATAATTTATTATGACAATACTGTTTCGATTTCGTTGTGAAAAAAATAGGCCGTTTTAAGTTTCAGGCTTTCAGCACATTAAGGGCCGAGCAACGTGCTCATCAAAATTTAGGTAAGTAGCGAAACGTAAAAATACGGTACGGGATGGGAAATTTGGTACCTAAGTGAACCTCGTGACGAGTTCAAGCAATGTTAGGAAATCAAAAATAGTGTTCCCATTTCCATGCTTGGTCTAAAAAACGTATGATTGTGTTACTGTAAGTAAGATAGCCGAGCCGAATTGAATAAGTATGTAGGTATTTAATAGCGATTTTGAGATATAATTTCGCCAACGTTCATACCACGTTGAAAACACCGGTTCTCGTCCGATCACCGAAGTTAAGCAACGTCGGGCGCGGTCAGTACTTGGATGGGTGACCGCCTGGGAACACCGCGTAATGTTGGCTTTTTGCTGCCTCCAAGTGTCGTTTCGTTTGATAAGTGATTTTGTTTTTATCATTTCATAGATTTTTTTGTAAATGTGCTACGGCTGTTCGCACTGTCATGGTGGTCCAAACTAAAGATTGGTGAAAAAACGCAAATTTTCATTTGGCAAAAATACATCTATCAAAACAACTTTACGCAATTTTTTAATTAGCAAATCTCTATTTGGCAAATTATTGTTTAGCAAATAATAGTTTGGTCATGTTTCATTTATACCAAATATTATATAATTTCATCAAATGTTTCACTCCCAAAATATTGCATGGAAAACGATTTCGTACACTGGGTCCGATTTGGGGATGAAGGAGGGTGTTAATGCAAAAGTCTAAATGCCCATATAAAAATGTATCGGCAGTTATCCACAGCAAGAATTACGTAATTAAAATAAAGTGACAAACAACTAGGTAATCAAATATTATGTTGAACCTGGCGCCCGGCGGTCGCTGCGATCGCTCCTGTTTATTTTATGGTCACTGTTCGAACCTAACCTAACCTAGAGGATTTTACTGAGATGTACTTTTTATTTTAGAAAAAAGCCCAAGCATGTGTAAAAAAAGTACGCTGACTTTATAGTCAAGTCTGATGGCGCCATGTTTTTAGGAAAGTGAAATTTGTCGAAAAATATTTTGGCCAAACGGAGGGATCCCCAATTTTGGATTGGCTTCCACAGCCTCGCCAACTTAGCACGCCAGACTTAAGTTAGAACCTCTTTTTGAGGCGGATTTGTGGCAAAAATGCCAAGAACAAGCAGTAATTTATTAAGGAACCATAAAACAAATCCGTTCATCTGATTTACAATCGTCTCGAATGGACGGACAATGCAAAAATATGTAATACTAGACGAAAACCCGGCTCCGCTCGGGTGAAATGTGACTCATTATACACATCTAGGTACACAATGCAGGTACACAATCCGAATTTTGCGGATATATGTTGTCGACTCGAAATCAATATATTTTATGTTTTGTTATTCATATAAGGTTTCGATCGAGTCTACCGTACCCCTTGACGAAATTATTAATATAGATGTGCGATGGTTTTATACCTTTGCCTGTATATCATCCGCATAAAAGAAAAGTAAAACGACGCTAGCGACACCATAGCTTGATTCCCCAAACTTTATAAGGGTCTTAAACGCTCCGAAAGCTTTCCAATCTATCTGTCATATCTATGCACTATACCCCTTGTCAATAGCGACAGCGGTTTGTTTGTCAGTGCTATTAGAATTTAACGGAATTCTCCTTAATCCGAATTTTGCGGATATATGTTGTCGACTCGAAATCAATATATTTTTATGTTTTGTTATTCATATAAGGTTTCGATCGAGTCTACCGTACCCCTTGACGAAATTATTAATATAGATATATGTTGTCGACTCGAAATCAATATATTTTTATGTTTTGTTATTCATATAAGGTTTCGATCGAGTCTACCGTACCCCTTGACGAAATTATTAATATAGATACTTCAGAATCGATGCCTACTTGCAGCTTTGGCGAATATTTTTGTAGGACAACTTAACTAATTAATAAAAGTCAAAAACCATGACAAATTTTACACGGTCAGCTCGCAATAATACGACTTAGCTAGTTATCAAACGACACTTTTTGAAAACAAGCAAAAAATATGAACCAGCAAAAAGCCAACATTACGCGGTGTTCCCAGGCGGTCACCCATCCAAGTACTGACCGCGCCCGACGTTGCTTACCTTCGGTGATCGGACGAGAACCGGTGTTTTCAACGTGGTATGAACGTTGGCGAAACATTAACTAAAAATCCATATCAAATACCTACTACCTACTTACCTAACCACCCACCCAATCCCACCTATCCTAACCAATTCGGTTCGAGTATTGGCACTCAAACTTATTTTATTTGTATTAGTACTAATAATAACTACAAATTTGAAATTTTGACAAATACAGAAAAAATCTTACCCTACATACGTCGTGTAAATTTTATATTCGAAATTGCTTTTTTTAAGTTAGCAATCAGTTACCAAAACCTCACCCATATTGGACTAGGAGGAGTCCAAACTTGGTAGTATTTTGTAAAAAATATTTCATTAAAATGGCTGAAATGTAATCAATCATGTGCTATACGTTACTTTAACGGAAGCGCCTTAAAAATAAATTGCAAATCATAATTATCACACACGAACACGATAATAGGTTTCCGAAAATTTTTATTGGTAACTACCTACCTACCTACCTACCAATAAAAATCAGCACTTCGAGCAGAAGATTTTTCATGTACTTCGGGTCAAAACATTTTTTTTGACGTGACAACGTCTTAAATTAGGTTGCGGCTGGGAGTCACTTATGAAAAAGTGTAACGCTCGGTAACGTTACGATGAGTCACCGAACGAGAGAGAGGCCCGCGCGCGCAGCACTGAGAGCGAGTGAGAGGCACGCGTAAGAACGAGAGAGACAGACATAAAAAGTCGTTGTCACGTAAAACTTTCGCCCGTATACCGACTTTACAGGCAACCAATTTTTTTTACTTCCATTCTAGTATGCGTGTGCCAAACGGCTAAACTTTCGCCGAGCTTCCACTAATTACGTGTATTGATTGACATCCATAATTTGCTCCATCTGTTATGGGATTGTGAATTAAGTTGATATAACCATGCTGGAAGTAGCAGCCAACTACGTGCTAGTAGTACTCCTCCGACATTCCACTAGATGTCGTTAAATGTTGTTTACAGAAAAAGAAAAGGACCTAATCAATATCATCACAATTGGATAACATTTTCATATGCTGATCCTCTTCATGCTGAGCCTCCTGACACGTGTGAGAGATTTAGTTAGTGTATGTATGTTTTATATTCGTATATTTGTATAATTTTATGGTTTTTACGTATATCTCGGATACCATATTATGGTGAATTCGATTTTTTTCATTCATTGCAGCATATTCCAACTAAGAGAACAGTGTTAGTTTCATAAAAATCGGTTTAGTAGTTTGTGACATATTATATACACATGTGCAAAAAAAAAAACAAAGGAATAAAAAAGTAATATGTCCAAATTTTTAAGCCGCTTCCAAAATAAACCATAAAAAGGCTACCTAATAATAGGCTAATGTAGAACTTTGGTTTGAGGTCTTCTCTCGTAGGGTCGTAAATGAGTTCAAGGCGTGATCAAATAAGTGAATGAATATATTGTCATACACAATACACTACCACGGCTAACAATTATAAACGTTACATTAGTGGTGAGGTTACATAGAAACAGTAATCAAAGCAAAATTGCAGAGCTTGCGCGTACATTACAATCGCGCGCGGCGGACTGGAGCGCTGGCAGCGCGGGCGGGCGCGCGGGGCGGAGGAGGCAAACATCGCGGGAATATATTTAAGGGCGCGTTATACCCCGAGTGTTAAGGTCGCGTTACAACCTCCCCCTCTAACCTAGACATAGCGCCCTCGCGTCTTGGTTAGTCAAGATATCGTTTAGGCCTACCACGTTTACGTTTCTCATTTACTGGCACCGGCAGAACGTCACCTACGAATGGAGTCAGCTGGGAAACATGGTATCTACCTAGGACTTCTCCATTGCCCGTCTTCTCTAGCACGTACGTGGTAGAACTGGCCGGTTCTCTAATTCTGTAGGGACCATCTCGTCGTGGGATAAACTTCGGCGTCTGGCCCCGAGTAGTGTCGTTGCTGCCCTGGGTTTTCAACAGGACTAGATCACCCGGTGAGTAGTCAGGAGCAGGACGCCGATGCTCATCAGCGAAACGCTTTTGGTGTGCCTGAATCCTTTCGTGCACATCTCTTGCTTCAAACAAAACTGAAGACATTCTATGTAAATAGGGCGTAAGGCTGGTTACTACATTATCGTTTTCTACTATGGTACGCATGTCTACGATCACGTCTGCCGGAGCCCTTATTTCGCGTCCAAACGTGAGGAAGGCCGGCGAGTAACCAGTGCTGCTCGTAACGGCAGAGTTCATGGCGAAGCGTATCGCAGGTAAATGTATGTCCCAGGTGTTGTGATCTTTTCCTACAAGGATAGCTAGTTGTGGCTTTAAGTCTCGGTTTTTTCGTTCCACTGGATTAGCTTGAGGATGATACACCGGTGACAATGACTGAACTATGCCGAAAGCATGACATACCTGCTGCATTATTTCGCTAATAAACTGGACACCGTTGTCGCTCAATATACGTCTGGGAACGCCATACCTCAGAAACACCTCGGCAACTAACGCTTTGGCACAGTCCGAACTAGTGGCGTTCTGAAGTGCAAACAACTCCACCCACCTAGAGCACGTGTCCTCTAGAATAAGAATCCATTTATTCTTGTCGTCAGTTTCCGGTAGTGGCCCGAAGAGGTCTACGGCAACTACTTCGAAGCGGCGGTTGGAAGCAGGCGTCTGCAGAAGTCCAGCCGGCATTCTGTTGTCCACTTTATACCTTTGACAATCGACACATTTTTTCAAGTAGGTAACGATATCCTGCCGCATGCCAGGCCAATAATGCTTAGCTCTCACTCGATCCAACGTACGCTCCACTCCAAAGTGACCTGCTGTCGGTGCATCATGATATTCAATTAATACCTTTTCACGTTCGTGTTCTGGCACAACAAGGCAAGCTGACTCCTCGTCGCATTCGTCGGGGCCATACCTGTAGAGTATCCCGTCAGATATTATATAGCCTTTATCGGACCAGCACCTCCCCCTGAAGGGATCGTCGGCTGACTCGAGATCTTCTATTATTTTGCGGAGTTCTGGGTCTTTGAGCTGGTTCTCACGTACGTCCTTTGGCGTTCTAGAAGGAAAATCGATCTCAGCATAGCCCAGGTCGCATTCTATTTCGTCGATGCACGGCGGCCGGGATAAAGTGTCGGCAACGACGTTTGATTTCCCTGGCGTGTATTCAACACGGAGGTTGAATTCTTGCAAGGTAAGGGCCCACCTAGCTAAGCGCCCGCTCGGCGACTTTACTGTCATGAGCCACCGCAGAGGTTGGTGGTCACTCTTTACCACTACCTCCGATCCTTCGATGTATCCACGGAATTTCGTCACTGCCCACACGACCGCGAGCGCTTCTCTCTCAGTAGTGTTATAATTCTTTTCTGCGCTGTTTAATAGGCGACTCGCATATTCGACAGGCCTTTCTTCAGGGCCCTCCCCCTGCATCAGCACTGCTCCGAGACAATAACCACTACTGTCAGTCCTGAGTGTAAAAGGTATCGTTTCGTCGGCTTGACGCAAGATAGGAGCCGAAACGAGTAGTTGCTTAATATCTTCGTATGCTCTCTCTTGTTGTGTTGTCCAAATCCACTTGCTATCTTTCTTAAGTAGGTTCGTCAAGGGTCTGGCTACGTCGGCGTAGTTTGGTATGAATCGACGAAACCAGCTAGACGTCTGCAAGAAGGTTTTAAGCTGTTTGACGTTCGTCGGATCGGAGGTGCCATTTCTGTTATGGAAGCGGTTTTCTCAGGGTCTGCCTTAACGCCCCCCGGTACAATAACGTGGCCCAAGAACTTGACTGCCTCTCGAGCAAAAAAACTTTTGTCGCGGTTGATACGTAAGTTATACATCCTCAGTCTGTTGAATACTGCGTCCAGGTCTTCCAGGTGCTGAGAGAATGATTCAGAAAGCACTATTATATCATCTAAGTAAGTCAGCAGGCACACACCTGCTAATTCCTTACCCGATTTAAACCGATCCATAAGTCGTTGGAAAGTAGCCCCAGAGTTCCTTAACCCCATAGGCATCCTTTTGAATCTAAAACATCCTAGCGGAGTCACAAATGCTGTCTTGTCTCGATCGTCTGGTTCCACACTTACTTGGTAGTACCCGGATCTGAGGTCGCATGTTGTCATGAACCTGGTGGTTTTGGCCGCGTGAAGAACATCTTCGATTCTCGGCAGTGGGTATCGGTCTGGTTCTGTGACGGCATTTATCTTTCGATAGTCGATGCACAGCCGGACCCCTCCGTTCTTTTTTGTCACCAAGACTGCGTTAGCTGCCCATGGTGAATCACACTCCTCAATCACGTCAGCGTCCATTAACTTCTGCAACTCGTTCTCCAGCAAAACTTTCTTTCCAGGTGACATTCTGTATGGCGGCGAGGCTATAGGTTCCTGATTTGCATCAATCTTCAGATGGTGAGTAGCATACTCCGTAGGAGGCCCTTCCTTAGCGAAACGGTCGACTCTACTCACCAAGAAGGCATTCAGTTGTACCCTCTGATCCGCCGTCAGTTGAGTGCCTTCATCGTCCCGAAGCGACACGTTCTCGGCTTCTACCTTCATCAGCTCCAGATCACGGCCGGTAGACAGTTCAAAACTGGTGATAAACGGACACCAGCAGTAGGGCTCATCAGTAAAACGCCAGCTGCTCTGCGGTAAGTCCAGTAGTATAGATGCGCTCATAATAAAGTCCCTACCTAGCAGGGTTCTGGTCTGCGCATCTGGTAACACCATAAAAGTGGTAAGTATTGCTCGACTTCTGAGGGTGACCTCAACCTCGCATTCCAGAATACTGCAGACTTGCTGCGATCCGTCTGCTAGTCCTAAGGTTCGCAGTGACTTCCTAAATAAGATACCAGCATCGACTAGCACACTGTACAGCATAGGACTAGCAATGGAGTGCGTAGCCCCCGTATCCAAAATCGCCACCCCTGTTCGATTGCCAACCATAATTTCCACCATCGGGCGAAGGCAGTCACTATCAACCACGTGTGCAGTACAAAAGTCTGATTTACTGGTGCTTGGCGTGTTTCTACAATTTTCGCACTTTGAACGTACCACTCCCAGCTGACCGCAACCATAACAGCGTAATTCGGTACTATTATTATTATTATTGTTGCCGGATTCGTAAGAGTTTTTGTTGCCCTTCTTCTGGCAATCGTCAATAAGGTGGCCGAAAAGTTTGCAATAAGAACATTTAGGGCGAACACGCTTTTGCCCATCACTATCGTTACGTTTACCTATCAACTCTTTAGAATCTTTCGATGTGATGATTTCGTCATGAAAAGATTTATTACAAGTTTCGGATGCCGTACTAAAAGGGTTAACACTCGGAGTCAAACGGCCTCCCGTTTTAAAGGGGTTAACAGTAATCGGAATATTATTTTTGTTATGGGGACTCACCTCCGCCAACGACTCCTCAACCAACCTGACTTTGATAATCAGCTGTTCCAGTCCGTCCACGGCGTCACGAGGCACTCGTTTTCTTATTCTACGATCTAACAGTCCGTACGCGATATCCACTTTCATTTCCTCCGGCACTATATAAGGTAACTTTGTTAACAAAGCGCGCACTCTACACACAAATACATCACCGCGTTCGTTATTTTGTTCGACGGAAAAGATGTCGCGGAATATCTTGTACCCGGGCCGCGGCACGCCGAACATCCCTCGGAGACGTTGTAGGGCTTCGGTCCAGGTCGTCACGGTCGGTTTCACGCCCTGCCACCATACAGCGGCCTCGCCAACTAGTAGCATCGGTAGACCCCTCAGAGCGTGGTCGTCGCTGATGTTGGTACACTCGCGGAACACCTCGATCGAGTCGATGAAAGCCTCGAGCTCATCTGCGTCTTTTGACTTTCCGTCGAATCGCGCTGTGCACTTCGCGAAGTTACCGGCCGGCTGAGAGTTCGGTAAACTTGGCGTCTCGGGCCGCGGAGATGACGCGAACGAATGTCGGTTCAACATGGTTTCCATCATGATGCGGTTCGCCTCCGCTTGGCTCTTGGTGATATTAGCGGTAAGGTTTTGCAGCATCTCCTCCGACATAGTGATGTTAGTGGAGCTCGCCGGTTCGGCGCTCTTTGACTTTCTTCTCAGTGGCATGTTAGCTGCGAACTGGAGTCGACTTCCCGGTCGTCGCGCCGCCTCGCCGCGGTTTTATGTACGTAGGTAATACGTAGGTACCCCGAGTGTTAAGGTCGCGTTACACTAATTTTTTTTTGCCTTACACTGGCCCACTTTATATCGGAATATAAAGAATAATACTTGACACAGTTTTTCTTTTCGATATATTCGTAAACAAACACAAAAAGGAAATGACCATTTTTCGCCAAGGCACGGACATCGATGAAACATATCCCTAAATTACGAGTATAACTATTTTCGGTCAAATTCAGCTTTTTTATGTAGCAAAACCTTTTTTTTTTGGGAAGTTTAGCATGAATCATACTTCTCATCAATCAATCATATTTAGGGCTACATACTGATTGAAAATAAAGTTATATGAGCCAAATCTTCTACGGCAAGCGGTTAATTCGCCATTGCCCTTTAAAATCATACAAATATCAAACATACCTACACTGGCGAAATTTAACACACTTATTTGGACGCCCGAATAAATCATCTGAGACCTGAAACTTGGAGGATGTGTTCTTTCTTTGTATGAGTTTGTAGGGATCCGATAAGAAAGGATTTTCTAAAATTCCAACCTTAAGAAGGTGAAAAAATGATTCCTTTGTCAAATCCACTTAAAACACATTTTGCATCCTAATTCTTTAAAGGAATTGATGAAAGTCGCACGTTTGTTATTTTATTAAAACTTATCTCTTAATGTTTAGTAAGGAGTATAAGGATTTGTTGTGGTGGTGATCTTCTGTGAAGTTGATATCAATCAATACTCCTTAGCGTTTTTGATGTAGGAGTACCTAACGATAATTATGACAATACTGTTTCGATTTCGTTGTGAAAAAAATAGGCCGTTTTAAGTTTCAGGCTTTCAGCACATTAAGGGCCGAGCAACGTGCTCATCAAAATTTAGGTAAGTAGCGAAACGTAAAAATACGGTACGGGATGGGAAATTTGGTACCTAAGTGAACCTCGTGACGAGTTCAAGCAATGTTAGGAAATCAAAAATAGTGTTCCCATTTCCATGCTTGGTCTAAAAAACGTATGATTGTGTTACTGTAAGTAAGATAGCCGAGCCGAATTGAATAAGTATGTAGGTATTTAATAGCGATTTTGAGATATAATTTCGCCAACGTTCATACCACGTTGAAAACACCGGTTCTCGTCCGATCACCGAAGTTAAGCAACGTCGGGCGCGGTCAGTACTTGGATGGGTGACCGCCTGGGAACACCGCGTAATGTTGGCTTTTTGCTGCCTCCAAGTGTCGTTTCGTTTGATAAGTGATTTTGTTTTTATCATTTCATAGATTTTTTTGTAAATGTGCTACGGCTGTTCGCACTGTCATGGTGGTCCAAACTAAAGATTGGTGAAAAAACGCAAATTTTCATTTGGCAAAAATACATCTATCAAAACAACTTTACGCAATTTTTTAATTAGCAAATCTCTATTTGGCAAATTATTGTTTAGCAAATAATAGTTTGGTCATGTTTCATTTATACCAAATATTATATAATTTCATCAAATGTTTCACTCCCAAAATATTGCATGGAAAACGATTTCGTACACTGGGTCCGATTTGGGGATGAAGGAGGGTGTTAATGCAAAAGTCTCCCATATAAAAATGTATCGGCAGTTATCCACAGCAAGAATTACGTGATAAAAATAAAGTGACAAACAACTAGGTAATCATATAATTATTATGTTGAACCTGGCGCCCGGCGGTCGCTGCGATCGCTCCTGTTTATTTTATGGTCACTGTTCGAACCTAATATAAACTAGAGGATTTTACTGAGATGTACTTTTTATTTTAGAAAAAAGCCCAAGCATGTGTAAAAAAAGTACGCTGACTTTACAGTCAAGTCTGATGGCGACATGTTTTTAGGAAAGTGAAATTTGACGAAAAATATTTTGGCCAAACGGAGGGAACCCCAATTTTGGATTGGCTTCCACAGCCTCGCCAACTTAGCACGCCAGACTTAAGTTAGAACCTCTTTTTGAGGCGGATTTGTGGCAAAAATGCCAAGAACAAGCAGTAATTTATTAAGGAACCATAAAACAAATCCGTTCATCTGATTTACAATCGTCTCGAATGGACGGACAATGCAAAAAGATGCAATATACTTCAGAATCGATGCCTACTTGCAGCTTTGGCGAATATTTTTGTAGGACAACTTAACTAATTAATAAAAGTCAAAAACCATGACAAATTTTACACGGTCAGCTCGCAATAATACGACTTAGCTAGTTATCAAACGACACTTTTTGAAAACAAGCAAAAAATATGAACCAGCAAAAAGCCAACATTACGCGGTGTTCCCAGGCGGTCACCCATCCAAGTACTGACCGCGCCCGACGTTGCTTAACTTCGGTGATCGGACGAGAACCGGTGTTTTCAACGTGGTATGAACGTTAGCGAAACATTAACTAAAAATTCATATCAAATACTACTTACCACCCACACACCCACCTATCCTATCCAATTCGGTTCGAGTATTGGCACTCAAACTTATTTTATTTGTATTAGTACTAATAATAACTACAAATTTGAAATTTTGACAAATACAGAAAAAAATCTTACCCTACATACGTCGTGTAAATTTTATATTCGAAATTGCTTTTTTTTAAGTTAGCAATCATGTCATAGATTTTTGTAAATGCGCTATGGTCCAAACCAAAGATTGGTGAGAAAGTGATTTCAACTAAACGACAGTGTAGCAAAAAGTCAACATCACGCGGTGCTTCCAACGGTGAGTCTACATTCAGGTACAACAATTATTAACGATACAAAAAATAATATGAACTCGATCACAATTTTGGGTATTACATACTAATGTTTGGCCAAAAAACGTCGCAAACCATTTTACGCAAATTTTCATTTGCGTTAAATGGTTTGCGACGTGTAACGTGTTTTCGATGTGTAACGGTTCCCATATTGTTTTTCCTCAAGTAAGCAGGCATGCATGCAGCGAGCAAGCAGGCATGCAAACAAACAGCATGATGTCCTCGTCTCCAGCGCTGCGGGAATAGCAGCCTAGTCATCAAAATAAAACAACTTTTTTACGGATTGACTTTTCGCGAGTTTATTAATTTTATCCCGACGTTTCAAACACTTTACAGCGTTCGTGGTCACTGGTAGAAAAGTTAATCCGTACCTAAATAAATTGTTTTATTTCGATGAGTAATATTCGCGTAAACTTTAGAAACAAGTAAGCAGCCTAGTCGCCCTTACGTAGCAAAGCGCAGTCACCCAAGCTCGCCTACGCTCTAGTATTAATTTAAAAAAGTATATAATTACACTCTAGTATCGGGCAGACAAGTATGCACCACGGCGAGTCGGGATTAACGCAGTTTATTTATTATATCAAAATTTATAACAGTTATGATTTAATTTTTTTATTAATAAAGTATGCAATATAATATAAGGAACAAAATCGTTTGGCAATACGGACTTTAGTAAAGTAAAATTTGATGTTTCAACAAGTTTGCATATTAAAACTTACGTGGAAATAAAATAATGTGTAAAAAAAAAGTAAACAAACGTTACTTGGATAAAATACATAATATCGGAAGTAATAATAGAGGAAGTAACGATGAAGTAAGTTTGTAGATTGCGATGTAACATAATTCTAGAACATGTTGAATATCGTTGGGGAACATTTTTGCGAATAGGTAGGTTTACGGGCCATAATTAATTGATATTAACTATTGACGTTCATAAGTGGCATTTTGTGTCCTATTTTGAATAAACTACTTTTGACTTTTGACTTTGACTTTTGATGGGGAATGAAAATTGTTGAAGAAAATTGCGATTAAGTGATGGGTTCCCGACGGCCAGGGAACACCGCGTAATGTTGGCTTTTTGCTTCTTTCAATTGTCGTTTCATGTTCATCATTCATGTGAGCCAAGCGTGTTTAGCCATCAACAATTTGTTTTTCACATCATAGATTTTTATAAATGTGAAGTGTGTTGTTTGTAACTTTACATCATCCATACAGTAACAGAACAGCACAAAATAAAAAAAAGAAGTTACACACCTGCGTATGACCCATACGAGGGTCAAACTGAAAGTTCTTAGGACTGGCCACTTATAAACAATATAATAAAAAAAAATATTTTAAAATTTGAAAATAGAACTCTTTGCCAATATTACTGAGTATATATTTCATTCATTTGTCATTTGTTTTACGATTTGGCGGCAAATTGAAAATTGTCTGTGTCACGTCAACATGAATTTAACACGAGAAAATTTTCGTGCAATGATTTTTTATGACTTTCGATGTCATTTAAGTCAACAAGAAAGTTATGATAGACTACGATTGGCCTTTCACGATGAAGCCCCATCTCGTGCGACTGTTTACAACTGGTTTAATGAGTTTAAACGTGGTCGCACTAATCTCACTGATGATGTACGTGAGGGACGGCCTTCTACGGCGACGACTGAAAATAACATCTGTGTTGTGATAGAGACTGACAAAAGAGTGACCTATCAGCAGATTCGGACAAGCTTAGGCATCGGTATGAGTCAAGTGCACAAAATCCTCCACGAACATTTAGCGGTCAGGAAGCTTTGCGCCCGGTGGATACCTCATAATTTGACTAAGGCTCAAAAACTCCATCGTGTGGATTGGTGCCGTAAAATGATTGAAAGATTTAACGGAGGTGACTCAAATGCTGTGTTCGACATACTAACAGGTGACGAAAGCTGGATTTACTGTTATGATCCTGAAACCAAAAGACAATCTGCTCAGTGGGTGTTTCCTTTCGAGGAGTTGCCAACTAAAGTGAAGAGAGATCGAAGTGCGGGAAAAAAAATGGTGGCCTCGTTCTTTGGAAGGATAGGTCATTTCGCAACAATTGTGTTAGAGGATCAAAAAACAGTTTCTGCAGAATGGTACACTACCAATTGTTTGCCACTTGTCTTGGAAAAAGTTCGAGAGAAACGACCTCGCAGTAGGATCCTCCTTCACCACGACAACGCCTCGTCGCACACCGCCAAGCGAACGATCGACTATTTGGCGACATCAAACGTTGAATTACTAGGTCACCCGCCGTATAGCCCCGACCTCGCGCCTTGTGATTTTTATTTATTTCCGAAAATTAAAGAAAAACTTAAAGGAAAGCGGTTTATGAATGCTGAAGAAGCGGTGGCTGCGTATCGCGATGCCATTGAAGAGACCCCTAAGGACGAGTGGGCAAAGTGCTTTTCCCAGTGGTTCCATCGCATGCAGCGGTGTATTGACGTCAATGGACAATATTTTGAAAAGATATAATAAAACTAATAACTGGCTAATGTAATCAGTTTTTGATTTTCTAAGAACTTTCAGTTTGACCCTCGTAGCATAGACAAAAAAGCTTTTGAATGACCAGTTACATAGGTTTTGGCTGCTACGGCTGCTCGCACTGACATGGTGGTCGAAAGAATGTCCAAAAAAAATTTCACCAACCGACAGTGTAGCAAAACGCCAACATCACGCGGTGTTCCCAGGCGGTCACCCATCCAAGTACTGACCGCGCCCGACGTTGCTTAACTTCGGTGATCGGACGAGAACCGGTGTTTTCAACGTGGTATGGACGTTGGCGAAGTGATGCGTAAAATTTCCGATCATACGGATAATGATTTGCATTGCACTTGTTTACACAAATGGTTTTACAAAATTTTGCTAGATTTCACTAGTTATGGGAGTGCTTGGGCCACTTCCGGTTAGTTGTGTATGTGTGGAGTTAAAGTGAGCAAGTCCAAATCACTATTAATATTGTTTATTTTACACAACACAGAACATGAAGAAGGAGTACATAAAGAGACGAATTTACACAGTAGAAGTCACAGTACAATAGCACAAAACACAAGAAAATGAACGCGCACAATAAAACGTTAAGTTTCTAATTACGTGACCGAGCGCGTAGGCATCGGCGGCGCGGCGAGGGGCACGGGTTATGCGTCAGACGATGTTCTCTCGACTGGCGAGCATTCGCAGTGCGCGGGAGTCGAACGAACTTCCGAGCGGTGCGCGGTGCGCGCGCGTAGCTATAGCGCATCGGTATACAACGCTCGCCGCATACTACGAGTATCGCGCGGGTTTGCTTGTGTAATTAATTTTATTAATGTTTTAGTGTTTTTATGTGAATAATGTTTTGCAAGTGTGATGTATGAATGTATTAGGTATTATATTGAAATAAACTGTACTTTATATTATAAATAAATATTTTAGTGTAAGTGTTTAGTGTTATATAATGTAAATAGATATGTTTAATATTGTAAATATGTTGAAATGAATTTTATGATTAAAAATATTTTTTGTAACTTATGTGGTTCCCACATCACTCCCCTCCAGAGACCTGGTTAAGGGCGATAAAAGTCAGGAAAGTGTACTTTCCTTCCAGACCTAGTGGTTTTTGTCGCTGGAGAGTTGTGATTGTGGGGTTGTGTGAGTGAATCGTGTGAAGATGATTGATTAGGTGATGGAGCGTCTTGTAATGATACATGTGTGTCGTCGGACAGTAAGTAGGCTGGCTTAAGGCGGTCTATGCTTACTGTCACGTCTTTATTTTTGACGCTAATTTTAAAGTACTTAGCACCTCTTTTTAGGACTTCGTGTAGGCCTGTATAGGCCGGTTGGAGTGAGCCACGGAGCGCGTCTTCCCTTAGAAATACGTGGCTGCAAGTGGCGAGTTCCTTAAATACGAATATTTTATTTTTCGTGTGGTGCTGAGTTGGGACTGGGCGTATGTTCTCGGCGAAAGATTTCATACGGGCTGAAAAATCGGTGATGTCGGTGGTGTAACCGTTAACGTCGTGGCCAAAAAATTCGCCAGGTAAGCGGAGCGGCTCACCGAACATTAGTTCTGCTGATGAGGACTGGAGGTCTTCTTTGAAGGCACTCCTGATGCCGAGGAGAACAAGAGGTAGGTTCTCAACCCAGTTGGAGCTAGCGTGGCAGGTGATTGCTGCCTTCAATTGCCTATGAAAGCGTTCCACCAAGCCGTTACACTGTGGGTGATATGCGGTGGTCCGGCGGTGGTCAAATCCTATGGACTTGGACAACTGCTGGAAAAGTGCCGATTGAAATTGTGCACCACGGTCAGTAACGACGTTGGTTGGACAGCCGTATCGAGACACCCAACAGGAGACGAACACTTTGGCTACAGTTTCGGCGGTGATATCGGTAAGTGGCACAGCTTCCGGCCATCGCGTGAAGCGATCGACGGCTGTGAGGCAGTACCGATAATCACCAGCAGGGGGCAATGGGCCGATCAGGTCTATATGAACATGTTTGAAACGCGCAGAAGGTAAGTCCAGCGTACCTAAAGGTGATGAGACGTGTCTACTTACCTTTGAACGTTGACAGTTCAAACATGCCTTAGCCCACTCACGGCAGTTCTTGCGCATTAACGGCCACACAAAGCGTTGGGCAACGAGTTTGGCTGAAGCGTTGGGTCCTGGGTGGCTCAATGAATGGAGACAATTGAACACCTGCTGACGCAGTTGCTGTGGGACGAAAGGTCTGGGCGCCGGTGTACTGACGTCGCAGTACAGTTCCGTACGGCTACCAGGCACGCTCGTCTTTATCAGACGTAGTGATGTTTCGCCTTCCAGGTGAGCTGCAAGCTCTGGGTCTGTGGTTTGGAGCTTGGCCATTTCCTCAAGATCGACGGGTATCTGCAGTTCATCGATGCGTGAAAGAGTATCGGCAACAACGTTGTTAGCGCCGGATATGTGCTGAATGTCGGTGGTGAACTGCGAGATAAAGTCGAGGTGTCTATACTGACGTGGAGAACAATTACTTTTACGCTCGTGGAATGCGAAGCATAGTGGCTTGTGGTCAGTATAGATCGTGAAATGGGTCGCCTCTAGCATGTGGCGAAAGTACTTGATGCTCTCATAGATCGCAAAGAGCTCACGGTCGTATGGTGAGTACTTAGTTTGTGACGGGCTCAACTTACGTGAGAAGAATGCTAGAGGTTCCCAAGCTCCTTCCTTACGCTGCTGCAGGACTCCACCTATCGCCGTATCGGAGGCGTCAGTGACCAGTCCTAACTTAGCTTGCGTATCAGGGTGAGCCAACAGAGCTGCGTTGCAAAGGCTCTTCTTGCAATCTTCAAAGGCTTGAAGTGCGTTCCCCTCTATGGCGACTGGGTGTGAACCTTTAACAGAGCCGGTTAGTAAGGCGTTCAGAGGCGTTTGGGTTTGAGCGGCATTTTTCAAGAATCGCCTATAAAAATTCACCATTCCCAAAAATCGACGGAGTTCTCTGACGGTCTTTGGGACTGGGAATTCAGCGATGGCTTGAACTCTGCCATCAACCGGTCTGGTACCCTTTTCAGAGATTTGGTAGCCCAGGAACGTGACTTCAGAAGCACCGAAAACGCATTTGGCAGTGTTGATGAGGACGCCGTAATCTCTCATGCGTGTGAAGAGCTGATGAAGGTGTTCTTCGTGTTCCTGGGGCGATCTGCTAAATACTAAAAAATCGTCCAAATATGGGTAACAGAAGTCGAGTCCGCGGGTCAATTCGTCGACAAACCTCTGAAAAGTTTGTCCTGCGTTACGTAAACCAAACGGCATCAAAGGGAACTCATACAAACCGAAGGGTGTAGTGAGTGCGGTCTTCGGTATGTCGTCCTTGAAGACTGGGATCTGGTTGTACGCTTTAACTAAATCTATGGTGGAGAAGATCGTACAACCAGTCAGACTGTGTGAGAAGTCGTGAATATGTTTGATTGGGTACTTGTCAGGTATAGTCCGAGCGTTAAGTAACCTATAATCTCCACATGGACGCCAACCATTGTCCTTTTTGGACGCAAGGTGAAGCGGCGACGCCCATGGGCTATCTGAGGGACGGATAGTCCCGTTGGCTAACATAGCGTCGAACTCTTGCTTGGCAATTTTGAGTTTGTCTGGGGCTAGACGTCGAGGTGAACATGAGACAGGTGGGCCTGGTGTGGTGCGAATGTGGTGTGTAGTGTTATGCCGAACGATACCCGGAGTACCAGCTGGACGTGTTAGTTCCGGATATTCAGACAAAATCTTGTGATATCTACTATTACCACCAGTCGAGATTTTCACACTAGAGACTAAACAATCAGGCTTAAATAAAGATGTCACCATGCTCACATTGGTTAGACTATCATCAGCTTCTGTTGACTGACATCAACTATGAGGCGATAAAATGAAAGAAAATCTACGCCGATAATAGCTTTGGTCACATCAGCAATAACAAAGCGCCATGGAAAATTACGACGTAGGCCAAGATTTAGATTAAGCTGAATGTAACCGTATGTGTCGATAGTCGAACCATTGGCAGCACTTAAATGGTAATTAGTTTTACATCGGCGCTCACGGTGCGCAGAAACGGGGTATACACAAATGTCACTGCCAGTGTCTATTAAAAATTGGGTCTTCGTGGTGCGGTCCGTGATGAAGAGGCGACCTGGTGAGCTGTGGCAGTCGTTCGTCGCCATTACCGACTGCCCGGAGTGTTTCCCGTCGCCTTGTAGTCGCAGGGCTTGACGCATTTGCGGGCTTGGTCACCGTGCTTGTAATGGTACCAGCAGACCGGGTGACGTCTATAATTAGAGTGCGACCGTTGTGATGGGGAACGGTCACGCTTGTTAGACTGACGTCGTTCTCGAGATCGTGGGCGGCGGTTGACTTGGGAAGACAAGACGCTTACTTGTCTGGTCAACTCTGCCACCTGACGAGTGAGCTCGTCGATTGGTGAGGCACTCGCGGCTGCAACTTGCTGGGTTGGTGATGCGATGTCGTTGACACGGTCGGCTAGTTCTGCTAGGGCATCTAAGCTCAACGACGGTTGGCAGGCGATAATAGGTTGCATACCAGTGGGTAGACGGCTCATCCAAATCGTCTTCAAAAAATCGGTCGGTATACCAGGTCCGGCGAGGTGTTGTAGGTGACGGAGAAACTGTGACGGTTTTCGGTCACCGAGCTGCTCGTGCATCAACAGTTGTTTGACCTTGTTTTCTCGTGACACCGATAATCGTTTGATAAGCTCAGATTTGAGTTTCTCATAATCGGCTGGACCGGTAAGGATGTCCTCAACCTCTGCTGCGTATTGCCTGTCGAGTGTGGCCAATATGTGGTAGAATTTGGTCGCATCATCAGTAATCCGCATTATCGCAAACTGACCTTCTACTTGCGCGAACCATATCGCCGGCTTCTCTGGCCAAAATGGCGGTATGCGAATCTGCACGGGCGGCGGCGGCGGTTCGGTTGCGGCGGCGATTTCAGGTCGACGTCGTGGCAACGTATTGACGTTCTCCTCCTCGCAATCTTCGTAATCTGTCCTTGGCATTATGTGATGTCTCTTGTGTGTTCTTGCGGAGGGTCACCAGTATGGGAGTGCTTGGGCCACTTCCGGTTAGTTGTGTATGTGTGGAGTTAAAGTGAGCAAGTCCAAATCACTATTAATATTGTTTATTTTACACAACACAGAACATGAAGAAGGAGTACATAAAGAGACGAATTTACACAGTAGAAGTCACAGTACAATAGCACAAAACACAAGAAAATGAACGCGCACAATAAAACGTTAAGTTTCTAATTACGTGACCGAGCGCGTAGGCATCGGCGGCGCGGCGAGGGGCACGGGTTATGCGTCAGACGATGTTCTCTCGACTGGCGAGCATTCGCAGTGCGCGGGAGTCGAACGAACTTCCGAGCGGTGCGCGGTGCGCGCGCGTAGCTATAGCGCATCGGTATACAACGCTCGCCGCATACTACGAGTATCGCGCGGGTTTGCTTGTGTAATTAATTTTATTAATGTTTTAGTGTTTTTATGTGAATAATGTTTTGCAAGTGTGATGTATGAATGTATTAGGTATTATATTGAAATAAACTGTACTTTATATTATAAATAAATATTTTAGTGTAAGTGTTTAGTGTTATATAATGTAAATAGATATGTTTAATATTGTAAATATGTTGAAATGAATTTTATGATTAAAAATATTTTTTGTAACTTATGTGGTTCCCACATAAGTACTTTTTCTTGTTTACTATGATCAAAATAATTACTATCCTAACCATGATTATTGATCTCCATACGAATAACATTATATTTATATTTTTATTATTATGGGATAATTTATTAAAATAAACGGCAATTGCATTAAGAAATAATTTATTTCCAATAAAAGACGAGAGCACGACAAAAGAACCATCTTTTATTTACTCATTGATGATGATCCAATCACATTTATTCGTGGTCATGAGCCTTGCCAAGCCAGTCTTCTAAAACAAAAGCGACCCCACGCTCTCCAATCATGATACTGGGAGCATTTGTATTGCCTCTCACTACCACTGGCATGATAGACGCATCAATCACCCTTAGGCCATTAACACCATACACCTTAAGTCGAGGATCTACTACAGCTGTCTTGTCATAAATTGGACCCATTTTACACGTTCCTACAGGATGGTAGGGCGACGAAGTAAAAGATCGTGCCAAACAGACAGTATAATCTTGAGTTCCCCATTCGTGTCGGTCGCATGCTTTCAAAGGCTTTTTAACAAAGTAAGCGCCCCTTGATTTGAATGCTTTTGTGTTTTCTAACGAAAGCAAGAACTTCACACCTCGGATAAGAGGTAGGAAATCTCTTGAATCACCGAAATAGTTAGCATCAATGATTGGAGGTCCATATGGATTAGTGGCGTTTAAGAGTATTTTGCCCCGACTTTTTGGCACTATGTTCATTGTACGAGGCAGTATACCCGTGTAATAAGCAGTAGGAAATATAGCTACAGAATCAACCACCTCTGGTTCTCTAATATACTCCTCCCAAACTGTGACATCCATTTGGAACTGTACGTCTGGGGCTTCCAAATCAGGTACAGATTCGTAAAACGATATCGAATTGACCGGACCATTGCCTGACAATGGATTTGTTTTGTATTTTTGCTGCGAATACTCATAAACGCTGTCAACCATCTCTTGCTGACTGACCATAGTGTTAGTCCTATTTGGCAAAGCGATAATGTAGCCGTTGAAAGTGACATGATCGTGCAGATTCTCCCCAACGGGTAAATCAGCAATAACATTGATGTGGAGATCTTCCAAATGTTTTTTAGGACCGATGCCTGATAGCATCAGTAACTTTGGACTGTTAATAGCACCACCGCTGACAATGACTTCTTTATTCGCGTAAGCTATTTTAACTTCGCCATTTCTGACGTATGAGACTCCATAAGCTCGTTTATGTTTGTCTACAAGAACTTTGAGGACTTCAGAGTTCGGTCTAACAGTTAGGTTTTTTCTTTTGTACCTAATCGGTTGGATGAAGGCGTTGTTAGCCGAAACTCTTACTCCGTCTTTTAAGACAGACTGAGCCTGCATGGTTCCGAGCTGTTCTGCTCCATTGTAGTCTCGTATAGGTAGACCGCCTTCGCGGAATGCCTCTGTCAGCATTATGGAAGGGTCGTCTATGTAAGGGTAGCGAGAAACATACTGCTCTCCGTCAACCCCATGGTATTTTCGGTTTAATCCTTCCAAGTTCAAGTTGTGTTCAGATTTCTTAAAGTATGGCAAAACCTGGAAACAAAAGATGGTGACAGAAAAAAATATTGAAAAAAATTTCATTTCAGCTACTTAGTATTTTGGTGTTAGCATGATTCATTCTGAGTACCATAGAAAAAATGAATAAGGTTAGAATGGCCCCGGTCAGTGCGGCAGAGAGCTTAATTGTAGGCATATGCCTGCATTGAGCCGTAGCTACTTCAGTCGCGTGACAAGAGCGTTGCATTATTTTTTGTCAAAAATGCCGTCTTTTGCTATAATTACTTAAAGGACGTGAAGCCAGGTCATAAAAAATGAGAGAGAAAGTGTATTTTTTTACCGGTGAGTAATAATACATATTTATTTCGACATTATTTGCAAAAAAACACTTTTTAATTATGATATTTCAAATGATAGCGGTTTTCTTGCACTAAGTGAACAAAATATATTCATTGATGACTGTCCACGCATATTTTTAACAAATCTGCTATCTTAACACGCAATGTATCGCGTCCAATTTGCTTTGTTCGCTTGTATACGCATCACTAGGGATGTAGCTCACAGCACAGTAAAATTATCGATAAATGGTAATTTCCCTACTGATTTATTAAAAGATAAAAATAAGTTTTGTTTATTAATTATTTGAAACATAATAATGATAAAATAAATACAATAAAGTTGAAGAGTTCATATGTTGGAACGCGCTTATCTCAGGAACTACTAGAGCTATTTGAAAAAAAAAAGTATTTTATTCTAATTCGTGCTTCCAAAATAACGTATTCCTGCAATAAAAATAACTCAGCAACAACGCACTGCTTCATCCTCAACTTTTCTACTTTCGCTGTTATTATCTTCGATTTTAATTTATCGTTTGGTCTATTTATTTGTAAAATAGGGTACGACAATTTACAGTTTAAAATCGATATGTGTTCAATACTCTTTCACAAGTTCTACATTGGTTTACTACAACTTACGGCGCGATCGTGTTTTAATGAGTGACCATACCGACCTTATTTAAGTGACCTAAACAACGAGCATCTCCGTGCTTCATGAAGCACGTTAAGCTAGTAAGCTAGTATCGGTTGATATTTTCTTAAAGCATCTAAAAGCATTCGGTATTAATTTTATCATAATTTCGAAATCTCGTTTTTCTACAAAAACTTAAAAAGAAAATTTCCTTAAAAATGGTTGACTTTTGGAAAGTATATTCTGGGATCAAGATTGTCCCAAATGAGCTCCCCCATCAACTCTTAAAAGGATCCGGTCATATTATCAATAACCCTGTTTACAAATATTTTTGTAAGAGTTATGTGTAGACAGCTATACACTTATTGTGAGTTTGTGTATATTTTTGTAATTTAACAAACCTCTGCAAAACCCCTTTGGTGATGTGATTTAAATGCGAACAAAAGCACTGCAAGGTTAACTGTTGTTTAATGCAACTGTACATTTCTTTAACTTAACCACCATACTAACTTGGGTCATATTTATTTATTGAAAACTTGCACATGCACGAAACATAAAACTGTACATGTGGCGGACTTAATGCCAAAAGCATTCTATACCGGTCAACGATACGTCTATAGGTATAATGTATTTTTTTAATTGTAATCTTAACTATTTTCGCTTTGAGTTTGTTCTCTCCCCTTCCGTCCCTGCGTAAAGTTCAAGCCTAAAGTCTTTCTCGATAAATTAGACATCCTACACAAAAACTTATTTTTAATTGGTCCAGTAATTCCTGAGATTAGCGCGATTAAACACATACAAACTCTTCGGCTTTATGGTATTAGCTAAGAATACAAATGAATAAATAGCATGGTAAGATATAATACCTGAATAATGTAGACCGTGGCCTTTATGCTTTTATACCTTTAAGCATTTTTCTTTACATTGGAATCTATTTGTCGTATATAAGTAATATTACTTATTCTTTATACAAAGAATGATTCAATTCTGCTAATAGAACTATTTTTAGAAACTAATGTTTAAAGGTATAAGTTACTCTATTTCAAGTAACGTTTAGCAACTCATTTTCTTCTATTATTTTTACCGAAAGGCAATAGTAGTACCCTTTGTTGCGATCAAATGAGCTGCTAAATTATTCACATTATTTCAAACTTAAATCCTACATGTTTATTCACAAAGAGAAACAACATTACATCGGTAATTGAATTTATAATAATCGACCTTTACCACATCACTAGACATAAAAGAACGAACGTATCTGAATGATGATTGGAGGTTTCACCGCTAGAAGCTCTGTGATTGGTAGCTGGTTTCACGTACTAATTACACCAATCACAGAGCTCCTAGCGGAAATTGTGATTGGTTTGTGATATTGGTGCGTTAATTCATTGATTGGTACTTTTATCACTGCAGCAACAGCGCGGTAACTCCCACTGGCGACAGAGGTACCCATACAAACGAACGATCAAAACCATTCTAACCTTATTCATTTTTTCTATGCTGAGTACCTATCAAATTGTGATTTATATCAATAGTTACATAAATCTTGCTTCTGACTGACTCACAAAAGATGTAAAATAGGTGTTTATAAATCTAATTGACTCTTACATCTTCGTAGCTCCAGCCGACGTTTCCAGCTTCAGCCCAGTCGTCATAATCAACCTTATTCCCTCTAATATAGGACATGGAGTTGATTGAACTTGACCCTCCCATAGTTTTGCCACTGAAAGGTATCAATTCTGTGGATTATTAACTTTACATGCTTTGAAATATAAAAGCAATCGGATAATAACAAGCGGAACGAACAAATATTTAATCCAACTACGCTAACATTGAAACAATTATTCAATGAGTGATTCATATCGATTGCACACGCAAGGCTTTAATAGTAATATTTTTAGTCACGAAAAAGCCTGAATGTATGTAAGGTTACAAAATACAATTGAGACTAGAATCAGCACTTCATTGATGGCGTGAAATTTAAGTTGAAGCTTCTGACACTACCATACTGCTTCTGTCAATAAGTAACTAACAATGTGTTTATATAGATTATGTTTTTAGACTAAATGAAGTTTTGGACATTCATACAAGAGCATGCATGATGTCTTAGCTGGACAGCAGAAAAGAGATCATAATATAACAGTACTCATTCCTCAAACTTCGCTGGAAACCTTAAAGCATGATCACTCTTTAGTGCCACTTACACGGACCCAGGTTTTGCGGAAAGTCTTATTTACGTTGACAGAGACGGAATCTGATGACTTTGAACTGGGGCTAACCCGGATAGACAGGAAAAATTATGTCTTAGATACATAAGGTAAGGTACTGTATGCCAAACATGAAGAAAACTTGTTCGTTATAAAAAAGTTATTATTACTTAGTTACGAAGTCCGACTTTTGTACATTTTTTAGTTGTGCAACGAAAACGATAGATAAATGAATAAATTTTCAACCCTGGTCTATGCAAGTAGGCCTTAGCTCTATAATTAGTTAAAGGCTTACAAAAGGCTAGACCATAAGCGAGAGCAACTAAATACTAAGTTACCGAGGCCAAGCACACTGTTGGTTCGGTCTGGCCAGGCAGCTGCGTCCGTTCGGCTTCGTCATGTAGTTCCAGTCGATGTTGGAGCCAATGAGAGCTGTGCTGAGACCTGGGACCAGGGTCACGTCGGGCTGCTCTGGACCTACTTCGAGGAGGAGGACCTGGAAATAGGTGTTTCCAGGAGGTGAATATGACCATTAATAATATATATGTATAGGTGTTACTGCAATTGAAGTCATGATCTAGATAGTTTTGTATCAAATTCAATTATAGATTTATTAAATAATACATTTAAGAGACATATGGTGCGGCTTAAATTACTATCCTTACCAACAGAAACGTCTCAAATAGAAAAAATCCTAAAGGATGTTGTGTGTGATCCGTCATGACCAAAAATTCGTTCAACAATCACACCCTGGATACTACACGAACAGTAATAATGGATAGAACTACAAGCTTAAGCGTTAAGATAGATATTTAGTGTATCAATTAACTCAAGTGCATAGTAGATAGAGATAAATAAATCTTACAGACATTAAGTGATCATAAATCTCGAGAAACTACAATAATAAGTTTATATGTATCAATTAACTTCAATTTTTAATGGAGTGTTACTTATCTACTTAGCAGCTAATAAAATTAATAAATATTACCTTCCAATGTTTTATAGCGGATAGCCTATTTGCTACAACACAACCGGCAGACCCAGCGCCAACGACTATGAAATCATACTCTTCGCGTTTTGCTTCATATTTGTAAATTTTATCTACAATGACATCTTGACTGTCATCTTTGTAGCCAAGAGACTTCTGGATTCTCCTATCCTTGGCATCTCCGTAAAGTCGGACAATCAGATTAAGGAATAAATATCCAAAATGGCTGCAAGCCGTGACTTGAGTGTTGGCTGGGCAAACGTCCGATAAGTTTAGGGGTTCCCAAACCATTGCGGGACTGGAATAAAGTTAATATGATTAAGATTAGAGTTTTAAAGAGAATTTTTGAAGTACGGTTCCTAAGGAACCAAAGTTTATTGTTCAACCGTAACACACGTCGATTTTGATGAATTTATGAACTAGAGTGCTATGTAGATAAAATTTTCATTAAAATTTTAATTTTGTTCAAAACTATGTAACAACATAATGCGCTGCAGTAAAATACTACAAGGTGAAGATCAAATAATTTACATTAATCTTAAAAAAAGTTAACTCACGTTTTTCCTTATTCTTACAGCGAAAATATTCAATTCCATACACCAATCTAGTTTGCGAGTTTCCACCCGATTGAAGATTATAACATACGTCCTGCTTAGTGTACTTTGCCTAAATTATCAGTATCCTATCTTGATCATGCGGTATTTAACATTCAGAAGGATATGATATTCAATCAGTGTTCGATCTGAAGTGTCGGTAATTTTTAAACCAACGTGCATCAAGCTTAACGAGTTAACCACAAATAAATTAACAAGGGTTAAGCTGCTGTTTAAAAGTTATGCGGCTAAAGTGAAATGTATGTCACCCTTATATCACTTGACTTTATTGATGATGATTTCAAACTAGCCGTATCATATTTAAACAGTTGTCCAAACTTAGTTTAAATATTAGTGGGGAGACAAAATAAATGAGGTTTGAACTACTGTTTAAATGCTATGCGGCTAAAATGAAATGGATGTCACACGTATGTCATTTGACTAGATTGACGTTAATTTTAAACAAGCCGCATCATAAAAAAATATTTAAAAAAAGCGTACATAGCCGTATCATATTTAAACAGTTGTCTAAACCCAGTTTAATTATTTGTAGTAAGGCTGTAATAAGACTGGCTGGAAATCGAGACTACTATGGCTTTATAAGAGGAAGAAAATCTGATAACAGTGTTTATTAGAAAAAGCAATGTTTCGAAATAGAATAATATAAAACGTCGCTAAATTGTGTTAAATAAATATTGACATTGTGATAGCCCTTTGTTTGCAAGCTGTCTTGAAATATTATAATAAGTTTCTTGGATAAGCTTTTTATAGTCATGGTTAATTATAATTCCTGTATTTCCTATCCAATCATGAGCTATGTATTATGGTATGACGGGATTTCTCACAAACACCTGTATAATACGTATCTGTTTTATTGTATAATGTATCAGTAGTTCTCTTATGCTTTTGTTATAGATTTCGTTCATATTTTGGACGGGATAAATCGTTCCGTCCGTTGATACCGTTGATTTTATATAAAAAATATAAAATGATCAGACTATTATTTATTAGTCCACGAACCTTAACAAAATAAAAGTTACTTACGCCAAAAGAATCCGCAGCCGGTAGGATTCGAACCTACGCTCCCAGAGGGAATCTGATTTCGAGTCAGACGCCTTAACCACTCGGCCACGACTGCTGCATGCTAACCGGCCGAATTTATTTAATAACTTCCCTGGCTATTTTCCTTATCAAAGACGTTACTACAGGGTCCTTCGTTTCGTTGGATACATACAGGGTAAACCGAAACTTGGAAGATGAAAGATGATTAAAATGCTAAAGTTTTAAAATACGTCATGCAAATATATACCAATAAGCTAATAAAATAACCCGCCAAAAATAATTTAATCAATTATTGCAGGTAACAAAGCACCATACAACAACAACCTTAAAGACTTCTGCTCATGAAGGGTTCTTCATGAAGATCGACAGTTGTTCGGTGGGAAACCTCACCACAAACGAATTCAAATTCGTATTATGACGAGATTCCAATCGTTCGACCTTCAGTGAGTATTTTGGTCTTCATTCGGATGTACTCTACAATCTCCTCGACCTTTGTAGAGTAATGAAGCCGGGACACGTATAACAGCGTCACTGGTATCGCAGGCCGCTGTAGGTGGTTTGGTCCGGTCGGTGCGGAGCCGCACTGGTTGCGAGTGGAGGGCTTTTTTTTCTTACAAATACAAAAAAATACAAAATTTTTTTTTCTTCTTTTTAACCTTTGGTGAAACCCTCCTCATCAACCTTGCATCAGCCTGTGATGCCAGCATCTTCGGAGCAATCGTTAAACTGCGTTTTCCAGCCACAGCTCTTCAGCTGTGCATATGCTCTTCATATGCACGTGTTGGAGTTGACGTCAACACGCGTGATGTTTCCCGCGGTTCTGCGGGGGCGGGGCGGAGGGGCGCGCAGTAGCGCCGACGATGTCAGTGACCTCTCTGTTTGTGTTTTCTACTCTGTAAGACGCATGATTCTAGAAAATTGTGGTTGGATGATGTTTTAAACTTGTCACTAACATTAGAAAAGTTAGATACGGGATTGCTACCATGTACCATAAGTTACCATGTCACTCCGTGATCAAGGCGCTTGCAACAGTGCCGAAATATTGGAAATTCATAAATAATAAGGTACATGGTAGCAATCCCGTATCTAACTATTCTAAAGTTGGATGACTTCCGTTTTTTAATTAAGGGCCGATTTTTCAGATAAACATCATCAGACTGATAAATTATAAAGCGACTGATTTAAAAAAAATACAGTTACGTATGATTGCTGACAATTAGGTGACGTTTTCAAATTAGCTGTAATTGTATTTTGTTCAACGAATACTTCTCCGACTATTGAAAAATCAGCCCTAAGTCAACCAAAAATAGAATATATATTTTACGTTTTATAAAAGAACTAACCAAAAAAAATTACAGCTGCTGCCAGGGGGCAAGAAGACCAACAAAAATATAAGTTTGAAATTTGGAACAAAAAAAGCCAAAAAAGAATATATGGGCAGGGGACACCCGGGTTTGAACCGGGGACCTCTCGATCTGCAGTCGAATGCTCTACCACTGAGCTATATCCCCGCTATATGATGAGGTGAAATTGTTGAACTGTTTGTTAACGTGAATACTGCTTATCTCATATCTAGCAATGATGGAGGTAGTGAAAATGCCTCGTGGCGATAAGTCCATCTTTTTAGAAGAATTAGTTATACGTAAGGGTGTAAATAAAACCGGCCAAGTGCGAGTCGGACTCGCGCACTGAGGGTTCCGTGCCAACTTTAACTGAATTTCGGAATCCACTTACTGTCACTTAGTAAAATTCACAAAATTTTGTTGACAGCAAAAATAACTTTGTTTTTCATAGTGTTTGTATGAAGTACAAAGTTATGTTTGCGGTTGTTGAAAATGTGATATATCTCAAAAACTTCTCGTTCGATTCCGTTCGAACCAATTTTCGTTGAAAGTATTTGTTAAGATTATTACATATTTTTTTCAAAATTTACACTTGCTGCTTCTAAACTAATTAGAAGTTAGATGGTGGGGAACGCCCATTTTACCACTTTGGAAGCGTCTAGCTATGAAACGTTAGACTTTAAAAGAAAATGGTCTAAGGAACCCCGGTGTCATTTTAAAAGACCTATCTGTATATAGACCCCACACGTATAGGTTTGGCAAAAAAAAAATTGGTTCTAGTTTCATGTATGGGAGCCCCCCCTTTAATGACATATTTTTTTATTTTTTGTATTAGAATCGTAAAGCGGTTAACGGGATACATACTTCTACCAAATTTCAACAGTGTGATGCTTATAGTTACAGAATAAAATGGCTGTGACATACAGACGGACAGACAGAGACAGACAGACAGACAGACTTGACGAAACTATAAGGGTTCCGTTTTTTGCCATTCGGCTACGGAACCATAAAAACAGCAGAGGTCATAAATTATGTACACATACTATTGCCTGTGTGTACTACTGATAATGAGAAAGAATGATACGAAACCCAAAGCCTGAATTAAGATTCAATTTAATATAAAAAGAATGAATGGCAAACCGAAACGAAGTACGATACCAGTTTAGCAATTATTATGTAACTGTTCGACATTATTTCATTTAGTTATTTAGGGCTATGTGATATGTCCATTGGGCTATAATTTTATGACATTTATCATTTGGTTCCATCCTTTGTACAATTTAACTAACACTTCAAAAGTAGTAACATTAAGGTTTGTTTTATCATTAACAAATAAACATCACTCAACAAATATTTAAAAGCCAAATTTTGTACAAAGACACATTGTGAAACAGACCATTACAAAATAAAGTAACAAGAAGTATTTTTTTATAACAACATAGACGAAAAGTATAAAAAAGTAGAGCCGCCCCCGGGTGGGCTCGAACCACCAACCTTTCGGTTAACAGCCGAACGCGCTAGCCGATTGCGCCACGGAGGCGATGAGAAAATGGACGAAAATATAGATTATAAAGCACGAGGACGCTTCGTTGATGAAACATGCGTGACTATGAACTTTACAATTACGATTGCATTGCGCGTACAATAATACTTATGTTTTGTACCACTATAAACGATGAACAAGAAAATTAGATTTACTAACATTAGTAATTTATAATCAATAATATGACCTAATAAGCCTGTTTCAATAGTACCATCTTCTTGCGGACCATCTATTCCACAAAGTTCAGTTGGTATTTCCAACTAGATGAATGAAATATGTATAATTACTACTTCTATGTGACATGTGATTAATTATTTAAAAGTACTATAAATGTCATTTAATGCCCACTTGCGTAGGCACGAGTGAACACCTTATGTTATGTGGTTTCGCAGTTCTTGGTAATATGTAATTAACATTCTCGTATCAACCAGTGGTTACCATCACATAGATATCATAAGAGTTTCTGGGGGGACAGCGCGTACGCAGTCCCCACTACCAAAAATTACGCATCCGAGTTATCCACATTAGGGATAATCGCAGGGGTCAACCCCACCGCAGTGCAATGGAGAGGCCTCGCCCTGGGGGAACCGCCTTCTTGATCACGGTGTCCCCTATGCCAGGTAAGTATGAATTCATAACGGCGGCCCGCGGTAGTCATTCTCCGGAAAAACGCTAACATAGCGCGAGACAACAACAAGCAGGGCCATCTATTGGATTGTGTAAGCACTACTAGTGCGGGGTTGCTCGTGTGAATAGAATGTATTGGTCGGTCTCGGTCGGCTGTGCTGGTTAAATGAAATTATAGGTACTTGTATTTATTTCCAACCAAAGCCTTCGTAATTCGCATCCTAATTCATGTAGGTAATACGATAATTTCATTCTACATAGTTTACAATTACAACAGAATGGTTTCTCATATCTAATTTATTCAAGGGATTCTTTTACAGAGATTGTACCAAATTGCAATTTTCTAAATTATGATTATAATTCAGAGTATAATCTATACCTAATCTATACTAATATTATAAAGCTGAAGAGTTTGTTTGTTTGTTTGTTTGTTTGTTTGAACGCGCTAATCTCAGAAACTACTGGCCCGATTGTTGGAGTTATAAAATTCAATGTTCCTTCTTAGTATAGATCATAGACTAGAAGTATATGAAGTGCTAATGACAGACACCTGTCTATGGTTGTCATTCAAGAAAACCGTTGTGCTATGGACGTTTCGTGAGGTCGTGTGATTTCTAAATATTGTATGTGTTTACCGAAATATAATTTCTCTTACGACAAATATTGCATTTTGACCTCTCGTCTACAGGTTATGGGCCGCAATTAGTAAGAAAGTATTTCAGGTACAAATTACACAGAAATTACTTACTCAAAATGGAAGCCGTGAAAACAATTGCCGGTAGTTTCAATGGCACGAATTACGCACAATGGAAATTCCAGATACAGATAGCTTTAAAAGCAAAAGGAATTGACATGGATCTGGATGAAAGAGATAAAAATTGGCTAAGGAATGATGGAATGGCCATGTATATTATCACGTCGAATATGGATTTAAAACAAATTTCGTTAGTACAGAATTGTCAAACGGCGAAGGAGATAATGAGAAAATTAGATTCAATATATGAAATGAAGTCTGAAATGAATCAAATGATGATTCACGAAAAATTCTATCAGTACAAAATGAACCCAAATGAGAAAATGGCACAGCATATTGCAAATGTAGAGAGTCTTGCACAGAGGTTGAAGGATAGTGGTGAGAGTATCAGTGATACAGCAATTATCACGAAGATTTTGAGTACGCTACCTCCTCAATATAGAATGGTGCGACAAGCGTGGATGTCTTTAGATCCTGCAAAGCAAACTATTTATAATTTGACATGTAGACTCTTGGATGAGGAAGCTAATATGAAGAGTGAAGAAGAAGAAGAGATTGCTTTGATGGCTTCTTCTTCTCGGGTTCAGGTCAAATATACTGTTGATAAAGGAAATAAAAATATGTTTACTTGTGGCAATGAAGCAAACAAGAACAGGTTTACTTGTTTTAAATGTGGCAAAAGGGGACACTTTGCAAGACAGTGCAGAGCTCCTAAGAAGCGACAGAATGAGAGTGATGATGATGTTTTGGCATTTATGTCATGTCTTGATAATTCTGCTGTAGATGAGAGTAAGCTTTGGTTACTAGATAGTGGAGCATCTGCCCATATGACAAATAAGAAAGAATACTTTTGTGAGTTAAATTCGAATAGCCACAAAAATGATACTGTAAAATTGAGTAACCAACAGACGTTGAGTATTGAAGGTGCGGGTACAGTTATGGCAAAAACTATTATAAATGGTAAGATAAAAGAAATAAAGTTGACAAATGTTTTATATGTACCAGAGCTTCAAAGAAGTTTGTTTTCTGAGGGGGCAATTATGTCTAAAGGGTACGAGATTATTAAAAAGAATAGTAGTGCTAAAATTTATAAAGATGGTGTCTTAGTACTTCAAGCAAATATGAACACCAATAATAACTTATGTTATTTGAATATTAGAACTATGATTAACATTGAATGTAATACTGTGGAGATATCAGAAAGTTGTCATGTTAATGGAAGAAAAGTACAGAATATGATAAAGACAGGACAGGTTTTTGATAAAGTCAATGACGACAATCCAAATTTTAAATGTGGAACCTATCAATATGGTATACAAGCAAAGATACCATTGCAGAAGTATCAAAGAGAACTACCACAACCAGGTGATATTATCTACAGTGATGCATGTGTCAAAGAAACTGAAAATGCATCAATTAAAAATCAGGATGAAAACAGAGAGAAGGTTATAAAGGATGGTAAAAATTATGAAGTATTAGTGACTGAGGAACAGGCTCTGCCTGATGTTGAAGTGCCTGAAGTAATAGTTTCCAGAGATAAAGATTCTGTCGTTAAAGTCCCTGACAGTTGTGGTAGCGAACTGCGTTCGATTTTAAGAAAGATTCCATGTAATGATAATGAAGTAAATATGACTGAAATATGTAAAGAGGCAGCAAGGTGGAAAGCGGAAAGGAGAATGCCCATTTTACTATGGAGCTTGGTTGCGCAACAAATGAATTTGTATAACTACCAAAATTGGTGATAAAGGAGAAGTAATGTTATAAAATAAAATGAACTTGAAAAAAAACTTATTGTTTGTGGGGTTTTCCTAATAATTAAAAAGAAAGTTCAGTTTTGAGGTTAGGTGTTACTAGGTACTAAATGAGGTAATAAGAGGTAAATGAGATAGGTATTAATGAAAAAAAGCACATAAACATATAAAAATAATGTTCAATCACTCCAAATGTGAGTAGTCTAAGAAATAAAATCACTCAAAATGAAAGTGTGGAAATACATAGTTTTGCCTTCAATCGTATAATGAACGCTTAAAATAATTGATAGTTTTGTTGCAATACCTGCTGTATCTAGATTATGTTACAGGTTAAGTCATTAAAAGAAACGATTAATACTCTTATAATTATATGATTTATTCATCATCTTCATATTTATAAAAAACATTGTCTAAAAATAATGCCGGCGCAGACACCGTTTGATTGAAATGTTGGTAATGAAGGTGGTATTTATATTGGTGACTCCATGGTAGTTTTCGATGAAGACATAGAAGCATCCAAGTTTTGATTAGATGTGGAAGCTGCTTCTAGCACAACCTCTTGTTGTCTACTCGGGTCGAGTAATGCATGTCCTCTCACACTTCTATAGACATTTGTTCAATAGGGTAAACAGACATTCTCAAGCCGGTTAATCTGAAATTAAAAACTGTTTTTTGGAATCAAATGTTTCATAAATTCAAAATAGGTACACATTTCTATAATTAAATCATTTAATTTATAAACAAAGCAAATATTTACCTGATGAAACATTATGCATAAAATAAAAACATTCCTCTCTAGACTATTCTCCGGAAGTTGATGTATCTTAGCTTTTATAAATGGACTTTCTACATACATGGCACACTTGTGGGTGCCCTTAAGCCTGTACTACTTGACCTCCAGAAGAGGAGGTTGCAAATTCGTTAAGAAGTATGACAAAACATTCTTGACACAGATGATTGTCTTCAGTGATCCTAAAAAATAACAATACTATACACTCAAATAATATACAGGTCCATATATATGATCACTACATTTTAATACTAAGCATGTCACAAGAAAGACTGCATTTTATTAACAATTACTATCAGCAGCAGTCAAAAGTGTTTATTACTTACAATGGCCATGCTTATCTAGGAGCGTAGAATACTAAACATAGCATCGCTTGCCTCTTGGTGGTAACTGGTAAGGCAGCAGATGCCTTAGAGCAAGAGAACAGTTTACACAGCGAGGCACTGGCATTGTGAACGTTTGAACGTTCGTCATAAAAACAGCCCAGCACTTGCACAAAAGAGTACAGAATCTTAACGTGGAGGAATAGTAAAACTCAACTCTTGGCTTCAAACGACCAAAACATTTGCATTTCATAAGAAGCAACAACGAAAATAAACCACTGTGTATTGTATCAATCATGATGACATACCATTTACGGGGCTTGTTACGCATACTGCCGATTGCCCTACGAGATCCTCATCATGTAAAGATAATTATATTTCCGATACCCACTGATCCATTACAAAGAATAAAGAACTAAAATGTTATCTATTTTATTAAATAGGCATTTTGTATTTGCAACACAATGACTAAAACAACAGTGATGATTTTAGACTTTAACTGTCCCTGTAAATGTTTACATGGCCGCACGACAGACTATTCCTTAAAACCGCCTCTATTTTTACAAGATAAAAGCTGTTTTCGTATAACCTGACGTGCTGCTAACTGTATTCAAAATAGGATTTAGTCATTTGAATAATCAATTAAAATGAAAATAAAATTCCCACAAAAGTTTTTTTCGTAACAAACAAATATGAATTATAAAAATACAAAACGAATTTTGGTTTATATATCATGCTTATACTCTGCTTAATTAGAGTGGGGCAGATTTGGGCATTCTCCTTTCAAGAAATTTAGACATATTGACATTAGGTATAACTTCATTAGAGAAAAGATTGAGAATTGTAACCTATGTATTAAATATATTGAGAGTTGTGAACAGGTAGCAGATGTCATCATAACAAAGGCTTTAAGAATTTTAGAAATATGTTTATGATGTCTAAATATTTTAAGTTGTTGTATACCCAGTTTATTGTCGTTATGAATTATTTTGTTCTGCTGTTAACATTTTAATAAGTAGTATGTTGTTCACAAGTTGTTTTTATATGGAGTTGTTGTTGTACCTAATAGAGTCAATGAATTGTTTGTAAGTTTACAACCTAGTGGTTGATTGTGATTGCAGTGTTGTTGAAACTCTTATGTTGTTAAAGAAACATTGAATTTTAAGGGAGAGTGTTGGAGTTATAAAATTCAATGTTCCTTCTTAGTATAGATCATAGACTAGAAGTATATGAAGTGCTAATGACAGACACCTGTCTATGGTTGTCATTCAAGAAAACCGTTGTGCTATGGACGTTTCGTGAGGTCGTGTGATTTCTAAATATTGTATGTGTTTACCGAAATATAATTTCTCTTACGACAAATATTGCATTTTGACCTCTCGTCTACACCGATTTCAAAAAATTATTTTTATGTTGGATAGTCCATTTATCGAGGAAGGTTTTAAGCTATATAACATAAAGATACGACTCACAAGACCACAGCAGCAATGAAAAATGTTGCGAAAACGGGAGAAAGATATTCCTTTTGAGAGCTTCCGCTGCGTACGCTGCGGAAACCGCTAAAGTTACACAAAAATCATGTATGACAAGATTGTTCAGCAATAAGAGTTCTATAATAAAGTCCGCGACAGCATATATCTATCTTTTATGGTTGACTTACTACAACCTTTTTTATGTTAATAAATTTGTAAAAAAATAATGCATCATTTTTAGAGGTGTATTATGCACACAGGTATTTATTCTTATCAAAATAAATACATTCATCATCACGAGCATTTCATTTAGAACAAAGTTGCCCTTTATATCATTTGAGTTCAATAAATATCTTGGGAGCTATCACAGTTTTAACATAACTCCGCACCAAAATAATGTTGGCAGTTTAAGTACAACGTGCGCTTGCGCTAATTGCTATGGTTGCTGGCTTCTTAGTTACAATAAAACTGCGTATGTTTTGCGTTAAAATATTTTACTATTTTTATTCGAACATTATTTTTGAAGGTGTTTTATACACACGGGTATTGATTCTTATCAGAATAAATACATTCATGGTCACGAACATTTCATTTTGAACAAAGTTCACATCATTTGATTTCAATAAATATCTTAGAAGCTATCACAGTTTTGAAATAACTCCACATCAAAATAATACTCGCAGCTTAAGTACATACTTACAACGAGAGCTTGCGCTAAGTATGGTTGGTGGCTTCTCACTTATATTAAAATATGTGTTTTGTGCTGAAATACTTTCCTTATACATACCTATTAGATTAATTTAGTCGGCTCCCTACGGAACGGTTGTCCCGCGCAACTGATTTTCTTGCGATACTTCAAATTTCAGCGCGTAATACATAGTTTTCCTATCGCTACTGAGTAGTAAAGGACTTGAGCTCATTATTTTAATTGCAGATATTTTCTATTAGGTAGATTCAGTAACACTTTTGGTTAAAATTATTTCTTCAGATTTATGCCGGTTAAAGTTTTCTTTTCGGCACTGAGTAGGTTTTAATTTTGAATGCATCTATTAATTATTAAGTTTAATAGATTTAACAGGTAATTAATTTTGTTATTCTTTCTTCTGATTTATGCAGATATAAGTATTTGCGATAGCTCATCTCAGCATGTAACAAAAGTTTTTCTTGACTTAGTAGTAAGTACCATTTAAAGTAGGTAGGAGGTAGGTATTAAATCTAAATGTGCATTTATAATTTGATTTTGTAGTAGGTAATTTGATTTGATATTGTTCTTCTTATTCTCTGTAAAGTGATTGATAACATTAGGTTAATGCTTAATTAATAGGTTGGTTGACTTAATTTATATTTACCAATCTTAATGCAAAATTTAATTTCATTGTAATTGGGTATTGTTTTGTTATATCTCTACAAAGCTTTGACGTTTTGGACATTTTTCATGTCAAAATTGTTAAGTTTTGTTTATCTCCTTACCATTTTTAAATTACCTACAAAACTATATTTTTTAATAAAAAAATACCTACTGAATTAATAAGTAGAATGCCTAGAAAAAGGACTCAGCTTTCTCGGCAGTCTGCCGTGTACATCCGGCCGTCTGAGCCAGGCTTCTATAGAGATCTTGCATATCTAGGCTGATAACGAATCGTTAGTGACGCTGATATATCAAGGTTTTATCGTTTGTGACGCAATAGTTTTCTTGGAAAATCAAAAAAACTAGGCTCAGACAGCCAGAATTTCGCATTTTCTGACTTTCCAGATCTCAACTATCAGAGGGTTTCAGGTCGCTGTTTCTTATAAAATGTGATGTGACGCGTTAGTGACGGTCATCCGAAGTAGTTTCATCCATTTTAATCCAGTACTTTTTGAGAAATCGTGATAAACGTGTGGCTCAGACAGCCTGATATCCGGTCGTCTGAGCCAACTTGTTTTTCTCTATATTTCACGAAATGTTACGTTTCGGACAAATGTTTTTAGGATTTACTGATGTGACGACGTTAGTGACAGCTCTCGACCAGATTTGAACCTTCGTGACGCACGCGTTTTGGAGAAATTGAGAAAAAACTGCTGGCTCAGACAGCCGGATGCTGGCTGTCTGAGCCACCCAGTTCTACCACTTCCAGGTGTTGTACGAAGCTGAAAACTCATCTAATCTGATGTGACGCGGCCTCTAAGTACAAAAAATCGTAAGTGACGGCTCTATATGCCGCCAATCAAAAGTTATAAGCATTTCAAATGTTTTCCATACATCGATGCATTTGGGTGGCCACACTTCGCACTCTTTATGGAAACGGAAAGACAATTTAGTAGAAAATGTAAGCTTAAGCCCCTCATATCAAAGCGGATGCTTTCTCCTGCTATTTAAATATTTAATTATTACGTAGTCAATAACTACGCCGATGAAGGAAAATATGTTAATTATGTATGGGGTATTCCAGGTTTTAAAATTACTCTTTATTTAAAAATAATCACTAGCTCCAGCTGGTTACTACAATATAAGACTTATTCGGTATTAAATACATACTAAGTACTCATTCCTCAACTCGTCCCATATTTTTACGGCCCATATGGGACAAGATGCAATAATTAATTTTAATCATTATGCAAATCGTCTTCTGCTTTTTTGGGTGCAAAATAATAACCATAAAACAGCGCAGAAGGTGAAACGCAGTTCTCTGGGACCGCTTATTATTATTACGAACAAAAAATACTAAGCCAGCCTTATTTTACCTTCGGAACACGAGACGCGCGCCATCTTTGTGTCCATCTTTGTTCGAACAATATTTCTGATGCGGGGGAATAAAGAATGGAATGCGCTACCGGCTGAGGTGTTCCCGAAATCCTTAATTTGGGCATTTTCAAAAGAAGAATGATTACGCTATTACGGATGTAGAAGATGTTATGTTAAAAAATATAATATATGTTATGTACTTAAAATAATAGTTAAATAGCCCCATAATGTTGCTATGCCCTGCGCAGGGCGTCTCATGTGATCTACTTTTAAAACTTTTATACCATCTTATGTAATGTGACATGCAATAAATGATTTGATTGATTGATTGATTGATTAATTGATCAGACATGACCAATCCTCGACGACATCATCACTTACCACCAGTTGTGATAGTGGTCAAATGGCTGATCATGTATATAAAAATATATAGATAGACTATAAAATTATGCAGGATGGAAAGAAATCATCCACTTAATATCATTTATTTTTATAGCCCAAAAGATTGTTGTTGAATTTTACAAGAAAGTTTAAATATGTATGTTACAAAATGTATACATAATAAATAAAAATGTAAGTAAGTAACAATGGATATAGCGGTAAGAGAGGTGCGTAGAAACCAACTTACGAAAATAATGAAAAAAATATATTTTGTTTTGGACCTGTCATGTTTATTACCACAGGTTGTAGCGTTTATCTTCTTTTAAAGTTTATGTTCATAGGACAAGTAATAATTATTTTGTTTTAATAAAGCAATGATATAAGTTTTGTGCTCGTGGATTTTTACTTAGTTCGTAGACTTTATTGAATTTATGACGAGTATAGTATACCTATTTACGATGAGTATTATTCACATTTGACTAAAATTGTTTTATCAGATGTATATTATATTTTACTTTGTAATCATTAAAAGGGTTTCCTTTCATACAACAAAATTGTGTTAACTTTTTTGTAACAATATTATTGTTTTTTTTTTCGGATTATACTCATATTGATAGTTTTAACTTTTTGATTACATTAAATGACGTTAAAAATCATTTGATTAAATTAGATAATTTTACAGCTCTATTCTACAGCTTATTTTGGACGAGATGCAGATGCATCTCGTCCAAAATAAGCTGTAGACATGTATGGGATGAATTGATGAACTACTATTTGTATAAATGCTACACCAGAAACAATTCGTAAAATAACTTTATTATTTACTAAAATATCAATAACAGGAGACTTCCATATGGTAATTCTTAGACGTTGGGTGATATCAGAATTATCAGTAAACAGCTATCGAAACGCCGAGTAAAAAAGTAAGTGCAAAGCGCTGAGTATGCCTAGTCAACCTGGAGCCTAGCTTTTTTCAAGAGAACGCTGACTACGCCTAGTAAAAGTAGTAAGAAATCCAACTAAATACTGCTCTGCTTACTGAGGTCTGAGTCTGGAGCTCACGTCAAAACATGCCTGATTGTTGTCATAAGTCTTTGTGCCCCTTTTTAGTATAACTAGCCCAATATTATCACCATAAATTTCTTTAAATGCATTTTTAATGATTAACTTCGTAAGTGCAGGTTTTCTTGTCGGTACATCAGTCACTAATCAGTAGTGCGGATTTTTTTTCAGCAACTGTCATCACTGTAAATGTCTACTTTTTCGTCTGACGCTATCTTGCATGTCGAATTAACAGTGATTAAAAAGTGTTTTAATGTTCTTATTTAACATATTTTCTTTAACTTGATAGCATATTCCTGTTTTTTTAAATAATGAATAAAATATGAGCCTGTACAAGTGTACATGGTCTGATAATCTTGGTAAGATCATCTATTTAAACTAGAAATAAAAATAAAAGCCTTTTTTTAAACGTTGAGAAAGTTTAAGAATTACTCAGGACGAGCTGCAGTTTGTAAATATATCTTTGATTTTCCGCATTTCGTCCCAAATATTATATAGGCATGGTGGGACGAGTCAATGAATTACTAAGTTTTCCATCCAAACAAAAAAGGAAACGACTTGCAGGATTAAGTTAGTATTTATATTGTTTTTTTGCATCTTGTCCCAAGTGGGCCGTAAAATCACATGGGAAGAGTCGAGTAATATGTAAGTAGTATGTACCTTACCAAATTCTCTAATATTGTAGTACCTTCGATAAACTAGCGGTTGTTTTCAAATAAATAGTAATCTAACGATTTTTTTCCTTGGAATACCTGAGACCATAAATAATTAACATATTTTCCTTCATCGGCGTAGTTATTGACTACGTAATTAAATATTTAAATAGCAGGAGAAAGCATCCGCTTTGATATGAGGGGCTTTAGCTTACATTTTCTACTAAATTGTCTTTCCGTTTCCATAAAGAATGCGAAGTGTGGCCACCCAAATGCATCGATGTATGGAAAACATTTGAAATGCTTATAACTTTTGATTGGCGGCATATAGAGCCGTCACTTACGATTTTTTGTACTTAGAGGCTGCGTCACATCAGATTAGATGAGTTTTCAGCTTCGTACAACACCTGGAAGTGGTAGAACTGGGTGGCTCAGACAGCCAGCATCCGGCTGTCTGAGCCAGCAGTTTTTTCTCAATTTCTCCAAAACGCGTGCGTCACGAAGGTTCAAATCTGGTCGAGAGCTGTCACTAACGTCGTCACATCAGTAAATCCTAAAAACATTTGTCCGAAACGTAACATTTCGTGAAATATAGAGAAAAACAAGTTGGCTCAGACGACCGGATATCAGGCTGTCTGAGCCACACGTTTATCACGATTTCTCAAAAAGTACTGGATTAAAATGGATGAAACTACTTCGGATGACCGTCACTAACGCGTCACATCACATTTTATAAGAAACAGCGACCTGAAACCCTCTGATAGTTGAGATCTGGAAAGTCAGAAAATGCGAAATTCTGGCTGTCTGAGCCTAGTTTTTTTGATTTTCCAAGAAAACTATTGCGTCACAAACGATGAAACCTGGATACATCAGCGTCACTAACGATTCGTTATCAGCCTAGATATGCAAGATCTCTATAAAAGCCTGGCTCAGACGGCCGGATGTACACAGTCTGCCACGTCTACAACGTCCATCCGTCTCAAACTGAATGCTATTATTTGAGAATATTGCTGCAACATATTTGCGGTATATCTTATTTGAAAAACAAAATAGCCTAAATAATTAAAAAATCTACCCAAAGTCACTATTCCACGCGGACGAAGTCGCGGGCACAGCTAGTGTTGTATAAGATCAGGGATAATTTTCGTTTCGGTCAGCAGATGAGTGTTTTTAATGGATATTAAAAATACGTTTTACGATTATCGTTTACATTTACATATTTTTATGTGGGAGAACGCTCATACGTGTAATTAAATAACACATTGAGCTCTTTCTTCGAATTATTCTAATATGTAGGAGCAGCAACTATAAGTATGTTGTTTAACCTTCATTTGACTTTTATGTAAAAAGGCGTATGTTATCAACTTCAGCCACTGAGTTTTGAAGCTACGAATGAGTGTCAAGCTAATTCGAGGGTTCCATATTTTCCATTCGCTTGTACGGGGCATTATTATGCATGCAGTCAGCAGCTGTGTACCTGAGTTGTGCACCCATTGCCCCATCATAGTCAATAGACCATAGAAATTATTTCTAAAAAAAACTACACTGCATGTATTGTCCTTCATGTATGCCGTACCCGTAGATGTTATGAAAGCGCGGTGCATGTGAAATAATAAAATGTAATACAAATAGACATAAATAAATGTAATATAAATAGCAATACAATAATGATGAGATTCGTTGTATAGGTACATAGACTTGCATTCTCCTGTTAATGAAACTTGGCACATGGTGAAAATATATAGGGTGTTGTTTTGGTCAGCGACGAGCGACTCAGGGGTGCCTGTACAAACGATACTGATGCCAAAAAAAATTTTTTTTTTAAAGGGAAAAAACCCTCAAAATTATTATTTTTATCCGGTACAGCGATCGAGTCAAAACCACCAACACCAGGTAGCCTCTCCGTAGCTTACTAGCTACGGCGTAGTATTTCGTAGATAAGTGCTACCTACGCGTAGGGTGCGAATTTTCCCATTCATTTTGTAATATTTTTGAATGTTGTGAAGAGGTTTTCTTGTATAAAACTTGCTCAGAATTAAAAAAAAAAAATTTAAAGCATAACTCATATTATCATCCTTGAGTTGAATGTCATTGACCAAAACAGTATCCTGTATAATGCAGATTATAGATACAATAATCCATTTTTTTTTCCATTTCAGACATACCCAAAATTTTACTTTGAACATTTTGCACTATAATTTCGACTGAATAATTGCTTTGCTGATTATTATTTTCATATGCTTTTGTTTTGTTTGTATGTTCTAATACATAGGTTTTCTCAATTATTCAAAATTTTTACAATGTGAAACTTTTTTATTTATTTTTGCTTAGTTACGTAATGAGTATAATTACTCCGTCCATTCTTGTACATCCATTGGTTATTTGATTATATGTATATTTAAACAGATTTCAATTATCCAACCAATTTTCGAAAGTTCACATACTTAAAAACACATACTCAATGCATTCGAAATACAGTTCGCAGGCCGAAGCCAACGATACGTACTTTTTCTACTTTTGTAAAGTTGAAAATGAAACAAAAGATAATGATAACAAGATAGTACTTCTATGGTTTTACATTACTGTTTTCCTTAACCTGTAGAGTAGTAACAAGAAAGTAGGTAGTTTTTTCCGAAAAAGCACTTATTAATTTACGTAGGATATAACTTGCTTGAAATCGATGTTATGCATTAAGATAATAAGGTAGTAAGTAGTAAAAAGAAACCGCAGTACCAAAAACTGCCTATAAACAATAATTTTACATTAAAATTAACTAATACGAGTATAGCCGTCTAGGTATAGTCACATTATAATTTTTACTTATTCATTAATTTCTTGTTAAATTTTTCATGTAAATATATTAGAGTTGAGTCGTTGTTCTCTAATTGGTCAAGTAACTGACATGAATTAGAACTGAAAAGTCTATATCGCCGCATAAATACAAATCGGTCATTCCCAGGGCAAGGTGTTCTTCGTACAATTTCTGTCACGATTTTTGTTTTTCACAAAATTTAGGATTAAGAAAAAAAAAACTTATTGAATTATTTACATAGCTATTTTAGTTTCCAAATTATTGAGGAATATGTTTTCGGCGAGACGGAAATAGATAATTATTTCAACTGAGTATTTCAATAAAAAAAACTAAATGAGTCACATTATTCGTTTATTATACTGATACTATAACTATACTGTAACTATCCAAATTATTAATAATTATAATAGTTTTAAAAACTAAAAACAATTTTATTTTATTTTTTCGTATCCCATTTCAGCAAACCCATAATACCCATGTCATGGGCACGCATTTCAAATAACCAATCCACCATCTTGGGGAGGCCACCATATTGGATTTGTATTGATGTTTCTTAGCTAGTCACGTATTGTCACATAGAAGTACTATCCCCTTTCCAAAAGGAATAACAATTTTAAGCAAATGACAGTGTTAATAATCACACCACTCAGAGTTCGAATAAACAATTAATCAGGCTCTTTGGATTTATTATACATAATAAAATAACTCAGTCGCGAGTCCTTTTCTTACGATTAAGCTCTTTAAAAGGCACTCAGTCGCTTGTTTAATTTTAGAAAACCTAGGTTTTAAGTTAAATGACTTTGTCTTGAGTTCTTTTTATAAAGAGTAAGCTCTTTTAATTCGAGTTCTCTTTGGCAAACTGGAGTATTTTTTTAAAACACTAAAAACTCAGAGAGACTTAAGCTTTTATTTATTATTTTTTGACTTCGAGTCTTACAAAAGGACTCTAGTCTCAATATCAGGACTTGAAGACTCAGTTATTTTACAACATTAGTTAGAGAATAAGTGGAGCTAATACAGGCACCGTGCTACACTGTGCCATCTCGTGACTCGTACCTATCTGAAACTTTTATTATCTTTGACTTTTACTACTTAACAACTCTACTACTACAAACTACCTACGATAAAAAATCTAAATGTTCGTGAAATATTTGGCTAATTTAAGTTATAAAAATGAATTGTTGTATTCCTGGATGCTGTTATACACCCAAAAATAACTTGAAGAGTCAAAATTTTAGTACTTCCCTACTTATAGTACTTACATGCATTGGCACTTGGCAGTTTTATACAAGAAAACCTCATCACAACATTAAAAAAAAATACAAAACGAATAGGAAAACTCGCACCCTAGCGCGTAGCTAGCACTTATCTACGAAATACTACGCCGTAGCTAGTAAGCTACGGAGAGGCTACCTGGTGTTGGTGGTTTTGACTTGATCGCTGTACCGGAATATTTTGGTTTATTTTCATTTAAAAAAAAAAAATGGCATCAACAACAACAACCAACAATTACTGAAAAATGTTAAATTTTCGATGATCATTGAACACTAGCGGTCCCCCGCGACTTCGTCCGCGCGTTTTGAGTTTGCTCCCTCCCCTCCCGTCGCAGCGTCATGTTTTATATCCTAAAGCCTTTCTCGATAAATAAGCTATCCAACACAGAAATATTTTTTCAAATCGGTCCATCAGTTCCTGGGATAATCGCGTACAAACAAACAAACTCTTCAGATTTATAATATATTAGCGCAAGCGCACGTTGTACATACGCTGCGAACATTATTTTGGTGCGGAGTTATGTTAAAACTGTGATAGCTCCTAAGATATTCATTGAAATCAAATGATATAAAGGGCAACTTGGTTCTAAATGAAATGCTCGTGATGATGAATGTATTTATTTTGATAAGAATAAATACCTGTGTGTATAATACACCTCTAAAAATAATGCATTATTTTTTTACAAATTTATGAACATAAAAAAGGTTGTAGTAAGTCAACCATTAAAGATAGACATATGCTTTCGCGGACTTTATTATAGAACTCTTAATGTTGAACAATCCTGTCATACATGATTTTTGTGTAACTTAAGCGGTTTCCGCAGCGTATGCAGCGGAAGCTCTCAAAAGGAATATCTTTCTCCCGTTTTCGCAACATTTTTCATTTCTGCTGTGGTCTTATGAGTCGTATCTTTATGTTATATAGCCTAAAGCCTTCCTCGATAAATGGACTATCCAACGTAAAAAAAAAAAATCAAATCGGGCCAGAAGTTTTTGAGATTAGCGCGTTCAAACAAACAAACAAACAAACAAACAAACTCTTCAGCTTTATAATATTAGTATAGATAACCTTTAACCGTTGTTTATTTGTAGGTAGACATCCAAATAACTGGCTTCCGTCTTAAAAATGCCACCATCTGCAGCGCACATTTTATTGGAAACAAAATCTGAAAATCCTTTACACCCCTTTGTATGTACATACATTTTTTCCTGATGTAACTTGAGATGCTTATCAATGCGGTTCTTTGTCGTGCTATTTTGACCTACAATAACAATACCTGTATTGCACTTATTTGATCTTTCACGAGTCTTAAATATCACAGATAGTTTTGACATCGAAAACATGTCATGACTCGAATAGCTTTTGGCCCTTTGATATGTTGATTATGACTATGCTTCCATTCATTTTTTATTGGTAAAAAACCAAATTTTATAATTTCATCGTAAAATTTCATTTACAGACTACAGACAGTGGCATACAATTTGTCTGGAAAGCTTATATGTATTTTTACTCGCATGGTGTCTCTACTATTAACGCCATCAATAGTTTCTGCACGGTGTCAAGAAAGATCACCACAATCACACAATGTGGAATTGCGAATTCTTGAGTACTTGACATTCAATTTCAACTCATCAGTCATCTCCCGTATGGTCTAGTGGCTAGGATACCTGGCTTTCACCCAGGAGGCTCGGGTTCGATTCCCGGTACGGGAAAACAACTTTTTGGTTGTTGAAATTCTCTTGTATTTTTAATTTTCTACTATACCTATACATTATTAATTTTCTACTATATACATTTGGTTTAAAGGAGTAGTACTGTGCCCCAGATAATATAATATTACTAGTACACTGTGCGATGATGATAATGTTTTCAAAAACGTTTTCTATGATAATGTTTGTCTTCGGTAATCAGCAAGTAACATATTCAAGGGAAAACACTACGCATCCAGTAAACAAAAACAAAAGAGAGCAAAAAGTTTTGTCAGAAGTGGGATTCGAACCCACGCCCTCAGAGAGGACCAGAACAACTCATACCCACTGAGTGGGCAAGGTAAACCTTGAGTCTGGCGCCTTAGACCGCTCGGCCATCCTGACATGTGAATGAGGCAACGAAATTAGCGTTCATTTCTTAAAGTACATTATTTTTATTCATAAAATGATTTTATTTGTGAAGAAATAAGTGCTTTCAGCGTGGAATACGGATTTGGAATTCTAGAAAAACCAGCGCCTCAAATCGAAAAAGAAACAAATTCGTCAATAATATTCAACGAAAAAAAAAACTTTAATGTGGTGGATAATTAAATATCGTAGAACATTTTTAGTTATTTTATTAGATAAAAGAAGTACCTACACTAAACTTTTCCAATTTAAGTTAATTTAATATTTAATTTTGTTAAAAGTTTTTAGTACCGCCATCTGTACGCTGTAGTTTAAGATAATAACTATTGGAAATGAGAACGACAAAACAGCTGTTAAAACCGCAAAACATTTAGTAACAATTGAAAACGAGATAGGTATTCTTAGCTCATCACTTGGTTCGCTATGTACATCATAGATGTCGCTTAATCGCCTTTTTGTGAAGTTATGATTTTTTACAGCATAATAATGAGAACCGAGAACTTGTTTCTTTCAATTAAGTTTTGTATAATTAATTCTATAGCAATATTTCGTATGAAAGCTAATGAAAATATATGCAGGAACTATTTATTAGATATAAGGTACTTTTACACCTTAACTAACTACCTTACTTTGCCAAGCAAGATTACAATATCAATAATGACTCTACACATACCTACCTACCATTCCATCTATCAATCAAGTAAAAAAAAAACTACTACTTACCCAAAATCCGTTTTCCTGTGCTCTAAGTACCTAGCGATGTTTAGAATCACTCGCCAAAATTTATTTGAAGCCTATCAGGAACCTTCCTCTTTGTCACTTCACATTATCACAATCACTTTGACTAAAGAGAAGAACTATGAATGAAAAATCGGTGTTCGAATTCTCAGGAAAAATCAAACCGGATCGAAGTAGCAAGTGTTACACGAAGTTTTGTAAGAAGAAGACCACGAATGTATTGTACTAGAAAAACACTGATAACGGGAATCGGGTCTCTAAAACAGACCTGTTTTAGAGACACATTCCCGTATACACTTCAAGCGTTAACAAAGGACACAAATTAGGTAATGAATTTATATAAACATTTCACGAACGTCGAACACCATTTTCGAAATTCGAGAAAAATACTGACCACTAAGTGTTGCCACTTTCTAAAAATTACTCCTACGAATAAAAAAACTGACTAAGGGCCAATTGTACCAACTTCACATAAGACTTATCCGACTGAAGTATAAAAGGACAAATAATACATAAATGATTGCTGACAAATAGGTGAAGTTTTCAAATTAGCCGCATTGAATTTTATTCGACGACTATAACTTATCTGACAAATAATTTTTAAATTATTATTATAATACTAAAAACATGATAGGTATCATGTTTTTAGTAGAGATGCGCTGAGTAGCACTTTTGCCGAGTAACGAGTACCGAGTTTTACTCGGTTCATTTTTTTTCAACCGAGTACTCAGTCGAGTAACTCGGGTCAAAATTAAATTCCTGATTCGGGTGTGTAAGGACAAATGAACCTGTTTGTACTTGTTTAAACACCCGAATTTTAAACGCAGAATGCTGAAAATTACACGCAGAATTAGCTTTCATCTAGCCACTAGAGCGCGATGAAACCTAAAACCCCTACTTCTTTAGAATAAGCTGATAAAAGACAAGAGTCCTTTTGAGTGATGGGCAGGGCACCAAACAAGGTATCTAGGACTAGCACGTTTAGCACGAGTGTTACTATGTGCACCAGCAAGCACCACGCATAGCGAGTGATTACTTTTGGTGGCTAGTTACATCTACGTAGAAAAAAATAGTAGTATTATACCCTAAAGAACTTCAAAAATGATGACACTCGTGTATTTTCATTTTAATTTATATTCACTGTTTTCCCCAACATCAATTGTTCTTAAACTCTCCATCCTAAAAGAGCGTAAGTGCAAGCCATGTTTCGACTGCTATACTTTATTTAAAAAAAAAGAACTCTATGGTGTTGTGGCTTGTACTACCTATTTGATTTCGTAACGATAGTTTATCTGTATATTGCAAATTATTAAATCTTAATATTTTTATGTCAACAGTAACCAAACTGCTAGCCAAAGCCTATCTGCCATGTTTCTTATTACATTACTATTATGTCTTAAAATAAAAAATAATAGTTTCAAACCTACAAATATCAAGAATATTTTGAAAGAGGAATTATGATTACTATTTTCTATCAACTAAAATATTTGATTATATGATATATTTTTTAACAATTTTCCATGTATATACCACACTGAAAATTATCGATAATTTCCAATACAATAGCGAAAGCAACTGCAAGCTGGTTAAAATATGTTTCTACTCTGATAGCTCCGTGCCGTACCATAAAGATAGAAGGTTGAGCGAAAAAATATACTCCCTTTTTAGTGTAAAAATATTGTATGTAGTGGAATTTTTTATTGATAGTATAGTAGGATTAGGTTTTTATTTTTAAATACAATGGATTAACCACATTCATCATAATTATATTTTTAATGCAGATACTAAAACATTCCAATACCAAAAAAGGCGACTCAGTAGACACATCACGAGATCGTAGTCGTGGTCGTACAAGTTCATCAGTACCGGTAAACTTCAGCTTTAAAATTTCACCCCAAAACGTTTTTTTGTAACACGAAAGATGACGAACATGACTACCAGTATAAGTGGAAAATGTAGCTAAGTTGGCAACACTGGCTCTGCTGCCCGTGCCGCTGACTTTGGGACTTTGCTATGATCTCATTTTGATTATTTGATGTCGGCACCTACAGAACAAAGATTTTTAATCCATTACTAAGCTAATCCTGACTGATATGCCTAAACCAACTATAATAAGCACAGTTTAATAAAAAAAAGAAGTCATGCGAGCCAGATGCAGTCTCATTTCTGTCAAATAACTATTTAATAATTATTTTAGGTTGATTATCCAACAAATAAAACATTAATGCAACAGATGCACATTTCATATACTTTATTTGTAAATCATTATGTACTTTACATTACTTCAATGTAAAATAAATATATATGTTTTCATAGAATTATATTTAATATTTATGTATGTATAAAACAAATCAATTTCATACAAGTTTTATTATTTATTACTCTCCTTATTATTTATACACAACTTTTTTCATTCACTGACAATCATTTGAGTTAATTTCCCTTCAATCTTAATCTTAGATTCTTCAAACTCAGGTTTTTCCATGTCTCATCCACATTGTTGTTTCCCATCAATAAATTGTTATTATGACTGGATTTGGCTGGTAGCTCTGAAGCGCTTATAGACCAAATGCAGATAAAAGGCTTAATTTTTCTGACATATCTTGCTACTGCAAGTAACATTATTTCGAAATTTTTACTAAATTATAAATTTCCTGCTCTTTTCTCCTTTTATAATGCAGCCTGTTGAATTGATTTGCGAATCTCTTTCATGAAACTTTGCAATCACTCACTATTGACCTATCTCAAGTGATTTTTGGTCTCGCTGAAGTGGCTTTTTGAAACATATTTATTGCCATCAGCACTGAATCAATCTACTCATGAGTTCACACTAAATTAATTGTCTTATTTTAGAATATTAATTAGGCACCTTATTTTTTTATATATATTTTTTCGTTTCTTTTATGGCAGTTCTAATAATAAAAATATGATTATGAGACATATATACCACATGTTATGCATTTTCATGCCATAAATATCAATTTGATAACTCACTCACTCACTTTGAAACTCTTGCATACATAAGCTTAGTTTCAATGTATTGTACTGAACAGTAATTTTAATGTAAATAGCAGTGTTTTCTATGGATATGGATGGATGATAAGGCTGCCTTTTGATAAATATTTATGTGATTTCAGTGTCGGAAGTCTCGACATAGTTCCGTGTAAAACCACCAGGTGGCGCTCGAAAAATGCTGAGACAAAATTGGTGTTTTCGTGTATTTATTGATTGAGAAGAATTTTTGAATGATGCTTAAAAAACTACAAATATTTTTTAAGATTTATTAAAGATATAGCTACGTAAGTTAAAATGATATTTTATGAATTAGAAAATCATAAAATTGAAATTGTCGTCGCGAAATGTCAAAAATGATGCATCAGACTACGCCCGCAGGTAAATTAAAAACCACTGCCAATTTATACAAGTAAATATGTATGAATGCTTAACATGTATTATAACTTCCATCGAAGTTTAAAAATGTAATAATTAACCCTTCAGTTTTTTAAGCATTCATTCAGTCCAATACCTGGCAGTCATCATCGTCAACAAAGCCTCCATTCAGAGCATCATTCATTATATCGTTTCTGTATTTCTTTAGTTCATTATTGATGAAATTTCTGCGTTCTTCTTTCTTTCTCTGTTCTGTGATTTTTTCTGGAGGGGGTCTTTCTACCAGCCCTTTGGTAAATGTGTAAATAACGGTCGTAGAATCTCCTTCGATAAACGCTAGATTAATAGACGGGCCAGTCTCCACCGTACACAAGTTTTCTTGTATTTTGTTGATGAATTCCAAATTTATATCGTCGTACGTAGGAATTGGGACGTAAATGTTGATTTTCTCATTCTTACTCGGTCTGGCTACTATGTAGAGCGTGTCTATATCTTTGTTGTAACAATACTCCGTATCGTACATAAGCTTTTCGTCCACCAAATGTATATACAAATGGTAAGCCAGAGTGATTTTCATGTCCGATTCACAGCCCAGTGCCTTCATATCTTCTTTTATTTTGGCTTCAATGTCCATGATGTGCATTTCGGAGTATATTTTTTAACACGACGCGATTAAATTTAATAAACACTTAACACAGCACGGTCAATTTTTTAATAACCTCAAAAAACCATACAAGTTGTCAAATGCTTTGCTTTGACGTTTGTTTGATTGACATTTTCTACGACGCCAAGGCATGGTTTTAAGACCTTAGCCTGTTCCACAAGGAACGAAAATACAACAAAAAAATACGACTCGCGCGATTGTGTTCCGTTTTCCGAATAAAAAATAATGATTCAATTCTAATAATATTTTGATCAATGATAAACAGATAAGTATTTTTTTTTATTAAGAGTTGCGTTGCTGCATTTACCTTAATTGTTATTTATAACATAAAGCATACATCTTTAAATACCTCCTTTTACTAACCTGTGAAACTTACGTACATTTTTTTACTAGACTACTAACTGTGTAACTAGATGGCGCTTAATCTGTATTCGTTCATGTGGGGAGATGAGTGTGATCCATGCGCTTCATCCATCACAAATGCATCGTGCAACTCCATGACAAAATTCCAAGTCGGCCCGGTTCAAATCCCAGTGCTTTTTCTTTTTTAGGCGTAGTACTTTATTATTGATACACACATAATATTCGATTTCGCCTAGTATTAGCCTTGATTGTCTTTGAAGATGGCATTATTGGACAGGTAGTATTATATTATCTGGGGTATTACAAAATATATAACAAAATGCTTTGTTGCAAAATGGTTGTACCTACTACGTTTTCACAATGCATGGCGATGGCGATGTAACGAATGTGAGGTTTAGGCTTTTTGTTACATTCTGTATCTCAAGCTTTATGTAAGTTACGGGTGAGGAATAAAAAGAAAATAATTATTTTACATTATTTTATTTGTATTAAAATTAAATAGACATTTGAGAGGCTAATTGCCCACATTTGCATTGGAACAAGCGACAATTTATTTTTATTACATTTGGCTTGGGTGGGGTGAAATATTTTAATAATATGATTAAAATTTATGTAAAATTTTTCGAGAAAATGCCCATAATGTCTTGAATGTAAAAACATAAATATAGAAATAAATAAGAGTTTTATTTTTAAAGTTACAAAAGTAGAAAATAATCCTATAATACGAATGGTTACTAAAATAATTATTCTCAGTCGAAATATTATTTTACAAAATGAAAAACCTTTATAGTGCGTATGTATCAGCTAAAGGTAGGTACTATGCGAAAATACGTAAAAATAATATATTACACCGTGAACTTTTAGCAGTGGCCACTTTCTAAAAGTTTATTATAATTTGTTAGCTACACAAGATTATTTCATTAATCGTAACAGGTGGAATCGAGTAAAGAGTATCAATCACTATTTACAAGATTTCACCGAATGTAAATTAATTATTAATAAATATAAGTCTATAATGTATTAAGGAATAAGCTTTAATTCCAATATCGAAAGTATGCGGATTTACTCATTAATATGCACTTAATTAACTACAAATACAAAGTAAGAATAATAATATTGTTTGAGTAAATTCACATAATTTCGTTTACATTCATCTACACACAAATACCTTGGAGATGCATTTAGAGTGTCCATTCATTCACTAAAACTGAAGTCTTTTCACTACTTTGAACACAAGTCTTTAGCACCATTTCATTGAGTTCAATTCGTCTTATAACAGATCCTTGTTTGTTTTGATGCATTTGCCTCTGAAGCATATTTCTGTTTCGTGTGATATCTCGGTAGACATTGAGGTACTGACAACATTGGCTGGATTCATAAAGCTTGATTCTGACGACGTCTCAAACACAATTGTATTGGGTTCAGTAGGCGGAACTGTATCTACTTTTTTAATTTCAGTAAACTCTGTGACCGTTTCCGTATTGTCATCAGTAACTGTGAATTCTTCAGGGATGTATGTGCTGTCCGTTGTTGTTAGTTTTGCCTTATGTGGTTCAGTGGTTACTTCAACATCGGCTGCTGTAGTTGTAGTTTCAGTTTTGGTCTCATTTTTAACGTCGTGCTTACTGTCAGATGTAACCCCGAAGAGGTAATCCATTAAGCTGAATCCATCCGCTCTGTCTAGAAGAGACAAGACACTTTCACTGGTAGTAGGCTCTGTGGGTGTGCTGTAGTACATGCTGTCCATAAGTGTGGGATCAGGAGACCCTGTGCCTAAATCTTGATCACCAGGACTGGTTGGTTTTTCTGTAGTTCTTATTTCTTCTGTTTTCTCATCAATGTTTTCAGTTACTTCAGGTTTTGTCTCTGTAGATACTTGCGCGTTGATTTTTGGTATATCAAACGTATGTACGACATCTTCGGGGATATCATCATCAGAGTCGAACAAGTCTTTGATGAATTGGAAGCTAGGTTTGTAAGTGGTGACGGAGACTCGTGGTTTTTCGTAGCTTTTGTATTTGTCGTGGGTTATTTTAGAGGGTGGAATGGCTTCCCCCAGTCGGTTCACGGTGCTGGAGTAGTACTGTGATTCGGCGGTCTCGATGGACTCCGTGATGGGGCGAACTTTGACTTTCTTCCAGTAGCCACGGCGACGGACTGTGGTATCGACCTGGTCCTGAAAAACAAATGTTTCTCTGTTAAAATATTTGTCTTGTATTGTAAAAACGATTTATACACATAGTTTCTGTTCAAAATTCTGTGCTAATACATCTATAAATCTTTATTAAAAAAAGTGTGAATCTTGTGCCAATTTAATGTTGTGATAAAAAGGATTAATTACCTTACTCGAGTTATCAGATTCTTCTTCAGTGGTGACAACCGTCGTGGTTTCTGGCTCAGTAGTTTTCAGTTTCTGCGTAACCTCTTCACCCGAAGATATTATCCTCTCAGGAGGAATTTCACCTATTTCCCCACCTTTATGCTTTGTTACTTTGCTTGTATATTCGTCTTCGTCTTGCTCTTCCAAACTTTTCATGACTTCTTCTAACATTGTTTCAAAAGTAGACATGGTGTCTGTTGAATCGCTTTTAGTCGTTTTACTCTGTTCTACATAGGCTTCTAGGGTTGGAGGTATGTCAGGTAGCTTCTTATTACCCCTGTTATTAGTAGCTGGAGTTACAGAGATTAGAATATCGTCATAGTCGTTTCGAGCAGTTATTATCTCTAGATCACTCTCATTTTGGACAGGTTTATCTTCTGTTAGGTCCACTTTGATATCCTCTATGATGTCATTAGGATTGTAAGGTTTGAATGAGTCAGTTGAAATTTTAGGTGACCACTGTTCGGATTCGGGAGAAACGTACTTAGGCCTGTTGATGGAATAGTTCGATTCCTGATCTTCAGACTCGTCCCCGCTAGTGTCAGTTTTCTTGTTGAATCTTTCTGAAAGTCTGGGTCTGTGACTGTATCTGTTATAGGTATTTCTTGCAGTGGTTGTAGCGGCGTCAGTTTGTACCTCAGGTTTTTCTGTGGGCTTTTCAGTCGGTCTTCGTCCTCTAAATCTATTTTTGACTTCGTATGTCTTCTTCGTACTGGATGATTCAGTAGAAGTTGTAGTGTAAACTGGGCGTCTTCTACGGAAATGTCCCCGCTTTGTAGTTGAATCAGCAGAACTTGGGGTGGTCACTGATGGTTCTGTGGTTGGTTCAGGTCTGTACACAGGGTGTTTATAGTCCTGGACTTCGGGACGAGAGTGTACTTGTTTTGTCTTCAGGTCGGCTTCGATTTCTTCAATGCGCATGGTTGTTCTTCGTCTGTCAAAAGCTGGTCTATATGTAACGGCTTGTAGTGGCTTCTTGCGTTCAGGTTTGTTCCTTTCAGTGGATGAAGCTTGTTGGTACGGCCTAACAACTCCAGGTCGCACTCTCACTCTATTATATGATGGTGTAGTTTGTACAATATTTTGTTCAGTCTCCGTGTCAAAATTTATTTCATGACTATTTACTTTAGTGATTTCAGCATCTTCCGATGTTTGTGTTGCCTCTTGTTTGGTAGTGAAATCATTGTTGACAGAATAATTTGGCTGATTTTGCTCGACTGAATAGCTGCTGGGTTCAGTGGCATAAGAAAGGATTTCTGGTCTTTGGGTTGGAACTGTTTGCCTAGATTTGTCGTCTTGCTTCTCATAAGAGTCTTCATTAGAGAAGGCCTGTATAGGAGCTGAGCTACTCCTAGTTTCATAAATATACTCTTCGTTGTTTGTACTCTCAGTTTGCGACTCGGCTCCAGAAGTGTACGCTGGCGAGCTTTCCTTAGAACCGTGATCAATGTAGCTTTGTTCATGAGCATAAGCATTTTCGCTATCGTAAGCTGCACCAGTTCCACTTTCAAAATTGTTGGTAGATGATAGTTTGGTCGAGGGTTCAGTAATGGCTTCAATGTCTACAGTACTCATCCTTTCCATCAGAGTGACTGGGTAGTTTTGATGAAGTACATCTCTTTGGTAAGCTAAGTCTGCCTCCTTGCTACCATGGCCCTTATTTTTCTTGTTATAGTAGTCCTCGCTCTCAGAAGGTTTGTACTGAACTCTACCTCTAGTACGGGTTCTGCTTGACTTTGTGGTGCTCTCACCAGATTCTGATACTGGTTTTCTTGTTGGTTTTTCTGTTGTGATCTTATTTGGCTCATATCTGTTCCTTGAAGGCAGTGGTCGTCTTTCTCTTAGAGGTCTGCGGGTGATAGGAGCACGTGTTGGAGTTTCAGTGGTGTCAGTTCTTGGTGTGGTGGTATATCTTGGGCGGCCTCTGGTTCTTAAAGGAGTCTTTCTTGTTGTGGTAGTGGTAGTAGTGCTTGTCGCAGATTGGTAACTCGCAGACTGATCTTGGTTTTCATGACTGGATTCATATTGCTCATACACTTGTTTCGGCGTCTCCACCTCGACCGAAGGTCCATTTATTTTGTTTATGATAGTTTCAGTTAAGTTCTCGTAAGTTGGAGAGTTATATTCAGCATTTCCTTGTTGACCTACTTGGTAATTTTGATTGTTCTCAGGTTGAAGCTGCTCAGGAGCTGGTTGGTTTACATTCTGGTAGTTTTCGGATGAAACCTCTGTCTGAGTTGTGTAGTCATTGGCGTTGTATACGGGGTATCTAGAGTTAGGTACTTCAGCTTCGTAATGAATTTCAGGAGAATAGTTCTGAGCGTAATTTGGTGATGACTGAACATAATTTGGTGATGTTTGTTGGTGGAAGGTTTGCTTTTCTGTGACTACTTCTTCAGGTTTTGGAGGTTGACTAGATGGAGGTGTCGACGGCGAAGGGGATGTCTTCTGTCCTTGGTTAAAACCTGGAGTTGCGTAAGGTTCATCGAAATAGCTGTGGTAGTCTAGTGGTGTGCTAAAATGGAACGCCTGGTTGATCGAATAGGGATTGTGAGTTTCCAAAAGTTGGCTGGAGTACGTTGAAGGCGCTTTCGTCGTCGTTGTAGTAACAGTTGTTCTAGGCGTAGTCGGAGTGGTCTCTGGGTGAACTCTCTTGCTGTTTCCAATGTTGTAGTCCCTTACCGGCTCGTGATTCATGCTAGATGGGAAATTAACATACTGCTGATTGTATTGATCATCTATGTTAGATATAAAGTATGAGCCAGTTTTACTTGGTACCGGATTGGCTTCAGGTTGTTTTGCAGCAGGAATCGCTGTAACTGCTTGAGGTTCAAAAGAGTAGTAATGCGGTTGATTAGCTGGAGCGATCGGAGCGTTAGTGTTTGGTGATGCTGTGCTGTAATATGTGAAGCTTGGTTTTTGAGTAATAGGTTTATGCTGCTGTTGCGCTATATTGTAAGAGTTTCCGATAACACTGGCTGGTGGACCGGCATCCTTTATCTGAGAGTTGATTACCACTGATCCAACGTGAGGTGAAGGGAACGGTATCTTCGCAAACCCTTGAGGAGTATTATAACTCAATGGTGCCACGAAGAATGGTAGTTGACGCAGCTTCTTGTCCGTGTTCTCGATGTTCGACAAATATGGCAGCTCAAATCTTACGTAGTTGTCTGGCGGTTTCAGAGATGAAGGCCCGATGAATACTTTAGGTGCGTTCAGAGGGTTGACAGTGTCAAGTACAGCGATGGTGTCAGCATTTTTCAAAGATGATAGGACATCTCCAACTTTGATTTGATTTCCTTTTCTAGCATCTTGGGTTAAAAAGATCGCCAGTGGTGGCTGATGGGGCTTTAACTTTTTCGGCTTAGGCGTTGTAGCTGGGAGCGTGGGGAATGGAGAAGCAATTGTAGAATACTTCACTTGGTCGTCCTTAATTGCATCAAAATTGGAGTAGTACTCTTGACTAGAACTGAAGGTGTCGATAGGTTTAATTGCCTGTTTAGGAGGTTCATTTGAGAAAGGTTGCTTATGAGAGTTAGGTTTTGGCAAGCTTTGAGAATACAAGTCAGTGTTCACAAGTTGCGATGTGGTGAGCGGGCTTCTGAAGTTAAACTGGCCTCTGTTAAGAGATTCCAAAGGAACGTAGAGTAGCTGAACTTCTTCCCTTTCTGATTTGGGCTTGGACGGTATAGTTTCGATTTTTGGAGCTTTGTCGAAACTGTCATACTTAAGTTTCTGTAAAGACTGAACTTTCTTTTTGTTGAATGTGAAGTCATTAGTTAAGTTTTCAACTCTGTATCCGTCGACGAATTTGGGGGCGTTAGGCTTAGGTAATGCTTGATTGATGAAAGGTTTATGCTGCTGTTGCGCTTGGTTAGGTAACACTTTGTGGAAGGTATCAAATTTGATTGGATTTTGAGCGACTGGTGGCAGCTGTTGTCTGGGTTTGACTGGCGGAGCTGCTGGTATATTATCAAACGTGTACTGAGGAGCAACGAATCCTTGGTTCAGAGCGAAATTTGGCTGTGACAGTCCGAATCTGATGTTTCCTTGCCCGAACCCTTGTTCTGTGAGATAGTTTTGCGGTGCAGAGGGTACCGATTGTAGATACAGCTGCTTATTCGCTGGTGAATTGAAGTAGTTCCTCGGGGGGAAATCTTGTCCGAATCCTGTCGGTCTGGTGAATCCTGGGAACGGTTCAGTGAGTATTCTCGGTTCGGCAACGGCTTGTCTCTTGATTGGGGGTAGTGGTGGTTCTCTCTCGACGGGGCCGGGGAGTGGGACCCAGTCGCTGATGTCAGCGGTGTATGAGCTGATCTGACGAGACCATCTGGTTTGTTCCTTCTGTGAGCTGGTGGTGGCCAGGAGCGCGACCAGGCACGCCAGTCTTTGCAGCGCCATCTGGAAAGATGAGAGGTATTACATGAGACTGGTTGTTTAAGTTTAAGCACTTGATGTCATCAGTACATAGTTCAAGGGATTATCATCATAATACTTTCTTTTAAAATCTACATGTCTTTCTATCTGTTAAGTTTATATTAGGTTCGGAGGATGATAATGATTTTTCTATCATTATATTACGACTTTAGATTGGCGAGATGAGTAAGAATAGTCCAGCTAGCTGCTGGTACCTATTGTATGAGTTACTTTTCTAATTCATTGTTCCTTAATGTCTCAACATGCAGCTTCCTAATCTTTCGATCTAGCACACGAATTATGTGTGTCTGCACACAATGCGCGTACGCATCATTATTACTAGCTACCATGAGAAAAAACTATCTTAAGAAGGCATCTGTACCCGGTTCGCATATTTCACACACATTACGCAACTTGTGTGTTTGTCTAAACGCTGATATAACAGCTGTTACGATTTGAATACAGTAGATGCAAATCAGGCTATTTGCTTTTGAAAAAGTGCTCCATTTTGGGTGTCAATATTGTCGTTTTTGTGATGCTAATCTGTAGTTGGTTCCGTGATTATTGGAAAGTGTAGAGTTTGAGTGGAATGCAGATTAGGTTTTGACTATTACTTATACTAGGTTATGTATGCGCTGCTCGCAAAACCTACGAGCCACAGCCAGAGGCGGGCCTGTGGAAGAATGCCTAGGGATACACCTAGGGCGATAACCTTCAGAACCTCCCTTATATGGCACTATAGGATACCGACTGGTTTTAAGTGGATATAACCGCATCGGGTGGGGGAGTCCCACGTTACCCTTTGGTCTCCCTGGTGATGGCATTTCCCAGTCGAAAAAATAAAAAAAAGGTAATATGTGGCTTAGTTAATAAGGAATACCAAGGATTCTTTATAGTGAAATCGAACATGGAACTTTGTGTATGAAGTTTTTGATAGTGCTACAAGGTATTTAAAAACAGGATGGATAGACTAGGCAGATAGACATGATCCTTAGCCTCATCATCTCCGTCACTGACATCATGATCACTTGTATGTTTTGTGGGTTCGTAAGTACACAATGTATTAAAATAAACAATGAATGCATCCTTAGGTTTTATGCTGACTGTGCAGCAAGAAAGAAGAAATTGACACTGTGGTTGAATAATGGATAATTCGGTCATTTATATGGTAAAAGCCTCTTGACCTTGGAAGCAAGTTGTCATTTATCGTCGTACGTTATCTGGGACACCATGAACTCTTTATTCATACAGAATAACAGAATCGTGCGCAGGATTACACACTTTTAGGGCTGCCACTGTCAAACGTCGTAGTGACAAAGTAAATATTGTTTTAAATTTCAATGGTCACTTACATTAGAACAGTTTGATACGAACGGTATTGCTACCATGTAGGTACTTCATTATTTATGACGTTCCAATATTTCGGCACCATTGCAAGTCGCAAAACCTCGTAAATAATAAGTAGGTAGGTAGCAATCCCGTATCTATCTATTCTAATAATGACAGAAAGCGGTTTTAAAATGACAAAAACCTGTCCTTATGATATCAGGAAATATTTAAATGTTTTAATATTTCATACGCAACTAGATAGAAACATAGTTGAGACTCTCTAAGAGGCTGACTTTTAAATTTATTCGTAATTGTTTACATTTTTTTTAAATACGTTATTAATAATCAAGACAGGGTGCTTTCTACTGTTCCCCACCAACGTAACTAAAATGATCATATGAAACCCTCAGCACTATTTTCTAAGATATATTATGAATACCTTAAATCATAGAGTAATAAAACTACTCATTGATGGTAGCCCTGACTTACGTCAAGTTTCACACATGCTAGGCAGAACTAAACGCTATAAAGTTACGTATCCATGGCAAATGTTAGGTTTCCTTGTTGAGTAACCACCCTTAATCAGTCTTATGCAAATCGGTGGGCGCGAGGAATCTTTAACATCTCATTAGGATGGTCTTAGGTTTGCGTAAACTTTTGTTGTTCTTCGAAATGTGAAGGAAGTTTGCAATAAAAATAAAGATTTTCTAGGACTTTTGATTTCAGATTCTTACTGGATACCTATGAGCTCAGCTTTAATTTATAAATAATGATAAAAAACACACAAACTGGATAAAAATAAAGCTTATAAAAGAAAAAAATAATTTGGAGTCGGTGTATGATATCATTCAATTCTAGTTTATCAGTCATTGAAGTTACCTAGAGGCTTTACAATATTAGTTTCTTTCACGTTATAATTATTATGAGACAGGTAAGTTGACCAACGTTAACAATAAAAAAAATTGCACTCCGGGAGTGCCGGCAGAAGTGAAAACTTGAATATCAACGTTGTGCATTTTTGATTTTTTGGAATAGTTAGAGAATAATTTTGAATGAATTGCTCTTATTATCAATATAAAAGTACTATCATTTTTGTGATAGAATACAATAATAATAATAATAATAATAATAATAATAATAATAATAATAATAATAATAATAATAATAATAATAATAATAATAATAATGTATTTTTATAGAATACAATATTTATTTATTGCGCTATCGTACACAAACATTACAATTTATATTATATTAAATTACATTAAAAAGTTTATCTCTCAGAAAAATCAACTTACATCCATAATTTCGCCAACCGTCTTACGGTTTTTCGATCAGCCCACGTGTCCTGACGCGAGTTTCACATTTTTCCCCCATCCCACAAAAGTGCTCAACGCCGCTAAAGAAGTTTTCACTTCAAAAAAATGCGCCAGACAACTCACATGTCTTCTCGAAGTAAGGAATTTTCTTCCTTCCATGACGATTATGACGGGGGCGTTTTCCATGAATACTTAAAAACATTAAAATACATGACTTTGGAGCAAATGCTCATCACACAAACATTTGCCCCGCACGGGATTCGAACCTGCGACCGCAGGCATAGAGTCACTAGTCAGGAGCACTAGTGCCGTAATAATGTACTGACAATGCAAATAAGCTAGGTACTTATTCACTTACACAGTAAAAACCATCAGTTAGCTGTGTTGTAATGGTAATCACTTTATGTGAGCTGAATTGCTACTAATCTTAGATGCTTATCCATTGTCAGTTTTTTTGCGCAACTTCAAACGATGTTCCTTGATCCCTTTTTACTATTTTGCGTGTTGAATGGTTAAGGCTTCATTTCACCATCTAAGTTTGAGTACTTTATGTTAAATTAATGAATCTCTAGACCAGAATACTTGAGAAGATTATGATTTAAGTATGGGGCACACGAGCTTAGTGTTTTTTTGTTTGTAATTGTGTGCTTAGATCTAACCAGAAGCTGACCTACTTAATTATTACTTGCCAATGTTCAAAGTCCTAATGCTAATCTAATGTCTAATTTTAGTTGAGCTTTTTTACAATTCCGAGCTTCTGCAAATGTTCGGGTTCATCATTTTTGTTACGTTACCTATTCAATATTTTGCGAAATGCTTCCGATCCGCAAATTATTATCGTATTTACGACTTTAGGTATTCGGAGTAGGCTGTAGGATGTAATTCATTGTGATATTTTCCTAGAACAAACATATACGCGGATAAAGCCGCAGAAAACGCCTGTATATAATATAAGTAGACAGAACATTTTACGAGATATAATTGGAATAATGTACAGTTATCAATTTATATAAACAAATATTTTATTTTATCGTAAACCATTACTACAAGAACAACTTCCGTATCAGCCAGATAATGATCTAAACCATAGTTATTTTTGTTCCGTATTGATTTATGTATAGTGAAAGCGTTTGCTATTGCAGTTTTCACCTTTTCAGATGGAAGCTTAAGCGACTCCAATCTAAAGAAACCTTATTACAATAGGATTAGAGATGAAATTAGAATGTTTGCTATGTAAGTTTCAAATCGACATTACTTTAAGTATCTATTTCAAGAAACTTTGGTGTTTAACGATAAGACTATAAATATTTGTTTTGCTTTTCTAAATTCTTGATTTAACGTAGCTTTAAATCATCATCATCATTATCAGCCAAAGGACAGACGACCTTAGATAAAATAAAGATCTCGGGATCGCACTGGATGCAGACAGCATGCGACCGGTCATGGTGGAAAACCTTTGGAGGAGGACCTTTAGTTTATGTTTAGCAGATGACGACCTTTGGCTGTAGGTAAAAAAAAACGATGGCTTTATTTGGGAATCTTACCGCTTTCGGAGGAACTGACAGTTCGTTAACTTGACAACTAACGACTTAGGTATACCAATAAAAACAAAGAGCACTTAAAAAGAAAAGTTATTTGGCAGTTATATTTTTCAAAAAACAAATGTGGGATAGCATGATCTTGAAAGTGTTATGTTCGTAATTTCACTTTCACGTAAACTTAATCTATTTTGGAATAATCCGCAAATTTCCATTGTTTTACCAAGAAGTGTTTAAAAAAATATTTCACCAGCGGAAGCGCGCATAGTGAACAAAATGCACAGAGATGCGTGTGCGCTGACGCTTCTTTTTATGAATTTCATCCGCATGCCTGCGCGGAAACTGACCACATGCACTCGAGGACAAAATAATGGGTAGAAACTAGTTTCTGTGTTAGAGATAAATGACAAAACTGAAAATAAGACATCTATTCTTCTTATATATATATATAAAAGGAAGTCGTATTAGTTTCACTATTTATAACTCGAGAACGGCTAAACCTATTTGGCTGAAAATTGGTGGAGAGGTAGCGTAGAACCAGGACAAGGACATAGGATACATTTTCTCTTGTTCGACGTGGCCGGGGTAGGGGTGGGACGGGGCCGGGGCAAAATAATTTTGACAGGGACCGCTTAACTTTGAAAATTACATGGCTGGGCGGCACGGGGCCGGGGCAGGACGGGGCTTGGGGCGAAACAAAGTTCGCTGCGTACGCTAGTGTTGTATAAATATAAAAGCAAAATTCATGTTACTTACAATCTACACGTTCACGTTTTTTCGTTGTGTAAACATCCCACTGCTGGGCAAAGGCCTTGCTTCAAGTATGAGGTGGTATGAGCTATACCATACTCCACCACGCAGGCTTAGTGCATATTGATGGAGGAGTGTTTGCAAGGCAAGCGACCAACCTTGCCATGCAATGGATTGAAATATCATACATAATTGTTACAGCTTTGAACCCGTACTTTTTTTCAGACAGATGTATTTACAAATCCAGCAAGTAAAAAATTTACTGTAGATCTAACATTACTATTTTAGCATAGTTTTAGGCATTAAACTACTATTACTAGCGTAAGGAACTGACACAACGAACGAATCTCGTGATCCATGAATTGACGCTACTTGTCATCAACTCATACAAAAGATTTTATGTTCGAAGTTTTTAATTTCAAGGAATACGTCAGAAGCTTGTCGTCGTATTTGAGTCACTTTCATGCTTGGCACTATCTATACCTATACGTAGTAATAACAACTAACTGGTATTAGGCAATTCGTATGATCTAAACAATAGTTTAAACACAATATGTGATGTAATATTTAACAAATAAGATTGTTTGTTATCTGCTTGTCGTCATTTGATTATTGTTTTTCTTCAAACATTGATTGTTCGTACTTTTAAAATATTAGTTACGAGTCACCGACAAAGATTTACCAGATAGATAGAGCTTTAGACTGATCGAGAAACAAGTGCAAGCAGGACTGCACTGTGTTTAAGAATTTTATACATCAACATCATTATCAGCCAAAGGACGTCCATTGCTGAATAGGCCTTCCCCACAGTTTTCCAGAGCGACCGGTTGAGAGCGATCTGCGTCCAGTGTGATCCTGCGATCTTTACAAGGTCGTCCATCTATCTTGTCACTCTGCGCTTTTGGGCGAAAGGTCTCCAATCTAAAACTTTTCTGCCCCAACGGCCATCTGTTCTTCGCGCTATGTGCCCTGTCCACTGCCACTACATCTTACTGATTCGTAGGGATATGTCTGTTAGTTCTTCTACGCATCCCCTCGTTTTTGATTTCAATTCGATCTCGAAGAGAAACACCGAGCATAGCCCTCTCCATCGTTTGTTGTTTCATTTTGAGCTTCCTAATGATGCCCATAATAAGAGACCACGTATTGGATCTAAATGTATGTCATCACTGGTCTCACATACTGGATGAAGACTTTCGTCTTCGAGAACCTAACACAAAAATAAATAACTTCCACGTTGCCAGTTGTTTTGCCACGCAGTGTACGATTATCGTAATCTCGCTCGAGATTGGAGTCAACGCACTGGAAATGGATGCGGTTGCATGCTGCGCTACACTGCAGTGCAATGCAACACTGCACCAATCGGTGGCGAGTGTTAAGATCGTGAAAACTCTCGTGTATTCTTGTGGTGTGTCTTCCAGAGTACCCTGAGTCTCGAACACACACGGCACGGAAGAAATGGTTGTGAACTTGTGACATGCTAGTTTATTCGTATGCTAGCTAGCATTTTTTTTTTAATTTTTAATAATAATATCTTTTAATTACTTTACATCAATCCACAGTTCTTAAGACTAAGGAAGTAAACAATATTTATATATATTACGTACAGCCAATAAAGGATTTTCATTTTAATCATTTTAGAAATTGCTCATTTAAATTAATTACAGCGAATAGTTGTGAATGATAAAGATACAATAATAAGACGTACCTATATAAACGCGTATAACTCTTATTTACTACAATTATAGAACAAAAAAATGAAATAAATTTAGCACGAGACATTCTCAGAATAATAAGTAAATAGAGAAATATCAAAAGTTTTAAACATACAGTTATCATTTTATTTATAAACCTTTTACGTATAAAGATCAAGCCATCCACACATTAGCGTAATACATGCACCCACAACAACAATCAATCTTGTGTTATTAGTTTAGTTAGTAAAATACTGCTACTGAATACTACAAATCAAAACAAATTCATTTATTGTGAAATACATGTACACAATCTATTAAAAAGAAAGTCGTGTTAGTTACAATATTTAAATAAATAAATAAAATAAAATAAAATATTCTTTGGACATTCCCACACATCGCCATCTAGTCCCAAAGTAAGCTACTCAAAGCTTGTGTTATGGGTGCCATACAACGGATAAAATACTTAAATACTTTTTGTTTGTAAATACATACATGATATACATAGAAAACACCCAGACCAATACAAACAGACATGTTCATGCACACAAATGTTTGTATTGTGCGGGGATCGAACCCGCACCCGCTGCGTAGTAGGCGATTTCTCGACCACTACACCAGACGGGTCGTCAATTTATAACCCAAGAACAATTAATACAATCTGAAAATTGGTGAGGAGGAAGTTTAGAACCAAGAGAAGGACATAGAATACTTTTTCCTTGGATGAATTAACCACTCGATATGAAACGCAAGCGCGAATGTATGAAAACATCATTAGCCAATTTCTGCGGGGCGGGGGGAGTTTGTCGTGTCAATTTTTGACATTTAGTGCATAAAAGTGTCGATATTTTTTTATCGATATGTGTGGAACGAATGAATGAACGAATCTTTTGTTAAAAGACATATTTTTACCACCAAAACAATAAATTACATTATGGGCATGTAATGCACAAACCATCAAATGAACAATTGAAACTTAGAACGTCGTTTTATATGAACGGTCTGGCAAGTATCACTTAGTTAATGTGAACTTCCTAACAAGGCTTGAAACCGGTTCAAGATTTACCGGTATTATAACGGTTAAACCGGTTTTATCGTAAAATCCGTTCCAGAGCGGAACCAAATAAGAGCGATACTGTGAACCTCAATAAACCGGTTAATTCGAAGCCGCTCGCGACGATGGCAACGCGACTTGGTTTTAGACCAAATATTCTTTAAAAGAATTTAAACTAATTTTCAAATTCAGAAACAAACGTCAGATGCAATCACCGCTCTCAGATCTTAACGAAGTTCAGAGTGGTTGTCCTGCCTGAACGAAAAGTTGTATCGGTTAATGCAAAATACCCATATTTTTCAAAACCGGTTTAAAGGAACATAACCTTTTTCAAAAAGTTCCACCTGTATTTTCGTCAAACCAGTTCAAAAAAAAATACCGGTTTCCAAGCCCTGCTTACTAAGACATTTTAAAACAACCCGTAAGTACACAATATAGCCTTGCACCATTAAAATCATCCTATGGGATAATTAATCTAAAGCAGAAGATGTTTTGCGTTGGCATTCAATCACGCTTGGCGTAAAATAGATACCACATATTCGGTGATGTTTTGTGGGGATCGATTTTGCCTCTCTTCGGACTGCTTCTACTTTATTTTCCTTAATGGATCTACAGGAAACCTGACATAATATTATAAAGATGTATTGTCAAATATAAAGATTAAAATTTGAAACTGAACTGTTGTATTTTTAAGATTACCTTGATCTACTCTCGAGTGAAACATTTTACAGATTTATTATTTTATTTTAAAATAATTTATATTAAAAATTTAATAAATGTTTATCGATATGACTTATCGACAATTGTCAAGCACAATCAAAATGAAACTGACAAGAGAACGAATGATAAACATACGACAATCCTACCGTATAAAGTATATGTTATCTTGTTGATTTTGTAGTAACTGACCACCACTTTTTTAAATGGCAAACTTTACTTTTCTCTTGGAAAACACATTTCATTATTTGCATGAAAAATAAAAGCTTTTTTGGGATAAAAGGTTACTTACGGATGAAAATAAATATTTTTTGTCTTGCCGCTATAATTTTTACACAAAAATAAGCCACTTTTACCATTTTTTTCCGTCAATGTTTCTCACTGAGCTCTATCACCGTACTGACAAGACGTCACCTGCAAGTGAGGCCAAAAAGCCCGCTTCGTGGCTAAGGGGGCACAAACGAAATTGCCCGTCATTGCACGTCCAGTGGTTTATTCGTCCAAGACTTTTTCGCGTTCGTCAAAGAAACTTCAATTAAATTTTGAGGTTAGTCAATTAATGTCAAGATAGCTTAAAATATTCGACGGTCAAAGAAAAACTGACTTTCATGTAGTAACTACGAGTCAACTACCATAATTCACCTACATTTGATTAATTTATCACTTTCATCTAATAAAGATGTAAGCAAAGATAAGTACCAATTAAAATACGAGTTTAAACCTTAATCAACGTTTACCCAGTTTTGACCATCAATTATGCAAATTAATAAACACTTGTTTGAACTACTTAAATATTCGGTTAACTTTTTATAGGCAGTAAAAAAAGTGGCAAAGGCGATGTATTTATTCTGCCAATAACCGGCAAATGACATGCGCGGTTGCGTATCTCGGCCGTTCGTTGCGTGAAACGGAACGCTTCATATGAGAACATACTTGTTTGCGGTTCGTTTTACGTAATTTAGGTGATATTGAAATACCTAATAGCCATATTGTTTTATGCTTTTAATGTTGCAAGGAGGAAGAAATATTATATATGTTACAGTTAAAACCCATTTTTCGTTAGAACTCGTTTTCCCCAGTTAAAATTAGTTATTACTTAATGCCTTTTTTAAAACTAGAAATAATCAGTTAAAACTAGAATTTACCACTGAAATATTTGATTTTCAGATAGAACTAGTAGTCACATCGAGCTATAGTTAAAACTAGCGCTGGAAAAACTGATTTGGGATTGAAAACAAGATATAAGTTTTAAAAATATTCATTGAAAAGATCTAAGATACTGGGGAACATTTTGGAGAAATTGATTTAAATTTAGTTGCCAAGATGACAATATTAATAATAAGTAGGTAAATAAAATAATCAAATAAATTAACAGAACACAACCATAAAATTTTAAAAAGCTAATAACTTGCTTAAAAACTCCTCTTTCCATCGCGACCCCTCATTTAAGTTTGCCATTGCTTAGGCTATTCTATCGGAATAAAAACAAAGCGGGATTGACAGAAGCAAGCGCATAGCGCGCGGGCTGCGCCTTTCCCCCGCACTTGTTGAATCAGGTTACATCTCGCTACCAATCGGAATAAAGTACGATGATTTCGGGACCAATCGGAATAAAATACGATGAACAGGTGATGCTTCGCAGCTAATCAGAATAAGGTATGATGAACTCTAACCTCAGTCGGAACAGTTTTAACTGACTCGCTTCGGAAAAACGCGTTTTGTCTTGCAGAAACTAGTTTTAACTGATATTTGATTCAGATATTAGTCAATTTTAGTATTAACAAAGGCATTAAATAAAAACTATTTCTAACTAGAAAAAACGCGTTCTAACTACTAACTAGTTTTTACTGTAACATATATACTCTGTCACAACGTTGGTCATGATTTTTCATGTGTAAATATATACCTAATCTATACGAATAATATACAGGTGAAGAGTTTGTTTGTTTGAACGCGCTAATCTCAGTAACTACTAGATGATATAAAGTATTACTAGCTGACCCGGCAAACGTTGGTTTGCATATTATATCAGGATTAAACTTTAATATTAAAAATAAATGTTTATTTTTATAAAATAAATTTTAGATTTGCCATAAGCTAAGGGAAATTTTAATCGAAGTACAGTTAAAAACACTAATTGATCAGTTATCGAACGGGATGAAAAATGTTTAAATTACTAAAATGACTATAAAAAAATAGGGGTTGGTGATAAATAAGTAAAAATTTAGGGTTATATGTATTTTTAATGCCACATTTAAAAAAAATAAAAACAAAATTTCGTCTAAAAATTAAAAAGATTTTTTAAGGATGAACAACCTTTATCACTTAGGGGTATGAAAAATAGTTAGTAGCCGATTCTCAGACATACTAAATACGCATATAAAATTTGGTAAGAATCGGTAAAGCCGTTTCAGAGGAGTACGGTAACTAACATTGTGACATGGAAATTTATATATTAGATTTAGTTTTTGAAGTTTTGTCAACTAGTCTATCAGACTTCATCACCAAAGAGTGATTTTGATTGAACCAAGATGGGAAAAAGGAACAATAATCTGCACCGCTAAAACAAGTTTCAAAAGTACCTACTCAACAACCGATGGAAAGTGTAGCAGTGACAGTTCTTACGTTACATTGCACAAGCCTGCGGTGGAAGTCTCGACCAGTTTTACCTATAGATACCGGCGGAAATATGGAAAATTTCAGTTGCAATTTTCCAAACACTTTTTTACGTCGTCGCTAGAGAGTTAAACTGCCGTAAACTCATAGTGACGTACAGATGGCGCTGCGTAAACGTTGAGATAAAATCCATGTTTTTCAGAAGAACTTGGGATTTAAAATTAAAACAGTTCCAAATATTTTTTACATATTTAAACCCATGAAAACAAAAAAATTGTCTCAGCTTTTACCAAGCGCCAATTGGTGTTCGACATGTGAAACTGGTCGAGACTTCTACCACTGTTATGCTATTATCTGTGTTACCGATGGTATACAGTTACAGAGCACCCATTCATTGAGTCCGATAGATGACCCTTCCGACAACACGACATGCGATCGGAAGCAGACAAAACAAACAAACCAAGACTAAGGTTACCTACTAAAGTCCGTTTTTGTTTGCTTGTCAAATAATGTAAACAATCTTTATATAACTTTAAAAATAATACCAGTGAATACAATTCATTCACAATTTCAATTATGAAGATATCAGTGTTAAACGATGATTTACTTATGTAGTCGGTGATATTTGTGTTTATTTCATTTTAAAACTAGCGGACCCAGCGAACTTTGTTTCGCCCCCATCTTCGTCCGGCCCAGCCACGTAATTAAAGAAAAATGTTAAGGGTGGACAACCTTTATCACTAAGGGGTATGAAAAATAGGTATTGGCTGATTCTCAGACCTATTCAATATGCTCACAAAAAACATGAGAATCTGTCAAGCCGTTTCGGAGGAGTACGGGAACGAACATTGTGACACGAGAATTTTATATATTAGATGAATTACTCATATGGAGGCCTTGTCAGGGGAACTAAGTTCAGCTGCTTTTGCTGTAAGATTAGACGTTTGACTGATGTAGAAACTTTTAATATTGACATATTTGACTTTTGAAAAAAATCCTCATTGAGTCAATAAGTCGACTCTCAAGAGCTCTTAAGAAGCGAAGACTAACCGCAGACCAGCGAAAGTCATGCTGATGTTTGGTTTGGACCTAAGTATTGTTATTGTCAAACAAATAGAAATAGTTAAGTGTTGAGACGTCAAAGAGAAAGTTCTTGTGTGAACACTTGTAAGTACGCAGAAGCGTCTTAATGAGATAAAGATCTTCTGAATGCCAGAAGCTATTAGCGTTCCGAATTGTCAGTGGAATGTTTGTTATTTACTTTCGGTGTAGTTGGGAAACGGTGGGTTACAGTTGGGTGGCATTACCAATCAGTCATACCTTTAGGCTTTGAAGAAATTAGGTAATACGGACATGCGAAAAACTCTATCTGTTTAATCAACCGAATTTTAATATATCAAAATGATTGGTCACGGCATCATGCGTGAACGACTGGACCAATTTCATTTATTATTTTATTGTTGTGTTTTTTATTGTCTGGCAAATGGTCTTATGAAAGAGTAAAAAAAAATGCAGGTGAACAGATTTTCAGGATTTATAGTTTGTCAGATTCATCACTGTCCGGAGTAAGGTAATAATTATTAAAATTACGGGGTCCGCTAGTTTATAGTATATGTATACAGGGTGTTGTTTTGGTCAGCGACGAGCGACTCAGGGGTGGCTGTACAAACGATACTGATGCCAAAAAAAATATAAAATATATATATATTTTTTGAAACGGAAAAAACCCAAAAAAAACATATTTTTATGTGGTACAGCAATCGAGTTAAAATTACCAACAACAGGTAGCCTCTTCGAAGCTTACTAGCTACGCCGTAGTATTTCGTAGATAAGCGCTAGCTACGCGCTAGGGTGCGAGTTTTCCCATTAGTTTTGTAATTTTTTGAATGTTATGAAGAGGTTTCCTTGTATAAAACTTGCTCAGAATTAAAAGCATACTTTTTTTAGAATAAGTATAACTTATATTATCATCCCTGAGTTGGATGTCACTGACCAAAACAACACCCTGTATATAAAATGTGTTCACGTGTGTGTTTTTCTTGGGTCACGAAATCACGCGTAAATAGCAGAGGGATATCGAAATAGGACACCGTTATACGGGTTTACATTTCGCAAATTTATTAAATTTTATCCCGACGCTTCGAACACTTTACAGCGTTCGTGCTCACGGGTAGACTAGGAATTTATTTGTCATTTACAGAGTTTTTAAAAACTATACTATAGTAGAGGAATAGTTCAAAGCCTTAGAGCCAAGTGTAGAATCCCATATGGAGTTAAGTGTACCTTTCAAACAAATTTTGGATGTGCAATAAGGTATAAGCAAGTAAATAAATAAAGTATATAATTTTAGGTTCAGTTTTAAGAACCAGAGCTGAGACATTATAGTTGGAACGTCTCAAGCTTTACTTTCACTTGACATCAAAGAAACAATGGGCCGTCCGTCTGTCTGTAATTGAGAAGTGTACAGTCGCCAACATCTCATACTACACATATTTCATGCAAAATGGCTCTTAACACAACTGAATAAAGTAGTCCTTGTTGTTGTCAGTACCATTGGCAGCATTCTGAGAAACTAATGAAACGTGAGAAAGGGCTTAACCATTCATGAAGTAGTATTCCATTTTTAACCGACTTCAAAAAAGGAGGAGGTTATCAATCCGACTGTATGTTTTTTTTTATTTTTTTTTGTATGTATGTTACCTCATATCTCAGTCGTTTGTCGACCGAATCGAAAATTTTTTTCACCTACTTAGAGGGTGTACCTTCTAGTTGGTCCCATTTTTTCTATTTTGGGATCTAATGATGGGATCTTGGTGTAATCGTAATCGAGGGAAACCCTCAAATTTTAAAGGCACATATAGTGTTTCTTTACTAGAATCTTAATGTTGACGTGTTGTTACGTCTGATAGTCAACATCTTGTGGGGTTGAGCTGATGGTGGAACTCCTTAACGCTTAGGAGTTCAGTAATTATAATGACGGAACTTATGAGAGGTAATTTGTAGCTTCTTAAAAAATAGGATCATAAGGTGCAAATCCCCCCCCCCCCTCCTTTGTAATCACTAAAAATGAAGAAATAAAATAAACTTTTAAAAAAAGTAAAAACCGACTTCAAAACCAAAATGCACTAAAAAGTCTTAAATAAACTCTTCACCATTGAAAGGAAAGGAATCCGTTTTAGGCAAACAATTTCTTTTTGGAGTCGGTGCTGTGATAGTTGATGCTTGATGGTCAAAGTGATGGCACCGACTCCAAAAAGTTTATTTTTTAAATACCGGATTGAGAGAATTGCTATGTATGTGATGGATAGTCATCATCATCATCATCATAATCAGCCAAAGGACGTCCACTGCTGAACATAGGCCTCCCCCACGGCTTTCCACAGCGACCGATCACTAGCGGTCTGCATCCAGTTTGATCCTGCGATCTTTTTAAGGTCGTCTGTCCATCTTGTTGGTGGACGTCCTACGCTGCGTCTTTGGTCGAAGGGTCTCCAATCTAGAACTTTCCTGCCCCAACGGCCATCAGTTCTTCGCGCTATGTGCCCTGCCCACTGCCACTTAAGCTTACTGATTCTCAAGGCTATGTCCGTTACCTTGGTTCTTCTACGTATCTCTTCGTTTCTGATTCGATCTCGTAGAGAAACACCGAGCATAGCCCGCTCCATCGCTCGTTGTGTAATTTTGAGCTTCATTATAAGGCCCATAGTAAGAGACCACGTTTCGGATCCGTATGTCATCACTGGTAACACACACTGATTGAAGACTTTCGTCTTCAGACACTGAGGTAATTGAGACGAGAAGACGCTCTTGCGCAGTTTCCCGAACGCTGCCCAGCCGAGTTGGATTCGTCGATTGACCTCTTTCTCGAAGTTGGACCTACCCAATTGGATCACTTGTCCCAGGTAGACGTACTCGTCGACAACTTCGAGAGTTGAGTTCCCAATGGATACTGGAGTGGGTACAACAAGGGAACTCGACATAATTTTCGTCTTCTCCATGTTCATTTTAAGACCCACTTGTTGGGATACTCGGTCGAGGTCTTCGAGCATAGTGCCTAGATCATCCAGCGTCTTTGCCACAACGACTATATCATCGGCAAACCGAAGGTGTGTTATGTATTCGCCATTGACGGAGATGCCGAATCCTTCCCATTCCAGGAGCTTGAAGGCGTCTTCCAATGCCGCTGTAAACAGTTTCGGAGATATAACATCGCCCTGTCTTACACCTCTTCGCAATGGAATCGCCCTCGTATTCTGTTCCTGTACTCGGACCGACATGGTGGCGTTGTTATATAGACACTTTAACACCTCTATATACCTATAGTCTATGTGACACCGCTGAAGGGACCGAAGCACCGCCCAAGTTTCGATCGAATCAAAGGCCTTCTCATAGTCCACAAAAGCTAAACATAGAGGCATATTATACTCCTCGGACTTCTGTATAATTTGCCTTAGCGTATGAATGTGGTCTATGGTACTGTAGCCTTTTCGGAATCCGGCTTGTTCGGGAGGCTGGAAGTCATCAAACCTACGTGCGAGACGATTCGTGATGACCCTTGAGAACAGCTTGTAGACATGGCTCAGGAGTGAGATGGGTCTATAGTTCTTCAATAAGGTTTTGTCTCCTTTTTTGAAAAACAACACCACCACACTCCTGTTCCATGCCTCAGGCGTGATGCCCTCTAGCAGAACGGAATTAAAGAGTCTCTGAAGGACTTTAAGTACCGGTGTTCCACCCGCTTTCAGGAGCTCTGCTGTGATTCCGTCCTCGCCAGGTGCCTTATTTATGCCTTATTTATGCCTTATTTATGGATAGTCATCGGTAGGATTTTTTAAGACTTCTATGTCTTTATGTAATTACGGTATAAAGATGCGTTATCATGTAATGTATTGTCAGCAGTTTTCTTAAACAATCCAAAAAGCCTATGAAATTACATACCTTCACCAACACAGGCCCAGGTGACAAAATACTCGCATTTATTATAAATGTGATTACTTTTTGTTTTTGATCCAAGTTTAAGCAATCAAAGACGTTGTTTCGTTTGAAAATCAAAGACAAATCACATTTATAACTAAATATGTTAAAATACACATTACACACTACATATTTATAAACCAACCCACTGTTTTAATAAGCCAACCTCTTTACATTTCTGAGGTAGGCAGCTATTAGCTAATTAAAATTAAATAGGGTTTAAAAAGTTCTGTAGTACTGTAACAATCCAACCAAAGCATCAACAAACCTGATATGTATTAACATGTAATAATAAGATTTGTCAATGATTAAGTGTATCAGCAGTATTAATTAGCCATTTATAAAATTTTAATGTTTTCGCTTCAGATCTGATTAAATACTTTCTCGATAATCGGTCATTCATTGGAACGATTTCATTAGTTCGCTTCCCTATTTGAGTCATACTGACAAGTGTCAAAACAGGCTTATTAGATCTCAAGGACTTTAATTACGTAACCTGAAACAATAGGAAATTGCATCATGATAAAGTAACTTACTACAAGTGATTTAATGCCAGGGATTGATCAATAAATTATAACGTTAATGTCACTTGACTGGTAGCTTTAATTCAAGTTTGAAAACTGTGACCGTTTGATAAAAGAAAGGGTCCGAATACTACCTTGTAAGTAGTAAGTAATAAAGTTTATAATAAGACTTGGACTTTGGAATTCTCTCCCCAATGAAATCAGAATGTCCCCCAAAAAATTTACTTTTAAAAAGTCTTACCACCTACTATCTTAACCTTGGTTTTCTTCAGAATTAACAACCATTTTCTTTTATTTGTGTTTTTGGAATTCATCAATATCATCACCTTTATTATTCATAATTTTGTATTTATTAAGTATATGTATTCTATGTATGTTTATTAGTCTTTTGGTTATGAATCCTTTTATATATTTGTGTAATATTAGTATGTATGTTTATGTTAGTGCATTTTACTTTTTTTTTGGTACCACTCTTCTCACTTATTATTAATATTCCGCCACTGATTAAACTCTCTCCATTACCAGGTAGTTGACTGGTAGAGACTGCCATTAGGCATTAAGTCTGCCAATTGTACAACTAAATAAATAATAAATAAAAATCGCTTCCTTAGATTACACAATGCGAGTTTTAGTAGCGATGCAGTCGGTTAGCATCGATGCAGTCGTAAAATGTCAATCTTAACACACTGCGCTACTTTAAGCATCGATACAGTCGCGATGCAGAAGCTGAAAATTGACAAATTATGTACTGAATTTTGGTGACTCCATCGATACTAACGCGCGATTGCATTGATGCCAAACTAAATCTGTTCATTGTGTGAGTCGGGATGCTAAAACGCGTTTTCAAAACGCGCGACTGCATCGGTGCTAAAAGTCGCAGTGTGTAAGGGGTCTTAGTTTTTATAGATTGCACTTGATAAATTTTGCAGTAGGCGAATCACTTTATCAATGTTTTCTATTATTTATTCGTTTAAGGTACAGTCTGTAAGTGAAATTGAACTCAACCTCTCATTTAACGTATTTATTTAAAAACTCCATTGAATCTGTATGAAAGGGACGTAGCATCATGGGATCAGTTCAATCCTAAGAGCATTTTCTGAGTCGCCTAACTTCAATAATACAATTTAGATTTGACGGTTCAAGTTAAGCTCTTTCATATGCGATTAAAACTAATAACTAATATTTTTTAGTCAATGAGTGTGTTGTTATTACCTTGTAGTTTCAATTTTAACGTAATGTAACACCAATTTCAGGCGTTATGTTAAAAAAACTATAATTACCTCAAATACACCTTCACACGCTATTAAACTTAACAGCTGAGCTAAATACCAGTTAGACTCCTGTTTACAGCTGTTCTAGACCCGTTTACCTGCAACAAAGAAATTAGCAATCAATTAACTTGTACTGACCGAGCATCGAACCGGAACGCGTGTGAGCGCAACCACTGAGCCATGCATCGCGTGCTATCAACCGATGACCTGGTGGTGCGGCTTACATAATTACATAATTTGTGTTAAGGGGCTCCCCGGATTTGTAACGCGCACACTAGCGCCACTTTAGTAGAAAAATCATAATCATAACTCGTTAAATAAAAGACTAATCGAAAATCTGATTGATGCGATTGTAGCTCTGATTATGTGGCTTAGATACAATGTTGAAGTTCAATAAAACAGACTTATCTGCAGTTACAGTTAGAAAAATGGCCAAAAGTGGCCATATTTAGCAGTTTTTCTAACTCTAACTACAGTAAACTACTTTAGAAACAATTTAAACGTACTCAATAAACTATAGAACCTGTACTACAATCGTGTCTACCAGATTTTTGATTGGTCTTTTTTTTATAAACTTTTTCCCTTATAAACTTTCTAACCCTTTCATCTGATTTGGGGAAGATTTCTGGGATCATAACGATCTTATGTAGGTCCCCATGGTTTATTATATTTTTATTGACGACCTCCCTGGTCGAGTGGCTAGCACGCCGGTTTCAAGCGTCGTGAGGTTCCGGGTTCGATTCCCGGTTGGGTCAATGTAGAAAACGATCTTTTCTATATTGTCTCGGGTCTGAGTGTTGTGGTACCACCGTTGTGTCTGATTTTCATAACACAAGTGCATTGGCTACTTATTTTGGATCAGAGCAATGTATGTGATGGTGTCAAATATTTATTTAAAATTCATTAAAATGATATCAGCCATTTTACAATACAAACGTGACAATTCACTTAAATTTTACATATCCAAGATACAGGATGTCACTAATCAATATACCTGTACAACTCAGAGGTGGAAACAACCTAGATTTTCTTTTCAATGAACTCTAACACAGCATACCGTCTCAAATAAGTTGTAGTATTTTTTAGGCTCCTTCAAACCAACCCACACAAACCCAGAGAAACCCTTAAAAAACCAAAAAATAAACAAAAAATAAAAAATAAAGTGTTATAATTTTTAAAAACTTACAAAAGGCAAACCGTTGATGTAAGTTACTTAGGAAACTTCTCATAATCATCAGTAATTAATCAAAACTTAAATAGCTTTCCGTCGATTAATAACATGAAATTCAATTAACAGATAGCACGAGTGACCCTAGTTCATAAATCTAATATTAATTAATTTACACCACTTTTCCTTTCGCATCAGAAGAAAGTTATGGCGGAACTAAATTGTTACTTCCATGTAAGTTGATTTTAAGTTGGTTTCCGTCCGTTCATTAAGTAAAGGGCCTACAAAAATAGGTTATCCGGTCAAAAGTTAATTATATGTTTCGAGTTTCTGTCATCAAATACCTAAAAAAACATTTTTAGTGGTGAAAACAAATGGCAAACTGGATTATATCGCCTAAAGACTTCCTTTATAAAAGCTATCCAACAAATAAATATTTTTTTTCAAATCGATCCAGTAGATCTTGAGATTAGCGCTTTTAAACAAACAAACAAACAAACTCTTCAGATTTATAATATTAGTATAGATTTGGGTTATTTTAAGCAGCGGTATTAAAAACATAAGCTTAAACTTATTTATGTTTAAAATAAATTACAGATATTTTCCGCATTTTTTTTTAAACCTATACGACAACTTTCGGACACCTTTGTAGTTCTAGTAATATTCACGTAAACTTCAGAGTCATTTGGGAAGGAAACTCAAGACTTTTCCTGTAGCCAGTAAATAAATATTCGCTAAAATAACTTTTCTTAACCCAAGACTTACCAACTAGTTTAATTTCCGAAAACCAGTTACCATATAGTAAGAAAACTAGTTCACTTTTGCCGAGTTTCACCATGTGTGATATAAAATCATGTAAATTGCAAAAGCGGGAACTAAGAGAGAACCCATAGACTCGTTTTATACTTTTCCGGTAAGTATTACACTTGCGAGCAGTGAATTCGGGCCAGTTACAAAATTGGTCTAATTTTGAATGTGGCAATCAGCTTTCGACAATCTTAATAATTAAGTTATTATTTACTCTTATCTAGGAATATAAGACGTTCATAATTATATCGTAGAACTATACGTCAAGTAGGTATTGTGGTATTATTCAGAAACCACCTCTTAGTAATCAACTCTTAAATAAAGAAAAATGAAAACAAACAGGAGAGAGTATTTCCAAAGACAAACAAACAGCTTATTAAGTATGGGTAAATTATTAAAATGACCATGAATTTAGGTGCTCAAATGTCTTTAATAACATACATCAAATCATTTTTGATTGTATCTTGATTGCAAGTAAAGTATCAGACTGTAAAGTTGTTTTAGCGACAATAGGGTTCAATTCACAGTAACCAAATATAATGATATCCTCAGCTTAGGCGAACCATAATCAACGTTAGTTACCTAGTATAAGGTTGATATTGCAATACCAGCAATCTGTTCTAATTGATCTGATACCATTAGAATTTGGTCTTTATGTACTCGTAAGCAAATGTCTAAAAAGTCAGTATGTCGGTTCAGTAAACTGTAATTGCTCTTGAAAGCAAGTAGAGCGTTATATAATCAGCGAGTGTATTGTTGTATGTGTACATATAAAAACCAACATTTTTTATTTTTATTTATCGTCTGTCACATTAATTTTGTTAGAAATGGAATTACATGACTTTTGTAACATGACTATGCTAGCACGTAATAAAATATTTAAGTAACTAATGTTCATATTTTATGTTTTATTTATTTCAATTAATCACACTTGTAGCGAACAGTCTAAAACCAAATCACAATACAAGGTTAAACATAAGTCATATGACTGAGTATTTTCACTAAAACTATAATTTAGAGAATCAAGACCAAATAATTTAGGAATTAGAATACAATGGCTACATTACAAAATCCGAAAACATCTTTGGATTATATTTAGTATTAAATTGGATCCTCACTTTAGAAAATACACCACACCTATTTACATAATAATATTTTTATCGATATCATAACTTTTTAAATACAGGAAACCAATGAGCCTGCATAAAGTGCCTAATATGGTCCAAATTTGTGTGTCGCTAACATATGTAATGTAATGATATTATCATAATTAATGATTACAATTTCCTTATTTCTTCTTTTAAAACTTGCCTTAACCATTCTCTAAATGAAAGTAAATTGATAAGACTATTACCGACTTCAGAAAAGGAGGTAATTAATACGACCTGTTTGTATATGATATAGTAAATCGTTCGTCGTCGTGAATTGGATAAAATTTAAGTATGTTCATAGGAAGCCTTAAAAGGCAACACGTGTGCAAAATTTCGTAAGTGTAAGTATGTTTGTTTTAGAATTTCTCAAAAACGAGAAGTCGTAGCGAGATGATTCTTTATTGGATTGTTTTATATTTTTTCATTTCTTTTTACTTTAATTTTTTCTTGTGAGTTTGTAAATTAACTTTCTTGTTAATACCAGCTGTGGTATTGACAAGAAAGTCGTTAAAACAAACAAACTCTTCAGTTTTATAATATCACTAAAGATATGCTGATATCTATACAAATATTATAAAGGTGAAGTGTTTGTTTATTTGAATGCGCTAATCTCAGGAATTACTGGTCTGATTAAAAAAAAAAGTGTTGGATAGCTTATTTATGTGGGAAGGCTTAATTAAGGCTATAAAACATCACGCTGCGACAGAGAGGAAGGTAGCAAACTCAAAAAACTAGTATTTTTTTGATAAGTCATGAATTCCGAATTTGTTTTTCATCAGTGTAACCGCACCTTGACAAGTAAATACCGCATTAAGTGTAACATGCGTTCTATTCAGAAATGTAGTGAAAAGACAGGAAGAGTGGTCAGTCCAGTTTGGTTATAACTGGATGAAACTGGTTCTAATTGGATCGGACTGGTCTTCAATGTTTTTGGATGCCCGGAGCGTTGTTGTCTTTATAACGTGACGTAATAAATTATGGTGGGCTTGGAATGTTCTTTATACAGTGTGTATTTATTTTTCCAAAGAGCAAGGTTCGCTAAAATAAATAAATCGGACTCCAATCACAATCTTTGCTCTGATTCCAAACTAAGTAGCTAATTGCACTTGTGTTATGAAAATCAGACACAACGGTGGTACCACAACACCCAGACCCGAGACTATATAGTTTTTTTATTTATCCCGACCGAGAATCGAACCCGGGACCTCATAGCGGCGACGCTTTGAAACCAGCGTCCTTAGCCACTACATCACGGAGGTCGTCATAGAGGATAAAATCTGACGTCCGTAGTTTTTTTTCGTGCTACTAATGGTATCTAATGTCAAACTGGGCTTTTACAAACTATCTCACAACTCGCGTTTATAGTTTTATTATTTGCTTTTTTCTGACAAGCATGGTGCTGTGGTTCTAATTTTTTTTAACTGTTTATTTATACCACACACCAGTATTCTGAGCCTAAGACTAATCTTAGTACAAGATCACACCCAGATCGTATTAGGGTAAACCACTATCATTGGCGGATAACACTTTTACCGGAAAGAGAGTGGATTACTAAATATGTGTGTTTGTATGTCTGACCGTCTGGTAGCAGGGATGTCAAGTAAATGAGCGTTGAAGGGCCAATATAAAATATAACATTTTGTATGAAATGTTAAAAACATTTTGTATGAAATGTGATCGAAGCGCCGTGCTGGCAGCTTTTTGGTAGTGAACCTACGGCGGTCGTGTTTGGATTGATGACCATTTGGACCCTATAAGTGACAATACACGAGTATCTCCGTGCCTCGGAAGGCACGTTAAGCAGTTGGTCCCTATGGGTGGTTTGATGACATCTGACAGCGAGGTTGGTTGCAAACACCCCACCCGCAAACCTTCGTGGTTTTTGTTAATGTCTATTAAAATATTATAATCATTTTAGGTTTTAAAATGCTAAATAATTTAAGAAAAAAACCGCAGACATTGCCTTATACTTGAGATAAGGACTTGGCTCCCCACTGCGGATTTGTTTATACGCTAACGTTACTTTATTTATAATAAATGTGCAAAATGCCATTTTTTGTTTGTATTACAGGGTACACCCTGTTTATATTTCTGATGATCAGTTGTTTTGTCAATGCCTTATTAGATAACACTAAGGAAGAAGTGATACATTATTTTTTAAGCAATTGGCTGACACGGTTGACAACCATAAGAACCGGTTATCTCGCTCCGTTGCCTCTACAAAGAAGGAGATGGTGTGTGTTTTACTTTCTAAGGAAGTTATATTTGGTCTGTTTATGTCATAGTTGTAAGTGATATTTATTTTTAGCTACCTTTAGTAAATGTGGTTTGTGTTGACATGATAAGGAATGATGTTATTGATTTTCCAGTTAACTTCATATGTAACGAAAGCTGGACAGATTTCGATGGAATTCTACATTCATACTCAAAGTTGTTTTAGCTATTGATAAAGAATATACACTTGCAATTCAAAACTGGTAACAATTACACACCAAAGAGATGGGTGTTTTATATTTTATAGTACCCGCGAACCTACCATGTTTTTTCTAAGAAATAGCTATTAGAGGCGTACACTTTATTTTAAGAGTTTCATAAAAAGTAGGGACCGCAGTCTTGGAGTAAGAAAATATATAAATAAAACCTTTCATTTTTTACCCGACTACAGGAAAGAAAGTGATTTTTTTCAATGAAAATGCTTCGAGCCATATACGGTACCGATTCCGTGGCGGGCATTACCAGTTTCGGTCGAAAGTGAAAACGACCGCGCCCAGCCAGTTCGCTAAAAAGCGAACTTTAAATATTACTGCCACCAGACTAGAGAAATTATGGCTGTTACGAAATACTTGCGAATCCTGCGAATACAAAATTGGTATTTTTATTATTGAATAACTTTCCTCTCCCTTATATCTCTAAGATATTAACCGAAATTCCTGAATGATTACTCGTAAATGGCGGATTGTATTTTAAATCTGATAGAGTTTGAATGCTAAGATACTTATTATAACGAGTGTTAGGCCCACTTGCGCACGGTGATTTAACCCAGGATTACGCTAACCCTGGATTAAATTATCATTCTATCTCGGTCAGTTTATTTGACGTTGATAGAGACAGAATGACGATTTAATCCAGGATTAGCGTAATCCTGGGTTAAACTATCCTGCGCAATTCCACCTTAGTGAAATAAATTACTTTAAGCTAATAGGTTTGCGACAGATAATTTAATGTAATTAGTAATGATTTTTAGCAATTATTTTTATCTAATATCTTTACTAATATTATAAAGCTAAAAAGTTTGTTTGACCGCGCTAATCTCAGGAACTATTAGATCGATTTGAAAAATATTTTTTTTGTTTGATAGCTTATTTATTGGATAAGCTTTTATCTATAAAAAGGTGAAAGCGAACTTAAAACACGCGGACGAAGTCGCGGGGGACCAATAGGAAAATAATAATTATATTCAATAAATCGTTACAAAATTGCATTTACTACACGTAATTTGTAACTGAAAGATTTCATAATTAAAAGTAACACTATTGAAATAATAATAGAAGTAAAATATAGAAGATAAGGTTAGATCAATATGAAGATTTCATGTTTGTTGAAACTTTTCAAATAGTGACAGATATCCACTCTCAAAATTAAAGAATAAAAAAACTCATGCACCGTGACGTGACTCCTTATATGTATTTTGTAGGGTTTGAAAGAAATTTGTATCACATTTCGCGAACTTTCTCTGTAATGACTGTGTGAGACCTCCCCCCTTCCGTTTCAAGTTTAGGATCCAGTATCAAATTAACTTTTCGAGTTATGTAAGCTTTCGATAAATTGGTCGGTATTAACTTGATTTTTAAGTTACGTGTTAGTAATTGAGCTTAAAGCTACATTTATGTAGTGTGAGTGTGATGTAATGGTAAGTAAAAATGAAATGTAGAAGCATTTAGTCCGGATTCATGTAGAAAAGTATTTTGCAAGCCACCGCTAAATAATCTTTATGTTCAAGGAATTAAAACTTATTTTCATTTGCCTATGCACTTAAAAAGTAATATTATTAAACACCAATCACATACATTACTCTGATCCCTAAGTAAGTAAGCTAATGCACTTGTGTTATGGAAATCGGATACAACGGTGGTAGTACCACAGCACCCAGACCCGAAACAATATAGAAAAATTGGATTTCTATATTGACCCGACCGGGAATCGAACCCGGACCTCTTAAAACATAAATTCCACTAGTGAAAAGCAACTGTGTCAGACAAGGATTCAGACCCTGTGTATAACGCTATCCTGGCCTACACCACTCGGCCCATTGGCAAGCCTGTTGAATTTTCCAAGTGCTTTCTTTAACGAGTAGACTTTATTATAGCATTTATGCACCCAGAATTATTGTATACAACAACGATCAATGTCTATTGCACGAAATGAGTTTTATTGTAGAACACAGGAATATTTTTAAATGCTATGGTAAACAAAAAGTTATTATAAAGTTAGGCTGTAGCTTGAAGCCTCACCTCAAGTACTTCGAAGCGTGTGCGAAGGAACTCCATGAGCTCATTTTTCGTTCGTCTAGGCGTACCGCGGAATACAATTCTTACCTTGGATGTCCAGCTGTTAAGAACTAAGCGCTTCTCATCAACATTTATAACGCACACAGCAAAGGAGTGGAACTCGCTGCCCGCGTCGGTGTTTCCTAGTGATTACAATCCGAATCTTTTCAAAGTGAGAGTGAACAGGCTTCTTCTGGGTGAGCTCATTCCATCTTCGTCTTCGTCGCACTTGGCTTGGTCTGGATTCAAGAGCAAACCCATACTAAAAAAAGAGGCGGTATTATGATTCATCACCACGTGGGTTAAATGCGGATTGGTGGAGGGTGTTTGCGAGGCAAGCGACCAGTTTGTCAGATTTTATCAAGCCGCTAATAGGGCAAACAATGAGTACCTGTACTATAGTGGTAGTAAAAAGTGTATCAAATCAAACATAAATAAATCAAACGCAGACCTTGAGATCTAACAGGGCTCAGGAAGGTCATAGTAGTCCGGTTACTGAAGCTATAAATATTAATAGCCTATAATAATAGAACTATAATTATTTTTGACCGTCACTGTATCACATAAAGACAATAATGTTAAGAGGTGATTATTTGTAATAAGCTTGACATCATGCACCGAATTTGTTTCCCTTAAACAGAAAACGAATGCGTTATTTGAAGCTTTTTTATCAGTATTTTGAAGGCGGTTTATTTTATTTTGATGATTTTTTGTTATTACCTATATTTTAAAAACTAAAAAAGAAAGCTATGATTTCTCGATCCGAGAAATCCTGAGACAAACAAAAAAACATAGAGATACATACACTTACGAAATTTTTCACTCGTGTTAGGAAATCTCAATAGATCAACATACAAACAATTTACCCTATTTTGATGATATCAGTCGATAAAAGAAATGTTTGCTGCTGCATCCATACACATAAAATAATAGTCACTTTCTTTGCAATAAAAATATCTACTGCGCTTTTAATTGAAACTTAATTGCGTAAAACGTTCACATATCGCAATGGAAAAAAGTAAATTTTCGGTAGTTATGTAAATATTGTAATGCCCAAAATAAAAATCGTATACGTTTTACCTTTCACATTGATTTCGATCGCTAAATTGATTATTTGAATCGAATTAGTGAATTTAGAAAGTGATCCGATCTTTCTGGAATTGATTTCGATAATTTGAAATATAAATTAAATTATACCTATACGTTATAAAACAATCATTTGTTGTATCTTGTTCTCATGTTATGATTAAAAATATGATTAGAAGTTCTTGTTATTTAACAAAAATTTTGAACACATTAAAGATAATAATTTGTGTAATATAAGAAATGAGCTCATTTATGTTTTTTTTTAATGTCGGATGAAAAAAATTCATCGAATAAAATACAATACGCCTAATTTGAAAACTTATTAGCAATCCTTTATGTAAATGTCATTTTAAAATCGGTCGTTGTAAACACACTACGAATAAATATGCGTTGTATTCAGTTGGATAAATCTTATCTGAATTTGGTCGGCCCTAATAAAACTTTATTCGTGTCTTAGTTTTTTATACATTTCACAAAGAAAGAGAAAAAACCATCTAACTAAAAGATAACATTTGAGTTGAGTGCTCGCGCGTTGATGTCTTTTGTATGGATGCTGCATAACCACATAAAATAATTAAAACGTTAATAATTGTCTATCATTCTAGTGCCAATCCATACTGATTGACTGAAGATGTCAAACTGAACATGTGACCTTTTAACTGCTTAAGCAATCCTGTTAATATGATAACCTCCAAAATTTGTATGGATGTATGTTTGATACACCTTGACGCAAAAACAATCCGATGGATTTTGATGAAACAATACAATAATATAGCTCATACATCACAATGACATCTAGGCTATACAGGTTGTTGTTTTGGTCAGCGACGAGCGACTCAGGGGTGCCTGTACAAACGATACTGATGCCAAAAATTATATAAAATCATATATATTTTTTTGAAATGGAAAAAACCCACATTTTTTTATCCGGTACAGCGATCGAGTCAAAACCACCAACACCAGGTAGCCTCTTCGTAGCTTACTAGCTATGGCGTAGTATTTCGTAGATATGCGCTAGATACGCGCTAGGGTGCGAGTTTTCCCATTCGTTTAGTATTTTTTTTTTAATGTTGGAAAGAGATATTCTTGTATAAAACTTGCTCAGAATTTAAAAACAAAAACATTTTTTTTAGAATAAGCATAACTCATATTATCATCCCTGAGTTGGATGTCACTGACCAAAACAACACCCTGTATAATTCATAGCTGTTTTTATCTGGCATTTACGCGATTGAAGCTCTGAAGCACCGCTAGTAATTACTAGTTTAACTGCGGACTCCTGCGCAACAGCTGACCGCCGCGCATGCGCGCAACTTCCCACGTTTGTAACCATTGTGTCGGCGATTTGGTTACGATATACGTAGTTAGAAGTGGAGTGGACAAAATAGGTATAGTTAAAACCCAACTTCAAAACCAAAACATTTTAGAAGTATTTAAGTAGAAATAACCCGAGTTATTAGACACCAATCAATCAAATACTCGTACATTTCTCTTATTCCTAGCTAATAGATTTATGATCGTATACAGGGAAGTATTCACAGAGTTCCAAATGTGTAACTGAAGATTTGACTGACGTTATAAATAAATATTGGACATTAATCACATATATAGCTCTGATCCCAAAGTAAGTAGCTAAAGATTTTATGTTAATGGAATCCGAAAGAACGGTGGTACTCAGATCCGAGACTTCATAGAAATATGTGAGTGCTACATTGACCCGACGACAGAGCGGCGACGCCTTGAAACCCAGCGTTCTAAGCCACAACACCACAGAGGTTATCAAAGTTAAAGTGATTGATTAACACAAATAGACTGCAAACTACGAGGGCAGTTTGCCATAGAAAGTGCTTAACAGGGCGAAACAAGTACAATCGGTGACACGCCATGAACCGCGAAAAGAAATTGTTACAGATTTGACACTATTTCATGGGAGTTACTTTCTTGTAGCCCGGTTAGTCAATGAGCGGATGATAGTAAAAGCTGAACGGTATAGTTGGTAGTGGTTTAAGTAATTAGTTAAGGCCCTGTTTTGCCATTGACAAATAAGCACTAACCAACGGATAATTCAAATATGGAACGTATTTCATACAACGTATACAATATTAGCATTTATTTGGACATTGAGAAACAGGTAAGTATGGCTTAAAAAATGTTGATGTTAGTTTTTTAGGAACGGTAATGGAGGGATTATTCAAAAAAAATTTTCAAGTGATGGTTTGATAGTCAGTCACATGAATAGATTTTTTAAAAACTGCAATATCCTCTCACTTATAGTAACCTATTTGGACTCGTAACAATGATGCGAATAACACAAAATCATAAAGAACAAAATAAGATCTAGTGACCTTACGCTTATGATTAACGTTAAAGGAGTAGTATCATTTTAATCGTAATTGCAACGCGAAGTAAGCTGTATGTTAGTTTCACATCACCTTCGCACACACGTAAATTTTAAGAAGTCATCTTAATTTAATTAAAATCGGAATTGAATACATTTGCGATCGAAATATGCTTGCGGGCTAACGTTTGCGAAAACTTTTATGGCTTTAGACAAAATTTGGTCTTATTCGTTTTCACACATCCTGAACTAAGGTTGTACCTACGTTTTGATTTAAAAAAAAAGTATGTCTCAATAACTATAAGAGTCTTTTGACAAAAAGAACTCTTCAGAATTTCGTCTATTTTTATTCAATAATTTAAAAAAATCTTATATTTATAAGCTTAGTTTAAGATGTATAAAAATGAACGAAACTAAATTTGTCTCATTCTTAAAAGGTTTACGGTTGGTTAACGTTATCGCCCGCAAGCATATTTCGACCGCAAATATAGGCAATTTCCGCCAACTGTCTAACCTGCACACGATAGTCTTAAAAGCCAATCAGTTCAAATCTACTTTACAAAAAGCAGTCGCATAACGTAATACTCAACAAAAACGTATCTTCCGGGAGATATACCTCTCTGTCTTAAGATAAATCGTGAGATAGACATCAACTCAGGTGTAATATAAAGGTCAGAGTTGAATGAAAGCCTAGCATTGGCATTGAATGAAACGAAAGTGAGGTCGGTGACCTGATGATTTCGGCAATTGACGTCATTTTATGATGATGAGCTTAAATGGAATGGAGCATTTCAGTTGTCACTTTCTATCGAATGCATTTGATATGAATTCTATAATAAATAATCTCTTTGTGGGGTTCGGTATTTTAAGAAAAAAACTGTGAAAGCACTCCGGGAGTGCCGGCAGAAGTGAAAACTTCAACGTTGTGCATTTTTGATTTTTTGGAATAGTTATTATCAATATAAAATTACTATCATTTTTGTGATAGAATACAATAATAATAATAATAATAATACAATAATAATAATAATAATAATATATTTTTATAGAATACAATATTTATTTATTGCGCTATCGTACACAAACATTACAATTTATATTATATTAAATTACATTAAAAAGTTTATCTCTCAAAAAAATCAACTTACATCCATAATTTCGCCAACCGTCTTACGGTTTTTCGATCAGGTCACGTGTCCTGACGCGAGTTTCACATTTTTCCCCCATCCCACAAAAGTGCTCAACGCCGCTAAAGAAGTTTTCACTTCAAAAATTATATTTATTTTGGGCTTTTAAAATGTTGTGATTTTACTAACTGTGGTAAAATTTATGTAATATCTGTTATTAATCATTCGGGGAGGAGCTATTGCTTGCCATAATCAGTTTTTATTATGTAGCTTCCAAGATTTGCTATCGCAGAAGTAATTAGGAATTAGAAACAATCTTATACAATCATGAATCTTAATAACATTATTTTTTGAATCTTATCTACAAAAATCGCGTCATTAGCCACGTCACGTAATATAATTGTCGTTTTTTTCTCACGCAAAAGCCGTTGTCGTTATTATTTAACGCTAGCTACACGCTCCAAAAGTCTAATAACCCAAAAATCGTGGGGTCATTTACCTTAAAAAGATCAACGTAACCTTGAACAAAAGGAAAAATCTCACGAAAACAAAAGATTTCGTAACAATAATGCTTTCTAGTTATGTCATTTGGAATGTTTTAAATAAAACATCAAGTTTATTGCGTAAACGGAAGGCTGGATTAGAATTACGATGTTTGAGTGTTTAAGTAATCGATTAGTAAACCTTGCAATTGATATTTTCAACTAAGACACGTAACATTAGAGTTCATATTATATTGTTTTCAACCTGTAATAAATGTAATGATTTTCTATCGGATCGGAGTTTTGATTTTTGATAAACCAGGATGTGTTAGGAAAACTTATATTATTTCTTACCCAGACAAAGTAAAATTATTAAAAACTCAAAAGTAAACCACGAGATTCAAAACAATGCATTTACAAAAGAAATTGGTTTGCCTCACCGGTTTTGTTTTTTGATTACGATACATATATTTCGTGCTACGAATAGCTCCTATGCTACCGTCTGATTAAACGAAATTGGAAATCAGAAAGGGTTATACAACCAGTTTTTTTTTAAATAAGCTGTATCGGAAGCCACTCTTAACATCTCTGAATGTATCTTTCAGCTTTTATTTGAAGAGTACTCACTAATCAAACAATGTGCTTTCTTCTCAGTTCAACTGCGCTTGTAAGTACATTAGTTGAATGAGCCAAAGCCTTTCCTTTTTTCGTTGTTACACACATCTCCATAAATTGTGTACCACAACAAATCATTTCCTCACCACAGCTTAAAATATTCTCAAGAGAAATGTCCGGTCAGCCATGATGGTTTATTACAAAACATAAACACATATTATTGTCGACCGAAAACTTTCACCATTCCGTAAAATCACAGGTAGCGTGTAAAGTGAAAGAAATAGAGTCGAGTTTTGTGTAAGAAACTTTTGACATTGACGTATGATTCCAATGTCTTGATTGTAGAGATCTCAGGCGTGAAAGATAGTTAATTCATCAAAGTAATGTAATTAACGTTTTAATTAATGTCTACTTGCATTAACAATACTATTAAGTGGAAGTCACGTGACATACATGTATTTCACTGGGTGTTATTGTGTGAAGTTGATTTTAACCGAGTCAGCATAAGATTTCCTGGACGGAATGGACCTGTAGCTTCTTGCGCTGTAAGAAAAGTATGCAAAAATGTACTGTATTTTGACACAAAATTGACAATCGCGCGTAGGTGAGCGTGCGGCCATTCTTATGATAATTAGGTAGTAACTCTGATTAAAATGAAAGGAAATAAAATTGTTTGCAAATGATGCTAAGTTAAATGAGCAAGAGAGTACACTGTTAATAAACCTTCATGATTCTAGCTGATTGATCAATCGCAGGTACGTTAGTAATTTACAACCACGATTTGCCGACACTGAAATCTATGGGCCTACTTTATTTTTCAGCAGATGTTTAAAAGTTCAGGAGCTTAATTTGAATCACTAGCTTTGTTAAGGCGTGGGTTTTTTTCGAAAGCAAATTTAATATTAAAGAAAACCAAGCAAAAATAATACGCGAATACCTACCTACTCATAAAATTAAGTATTTTTCATTATTCTTTTGTCGAATTTAACTGTTTTAATTGGAAAATCGGATATTAATCAATGATAACTCACGCCATTTTGATGCGAGTGATTCAAAAATCGATCTTCAGGAGGTAAATAAATTTGCCCTTATTTTTTCAATCCCTGAAGTTTCAGATATTGTTTTAAAATTGTCCAGTATAGGGATCTTTATTTGGACTGCGCCACGATTTCAAGTTAATATGTACGCGATGTTTTGTACAGTCGCCACCACATAAGGTTACCCACTTTTGTTGCAAACTAGCCCTTATTACAACTGCATAAGATACCGCAGTGTTTACCTTTACGTGCTGTTGTCCGTACATTAAAATAGAATCTGAGACCGTGTGTCTACCGCAAGTCATGATTCTCGAATGATAGACATCAACAATTGCTTTTTTCTCGCTTTATGTTCGAAGCTCGGCCTCGTTTTATTTACATACAGCTCGGCAAATATCGCTTAATCAGCCGTTCGTATAGTTTCCCCTATTAGAAAACTAGGACTTGCCATTTCACTACGACCATTACACTTGCTGATTTATATCACGATAGAACATTTTCTTCTAAGTTATGTCCGAACAGAGATGGATCGAGGATGGACCCGGAAGTGAGAAAAAAATATTTTTAAATATGTAAAATAAGAACAACAATATCTGTCGATTTGAATAATGTCTTTGGCTATTTATATATCTGTCAATTTGAAAAATCTCTTCGGTCGTTTAAGAAAGCAGTTTTACTACATGATCTTACATTAAAGCGTTAGTTTGGAAATAAATACTTTAATAGACGGCCTCCGTTGTGTAGTGGCTAAGCACGATGGTTTCAAGGCCTCGCCGCTCCGAGGTCCCGGGTTTGATTCCCGGTCGGGTTAATGTAGAAATCATTTTTTTATATTGTTCCGGGTCTGGGTGTTGTGGTACCACCGTTGTGTCTGATTTCCATAACACAAGTGCGTTAGCTACTTACTTTGGGATCAGAGCAATGTATGTGATTGGTGTCCAATAAAAGAATAATATAAAAAAATAGACTACAAAAAATAATGAAAAAAGAATATGTATACTTTAATAAATTTTATTTGAAAATTAATTGTCATTTATTTTAATTTCCACTTGTATTGCGGTAATCAGAAAGAAACGGTGCTACCTGATGAAAAGTAGATGGTTGTTATCATATCTTCTTATTAATACATATTGATATGAAATGATATTAAACATATTCCCCTTCAACATCCTTTTTTTAAATCGTTATCTACCCTTAGTACGCCCCTGTGTTACCTGTATTTAAACTGAATAATCTATACAAACTGTCATTGTAAATTCACAAGTAAGTAGTTTTTAATACTCTATTAGCTCAGTGGTCTGCGGTTAAGTATAGATTGTTTGTTATAGCTATTGTGATATAATGGAAAGTAAATGGAAGAAAGTGCCAGTGGCATGAACGAACGGAATCTGAAAGCTATCGATAAAAGATGTAATGTGTGGATGGTACTTTAGTATGAAGCTAGTATAGTAGTTTGTGGCAAGACCAAGGTAGTTCCTAGTATCATGTAATAGACTAGTGGTCCCCTGCGACTTTATCCGCGCGTTTTGAGTTTACTCTCTCCTCGCCCGTTGCAGCGTGATGTTTTATAGCCTAAAACCTTCCTTGGTAAATAAGCTATCCAACACAAATATTTTAATTGGTCAAGTAGTTCCCGAGATTAGCGCGTACAAACAAACAAACTCTTCAATTTTATGATATTAGTATAGATATGAAGTAAAAAAATGGTTGGATAGACGGCTAGACGACCTTGTGAAGATCGCAGGATCACACGGATACAGACTGCTAGCAACTGGTTGTTGTAGAAAACTTTGGGGTTTGTTCAGTAGAGTACTATGGCTGATAATGATGATGATGGTGAAGGATTTGTTACATCGTTTTGAAACTTTGTATCATTGTTTATCGACAAACATTTTAATTTTATTTGAATTATTATTTAAAGCAACCTTTGGATGTGGTTTAAAAAAAATGGAAAATACTGAAACTTTTAGGAGCAATAAATCAGTATACTGCTGAGAGGGTATTAAAAAATGCTATGACAACAATGCCAGCAATATTTGCCAACAGTATTTTCTCTGATTAGGCCTTGGTTAACAGTCAGTAGAGAATGCTTTGGGCATTAAGTCTGCCATATATGATCAGTATACCGCTAAGAGCGTATCAAAAATGCTATGACAACAATACCAGCAATATTTGTCAACAGTGTTTTCTCTGTTCAGACCTTGGTTACCAGTAGTTGAGGATGGCTTTAAGTCTGCGCCATATATGAGTAAATTTGTGTTTAAAATAAGAATTTAAAATTGTAGTGTGTCTCTTAAGTTACTTGTGCATATGACTTGTATGCAGTTAATAAAATACAATTATTATGGTGGCTATATGTTGCTTTAGCAGCTAAGTCTCACTTGTACTAAGTGGTAACCCTACTTATAGTTCAAGTCAGCTGCAATTATTCACAAGTCGTTCGCCTTGCTGCGCCTACGCTTGTATAAAGCTAATTATTTGGGTTCCACACCGTGATAAGAAAATGCTGCATCGTCCAGCATACGTAGGTATTACCCCAAATGTACTAACCGGCTACCATTAACACCTGTCATGCATTTCATGTGACAAGTCATGTTAGCTCAAGTGACAATGGGCAGGGAACATAGCGCGAAGAGCTGATAACCTTTGGGGCATAAAAGTTCTAGATTGGAGACCCTTTGCCCAAAGACGCTGCGTAGTACGTTCACCGACAAGATGGACAGACGACCTTGTAAAGATCGCAGTATCAAACTGGACACAGACCGCTTGTGATCGGTCGCTGTGAAAAACTATGGGGGAGGCCTATGTTTAGCAGAGGACGTTCTTTGGCTGATAATGATGATGATGATGATGATGCGTGTCACGCCCCTCCCGCTTTTCTGCTCGTGTACCCGCGTTCGTTCGTTTCATGACAACACAGTTCACTATTGCACACTTTCCCTAGCTTCACCACGTAGTGACAGGTTTATTTTTTGATAACCAGTTTTAAGGAACTGTCTTTACAGAGCTACGAATATACAACTAAAGATATAACTGAAGAAATCGTAGATAGTATGACTAGTCTTTGTGATTTGTACGGAACCTTATGCACATGACTGTTTACACTTGACCAGTTCTCAGACAAAGTCACAGTCACAATGCCTGCCCACAGATGGGAATAGTAAATCTTAATCTTGACCCATTTGGTGGGATTACGTGAAATTAAGCACCATCTTTGGTTGCGATTGTCTAATTACTTTTGTCTTTATAAAGTTAGAAATACTGAGTAGGTAAATGTACATGTATTTGTCAAAATTTGTACACAATTAAGGTTCCCCGATTTGTAGGAAGGTTATACTAAATAAAAAAATAAGTTGATATGATGATAAAGAAGTAGTACTATAGTATAATAAATATAAATAGTATATATTAGCCATTCGACCACGGAGTAAGTATAGTATAAATAAAACGAGATGGTTTGAAAAGTGATGGGCAATAAAAACTAACTTTCTTGTCTTCTTCGACTGCCTCGTTGGTGTAGGGATAGTTTGCTGCTTGATTTGTTTCCCAAGAGATCTCAATTTCGATTCTTTGGACAGACCGAATTTTTTTTCTGGGATTTTCTGACTTAAACACACTTGGAAGCAGGTAGTTACGTAGTTGGTGGTGATAACACCCCCGTGCCACGAAAAGCACGCCGTTGGTTGGTCCTGTTGGCCGTTGGTCCTGCGCCTGCTGCTGCCAGATCTCTCACTGAGACTCTCAATGAGAGGGAGGAACAGAGATTTCCCTTGAGTATTGCACACACACTTGAACACTACAAACAAAGTCTCACGCTGATAGCTAATCACAGTTAAGATTAAACGCTGTAGTCGGATGCGACCAGGAGGAGGTTATTTCTCCGCAATTGACTAAAAGTGTGCTAAAAAAAGTAGCGACTGTTGATTTTAGAACATAAGTAAAACGTGTTTAAACTTACGTCTCAATATTCCAGTAATGCCAATTTATCAGTCCGAGAACATACCTGTAAATAAAAAGAAAAATTAGTTCATAAACCGTCTTTAGTTCCACAAATCTTACATTCTCTAAGTGCTCTAAGAATAAAATCTAAAACATTCAGGTCTTTACTGAGTTTGCTACGTATCTCACTAGCGGAAACTAATTAAGTGCAATCGAGAAACATCTGACACAATTTACTACTACCCACATCTCACTAAGGCCCTTGACACACTAGAAAACAAAAGTGACTATTGAATAAATATGCGATTATTTATGTCCCAGGGACTGTTGTGCTATTGACACTAACTTTTATCCCAACACTATTTAATAAATAGAATAATGTATAATGTTATTATTAGTATTTTTTGAGTTACAGAGCTAGTTTTTTCGCCATTGGCTTTATGTCCTGCGTCATAAGACAAGAAAATGGCGGAAAACTCGAGAATAGGAAAAACATCTCCACCGATAAGAGCCTAGCTCTAAACTATGATATCCTTGTATATAACCTTGCCCTTTTAAATTCCTTAAAGACGGCAAGTGGTCAATAAGTAATCGCAGACAGAAACTTAAATCTTACTGCCCAAAACAAGAGTAGAGGGGGTTTTGTCAGATCTGGGATCACTAGAGAGTAGCTAAACTGGCTGAAGAAGAAGGAAAAACTATATCAGGGCCCCGATTATCATGCAGTTCATATTCGTAAAAAGTTCACCGATCTCATTTTGTTTTCCGGAGCCAATAAATAGTTCCTAATTTCTCAGGGTCAGATAATGCGTTTGCTGAACTTTTTACAAATGTGAACTGGATTAGGATTCTGACTTCGAATTTCAATAAGTAAATACTGTGTGTAACCAGTCTTATTAAGACTGTGTCTAGATCTTGAGGCTATATAAGAGCGTAATGACCATTCATTTAAGAGCTGAAGCGTTAAACGCAATCAGATCGCTCCGGTTACGTGAATTTTCTGTGAAATGGTTATGAAATTAAAAAATGAAATAATATCGCTTCCCGTATAAAGAACATGAGCTGAAAATGGTCGTAAGAGATTTAAAGAGGCAAGTGTCCTTAAATGGAAATATTTAAATGATCATTTTAATAAGGCAGTTTGATAATTTGCATTTCATTTTAAAAACTACTAATATCCTAAGAGGGAATAACATAATGAAGAAAAAATAAAGATTACGGAATATTTGGTGTTGTTTCCAAAAAATAAAGACATTTATACTATATTTTTTTACAATACATATACAGATTTTTTTAACCACAGTATCCACAAGAGTTAATATAACCATCTTTCTACAGTACTCTTATCAAGTCTTTAGACACATTTACCGTTTGTTAGGGCATAAAGTTTAAAACAAATAGATAAATAAAATCGCTCACTCTACCGCTTACAAACTAGCATCTCAAACAATTCGGTTTCGCAAATGTACCTACTATTACGAAATGAGCCCACATAGCCCGCTCCTGACATCCCAGACGCCAGACACCAAATATGGTATCGGTACCGAAACCAGTTCCATTCTACGAGGTATCATTATATTCTGGGAAGTTGAAGATTTATTACGTGAGGAATTAGACATTTTATCAACGACAATAAATGGGAATTCATTTGATGAAAGATTCGTTGATTTGAAATCTGATCAGGGTTGGTAAAGCTTTCGAATAAAATAAAAAGAATGAATTAAATAACTATACTCGACACAAAGTATACATACAAGTTATAAATAAAAATAAAACAAAACTTGTTAATAAATTTAACTTAATGTAAGGTTTTATTTAGTAGGCACATGTATCAGTTTAGTGAGATTGAAATAAAATCGATCAAAATTACATTAAACTAAAAAATATATATTATCACTTAACATATTATTATGTCTTGCGAGTATGCTACAACAATAGGCTTGTTGACACCACCAATTGATGACGTACTTTTATTTTAACTGGCAAAACGCTTTCCTTCCATAGATTTGTTAAATTGACGTCATTGTTCTTGTATTTATTTGCACTCTTTAATGATAATACAGACACAAAGAGCATTAAAAAAGTATTTGCGTAAACTAATAAAAATGATCAATGAAAAGTTGGTCTATTTTTTAATTTATTTAAGAATTGTCACCATAGAATTGTTGGTGATTACAGAAATCTATCCAATTCAAGTAAACATATACATAATTTCAGAGTCAGACATTAAACACCAGAGTCTATTAAGATATAGTACTTAACTACGCATCAATAAGTAGGTGTTAAGTTTTAAGGTTAACCTTCAATTGAAGAAAGCGTAGGTCTGAGAGTTAATGCAGAAACCTTGTTGTGCATGTGTAGCTTTTCTATACTTAGTAGTTACATACACTCAATATACGTGTACCCGGGTTCGATCCCCGGGTTGGGCCAAAAATATATACCTGAAATTTTCTGTTCAGAAATTCTTAGGGTAGCCCGGACGGAGTTTGGAAGTTGGCGGTGTTTCACCCCTGTGCCTCGGAAAAGCACGTAAAGCCGTTAGTCCTACGCCTGATCTCTCTCCGGTCGTGTCAGATTCCTGTCCCATCGGGCTATGAGAGTAAAAGGAATAGAGAGTGCACCTGTGTTTGCGCACACACTTGTGCACTATAATATGTCCCGCGCAGTCGGTTGGTCGTTGTGACTGGCCACCGTAGTCGAAATCGGCTAGGGGACTACTACTAGGACTACTACTATACGTGTACGTTTGCTTTATCCACTTGATTATCAGCAAAAAGACGTCCACTGCTGAACATTAGCCTCCCCCACGGTTTTCCACAAGGACCGATCACTAGCGGTCTGTATCCAGTTAGATCCTGCCATCTTCACAAGGTTGTCTGTCTATATAGTCAGTAGACGTGCTACGCTGCGTCTTAGGTGGAAGGGTCTTCAATCTAGAACTTTTCTGCCCTAATCGCCATCAGTTCTTTGTGCTATGTGCCCCGCCCATTGCCACTTGAACTGCTTCCGTTCCCTTAGTTCTTTTACGTATCTCTTTATTTCTGATTTGATCTTGTAAAGAAACACCGAGCATAGCCCTCTCCATCCATCCATCATAGTTAGAGACCATGTTTCGGATTCGTATCTCATCACTGGTAACACACACTGGTTGAAGACTTTCGTCTTCAGACACTCGGGTAATTGAGATGAGAAGACACTTTTGCGCAATATCCCGAACACTGCCCAGCCGACATTTAGTGTAATATTATTATTTTGGGAAAAGGGAGTATTATATTTTAAAAATTGCTTTGTACAACATATCTTCAATTTGACTTCGTATCACTAAAGTTAAACTAATATTAATGTAGAATTAGGACCGATTTAACCAAAGTCAGTTAAGACTTATCCGACTGAATAAGTCATTTACATGAATGATTGCTGACAAAAAAGTCACGTTTTATAAATAGGCGTTTTGTACTATATTTTACAAATATTCCTTATCTGACATTGGTAAAATCGGGCCTTAGTAACACATTAAATTACACTTTTAATTAATCAGTCCACGCTGAACATGAAATCTGTCACGCCTTCTTACTTGAAATACATTTTAAACAACTTTGTCCTAATAAAGTCGGAAGTTTAGACTAATTACTTAAAATACGTGTGCAATTGAATATATTTATTATTTCCTGTGTCTTAGGCTTAGTAAAATCTGCTTTAGTTTGATTTATTTATGTAAATTCGAGCCCTTCACACTTTATTGCCATTAATTGTTGCAAGGACCTCGTAAAGACAACTTTGTAAGAACTTAGTTACCTAGTGTACCTCCTTTAAAAGGCATTTTAAAAAGAAGCTCCTTTGTCCTTTGCTAGCTGCGCGCGCATTCGCGCTCAAACGACGATGATGATGATGACAACCTCCGTGGTGTAGTGGCTAAGCCCGCTGGGTTTCAAGGCGTCGCCGCTCCGAGGTCCCGGGTTCGATTCCTGGTCGGGCCAATGTAGAAATCATAGTTTTCTATATTGTCTCGGGTCTGGGTGTTGTGTTACCACCGTTGTGTCCGATTTGCATAAGACAAGTGCATTAGCTACTTACTTTGGGATCAGAGCAATGTATGTAACCGGCGTCCAAAAATGTATTTAATTAATTTATTATTTATTACCAGAGTTCCACTCAAATACATCAAAATAAGATGTTTCGAGTTACCTATTTGCTAATAAAATAACTCTGCATCAAAATAATGCTCGCAGCTTAAGAAAAACACGCACTTGCGCTAAGTGCTAAGGTTCTTACTTTTAATGAAAATATGTGTATTGTGTTGAAATATGAATGGATGGGTGGTGGAGTTTTAATATAAGTATAAAACACAATGGCGTAGGTATTATATTAACTATTAAAGAGCAGTTATAGGAACAATCAGCTATTTGTATGTCAGATTTGGCAAAGGACATCCTTCTATTCTATTCATATATTCAAAGACCTTGAACTAATCCAATTACTGTCTTCAACCAGATTAAATAAAAGCCTTGTGTAGGCTTTATTTGTACAAAATACAGGTTGTTGAATTGGATATCTAAATACTATTGCACGAATCTGGGTAAGTTTGATTTTGTTTCATCATGTTGCAGCTGTTAGTTTCTTAACAAGACACTTTTAAACACGCAGTGACTTTTTAAACGGACTTATACCACATACGTAACTCGATTATAGAGTAAATAATAAAATGACACTTGTAAAAAGCAACTGAGTCAAACAAGAAATCTAATACCTAACATATAAGTTGCTTTTTACAAGTGCAATTCACAATATTAAGTGTGTATTGTGACAAAAATAACATTTATAAATAAGATTTATTTGTAAAGATCTCCATGAAAAAAATAAATCATTCAAGATGAATTGCAACTAGCTACGATTCGGTAACTGTTCAAATAACACCCTGTATATATCAATCATTGTGAAACAACACTTTGGCGGTGTTTGAAACAATAGGGCGCCTTCACGGTGTAGTATCGTATCTGCATACAATTGGTGCAAACGGCCCATTAGATAGAACTCAGGTGTTTGTGAGATTATTTTGAATTTGAAAGAATGTCTTATTTAAACTTCATCATCTAGTTCCGATAAAAAGTTGTATTTACTTTTAACAACTAGCATCATATTAAAAGAAAATCATACTGCAAACTAAGAGTATCTTCTCATCTAAACTACCTCAGTGTCTGGGGACGAAAGTCTTCAACCAGTGTGTGTTACCAGTGATGACATACGGATCAGAAACATGGTCTCTAACTATGGGCCTATAAAGAAGCTCAAAATCACACAACGAGCGATGGAGAGGGCTATGCTGGGTATTTCTCTACGGGATCGAACAGAAATGAGGAGATGCGTAGAAGAACTAAGGTAACGGGCATAGCCTTGAGAATCAGTAAGCTCAAGTGGCAGTGGGCATATAATATAGCGCGAAGAACTGATGGCCGTTGGGGCAGGAAAGTTCTAGATTGGAGACCCTTTGACCAAAGACGAAGCGTAGGACGTTCACCGACAAGATGGCCAGACGACCTTATAATGATCGCAGATCAAACTGGATGCAGACCGCTAGTAATCGGTCGCTGTGGAAAGCCGTGGAGAAGGCCTATGTTCAGCAGTGGTCGTCCTTTGGCTGATAATGATGATGACGATGACTGCAAACTAAAGATATACACTATGGTCGGTGTCTCTGCAAATTTTAAATAAAATCGTTTGCACACACACCCGACACAAAAACGGGCGTGTCTTCAATCAAAGATTCGAGAAGCGAATGATTTAAGCTGATAAGCCGGTGGTGATCTCAAGTACAATTGTACTTACTTCCTCTATAATGTGTATCTTGCCATTTGCCTTGTAAGAGCTTGAAATAGCTTTCACTTGGGTTTTACAATTTAGGATTAAGATCACTTTAACGAGCACATCTAAATCTGTTAAGTCATTGATCGCTAATTGCTTGTCAGAATGAAATAATTTTGCCTATGTTAACGTGCCGAATTAGGGATGTACATCAATAAATCTTAATTTACGATAGTAATTAGCATAATTATTAAATGACAACTTAAAAGAGCCGCTAGAGACATGGCGGATCGTAAAAGTGGGGTCCAATTCTCTAATTGCCGTTTAAAATCTTAATCTTAATGCCTATTTTAACTGATCCGTAGAAAAGCGATTAACAGTCTATAGTCAAGGCTTAGTCGATTTGCTGTAAGTATGTTGACAGATGATCGTGTAAAGATCGCACGATCACAGTGGATGCAGATCGCTTGCAACCGGGCGATTCAGAAAACCTTTCGGAACTAAGGCAAATAGTATGTTGTCTGGCGTATATTTTTACCGACTAAAAAATAGGTAATCGATGTAAAGTATATATATGTAATTTGTTGGAATTTAATACTATTTAAGTATGCTGATCTAATAAGGCTTCTAAACACGTGTGCGAAATTTCGTAAGTATTTGTTATTTTTGTATGTCAGCCCACGGATTTCTTAAAAGCAGAAGTCATTGTTACATTTAAAGTTAGATTAGGTATATTTTAACTTAGGGTACAGTGTAAGTTTCACCAAAATCTGTCCTGCGGTTTTCGAGTTATGGGTAAATACCTAAAAATTAAAAAAAATATACAACCAAATATATTAATTGGGTGTGAAAAAGAGACAACTATAAACAAATGAGTGTGTTTTGTTTTATTTAAATGTCTTGTTGAAGAGTAGGCTCTGGATTTTACCGGTTTATACCGGATTTACTATGAGTTACAACAGTGGCGCTTTCGAGTGATAAATATTCACACATCCGAAGGATGATGTTTAATTTATTTATTCGATCTCTCTCATTAGGCATCTGGTGTGGAGGAAATGTGTTAAGAAATTAGATACGGTTTCCCGGGCGAGTGGGTATGAAATGAATAGGCAAGTTTTGAATTTTAAAAATTTATCATGTTTAACAAGTAGTGTGGCAATGTTTTACCAACAAAATCGATAAAACTGTATTAATTTAGGAATAGGTGTTTTGATGCATTTCCGTTAATGATGCTTCGGCCATCAAGCATCATCCATCAGGGCACCGACTCCAAAAAGAAATGGTTTGCTATACTAGAGTCCGAGAATTTTTGAAGTTAGTTTTTAATTTTTCGTAGAGGTTTTTTTTTGTAATTTATAGGTTGCACGACTCTGTTCCTTAATAAGCTACAAAGTACCTTACATATTTTCTGGCGTAACCTAATCCTAAGCGTTAAGGTGTTCCACCATCAGCTATGCTCCACAAAATACTGGTGTAGTACTGTACTGGTGACTAACAAACGTAAATACATGTCAATATTAAGATACTATTACAAAAATTCTATACGTGCCTTTAAAATAAGACGCTTTCCCTCGATTACACCAAGATCCCTGACTGATCACTGATTAAACTCTGCATTACCAGGTGGTTGACTAGAAGAGAATGCCATTATGATAATGCATTAAGTCCACCAATTGTACAACTAACAGTGCAATAAAATGTAAACAAATTAATAAAATAAGATCCCATTATCAGGTCACTAGAAGGTAAATCCTTTAAGTTAGTGAAAAAACTTTTCAAATTGATCCACATAAGTCTGAGATATCAGGTAACATATATTTTAAAAATACAGTCTAATTTATTAAACCTCCTTTTTGAATTCGGTTAAAAATATTTAATATACTGCGTTAGGAATAGCGGCAAACATAAGAAATGCATCAGAATTCTATGTTTGAAAGCAAAGGGTGAGCTGAAATCTAACAAAATCGTATTGCACAATGCACATCGCACGTTTCGATTTCCGATACACCTACTCGCACCTAAAAAAATAAAATAGTTGCTCATTTCCCGTTTTCTGCTTCTAATACGACTATTTCTTTAAACGTTTCGTTAGAGGAAGTATTATAACTTGACGAGAGGATACTTTAAAATCGTTCTTTAGAAATGGTTTAAATTGTTTAACCGGTTATCGAAATTGGGCGTTATTTACTCGTTAATTGAGTTATTGCCACATAAGGCAGTTGAGTACTCGTAGTTAACTTTAAACTATATGAGGGATGTCGGTCGATTTTATGTTTCCTTTCGCAATATCCATATGAGTACATACATTAGGTATGTAGCGGTTTGAAGTAATGGCTTCCTTGGCTAATAGGCTTACTCGTAATTTGTGTTTATTGGAGCCTGATTTATTTACGTTCTGTGATATATGTTAATATTCATTGAAATTAAGTTTAAGATACTAGCGCCATCTACTGTACTTATAATCTGTGCTCTGCATCCATGATGTTGTCTGTGTTTTTAAAAGAAAAATAAAGTAGTCTATGCTAACTTTTTTCCGCGTTTTAATAATAATATACTCGTAGTATTTTAAAAAAAACGAGTACAAAGGATTTTTGGAAAATTTGCTCTTATGTCATTTGTTTTAACCGATTTCAAAAATGAAGGTAATCAATTCAATGTGTATATGATATCGCTAGTATTTTATAACATTTGAGTATGATGAATAATGATCTACTCGTTGTAAGGTTTCTAAATATGTATGCAAAATTTCGTAATAGTACGAGTATGTGTATGTTTATCCACGAAATTTTCGAAGAGGAGAATTCATAGTGAGGTGATTCTTTCTTTTAGTTCAAATACGTATATTACAACTAAGGGTTCAATGTGAGTTTGATCAAATCGACCCAGTAGTTTTTCAGATATGGGTAATAATATAAAATAATAGCTAAAAACTTTGTCGGTGCATGATGGGCAAAGACTGTTGGTTTACGCAAGCTGACATCATGCACCGACTCCGACTTTTTTGAAGGCGGTTTTATTATTTTTATTATTTTAAAATTGATGCAGATAAACGCTCTACAAGAGTTTTCACACACATAATGTATAAAATATTGTAATTATGATTTTGTCAAGCACGTTAACACTTTGGCCGTTAGTCTACCTGCGGGCCTAAGATGCGCGCCTATTTATCATTTATCGCGGCAATCGATATGTTTCAAACGTCATTATTATCATATTTAAAAAGGTTTTATTTTATTTCTTGCATTCATTTGTTTTTAAAAGCAATTAGGATTGATTTACAAGTGGAAAATACTTGTCAAAACAGGTTGTTTAGGAAATAAAATTATTTTATCGACGCGATAAACGGTATCGAGGCATGCATGCTAGGCTTACTTATCTCCCGTCATGTCAGACCTGCCTATGCACAAAGATGAAACTTGTGTAATACACGCACAGTAGATGACTGATCTCAGTTGCGTTCTGCCATCGGGGTGGATTTTACCCAGGGCTGAAAGTATCATGGATCAGCGTAGGACGTCCAACAAGATAGACAGACGACCTTGTTAAGTTCGCACGCTCACACTACTACGTGCAAACCGCTTAATATCTGTCGCTGTGGGGAGGCCTATGTTCAGCAGTTGACTGATAATGAAGATGATGATTTGAAGTATATCTCTTCATTAATAAATATTTGCACTTTAATTATTTAAAAAAAAAACTTGCACACTCGGGCCCGAGTGGGCGGTACCGCTGGAATGGATCTCGGAAATTCGGGCCCGAGGGCTCGGTACTGAACAAGTTAATTCCCTCCCTAATTGATTACGTCCACTCTTGCGCATTCAGCAGCGTGACGTTAAAAACAAAAGACAACCAACACGTAACGAACCGATCCGACTGCTTTCGGGGAAAGTTCAGTGAAAAAAGTCACATTCCATAACTGGTTTGCGTAGGTGTGCGATATTTTTTCACATAAGTATATGTATATATTTTTTAAAACATGAGTGTCTTTACAAGAAATGTACATATTTCGTACCTTAGAAATACATATTTGGTGTAAAATTCATTCAAAAATGTTAACATGGTTGGATCCATATCTCAAATAGTACTGAACTGATTTTTATGAATCTTACATAACGATATTATATTCCCTTATTTAGAATATACTTTACTAAAGTAAGGAAGAAGCTTGGTGTCAGATTTCCTTTTCAAAAAATCCGTAGACAAACGTCATAGAAATACGATTTGAGACAAATCAACAAACATACACACAGCAATCTTGGCATAGGTAATTGAAAGCCTAACTAGATCATCATTGTTTTTTTTTCACTGCACCCGTTGCCATCTTTCTACATGACCTAAAGGTTTGACTGGCAGAGAATGCTTTTAGCATTAAGTCCACCTTTGTACACTAAATTTGTGCAATAAAGTCTTTAAATAAAAATAAAAAAAAACATCATACTCAAATATTATCCAATTCCAACAACAACACGTGCGGTCGAATGATTACGCTCTTTTTCAAAGTCAGTAAAAAAAATCTGTTACAGCATTCGTAGCAAATGCTCACTTACAAAAAAGCGTATAAAACTCCAAAAAGAAACAACTAGTCAGCTACGTAAAGTGTTAAAATTTTTGGAGCGTCGTGCTCAACAAAGTAAGACTTAAAAGTTAGTACCATAAATCAATAAATCTTGCTCAACACCAGAAGCCGTTGATTAGTTCCACAACAGCCGCGTCGGTGTGCGATACAAAATTCCTCAAATCCACGCGCGGTGAAACTGCGCTCCAGATACTACGGGAACCGTGCGCCGGCGCAGCTCCATTGCTTCACGACATTTAGACTATAGCGGGTGGGTATTCTCTATACCAGATCGAAGAGCCATCCAACAACATACAAACAGTCATGTCACCAGAATATATAAAGGTAAAGGACCTATGTATTGTTTAGACACAACTTTATATTATGCTCATGATGTGCTTACGCTAGAAAAAGAGACGTGAAAGTTCATTTTCATTCAAATTTTTAAAAGATTTAACTGCAACCTAAATCACAACTAACAACACTGTTTTCTAAATCTGGTAGCCTTTAGGACGGTTAATAACTCCAGCCTTAGCTTCCGAATTGATAAAAGTAGGGTTGCAGAAGCTAGCATGGCCGTTTTATTAGTAATTCACATCAAAATACTAAATTATACCGATTCTTATGTCTTGACTTCGCCTTGCATTTGAGCCGCAGCTTTGAATGTTTTAACACTCACAGTGTCATATTTTATATTCATAAAGATGAAATAGGAAACCAAAAACATGCGCACGGGCGGGACTTAAACGAGCAACCTCTTGGCTGATCGGGCCAAACGCTCTTACCAATTGAGCTACCGTGCTCTCAGTCCAAACCTGCAAAATTTGTGGTCTCTTATGGATACGTCATTGCGTGACGCTTAGCGCCATCTATCCGTCTGTTTATGAAACAGAGGGCCCAAGCAGTTATTCGAGCTGAAGCATGTATTTTCGATCCAAATTGAAAATGTTACAACGTGCGCCGTGCTACAACGTGCCCGGGTGGCCCACTGCGCTAGATATCTGCGCACACGCACGCAGCCAGCCAAGCTGTTCCTTATTTGAATTTTCAGGGTTCTCTTACACTTGGGAGATAAATACTTCAGTATTTAGGAATATATGAAGGTATGTAAAGTCTAGAAGGTAGGGAGACAAATGATCAGTTTCGTTCAGGCATTCTTAAGTGGATATGAATTTTATTTAGTATCATAAAGGTAGATTTATGTAAATACATAAAATATGTCTCCATGAGCGTAGGTCCTGAGTGGGTTGCCAGTTAGGCAATTTTTCGTACAATTTAGGTGGAAGTAATGTCTGATAAAAAAATATATAAACTGAATGAAAAGAATAGCTTAAAATCGCGTTAAAGTCGAACAAAGATTTCAGGCAAACAAAATACACACAGATCACACAGATCAAAATGTGAAAGTTAGTATGGTTACAGTTTAATTTAGCGAGACACTGCATAAGCATAATACATTGCTTTGGTGATTTGTGTAGTTCATAATACAAACGGTACTTACATGGTTTGTGAATTTTTGTTTGAGATCTTTATTTCTTGAATAAATGTATGACTTTTTTAAAACAAAAATATAATTTACAATGATAAACGGCTAGAGTAAAGCAACTACTTTAATTTATTCATAGAGTAGAGCAAAAATTTGTCGTTGAATTTTAGTTACCGTCGAAGTGTTTCTTGTAATGATCACTGATCAATTTTATTGTGAATTAAGTAAATTATTGTATAAATAAACTGTTGAACTCTTGAAAAATTATCATAATAATCCGCATTTTTTTTAATAACGATAAATGCTTTCATCAGTTAAGAATATCGTAACATCAGATAAAGTTGAGGAAGCACTTTCCAATAACTGTAATATAATCGTTATATAACTTATATAAAACATCTCATCGTGTATTTCGATATGCATGAGAAAGTAACACATGCCTACCTTCTTACTATACGATGCTTCTTAGTTCTTACTATGAACGATTAATGTTTATATATGTTATGCTATAAATTGGTCCCGTATGCTGAAATATCGACAGAGTTAGAGTTAACTTTTTTTACAAAATAAAACTAACAAAAAAAATCTCTAAAATGTAAACGCAGCTATAAATTCAAAACTCAAAGTAAGATAAATCAATTCCGACGACCTTCTTGGTGTAGTGGCTAAGCACGCTGGTTTCAAGGTGTCGCCGCTCCGAGGTCCCGGGTTCGATTCCCGGTCGGGTCAATGTAGAAATCATAATTTTCTAAATTATCTCGAGTCTGGGTTTTGTGGTACCACCGTTGCGTCTGATTTCCATAACACAATTGCAATTAGCTACTTACTTTGCGATAGAGCAATGTATGTGATTGGTGTCTAATATAAAATAAAATAAAATGTCTTGTCAAAATCTATTTTTCATTAACCCATCTTCTGTCATCCAGTTCCCTCTTCGCTTCGAATCGAGCTCTTTTAACACCGGTCAGATATAAGACCGGTGTTAAAAGACCTCATTTCATTTATTTATTATTAGAATTCACTTTTAAGGTTTTGTAAACATTGGTATCATTTAGCACTTCTCAGTCGGATGCTTCGAATCAATTTTGATTAGGGGAGCAGAATTTCGCTCAATCATCGCATCTTCAAAACCAAACCAATTGTCTCAGTAAAATCATCGTCAACGCAAAGCTAATTTAATTTGCTTCATTTTCCCGCCATTTTTGGTTCCGGTTGTCAACTGTCGTCATGGTTACAAGTAATTGAGTTAGCGACGACTTTCCTTCATCTCCTGTCATAGGCGAAAGTGGGCACCTATTAGCGACATGTGTGGTAATAGGGCTGCTTACTTTTGGTTATGTAGTCAATTTGAGAGTAAAAGATTATGAATCGGTTGTGGGTTTGACAAAAACAAAAGTGTGTTTAAAGTGTATTTTACTTTCTGTTCTCTATTATCTTATTTATTTATGAGATGAATACTAGAACCAGATGATTCATAAGTATTTTCATTCATAACTCTAATTAAAAAATGTATATCAAAAAATCATAACTCGAAAACTATTAAAAATAGCGGAAAGTGATCACTGATCATACAGAAGTGATTTGGGTAGCTCTAATGCCTGGTCTTCCTCTGGGCTTTGACTTGACACTATTTTTTGGAACACTCCATATAAATATTGTATATAATTAAATATCATTTTTTTAAAAACTCTTACAATTCATAAGAATGATTGAATCTTGGATCTTGAATAAAGGGGGTTGAAATCTTCACTATGGAGCTTGCCTCACTTTATGTTTCGCCATTTTTTAAATGGCGTAGCAAAATGCACAAATCGTTAAGTCACATCAAAATAAAACTAAATTATTTTTTGGGAAAACATCCTGAAGCGTCTGTTTTGGAGTTATAAGCTGGTAAAGAAAATTATAGTTGTTGTTGTTGTAAGTGAACTATTTTCTGGTTTGGTGTAGTGATATCGAAGAAAATTTGCTTTGTTTACTTAAAAACGAAATATACCGTTCTTCTTACACAGCCCTACAATGCACTAAGTGGCAGCCTCGTAACAAGCTATTGTCAAATTCGTTTTTAAGTTGTTACTCGTGAAAAAAGGAAAGAGAAAAAATTGGAACTCACGTAATATAGCTGTTTTCTTGAAGTTTTTGATATTCACGCACCAAAAAAGGGTTAACAACGGCAAACATGGAAAACTGACTAAACGTTACAATGCAAAAGTGTTATGTATGTGTGATTATTTCGTTTTTAATCAACAACGAAACAATCTCCGGGGTCATGGCTAGCACGCTGGTTTCAAGCGTCGCCATCTCGTGAGGTTCCGAGTTCGATTTCCGGTCAGGACAATGTAGAAAACGATATTTTCTATATTGTCTCGGGTCTGGGTGTTGTGGTACCACCGTTGTGTCTAATTTCCATAACACAAGTGCATTGGCTACTTACTTTGGGATTGTCCTATATTTATGTATTTATTAATATAATATAATCTATTCAATTCACATGGTCTTGAAGAGGGATATAATATTATTATCGTTTTAATCCGGAAATAAGCCCTTAAGTTTGTGAAAATTAGTAAATGACATAGAATTTTTGTACAGAAAAAAAAACTGATATTTGCGCAGGAAAAATGACGGGCAACTGGGGTCTGTCCGGACAAGCTCCGAAATAATATTTATCTTTCAATATCAAAGCTTAAAAATGAATTTCTAATCATAAAGATGAAATAAGAAACCAAAAATTTGCGCACGGGTGGGACTTGAACCAGTCTCGGCTAGCCGGGAAGAAGAAAGAAGTTGCTGGTTCAAGTCGTGCCCGAGCGCAAATTTTTGGTTTTATTTCATCTTTATGATTATTAAATATTACACTGTGAGTGTTAAAATAACACTTAACACACAAGTATTGTTATTTCGTACCGCATTAACTTTCTAATAATCGGTTAGTAGCAATTATTGCAATGACAAAAAAATAATGAAACCGGACATAGCTTCGAAGATCTTAGTGACTTTCATTGGAATTACTTATACTCAGCAAGCACTACGACTTTTAGTATCGATGCAGTCGCCAAAATTCAGTACATAATTTGACAATTCTAGCTTCTGCATCGCGATTGTATCGCTGCTAACGTGCGCTAGCATCGCGACAGCTAAAAATAGCGCAATGTGTGTAATGTTTGACATTTTGCGACTGCATCGGTGTTAACGCGCGTTAGCATTGCTGCTAAAAGTCGCAATGTGTTAAGGGTCATATATCCTGCTTTAAAGCATTAAGTCAGCCATTTGTACTACATTTTGTTTGTGCAATAAATAATATATAAATAAATAAAAATGTATCCGTGTAGAAATGTGTTACCAGAAATAATATATCATATTTAATTACAATTATTATAAATCTCAAAACAAACATGTTTTATTTAAACCCTTATCATGAATATAAATTGCACTTGTAAAAAGCAACTTTGGCTGTGTTAGACGAGGAATCGAACCCCGTGTCTTACGCTATCCGGGCGTATGCCTCTACCACTCGGCCACCGTCACATTAGCAAGCCTGTTGAATTTTGCAAGCGCTTACTTTAACGCGTAGGCTACGTGAAGTAACCCACGAGCTAAGTGGTGTAGGGAGAAGTCCATAGAATAAAGTTATATTTCTAAAATCTTTTTTTAAACTCTAAAAAGTATTGTAGTTAAAATAATTATTATTTCGTAATACTTAATAGTCGTAATATCACTTTTTACTAACTCTTGAATCTTTATTACTGTCATTAAGTAATATTTCATTATTAATGTATTCTTTGTTTCAAACCTGTCGCTGTACGTACGGAACTACATATTCATAATATATTTTGTAACTTAACCGTTAAATGCTCTGTTTACTTTGTAATGTAATAAAAATGATGTTTTCGTCATGACATTATTAGGAAATTTAATGTAATGTTTGTAATTATATGGAATGTGCAGTGAATTTTGACCAAATGCGTTGCGAACAGATCTTTTATTACGTATTTTATTCAAGTAGTAATGGAATATGTAATGGATTTTTAAAACAAATTACAAATTTCACATGAAAATGAAACTTTTATAGAAATCCTGTGGCAATTTTGCACTTATTAGGTTTTAAATACATTTTTTGATTAAATTTTAACCTTGCATATATGAACTACCACATATACTTACCTCAAACACAAAAGAATAATCATTACAAAGAAGAAAGTCAAAGTTGTCAATTACAATAAATAAACATACTTTTGTGTGTTTTACGAAGAGAGAATCAGATTAAAAATAAACTATCCATGAACGAGAATGTGGTCAAAATCATGTAGCGTAAATCATATTTCGTGATATTATAAATAACTAGCGGTCCCCCGCGACTTCGTCCGCGTGTTTTGTGTTTGCTCCCTCCTTTCCCGTCGCAGCGTCATGTTTTATATCCTAAAGCCTTTCTCGATAAATAAGCTATCCAACACAGAAATATTTTTTCAAATCGGTCCAGCAGTTCCTGAGATAAGCGCATTCAAACAAACAAACTCTTCAGCTTTATAATATATTAGCGCAAGCGCACGTTGTACTTAAGCTGCGAACATTATTTTGGTGCGGAGTTATGTTAAAACTGTGATAGCTCCTAAGATATTTATTGAAATCAAAAGGCAACTTGGTTCTAAATGAAATGCTCGTGATGATTAATGTATTTATTTTGATAAGAATAAATACCTGTGTGTATAATACACCTCTAAAAATAATGCATTATTTTTTTACAAATTTATGAACATAAAAAAGGTTGTAGTAAGTCAACCATAAAAGATAGACATATGCTGTCTCGGACTTTATTATAGAACTCTTAATGTTGAACAATCCTGTTATACATGATTTTTGTGTAACTTAAGCGGTTTCCGCAGCGTATGCAGCGGAAGCTCTCAAAAGGAATAGCTTTCTCCCGTTTTCGCAACATTTTTCATTTCTGCTGTGGTCTTATGAGTCGTATCTTTATGTTATATAGTCTAAAGCCTTCCTCAATAAATGGACTATCCAACGTAAAAATTTTTTTCCAAATCGGGCCAGTAGTTTTTGAGATTAGCGCGTTCAAACAAACAAACAAACAAACAAACAAACTCTTCAGCTTTATAATATTAGTATAGATGATGTATTTCGAAATCGAATAGAAAAGGATTTAGAAATTACACATCTAAAGCTAGACCAAAAATCTGAATTTAGAAGTGTTGTTATTAGCGATCTTGTGTAACATGAAATATTTGTAACAATGTTAAGTAAAGTGAGTCGTCAGGTAGGGTTAATAAACTTATAATATTTTGGACCTGATATCGTTCGTTTTGATTGAATTTACTGAGAAATTAGGGGGAAGATAACCCATTGACACTTTGCCAATCTAGGGGTCTAAGAACAGTTTCGTAAAGTTGCAAGTAGTCATCACTATGAGCGCCTTTGCAGCTAGTATTTTAAACAACACAACAATGTACCCGATACCCAAATAATAATGGATCAAATTACGTACGGAACCGTAAAACAAAATCGCAATTCATCGTACATTTCATGGCAAGCTTTATTTCGCCCTTGAACTCTAGTGAAAGTAAAAACTACCTGCCGCGAGTGGCGATGCAATGAAATATAGAGATGATTGACCGACTGCCGCGAGAAAGATTATGTGTTTTATTAAAGATTGGTGAAAAGGAAGTGATGGTGATGTTTTGGAGAGTTTGTGTCTTGTAACTATTGTAAGTTGAAAGGACGTGATTTTTTGGTGAAATGGTACACGGCTAGGGAGCGAGCTCACCCAGAAGCCTGTTTATTCGGATTTCATAATTTTGTGTCTAATTTGCACAATTTAACAAGGCTTTTATGAAACCAAAAAAATATTTATGTATTCTGATAGTTGCTTTATCAAATAGGTAAAGATTTATAAGGTCTTATTAATTTTGGAGCACTTTCTAGAGATAAAAAGTAAAATTCGAATAAATTGTTTGTTCTCTTAAACTAGTATTTTTTCTTTGATTATTAGTATTATTACATTGTCTTTTAGTAAACATTTCAATTATTTTACAATCGCGGTCTAAGTTTCTAGTTATAATTATAACGGTTTAAAAAACTTAAAATTAGGTACAAAATTCGTACATAAGTATTTTTGTGATAAATGCAACTGTCTTTGCTAATTGCTAGATTAATTTCAACAAAAAATAACGATTTACAACCTATATTGCGTGTTTAGTTATCATGATCACGTTTTTCCGACTCAATAAAAAATGACTATACATTTTTACGAATCGTAGCGTAGAGTCATTGACTCCTAACATAAACAGTAACATTTTTTTATGTTATAAAAGAATTGTTTTATTATATTTAAATTTCTATGAAATCTTAATTTTTGTAATTCAAACTCATAAAAAGACCGTAAATTTTAAACGAAATAAAATCTTACCTTAAAAAACGAAACGCCTATCTATTCCGGGAACTCCTCGCCGACAGTCCAACACAAAAGAAAACCCAAAAAAACTAAAACTAAAAAAAAGTTTCTTTCAAAAAATATTAAGCCTCCTTCGTCGACTGAATCACATTTTCCCTTTGACAAAAATGGTTCATCATATCACTGTAACTATTTTATAATTGTATGCGTCTGCGCACTGTGAAGACCGCGATCACACTGAATGGGGGACTGTGGATTTCTTGGATCGGCTGTCACTTTGCCAGGGCCGGATTTGGAGCCGTGAGTCCGTAATAGGTTGTTGTAGTACAAGTTGCGGTCAGTAGGCTTAGTGCGTATCAAATATTATTTGGGTCCGTATATAACAATATGATTATTATTTGACATGAATATTAATAATACATTAAAATCCATCAAAATTACTTAAAACTGAGCGAAAAATAATTTTAGTTAAACAAAATAACATAATAAAAATCTCAAAGTAAGTCAACCAGTGTGTGCTGAAATGGTAGTATAACCAGTGGCGGCTGTACCTTTAGTGCGCTCGTGCGCTGAACCACCAAATCAAAAGATTTAAAAATTACAAAATATTAAGTACTTTATTTTAAAATAACCATTTTAATAGTTATTTTTAAAGATACAAAAACGTATAAAATATTAAATCTCCAATTATGGTCAATCAGTTTGAGCGCTTTACTAAACTATTAAGACTTATTTTCCTATAAAGACAAATTCTCGTGCGCTTCGGTGAGTGCACGAGGTCTGCTAATATAACTTGTAGGAGATACGAGTTAATACGCCTGACGCGTGAAACAAAAGATAGTTCATAGAAATGTACCGAGTAATGAGTGGGTTCTCGAGCGCCGCACGTGCGAACCGAAGATTGCCGAGAGCACCCGATGTTTGACGAATTGGCCGGCCGGCATGGGCGCGAATCGACGACGGCAGCCATGATTGACATCTCGTATCCAGACTACCAGTATAGTTTCACTGTATGTGTGACGCATTAATTATTGTTTATTTATATTACCGTAATTGGTTTTAGTTTTTGTTTCGATTTTCTAAAAGTGCACTACCAGTTCGATAACCCACCAGTCGCCACTGAGTATAACATATCAAATCGAACTACTAGTAAGTATTTTAATTTGACACTTATTTCCTCGATAAATGAGTGATGCTGATAAGATTGATGGGTAAAGGTACAAAAGATAAAATAGTGGCAAGCATCATATGCTTCCATCATCTTGGCAAGTACATTTTTGAAATGAATCATATGTCTGACACACAATTTAATTATCATTAATAAGACATAAGGTCAGTTAAATATGCAGATTTACCGGAATATATAACGGATCCAGGTGTGTTTTGTTTTAAAGTTTGTAATTTTTCCAAAAAATTGCAATTCATTTCTATTTGTTTTACTTCTACTTTTAATTCCAAATAATCTTTTGGTTCAAAATAAATCTTCAAGATACTTATTATGTTTTACTCAAACAGTATGTATTTATCTTGTGTAAGATTCAAAGTCGGCCCTACTCAATCTCTGTATACTGTGGTACAGTGATCGCATACCTAACGCAATCACCAAACATCTCACCAATATTATCAAATGAATCCGATTCATTATGAATATGTAGAAGTGAAAATCTTTTGTCTACGTATATTTTAGTGGGAAGATCCGTATGCTAATCTTTTATTGGCTTATAATCTGCACTTTTCCTTTTTGAATGACGGCTTTGGAATGGATAAATAATAGAATAATTCAATATTCAGCTTACCTGCCTCTACGTTTTTATTTTAGTGAATATTTTTGAACGCAACCTTAGCTAAGGTTTATTAACCATTGGAAATCAGGGGATGGAATGAAACTTCCATTGCTCTTAATAAACGTTGTTTATCTTTTATTTTCACGGACTTCGAAAAAGGGAGAGATATATGGATAATGTTGGAATTAAATAATATTTGAGTATTTCATACTATTCGTTCACGGATTTCTAGGAAACGAATAGTCATAGTTAGATAATACCTTTTTTATCTCAATCAGGTTTATTTAAAATTAAAGTGGAAGTTTTATCGATGACGGTTCAGTAGTTTTTGAGATGTAAATAATAACTAAAATTATGAAATACATATTTTTTAATTTATTCTATTAAGAAGACGAATGCGTTATTTAAAGCTTTTAGTCAGTAATTTAAAAGCGGTTATTTTTAAAAAAATATTTTTAAATATACTGTTTTACACATAAGTATTTCGAAAAAAATATGATACACAGAAAATCAGACGGAAAGTATATTATAAACTTTAAGCCAGCTTAGACTAATGCAGTTATTTGTAAAAAAAAACGCAGGCTCATCTGAAAGTAGACAAAACACTACTTTACAACTTTTACTATTGCTTCTAGTCTGGCATCAAATGGCTAATGTTCTTAGACTTTCTTCTTAATTATGATTGTGAATCATACTACCATAATGTGCCCTTAGGATTCTTGGCATTCCTACAATCCGGTTTGAAAGTTATACTTATTATCTAGCCTAATAAGTACCAACCAATTAACGCAAGACAACGGTACTTATATATTACAATTAGGTTCAGGGCGCGTTTAGCGATGCAGTTTTGATAGGTAAGCGGCTCAGCTTTACTGTCAAATTAGCAATTATTATAATAAAACAACATAAACATTTATATTCGTACGATTGTCGACCGCCGTGGTCGAGTGGCTAGCACGCTGGTTTCAAGCGTCGCACATCTCGTGAGGTTCCGGGTTCGATTCCCGGTCGGGTCAATTTAGAAAACGATCTTTTCCATACTCTCGGGTCTAGGTGTTGTGGTACCACCGTTGTGTCTGATTTTCCATACCACAAGTGCATTGGTTACTTACTTTGGAATCAGAGCAACGTATGTGATTGGTGTCCAATACTTATTTATTTATATTTATTGTAGTATTATTATAATATTGTTATAATGATAATATTTGTTTACACTGAGTCTGAATTGAGTTGCCTGGAAATTAAACGGCTAAAGTTGGATCGCAAATTCGCAATACGCCCTCCAAAAATTATTATGTTACGAGAGAAAAGCACTTTTATCATTATTTTTATTTTTTATTTAGTATGGGTTCGCTCTAGACTTCAGACTAAACCTAGTGCGAGTAAGACGAAGTCGAAGATGAAACGAGCTCGCCTAGAAGAAGCCACCCTAACTTTGAATTGGTTCGGATTGAATCACTAGGAAACACCGACGCGGGCAGCGAGTTCCACTCCTTTGCCGTGTGCATTATAAATGTTGATGAGGAGTGCTTTGTTCTTATCAGATCTACAATCTAATAATAAATAATTGTTATGTATTGTATTAGCTGCTAGATATAACCTATTTTTAAATAAATCTGCTATTTAAAGTACAGGAAACAAACAACTTACAACGTGAAAAATCTATAAAGTCCCACCCTGTTCTTTCCGATTTCTCACGGTTCCCGTGTCACGGTGTATTTTTTACAGATTATATTTGTTAATGTCCCTTTTTTGTTCCTGTCCCAATATAACGGTGAAACAGGTTATATGGAAAGAGGGACATTAGACTAATGATGTCTCTGAGAAGGTTTGTGATTTGAGGGTTAGTAAGAAAGGGTACAAATATAACTCTTAATATAACCACTATTTGAAATATTTCATAATTCTCTCTGGGGTTCAAACGTGGTCAAACCTACATGCTAACAGAAGGCTTTAATTAGACTTAAGAAGTTAATGTAACACATTGGTTCTAGGAATTGATACTTTTTAACCGTGATCGAAACATACATACTGTATAAATATACGGTAAGATAAATAAAAATTGTTAGATAGGACTATTTTTGGTTGACCCTATCGAAGCGTATACATCAATTTGTAGTTTATTGTTATCTCCAATTTTAATCAAACGAGTTTTATTAAGTATGATAGAATAAGTGACCAGGACGCCGATTCTCGCGGCAATGGACCTTTTTTCGTGTGGTAATTCGATTGGGAGTTTAACAGATTTACCAAAAAATCAAGTTAAATATCTAAACATGTAAAAACATATCGCACGAAGAAAATCTAAATACCTCGTACATAGAAATTGTCACCCTGAGAAATCAAAAACTATTTTTTCTTCGACAAAAAAGAAATTGATCGTTGAACTTGTTTCGTATACGAATTGCACGAGAATTGCCTCCTGTAATATAGATCTTTAAGTATACCGAAATAAAAAATAAAAAAATATATTACATTTTTGGCATCTGCGGTCTTGTTCGATATTGACGGGACATTTCCGTTTTTTGGTCGTTGGAGATGGAAATTCAGAGAACAGAAGTTTGAAAAGGAGGCTGCATTCTTTCGTCAAATCATGATGTAATGCCCTTGAGTAGAAAGTGTCCAGGTGCTGCCACCGTCTCCACAACACGCCCACGACGCGGTTTTCTCAAGAACCGTTTAGAGTGTACTGTCGAGAACGTAAGTGCTTTCTTTTGGAAAATATCATCACAGATAATACAATAATAATAAATATTGGACACCAATCACATACATTGCTCTGGTCCCAAAGTAAGTAGCCAATGCACTTGTGTTATGGAAATCAGACACAAGGGGTATTACCACAACACCCAGACCCGAGACAATATAGAAAAGGTCGTTTTCGACATTGACCCGACCGGGAATCGAACCCGGAACCTCACGAGATGGCGACGCTTGAAACCAGCGTGCTAGCCACTCGACCACGGAGACCATTGTCGTGAAAATGTGAATGATCTTTGCCTATTCTGTTTTATGGTGTGACTCCTGAACACGCGTTTGGTACGATGAGATATGATATACAGGGTGTTGTTTTGGTCAGCGACGAGCGACTCAGGGGTGGTTGTAAAAACGATACTGATGCCAAATAAAATGTGAGAAAATTGTAAAACCCCAAAAAAAAAAATGCAGACTAGCGAGCGAGTCAAAACTCCCAACACCAGGTCGCCTCTTCGTAGCTTATTAGCAAGGTTGCGAGTTTCCCCATTCGTTTTGTCATTAGTCATTAGGTTATTCTGTATTAATTGCATATAATTTAATAAAATTTTTTTCAGAATAAGTGTAAGTCATATTATCATCCCTGAGGTCGATGTCCCTGACCAAAACAACACCCCGTGTATGGAAACTTATGTCATGTCTTTGAAAAACTGTAACTTTAACAGAACTACTCAGTTTTTTAATATATAGGACTCCAATTGCTGTGATCCTTAAGTAAGTAGCTAATTGCACTTGTGCTATGGAAATCAGACACAACGATGGTACCACAACACCCAGACCCAAGACAATATAGAAAATTTAGATTTCTGTATTGACCCGACCGGGAATCGAACCCGGGACCTCGGAGCGGCGATGCCTTGAAACCAGCATGCTTAGCCACTACATGTAACTGATTTATAAATGGTCGCTATTTATAAATCTATTAGTTTCATTTATACAATTATAATACTGATAACGTTTATCTCAAGAACTACTTAACCGATTTGAAAAAAACTTTTTATGTTAGGTTGAGAAAGGCAAGGCTAGACAAGGTATCATACATCAGGCTACGATAAAAACGCGTCGTCTCAGTTGCGAAGGTCGGCTATTCTAAAATGAAATGGCTGTCGCATGTGCAGAGAAATTAACTTTCAAATAAACAGAAAACAAAATGAGTTAACGTATTTTCCTCTTACCGGTACTCGGCACTGGTCTGTCCGTCCGTCCGGCACTTTCTTCGGCGCGCCTCGCGAGGTTCTACTCTGCAGGCTGTATATTCCAAACTAGCAGTCGCCCGCGATTTCGTCCTCGCGTTTTGAGTTTGCTCTCTCCTCTCCCGTTGTAGCGTGATGATTTATAGGGTCAAGCCTTCCTTGATAAATAAGCTTTCCAACTCAAAAAATATGTTTCAAATCGGTCCATTAGTTCCTGAGATTAGCGCAAACAAACAAACAAACTCTTGAAAGAGATTAGCGCGTTCAAAAAAACAAACAAAAAACTTTGAAAGAGATACTTGTACAGTGTTCATTTTTAGGGTTCCGTAGCCGAATGGCAAAAAACGGAACCCTTATAGTTTCGTCAAGTCTGTCTGTCTGTCCGTATGTCGCAGCCGTAGCGCGTAGTGTTTTATTCTGAAACATTTAATATGACACAGTTGAAGCTTAGTAGGTAAATGTATCCTGACGATTCTCATACAAAAAATAAAGAATAATGATATTTTTCCCATACATTAAACTAAAACCTAAACTTTTTTTTGTCAAGCCTATGCGTGTAGGGTGTCTATGGATAAAAGAAAGTCGGACTAGTTACACTATTTATAAATAACTCAAGATCGGCTTAACAAATTAGGCTGAAAATTGGTAGGATACTTTTATCCCGTTCTACGGGGCCGGGGCTGGGGCGTGACGGGGTTGGGGCGAAATGATGTTCGTTAGGATCGCTTCACTTTTAAAATTATGGGGCTAGGCGGGACGAGGCTGGGGCGGGACGGGGCCGGGGCGACACATAGTTCGCTGGGATCGCTTAACTTTTAAAATTACGGGTCTAGGCGGGACGAGGCTAGGGCGGGATGAAGTCGGGTCGAAACAATGCTCGCTGGGATCGCTTAACTTTTAAAATTACGGGGCTAGGCGGGACGAGGTTGGGGCGGGGCGGGGCCGGGGTGAAACAAAACTCGCTGGGTCCGCTAGTATAAGTACAGATGTGTAGGCGTTCAGAGTAGAGCCTTCGTTTATTGATGTTACGCAACGCAAGTGGGACCTGTTTCGCGGCCTATATCTCAACGAAAGTTGGTAACCGAGCTAAGTAGGCTTCAGTCTGCGTTTTATGAATGAAAATCACCGGAAACAGACATAAATACATACGAGTGGATTGAATAAATCATGATTTTTATTTATATCGTGACCAGTTTTAGAGTTACCTATAGACTGCTTAGCTTAAGACCCTATTGCAACAAATTAATGTTACCGTATCTTAACCGGTTTACTTAACTATTAATGTAACGAAACCGTAATTTAGATGTAACTTTAACATTTTTTTTCTTTATTCTAATTTAACCAGTACTCAAAAATAATACAACACTTAAAAGACTTCTTAGGCCTGATTACGTCAGATAAGGAAAATTCGTCGAATAATATACAATACGCCTTATTTGAAAAGTAACCTATTAGCCAGCATTTATAAATGTACATACCATTATTAAATCAGTTGTTTTATACTTATTCAGTCAGATAAGTCATACGTTGGTAAAATCGGCCCTAAGTTATTATTTTTTCACACGTTTTGGATAAAGGATCACTCCCAATTGTTTATGACATGACATATCATTTGATTAAAAATGATCGTAAACTTACATAGTTCCAATTTCCGAATTGTTACTCTTTTCTTAATCGTAAGATGTCATTACCAGCAGTTGAATATTTACTATCATGTGTGCTTTGAAGAAAAATATATTAACCAAACGTCAGAAGCTACTTATTTTAATAAATCGGGCCTAAGTGGTCAAATACTCAGAATTATTATCCTAATTTAATCTCTGGTTTGTAACAATGTAACTTATACGATTTATTGCAACGAATAAGCTATACGAACAGCCAATAATAAAGCTGGCTGGTTCCTAGCTCAAAGGATCAGCATAGCGACGACCCGTCTGGTGTAGTGGTCGAGAAATCGCCTTCTACGCAGCGGGTGCGGGTTCGATCCCCGCACAATACAAACATTTGTGTGCATGAACATGTCTGTTTGTATTGGTCTGGGTGTTTTCTATGTATATCATGTATGTATTTACAAACAAAAAGTATTTAAGTATTATATCCGTTGTCTGGCACCCATAACACAAGCTTTGAGTAGCTTACTTTGGGGCTAGATGGTGATGTGTGGGAATGTCCAAAGGCTATTTATTTATTTATTTATTAGCTATCCAACGCGGCAACGCAGCCAGCATCAAAGCCTCCTTGTCGCAAGGAAATGTTTTCGTTTTTGAATAGGTAGATTTTAAGTTATTTTTTTATGTTGCATGTCTTAGTTTTATTTTTTCCTGTTTGTAAATTATAACTAAATAAAATATTTAAATTACTAAAATACTTATTATTAAAATACTTTGTTAATTTAAGCAAAGTATTTAAGGTTCCATTTAAAGTATAAAAACCTTCTGACATCTTGCATTGGCTATTATTTACTTAGTAGTTGCATTCATAAATTAAATACGTCAGCACTTAAAGCTCCATTATCTGATGCAACTTTAATTGAAAAGTTGGAACTTTAAAAAAGGTTCAATTAGTAGGAAATCACGGTTGAAGCGCATTCCATTCCATGGTTTTACTTTCAAGGGGACTGCCTCAGGGCAAGAAAGCGATTGAGGCAGGCCGGGGCTTCATTGTAAGCGTGGCTGAGAGCTGAGAGACATAGGGTAGATAGATAATCAATATAGATAGGCCTATTGTGCTAGTTGTCCATCATTATCATCATAATAAGCCAAAGGACCTGCAATGCTGAAAATTGGCCTCCTCCAACGCTTTCCGCAGCGACCGGTTGTGAGCGATCTGCATCCATTGTGATCTTGCGATCTTCACAAGGTTGTCTGTTCATTTTGTTAGTGGACGTCCTACCATCAAGTTGGCCATCAAGCGCCAACAAATACGTAACCGTTTACCAAAACCCGCAGTCAGCGTCAGTTGTAATACCTCAACCAACACCAAATTTTGGTGTAAGCGCTATTAGCATCTGCAAGTTAATTTAAGCAACATGACCGAAAGATAGAAATCGTTCCGTCGGAGTTCGGAGCTTTATAAATATGTTTGCTAATTAATAACATACGTTGCATTTTTAAATGTAAAGCGAAAGTTTATAATTAAAAAAATACTATTAATAAATGTTATCCGTCCTGAATAACCTCCTCAACTGCTTGAGTATCATTTTCCAAGAAGATTCCAAGCCTGGTACTAAGTATGTATTTTCTTGGCGGCGTTGAAAAAAATGCTTATTTTCTGCACAAATTGATGTAACTATATTTCTAGATCAACATACTCCAATATTATAAAATTCCAACGATATCACCTAGTAGTATTATATAATCTGAGATATCACACACATACATATTAAATTATTGATTATCTCTTTTTTTTAAATTTAAAAAAGGCTAATGTTCACATTGCCTGTTTTCTTTGTGTGAACATCAGCCTACCTTCAAACGTTTAATAATATCTTATCGAAACTAAATCAAATAAAACCTTATTGTGCTCGACCGGTAGTGTTGTCGTTCAATATCGTTCAATTTCAGTTCAATGTTCAATTCGTTCAGTTCAATTAATTCTTCTTCTTGAATAGACCTATGGTTGACTGGTAAAGAATGCTTTTAGCATTAAGTCCGCCACATGTACCTTTCGTTTGTGAATAAAGTGTTTTTAAATTAAAATTAAATCGCTTGTTCTCACTCAAGTCCCGCTCAACTTGTGGTCATTGTATGACGCAACGCGTATGAATGAGATTTTGTAATACAAGTATCTATTAGCGGCTATTATTTATACTATAATGAAATGTGCTGTAGTTAGATAACTACCTGTAATTGGATTCTTGATTATGATTAGGTAGGGAAGGTATGACTCATACATAACTCATAATTTGAATACTATTTTTTGGGTAAGCGAAGTAAGCCTGTAACATCCCACTGCTGGGATGTTATAGGCTAACTTTACTCCAATCCAATCCAATGAATGTAGGTGAGGTGCAATAACTCTGCAATCACAAAACATAACCTCAAAATGCCTGATCTGCCATTGAATTCATCGTAAACCCCTAATTATTTTACAAAAATATTTTTTGTCTGTATTATTTCAATTATTTATATATTTTATCCGAACATTTTGTAAAGACGCGCAGACGCAACGTGGGCCGAGTTTTTATAGAGTTTTGGTCAAGATCCTTTGATTTAACAAACTAAAAACATGATAAAATTTGGTTCATGACGCTGATGAAAACAAGAAAATGAAAATATTAATGAGCGATTGTAGTATTAACGAAACCTTTGTTTAGACGACTTCCTTATGGACGCTACCTCTTACATTAAAATGACAAACAGTTTCTTTCTACCATGCACTTTATAAATTGTGAAGAGCGTTACGGGCATGCCCACAGTGCCCAGTCTGGTGTGTATCTGCGCATGGCATACTGGCGGGCAGACGCGATCATCGACGACGCGCAGACGACGCGGTCTTTGAGGCGCTGAGCAGACGACGACGGGGCAAAATGACGTAAAAAAGGATAGACATGTTATACAACAACATTAAAGCATTTTAGTGTGACACAAGGATTACTCTATATACGAACGTATAGTTGTGTATTACGACACTAAGCGCTAATACAGACAAATGATGGGGCATGCCTGTTGATAGAAAGTGATAAATATAAAACATTCGGTACGTACTGATTGTTACTGAGCGCTTATTAGCGCGAGCGCGTGACATCTCGGTCTTTAGCCTTATGTCAGCCATTGCCAAATTATGATTAAAACTATATAAATATAAAATATTAGAACTATATAAATATTAGATATAAAAACTAAACACTTAGGTACACTTGGCAAAATTACAGTGAATTAAAAATATGCCACATTTTACTTATAATAGTACTCTTATAAACTGTAAATCGTAGAAGATAATTGAATTATTATTTATCTAAATTATACAGGTACTTCTACTACTACTTGCGTAGTTAAAACCCGTTTGATCGAGATACGCACTGAATTATTATACTTTCCATTATGAAATCTAGGCCTTAAAGATCTAATAAGATTTTATGGATCATGATTAGAACATTAGATTCGTTCATAGGAAATTGTATAAAATTCTTTAATAATATACCTACCACACAATCTTGTCGAATTGCCGGTTGATAAATTTGAGAAACACGTTAAAAACATGCTTATGTCTAAAGGATATTATAAAGTTAAAGACTACCTGAACGACACGAATGTGTGGTCTGTTCAGCCTGTACCGACTGATGTACTTACCTTTGATGATTTTGATTTTACGGCTTACTAGTGGTGACTGAGTTTGTTCCGGCGTTTCTTCTCAGCACTTGCCTAATTGTCTGTGTTCTGTCTCGAAGCGCTGGTAGGGCCCAAAAGATAAGGATACATGATTCGGCCCCTTCAGGGCACATTTATTTTTATTTTATTTTTCATTGTACATTTGACGTTCATAAGTGGCATATTGTGTCCTAAATTGAATAAATATTTTGAATTTTCAAAAACATGGTAAAATTTGGTTCATGACGCTGATGAAAACAAGAAAATGAAAATAATAATGAGCGAGTGTAGTATTAACGAGATCTTTGTTTAGACGACTTCCTTATGGACGCTACCTCTTGCAGTAAAATGACAAACAGTTTCTTTCTACCATGCACTTTATAAATTGTGAAGAGGGTCATGGGCATGCCCACAGTGCTCAGTGTGTATCCGGGCATGGCGTACTGGCAGGCAGACGCGGCATTGCGGGCTTCGACGACGCGGTCATTGAGGCGCTGCTGAGCACAAATATTAAAAACATCTTAGGGCGGGCAGGTCTTTTTGACAGCGAAGTAATAAAGGCCAATACTAACTTCATATGCGTAGGTAGTATAGGATTCCCTTTGCGCAATCGTTTGCGGTCAAATTGATCGGCCCTGCTTGGCCGCCCCGGCGCGTCTGCTCAGCGCCTTAATTCTTTAGGACGACGCGCGACGCGTCGTCTGCAAAGCGTCTTAGAGCTTGTCCAGAAAGGACGAATTCGCCGCGATTCTCTCGCGCGTATTACGCGCGACCGTTGCGTCCACAAGGTGCGTACCAACGCGCGAGCATTTGGGGAGAAATTCAGTACGAAACATAAAGTAATATTAATATTTGGTACGAAACATGGAGTTGAACGAAGCGGTCACGTTGTGGTTAGCTTACCGTCGCTGGAAGAGACAAAAACGGAGGGAAAAAAGAATGTATTTTGTACATCCAATTCTTAATGATAGAATGACACACAGTATGTTTGAAACTTTGTATCCGAAATTAAGACAACATGAGAAGAAATTTTTTAACTAGTTTCGTATGTCCGTAAAATCGTCTGATTCGGTCTTTTTTCTATTTCGTCTATAAACAATTCCGTGACACAATTTTGGCGCTCCATTTCCCTCGATACATGCACCACTGATCATGTAATCTTTTTAGATACGGGACAACAATACATTGGCCGTAGGCAAAAAATTGTTGTCATTAGTGACAAACATCCACTTCACGAGAGTGAGCGGAGTCAGCTAGCTTTAGTGATGTCCATACGGTCTTGTTAAATCAATCTTTACATCGATAATCTCTCTATCGATATGTACTGATCGAATCTTTCTATCGTTAACAGCTAATCGATTTTATTTTATCGATTCTCCTTATATCGATATCATTATATCGATAGTTTTTAATCGATATAATTGGCACTATACTCCTAATCGATATTCTTAAATATTATTGTTCAATTAAGTAAATAAAACATAGCAGTAGGTTTTGAAAAAATTTATTGGTCTCGTAATTGTGAAGGATAGCCGTCCAGAATTCTTCCCTCTAGCTGAATAAAAATAAGATGACAATAATGGTTATAAGTTAAAATAAATACACGTTAACTAGCTAGAAAATCCATTTAACATGAGGGAAGATCGATCCCAGATACAGTTTAAAATCAACCTGTGGACTGGGATTATTGATGGCCAGGTGATCGGGCCTTATGAGCTTCCAGCCACTCTTAATGGTGAAATTTACCTGGATTTTCTTCAAAATGAATTATCTGGCCTGTTAGGAGATGTTTCATTAGAAATAAGGCGGAGCATGTGGCTGCAGAACGATGGGTGCCCAGCTCATTACGCAACAAGAGTGAGAACATACTTAAATGAAAATTTTCCACACAGATGGATAGGCCGGCTTGGGCCCATTTTATGGCCGCCAAGATCACCAGATCTAAATCCCTTGGATTTTTTTTATTGGGGGTGTCTAAAAGACCTCGTCTACGCAAAGCCAGTAGCAAATATTGCAGAGTTGCGGTCTCGAATTCAAAACGCAGCTGCTTACATAAAGACGTCAGGATACGCCCGTCGCATTAAACTTTCTTTTATAAAAAGATGTAGGGCGTGTATTAGAGCGCGAGGACGTCAATTTGAACATTTTTTATAAATAAATGATTGAAAATTGATGTTGTTTCATTTAAATTCCTTGATCATTTCCTACGAATGATAAATAATTTGATATCATTCATTTTTTTCACTTGCAAGAAATATCTCATGCCACTATTGAAATAACAATTAATTATTACAGAGTTCTGTGAAATGTTCAATTTGCTATACAAGTAGCCATTAAATTTAAGGAATACAGCATATTTAGGCTTATGATACCTTTTTAGAATCTAGAATAACTAAGCAAGTTTTTAAGACGATGGGCACGATGAGTGTCGTACATTTTTTTGACACCGTAGCTTATCAAACATGAATAAAAATAAATTTATACTCAATTTTTTTGTGCCTTAATTTTTTTAAGCACTTACAGTTTAGGTTTGTCCAATTTTAATCTTTGATTTTGATAACTGAACTATCCATTGTGAAATTAAAAAAAACTACATTGTAAAACCTTTTGATTTGTAAAAATGGCATTATAAAAACTAAACGCACGTAATTTTTTTGAAAAAAAAACAAAATATTAAATATCTCGTAAACCACGATATTTTTACTAAGGTCAAAATTTGAGAACAAGGAGGCCATAATGAAGCCTATCCATACTTACAGGGTTATCCATTGTTTTAGGGACACCCTGTATACAGTTGGTTGATTTTCAAAAGAGTCTAATAAGTGTTTTGCTATTCTAAGGTCATCATTAACATCATTATGTTCAGTAATATGTAGAACAGGAATATTCTTCGTGGCAATACTAGAATACGTTTGTGAAGAGAGACCCGCAGAATCAGAATTGTACGCTCCAAACGATTCAATGGGCTGAAATAAATGCTCAAAGTCAATTAAAGCTTCATTAAAATCTTCTTCGCAGTTTGCCCCTTTACTGCCGGGTGTGCTCAAGCTCGTCAAAATATTTGACTTGAGCGCGGCAGTAAATAGTGGCAAGTAGGATTTCTGTTTGTTGGACAATGCTGCCTAATCATACCGAAAAGGTTTTCTAACGCGTCTTGATTTAACTGACGCAAATTAAGGTATTTAAAACCTTTTCTTTCCACTATTTTCCAAATTTCTTCTAGTGAACACAAAGAAGTGTAATATCCTTGCACACATCTTACATTTTTCAATCTAAGACTGCTACAGGATTTCAAAAAATGCATTGTTGTGATTTTTTCTTTAAAGTTTCTCCACAGTTGATGATGGCTGCTATTTTTTGAAACATTTTCTCTTATACGTTTTTTTATATCTTTTGCCGAAAAAGGACCATTCGTGCAGTCAAATAATTGGTCCAAACTTTCAATGACTGTTGCAGTTTCTAAAATTTCACGAGCTTTTTCAGTGCTCCCATATTTTTCTGAGAGTAATTTTAAAACTGCAGCGACGGTGTTACTCAATATTTGAGTAGCAAGTTTTACTTTCATTTTGGATCGAAATTTGGGCTTCACATGTAATGACGTTATCTTTTTAAAATGCAACGTGGTCCTGTTCTTTTTTTCTAGTTCTATAAGATGAGCCCATTTCCCTTTCTTGCCGCCAAATACGATTTCCCCCCCCTGTAAAAAGTTATTACGGATACTTTTAAACAGGTGGGGAATATCGAACATGATATATATTTTTTTGCTGGCGGCAAGAAAGTAATTGGACTCGCGAGGGATTCCGTCAAAACTCTTCAATAAATTTAACCCTCCGATGTTAGTTGGGCCTTGATCGCAGACTGTTGCAATGATATCATATCCGATATCACTGATAGCTTCAATTACTTTTTTTATTATTGCTGCCAAATTTTGTGACGACACTGTTCCCTTAACGAAATAATAAGCCACTGGCTGTTTATATTTTTTATAAACTCCTTGAATCATGAAAACTAAGGCATGATCTGCGATGTTGGGATTTCTTAGTCCATCTCCAAAATCTTCATAGCCTTCCACTATGTCTTTCCTTGAGTTGTAAATCAATCGTTTTTTTAAGGTCATTTCATCAAATAGCAAAACACATGTTTTTTCTTTTGCGTTAAGTTTAACAGCCTTATTTCTTAAATGTTCAATTAAAGATCGACTTATTCCTGGTTGAAGATCCAAATTTTGCAAAAGTAATTGAAGTGTTCTAGGGCTTGGATAAGCTTTTGTCATTCTCTGCAGTGTTCTGTAAGTTCTGGGGGATTTTTTATAAATTGCCATAGCCAAGGCTTTGTCGGTAGCTGTATAACGATTCCCTTGAGGTTTTCTTTTTTGATTTCTAAAATATGATTGAACTAAGCTCCTCAATGCCAATGACTTTATGTTTTTAAAATGACCCTTTTTGAGGTCCCGTATTTCTTTTTCGCAAGCTTTTAATTTATCTTTTAAATTTTGTGTTTCTGATGAATCTGAAAAACATTAAGTATTATTTACTAGTTATATATTAATTTGTATTTTTATAATAATTTTAAATGACGTTTAACCGAAAATACGTAAATTATAAACGTACCAATATTTTTTAGTTTTGTTTTCTTTTTGGGAATGTTGGGTTGACTGGAGGTGGATGATTGTGTATTTTGATGAGTACAACTATAATTTTCTGTAATACATATTTGAACATAAATGTAAGTTTGTTTTTTTATATGAAATAATAGAAAAAAAACTTAATAAAAACTCACAAATATTAAAATAAAGCTTACGTGGAGGAGATGATTTTCGCTTTCTTGGGTTAATTAATGTATTTGATGAAGTGGGGAGATAAGACGGGCAGGAAGGATCTGCAATAGTAAAATATTAAGTAATAACTTGATAATCTTAAAAGTTATGAACTTTATCATAACTCGTATCCACCAATACAAGATAGCTTTACCTACAATTAATCTTAATACTGATTATTATAACAAACCTGGTTGTCGTAATAAAATGTAGTCGTGATCAATAATGATTTTTTGGGCGTGTGGGAAAGAGGGGGATTGAGTATCTGTAATGGGTGGTAAAAGTAATTAGATAGCTAATAGACGTAATAACTATTAAGTAACAACTTTATATTGCATACATACTTGATGGAACCACGTAATCATGGTCGAGTAGAGCAACTTGTACAGTATGACCGAGTTTCGTTTGACCATCAATAGATGGGCAAACGTAAGTGTGGTCATGCTGTACAAGCTGCTCCAATTTTTGGGTACTGTTGGTTGGTTTAGTAGTTCCTGAAAATGTATTAAAAAGTTAAGAATATAGGATGTGTTCGGGTTTTATACAAAAGACAGTACCAGGGAACACTGCTTTAAATAATTCTGAATTTACGTAATTTAGTGATACACAGCAAAATTATTTTCTGTGTCATAGTTACAAATGACTTATAAAACCAACAGCATTATCTTTATGACTATAACTTAGTATGTGAAAATGGGTATTCTGTACTAGGGTATTAACCTGAGATGTTCAGATGGACCGGGAAGTTCTTAAATGCGTTTTCATGGAGCGGCGGTAAATGTAAATTTTGTGATGGAATGGCGCATTTTTTTAATCTGTTCCCTTTTTTATTGAAGTCGGACGGTGTAAAATGTTTGGAACAAATGTATTTACGGATGAGTGATTTTATGGGTAGGTCGACTAGATCCTTTCTGCCCGTTATTTGAAGCCATTTTTTACATCTAAAAAGCAAGAAATGAAAATTATCCATTAATATTACGTCTTTTCCTATCATGAAAGATGCTTAGAAGTTTACATTTAGTTAGATTTTATTCATCAAAAGCATTCTACTAACCGTGTAATGTTGGCAGGGAAATTAGCCATAAATCGGTCTCCTCTTTCAGCGCAATAAAATTTCAAACAAATTTGGCATGTTTGCCGTTTATTGTCTAATAAATGTTCCATTTTTGCTCTTAAAAAATCAGTTTTCAAATGAATTTAATAAAAATTTAAGGCCGATCAATTTTTTTCTCAAAAAATGTCGAAAATTAAATTATCATGTCAATCAATCAAATATTATGTCAATCAATCAAATTAATAAGTGAAGTAATACGATCGTAATTGTGAATGGAGACGTTTTAGGCTTACTTTATTATTTGATAAATTCGTTCAGTTACGTGGCAGATGCTTTAAAACTTATGCTGGCTGGACGTAAAAACTGCCACAAAATTTTGACATGTAGAAAACTAAATAAATCAAAAAACTCGCGTCGTGAACCCATTGACACCACTCAAAGTGAGGTAAGGCTGCATGCACTCGCTCTAGAGTTCGCGCGTTAACTGGACGCAGCAAGGCGTCCCTAGTATCTCGACTCGCGCGCAATACGCGCGAATCAAGCGCGAGTCGAGAGTCTGGCGTAGTGCACGCGATTTACGCGCGTATTTTGAATTTGCGCGATGCTTGTGGACGCGATGTATTGATGTCTAGTACCTCGACAACGCGCGTATGAAATCGCGCGATACGATTCGCGGCGAATTCGTCCTTTCTGGACAAGCTCTTAGGTGATAGTAGGTAAAAAATATATTCTTCGGTACACTAGGCAAAAATTACAGTGAATTGAAAATATGCCACATTTTACTAATAATAACCTTAGTAAAAGTGAATCGTAGCAGATAATTCAATTACCATTTATCTAAATTAGACAGGTACTTCGAGCTACTCGCGCAGTTAAAACCCGTTTGATCGAGATACGCACTGAATTATTATACTTTCCATTATGAAATATAGGCCTTAAAGATCTAATAAGATTTTATTAGAACCGCTAAGTGAGGTTTACAAAATTGTAAACACTAGAATAAAAATTACTTTGTGTACTTGTTCACTTATTATATCCTACTTGTGCTAAAGTTTAAAAAGTACTGTGACTGCAAAGGAACTTAGATTATTTTTGAAAATGGTGCTATGGTGTGGGCGTGGCGAATGAAAAAGGAACAACTAAAATTCGTTTCTCTTTGCTTGTCGAATGTTGTAAACAATCTTGACATTCCTTTTTACCGAAATAATTAATTTTAAAATAAGATAAACACAAAACTTACCAACTACATTGCTGATTCATCGTTTAGCACGGATATCTTTTTAAATCAAGTAATGAAATTAGTTTACTGATATAATAATAAAAGTTATAAAAATATTGTTTATATTACTTGACTAGGAACGAAAAACAGAATTTACTTAATTTGTTTGTATCTATCATTAAAAAATATTAATAGTAAGGTATACCTTTGATATATGTACTTAGTTTTTCTTCTAGTATCTATATTAGTAATGCTTGTATATACAAGCATTAATAGCTTCTACATAAATAATAATAAATACCTAAATATCCTTTGGACATTCCCACACATCGCCATCTGGTCCCAAAGTAAGCTACTCAAAGCTTGTGTTATGGGTGTCAGACAACGGATATAATACTTAAATACTTTTTTTTGTAAATACATACATAATATACATAGAAAACACCCAGACCATATGTAGACACGTAAATGGTTTTTAGTTAATAAGTATTAAGTTAGTTACATAGGATAAGTATAACTGTAGTGTTTTCCGAATAAAATAAAATAAATGAATCATAATAATGATCGGTACGTTGGTGTACTGTTATATCTTTAATGTTGTCCTAAATATCAAATTGCACATTATTTAATTAAAGCATTAGTCCACCTTTGTACACTAAATTCGTGCAATAAAGTCTTTAAATAAATAAATGAAAAGTGTGACAATCTTAGCTGCTCCAGAGACAATCCAATTGAATTATTTATAGCAGCGACAGCTTACATCGCTACAATAATAGTAAAAACAATCAAATTATTATTCCTTCAGTGCTTCGGAGTAAACCTAACCAATTAGGAAGACCTAGATGTCTATACTTGGATTACCTTGACACACCACACTCTAAATGGAGGCGTTTTGCAATATTTGAAGAGTACTTACATATATGAAGGATATTATAAACTGCTGTGGGAAATGGAGCGATGTAATATTAAGTTTATGATATGTAAGGATCATTTTTATGGTGTGAGTCGACCATAAGGCACTTCAATAGTTGGTAACCCTTATTTTGTGGGAATGGTCAAAACAAATGAAATGTTCGCCTCGTCATTACGTTTAGTGGAAATAAATAATAGTTTGATATGTTACTTATTAACGTTTAAAGTAAGAGTGTAGTAAAAAATTCGAAGCTTAGATACGAGACGCTACGCACAAAATAATTCTAAATGCATTTAGTTTACATAAGTAGGTAGCATAATCGTTACAATATTTGTTAATAGTTTGGGGAAAATATGTGTAATGATGTGTTGCTGAATTGAACGTAACTTAATTATGTTAAATACATTTTACATACCGTTAAATAAGTAGGTACATTTTATTTACCATTAAAATAAGTGATGTAATAGTATGTCTCATTTTGAGTGAACTATTACCCTTAAAGTTCTTATGAGAAACATAAACTTCATTAAACCTAGATAAACACCCTTTTTTCCGCGGAGGAAATGCTTTATGTATACCGTGGCAGGTTATGTAGGGGCTCCTTGGTAAGTAGCCTAGTATACCCACTACAACCTCCGCGTGGTACCTCAGACCGGTAAGTGGGGCGAAAAAGGATCCGCATGCACTTCGTCGTCCCAGAGGCTGCCTGTACCTATCGGTGTCGGCATATCATTAAGGGGTTGCCTTGCCTCGCACTCCTTCTTCCGTCTGGACTACCATGCGGCTGACGAGAGTTTTGGCCCCCATCGCCATTAGACCTCTTACACAATGCGACTTTTTAGCATCGATGCAGTCGCGCGTTGGCATCGATGCAGAAGCGCGACTGCATCGATGCTAACGCGCGTTAATATCGATGCAGTCGCCACAATTCAGTGCATAATTTAACAATTTCCAGCTTCTGCATCGCGACTTTATAAATGCTAAAAGTAGCGCGGTGTGTAAAGGTTGACATTTTGCAACTACATCGATGCTAACGCATGCTAAAAGGCGCAGTGTGTAAAGGGTCATAAGGTTGAAATTTTTCGACTGCATCAATGCTAACGCGCGCTAGCATCGCGACTGCATCGCTGCTAAAAATCGCGGTGTGTAAAGAAGAGGGTCTTAGGTCTGCTGGCTTGGAGGTAAGAGACGTTCGTAGCGCCGCCTCCTCGCTCCAAGACGTTTTTGAAGGAGCGGGTCAGCCTGAGAGTAATGTTACCCTAATCGGTCTGCAGCCTCCTTCTATGATATGACATCTTAACAAAACGAAGCATCTGCCTTCAAGCTTTCTTCGCTTTCCAACATTTGGTGGACGAGTTTGACACACGAAAGCAAGAGGTCTTACCCTATTTATGTTTCTAGAGTGAAGCGTTTGGGGATATTATTTTTGCCCGTAGTCGAATTACTGCAAACGCCTCACTCAGGTTCTGTAATGGAGGAGCCCCCTCAGCCTCTTCATTCTCTATCAATAACTGAGTCATTGTCGGTGGATGGTGTTCCTGTCCTGTCGCCTAAGATATTATAAGTGTATAGACATTAATAACTATAATATACTATAGTTAATAACTATAATATAGTATAACTTGCATCGAATTTTATGTAAGTAATCACAAATTAATTACAATATCTGATTTTAAATTGGCGGGTAAAAACAAAAATTGTGCTGAACATGTCAGTAGCGACATCTGTACTCAATTTCATAAATAGTATCGTCCATGAAAGGGACTGGGATAATGCTATTTCATACATGCTTTATAGCAGCGCCATCTAGCATCGCTCAGAAATAATATTTGATTGTGATAAAACCGCCATCTAGCATTGAATAGAAATACCATTTGATTAATACAGTGCCATCTAGTACTTTTTAATAAGACTTGATTCGCATCAACTTTCTCCAAAATAGTTTGTTGTGTGGCGGCTACCGTACTATGGCGCTAGTAGTATTTTTAGAATTTGTAATACCTACATAAATACAATGCATTGCACTTGTCGTACTGAGGAAAGCCAACATGTATTATCTTAAAAATAAAATAAAAATAAACAGTACTAAGCGACCGAAGTCTGAAGCTTTTTTTTTTTGTAATTTTTCGTAGTAAATTTCAATTTTAAAATTTTCGTCTGCATCTAATATCATCTTATTTCACGTAGCTATTACTGTATTTTAATAATCTTAAAATAATATTGTATTTTTAAAACTCTATTAAAAATGTTATTCTTAATCAATAATATGTACACGAAAACACCAATTTTGACTCAGCGTTTTTCACCTGATTGTTTTACAGGGAATAAGGTACGTCGAGACTTCCATGCCTGTGTCATAGTTTCCCATATTTTTAACTAATTTCCAAATATGTACCATTCATTTGGTATTCTTCCATAATTTTCAGTAATATTTAAATTGTTGACGATACATGATGTCAATCAATACTTCGAAATATGCTTTCATTGTTAGCTTCGCAATATAATATAGGATTTCTATTTTTTTAAAACAATACCTAATTGACTTACCTTCTTCTAACAGAAAAATCATCCTTTCACCTTCAGTTTCTGAGTCGATTTCACCCCAACTTCCATACCAGCTACTCTGACATCATAATGGTTTAGCCGTGTCCATTTGCCCATGGGAGCTAGGGGTATATATTTGTAATTTATTTTTTGGACCACTCACTAATGGGCGACTAGGGCTTGACAGATGATAAAAGAGTGGGTTTCCTTCAAATCAGTAAAATGGTTACCCTCTTTTTTAAACCAAAAGGTATTAATGGTATTTTAATGAAGTATTTTTAGGCTACACTCAACTAGTAAAAAACAAAATATGGGAATCTGTACCAACTTCTATTTTAGATTAATTTTAACTGATGTATGCAGCGTAGGACTTCACCTACAAGATGGACAGGCGACTTTGTAAAGATTGCAGAATCAATATGGATGAAGATCGCTAGTGATCGGTCGCTGTAGAAAGCCGTGGGGGAGGCCTATGTTCAGTAGTGAACGTCCTTTGGCTGATAATTATGATGATGATAAAGATGTATACTCATGAATACTAAATACATTTCTTAAGTTATTTCTTTTAACTCCACAATAGCAGCTTTTTATTTATGAATGAATGATTTACGGCGAAATCTAGCTCCTTTTTAATACTTTCTTTTCATTTCCTTGGCTTATTTTCTGATTTAAATAGATTCTCACCTCTGCGCACGATCATTGGTCAACACCACAGCGCAGGATAACAAACTTGCAACTACCCCCATCCCGCGGGAATCAAAGGACAAGGAAACTTCATTAGCCGGTCCTGTTCTGCCTTGTCTATGCCATTTGGAGCATAGACATTATAGACGCGTTAACTTGTCATAGATAATGGTCTAGTCTAGTTCCGTGATTTAGAATTGGAGGTGTAGGGTAGGGAGGCGACTGTACGAAATGGACTTGGTGTTAGTCAAAATAAGAAAAAAAGGTGAATGATGGCTAACTGAAGCTAAAAGATATTTTTATGAAGAAATTTCTGTACCAACGAGAAACAATTCCCAATATACCTTGATCCTGTCTGAACTGCCCTCTTCGTATGTACAGACACCAGCACGTCAAGGTTAACACTGCGGTTTCTTATTCAGTTGTAATAAAGGCTAGATTGCAACAAAAGTGGGAAGCCTGATGAGCTGGCCACTGTACGATAGAACGATTCTGTCATGGAAAATCGTTAAAAGCTGCTGATTTGTAAATCATGCCAGAATCGAAATTTATGTTTATTTATGGACTCGTTATAGTAGTTTCAAACAAAATATTCTAAATAACCTATCCAAACATAGCATTTTGAGTTATACCAAAAAGTACACAGATAAAAACAGTGAAAAATTAACAATCTTATATATAAAATTCTCGTGTCACAATGGTCGTTCTCGTACTCCTCCGAAACGGCTTTACCGATTCGTACCAAATTTTATATGCGTATTCAGTAGTTCTGAAAATCGGCTGCTATCTATTTTTCATACCCCTAAGTGATAAGGGTTGTTCACCCTTTAATATTATTTTTTAAAATTTTTGGACGGATTTTTTATTTTTTTATAATGTGGCATTAAAAATACATACAACCCTAATGTTTTACTTTTTTATCACCAACCCCTATTTTTGTATAGCCATTTTAAGTAATTTGATCATTTTTTTTTCTCGCTCGATAACTGAGGGGCCGTCCATTAATCACGTGAGGTCGTTTTTCTCATTTTTTGACCCCCCCCCCCTCCCCCCTGGTGATATTTGGTGAGGTTTGGGACCCCCGCCCTCCCCCCTGGATCACGTGTATTTAATTGGAAGTCTATGTAAAAGCTATTTTTGACATGAAAAAAATATTTGAAAAATGTTGATTCGAAAAACATTTATACCTATGTATTTGCAATAAAATTAATGAATAATTGATAAATGTTGTCTTCGTCCCACTAAGTTGCAAGACTTTCATTTAAGGTTACAACTGGTAAAGCTTCTTCTTCACTGGCAGTTGTTATTGGCAAAGAGGTTGGTGACAACAAATCGTTCAAATTTTCGCGCCGTTCAAAATTTCGGTTGAGAAATAGCGCTTTTTGACAAAAAATAAATAAAATTAATACGCGTGATGTCTAACGAGACCCCCCCCTCCCCCCTCGTGATGTTTTGTGATGTTTTCCGTACCCTCACTTCCCCCCCCCTTTTTGAGCCTCACGTGATTAATGGACGGCCCCTGATCAATTATAGTGTTTTTCTTAACTTTTAAAATAACGAGGCTGGGCGAGACGGGGCCGGGGCGAGACGGTGCTAGGGGTGAAGCAAAGTTTGCTGAGTCCGCTAGTACCTACTACTCTATATTTGTATTTGAAAATGGAGATTGGGGCTCTACTTTGCACCTCAACTTGACTATCAGACAGTTTTTTTTGACCATTTTTGTCACCAATCATGTCGAGATTCATCCAAAAAGAGCGTACTAAGCGGGGAGACGAATCGTATTACAGTCCGTTTTTCTTCGCTAGACAAACAATGTATTCAATCATTTTATAACAAACAATACTAGTGAATAAAATTAATATTGAACGATGACTCATGGTCTGTCTAAGTATAAGTTTTGTGTTTGTCTGTGAAAAATAGAGGATTACCTATCAAGATTGTTGACTGAAGATTGTTGAAGAATAACAGACTAGGCGGGGAGCAAATGTATAAAAACACACTCGAAGGTATAGGGACCGACGCTAAAGAGCGTTATATGCGGGAATTCGTATTAAGCGGGGACGTACTATCGGGGTTCCACTGTATTTATAATATTAATAGATTTCGTGTGAGTTGAACAATAGAAATCGAAATCAAATTAAGTACCTACTAATTAAAAAATAAATAAAATATTGGACACCAATCACATACTTTGCTCTGATCCCAAAGTAAGTAGCCAATGCACTTGTGGTATGGAAATCAGACAGACACAATATTAAATATAACTAGTGGTCCCCAGCGGCGTCACCCGCGTAAATTTCGGATTCAACGCAAAACAAATATTTTCATAAGAAGTAAGAGGCCTGAACCTGAGCGCCTTACCTTAGCGCAAGTGCGTGTTTTTTATCAAGCTGCGAGTAATCTTGATGCGGAGTTATTTATAACTGTGATATTTTCTAAGATATTTATTAAAATCAAATGATTGAGACACATTGAAATTTCGTATAAAATGAAATGCTCGTGATGATGAATATGTTCATTTTGATAAGAATACCCGTCCGCATCAAAAGACCTTTGAAAATAGTACATATTTTTTTTATCAAATTTATGAACATAAAAAGATAATAGTAAGTAAGTAAACCATATAAGACAGACATATGCTGTCGCCGACTTTATTGTAGAACTTTTATAGTGAAACAATCCCTTCATACATGATTTTGATGTATCTTAAACGGTTTATACTACGTACGCAACGGAAGCTCTGAAAAGGAATATCTTTCCCCGTTTTTGCAACATTTTTCATTGTTGCTCTATTCTTTTATGTATGGGAATGTTTAATAATCCTTCAAGCCTTTAAGCTTTCATCGAGAAATAAGCTATCCATCACATTTTTTTTTAAAATCGGTCCATTTGTTACTGAGATGAGCGCGTTCAAACAAAAAAACTCTTCATGTTATAATATTAGTAAAGATTCTATTCTAAAATCGATACAGTCAGTATCAAAGATCTCTGTAATTCGTTAACACATCCTCAAAAAGAAAAGTTCACAAATAGTTTTGGCGGTTTTCTGTTTTATTTATTCTAAGTTGGAACGTACCAGTGCAGCCACTTTATCGGTTTGCTTACAATTTTAACTGCAAATGGTCTACAACCAAATAGGATCAATTAGTGGCCATTTGTCACAATGTTTTAACATGTTTTGTTTACTCCATACTCCGAATTGTCAACAGGGGCCCTATTTTTTAATCACTCGAATAAAGATGGCGTGTGATATTCATTGTTAAAAGCCCAATTTCGGAATTAATATCAGTCAAAATCAACTCACAGAGTTCAAATGCACTTAAAAAAATATAGCTATATTTTGTGAGTACTGAAGTCTATGTTTCGAGTGATTTTCGTTTGTTTTCGAACTAAAACCACACGCAATATACAAGCGAGTGATTCAAAAATAGTGGCCCAGGCTTTATAACGAAATCACGAATTCTTGTGAGGTCACTCACATTGAAGTATGTTAAGGTAGAGGGCAGGTATTGTTGTATAATTTGGACGTTTTCGCGCTTTTTTAGCTCTAGGTGGACCGGTGAAATCAAGATAAAAATAAAGAACTTACCAACGTTAGCGGGCCTAAGATGCGCGCCAATTTATCATTTATAGCGGCAATAGAAAATTTTAAAACGTCATTTAAACAAGTTTTTTAATAACTTTAATGTATTCATTTGTTTTAAATGAAATAGGATTGCCTTACAAGTGAAAACAACGTGGAAAAACATATTGTTTAGGAAATAATAATAAAATATATAAATATATATAACCATCCAATGTAAGGCGCAGCACAAATGTTGGACTGTGACGGGCAGCAGCGTCACAGCTGCAAGGGGCTGCGCCTCTGCGCTCGCTAACCCGCCTGCCAAGCGTGGCGAGTATTGGCAAAATGCTAGTACACTAGAAAACCAGGCCCCCAGTCTCCGGCAGCCCCGCTATTCCTGACTTTGGTAGCGGTCACGGTAACGGCGGGGCAGGGGGTGCTAAGAATCCCCGGAGGCGATCGCCACCACCCCCGACGACAACTGGCCCTGGTAACGTACAACACGTGTACACTGAGGACAGATGAGAAGTTGCTCGAGCTGGAGGAAGAAATGAGCAGGTTACACTGGGACATAATGGGTCTATCAGAAGACCGTAGAGAGGGAGAGGACACGATAACTCTACAGTCCGGAAACCTGCTCTACTACCGGGAAGGCAACCAACGAAAGTCCCAAGGTGGTGTCGGGTTCCTCGTTCACAAGTCCCTCGTCAACAATATCGAGACCATCGAGAGTGTGTCGAGCAGGGTAATATACCTTATACTCAGAATATCCAAGAGATATTCGCTGAAGATCATACAGGTATATGCACCGACCTCGAAACACCCGGATGAAGAGGTGGAGGAAATGTATGAGGACGTAAGTAGAGCCATACATACTTCCAAAACCTATTATACTGTTGTAATGGGGGACTTCAACGCGAAACTGGGCAAGCGAGGCGAGAATGAGTTGAAGGTGGGACTTTTTAGATACGGGCAAAGGAACGCCAGGAGACAGAGGCTGGCCGACTTTCTGGAGAAGGAGGAACTCTTTGCGATGAACTCTTTCTTCCAGAAGCCGCCTCAAAGGAAGTGGACTTGGTTGAGTCCCGATGGCTTCACGAGAAACGAGATTGACTTCTTCATGACCTCCAAGAGACGGTTATTCAATGATGTCTCCGTGATCAACAGGGTGAAAACCGGAAGCGATCACCGAATGGTTCGAGGCACATTGAATATAAATGTCAAATTGTAAAGGTCCCGCCTGATGAAGTCCACGCTCCGACCGACTCGTGCTCATATCCAAAATCCCGAGAGCTTTCAACTCGAGTTGTCAAACCGCTTTGATTGCCTAGAAAATTGCGTTACAGTGGACGAAATTAACAACGAGTTTGTGGAAACTGTTCAAACGGTGGGGTCTAAGTATTTTAGGCCTGGCCGTAAAAATAGACCTCAAAAACTGTCGGTCCACACTCTCGACCCTATGGCAAAACGTCGATCTATGGCACTGCAGACCTCCGTTAATGCTGAAAACTACAGGCAGTTCAATAGACAAATATGGAAGTCCCTGCGACACGACATTCGTTGCTTTAACCTCCCGAACAAGCCGGTTTCCGAAATGGCTATAGTACCATAGACCACATTCATACGCTTAGGCAAATTATACAGAAGTCCGAGGAGTATAATATGCCTCTATGCTTAGCGTTTGTGGACTATGAGAAGGCCTTTGATTCGATCGAAACTTGGGCGGTGCTTCAGTCTCTGCAGCGGTGCCACATAGACTCTAGGTATATAGAGGTGTTAAGGTGCCTTTACAATAACGCCACCATGTCGGTACGAGTACAGGAGCAGAACACGAAGGAGATTCCATTGCGGAGAGGTGTGAGACAGGGAGATGTCATATCCCCGAAACTGTTCACAGCGGCATTGGAAGACGCCTTCAAACTTCTGGAATGGGAAGGAATCGGCATCAATGTTAATGGCGAATACATCACACACCTTCGATTTGCCGATGATATAGTTGTTGTGGCAAAGACGCTGGACGATCTTGGCACTATGCTCGAAGACCTTGATCGAGTATCCCAACAAGTGGGTCTTAAAATGAACATGGAAAAGACGAAAATTATGTCGAACTCCCTTGTCGTACCCACTCCAGTATCCGTTGGGAACTCAACTCTCGAAGTTGTCGACGAGTACGTCTACCTGGGACAAGTGATCCAATTGGGTAGGTCCAACTTCGAGAAAGAGGTCAACCGACGAATCCAACTTGGCTGGGCAGCGTTCGGGAAATTGCGCAAGAGTGTCTTCTCATCTCATCTACCTCAGTGTCTGAAGACGAAAGTCTTCAACCAGTGTGTGTTACCAGTGATGACATACGGATCCGAAACATGGTCTCTTACTATGGGCCTTATAATGAAGCTCAAAATCACACAACGAGTGATGGAAAGGGCTATGCTGGGTGTTTCTCTACGGGATCGAATCAGAAATGAGGAGATACGTAGAAGAACTAAAGTAACGGACATAGCCTTGAGAATCAGTAAGCTTAAGTGGCGATGGGCAGGGCACATAGCGCGAAGAACTGATGGCCGTTGGGGCAGGAAAGTTCTAGATTGAAGACCCTTCGACCAGAGACGCAGCGTGGGACGTCCACCAACAAGATGGACAGACGACCTTATAAAGATCGCAGGATCAAACTGGATGCAGACCGCTAGTGATCGGTCGCTGTGGAAAGCCGTGGGGGAGGCCTATGTTCAGCAGTGGACGTCCTTTGGCTGATAATGATGATGATGATGATGAGACGCGATAAACGGTTTTGAGGCGTTCATCTTAACCCTACTGATAAGTAATACTCTTCGAATATGATACAAAACGCCTATTTTGAAAACATCTCCTATTTGACAGCAATCATGTATGAAAATAACATTTTAAAATCGGACGTTTAATACTTATTCCGTCGGATAAGTCCTATCTGACGTTGATAAAATCGTCTCTCAACAAAATACCTACGCTGTATTAATCTTAAATGTGGTAAAATATTGTTAGTTGCTAATCTTAAAGTTCTTTAACAGACTCCAGACCCAAGTGGGTAGATGCAAGGACTCCATGTGCAAGTGGGGATTTTCGGAACTGATGTTTTTACATAATGCTGTTAGTAATGTGCTGTTATTTAAAAAAAAACTATTAATGATTTTTTTCTTATCAGGTTGAAATTCCCCTTCTTACTTGATTTTGCATTGATATCAATTACTAGACTGAGTAGACTACTTCTTAGCCAGACATGATCTTAGGCCACACCTCTTACAATCAGAATCAAGTGAAAGCATACGTGGGTGCCCATCTATATACCAATTTAAGTTTTTTTTTAAAGGAAAATGAGTCGATTAATTGATGTCTATAGATAGATTTATCTAAACATCTCTGCAACTTGCACATCAGGGTTCAAGCTAAGATGTTTTTAAATTATATCCTTTTGAACGTCATCGCTTCGCGTCATTGGGTTCAAGTAGTTTAGATCTGAGAAAAACTAAATCACAAAACGTGCAGCCGTGATCTATTTCACAGAAGGAAGTCTCGGTATAACAGTACATTAACATTACAATAGTTCTTACATGCTCCGGTTTCGTTTGTGTGCCGAGCCGCTTTTTATTTGACCACCTTTTGGCACCTTTCTAGGGTTGACAGTTTCCAAAAGTAGATTAGATAAGATAATTTATTTTTATTTAAACAAAGATACAAGGAATATACAACAATGTATCTTAAATCTACTGAATGTGTATAAAAGTAGTTATTTTCTCCTAAAAATAAGAGCGCTTTCACAATTAGGCGACTTTAGCAGCGCGACGGTCGCTTGACAGTCGCGCTGCCGATAATTTCATGAATAAATGGCAGTCTGGTATCAACGCGCGGCAGTCGCGCGGTAGCAGCGACACACCGATGTATGGGCATCCGCTGCTGCCGCGCTGCTGTCGCTCTAACGTGAAGGCGCACTAAAAGACATGAACGTATTTTTTTTTTCCGAGTTTAACATGTCCTTATTGAAATGCGGTATTTGCTATTTTTTACACGTACAACTTAGTTTTAAAATATAATCAAATGATGTCTTATACTTGATTTCCAGTTTACTCATAAAAATAGTTTTTTCAGATTATCACCATCCATCACCTCAGGTATTGAAACATAAAATGCGATGCAAAATCACTGAATTTATGGCAATTTTTAGCCAAAGGACGTCCACTGCTAAACAAAGGCAAGCCGTGGTGGGCCGAGGCTTTCCACAGAAACCGATCACAAGCAGTCTGCATCCAGTTTGGTCCTGCGTCTTTACAAGGTTTCCTGTCCATCTTGGACGTCTTTGATCGAAGGGTCTCCAATATATAACCATCAGTTCTTCGCGCTATGTGCCCTATTGCCACTTGAGTAAACTGATTCATACATTTTGGAAATTTTCATGTGTTATTGAAATACATTTGAAATCTGAAAAACATGAAACTTGGGCAATAAATCCACAGTTTTTCCATTTTTATTTAAAAGCTTGCCTTAATTATAAGATTTTTGACAGCCCTGACCAATATAGTCTAGTGCAGTGCTAAAAGCGCCGGGGTCCGAGCACGAACTCGGAATTACTTGCGCAAACACGCGACATGACCTTTCGCAGACGATCCCGTAGAAACCACTTTTTTGAAGTCGGTTAATCATATATTTGGTTCTGAAGCTTACGCGAATACCACTCATTGAATTAAAAACACTTTACGGATTGATTTCGCGCAAATTTATTTTAAACTATACGCCTGACAGCATCGTGTGATCCTCCGTGGTTGGACCACAATTTAGTGCTCAGATACTATAGTTCTAAATAAAACCTACTAAAGTCTACTTTCATCGGAATATATATATTTTTTCAGTACCTCAAGAGATAACTTTTTAATTAACAATTTATGTGGTCCGGTTTGTTACAGATTTATTCGGGATATTGATTGATTAATAGTTTTTTATACTCCATTTAATTTGAGGTGGCGCGGCCAGAGACTACTGCCTGCCGGACCACATACATTGTCAATTAAAAAGTTATCTCTTGAGGTACTGAAAAAATATATATATTCCGATGAAAGAAGACTTTAGGTAGGTTTTATTTAGGACTATAGTATCTGAGCACTAAATTGTGGTCCAACCACGGAGGATCACACGATGCTGTCAGGCGTATAGTTTAAAATAAATTTGGCGTGCGAAATTAATCCGTAAAGTGTTTTTAATTCAATGAGTGGTATTCGCGTAAATAAAAAGGGTAAATACCCTTGACGTTTAGAATGCTTTATAGCATCCGTGGTCATAGGCAAGACTCACTACGGACCACGAATGCTGTCGGTCTTCCGTGGCCGGACCACAATTTAGTGCCCAGATACTATAGTCCTAAATAAAACCTACCTAAAGTCTTCTTTCATCGGAATATATATATTTTTTCAGTACCTCAAGAGATAACTTTTTAATTGACAATGTATGTGGTCCGGCAGGCAGTAGTCTCTGGCCGCGCCACCTCAAATTAAATGGAGTATAAAAAACTATTAATCAATCAATATCCCGAATAAATCTGTAACAAACCGGACCACATAAATTGTTAATTAAAAAGTTATCTCTTGAGGTACTGAAAAAATATATATATTCCGATGAAAGTAGACTTTAGTAGGTTTTATTTAGAACTATAGTATCTGAGCACTAAATTGTGGTCCAACCACGGAGGATCACACGATGCTGTCAGGCGTATAGTTTAAAATAAATTTGGCGTGCGAAATTAATCCGTACAGTTCTTTTTAGTTCATCGGTTAAACATTGGTTGTGATTAGTCAGCAATTGGAATTGATTGCATAATTTAATATCAAATTGGATAGAAAAATCGTAAATAAACTAGTGCTATACGAAGTGCTAGTAAATTGCTGATAATGTACTAACTGCCTCGGTGGCGCAGCGGTAGGAGGGTCGCACTTTAAAGCGACGGCTGCGCCAGAGGTCCCGGGTTCGATCCCCGGGTCGGGCCAAAAAATATATACCTGAGTTTTTCTGTTCAGAAGTTTGAAAGTTGGCAGTGTTTCACCCCCGTGCCTCGGAAAAGCACGTTGGTCCTGCGCCTGATCTCTCTCCGGTCGTGTCAGATTGCTGTCCAATCGGGCTATGAGAGTGAAAGGAATAGAGAGTGCACCTGTGTTTGCGCACACACTTGTGTACTATAATATGTCCCGCGCAGTCGGTTAGTCGTTGTGACTGGCCACCGTACTCGAAATCGGCTAGGGGGACTAATAATGCTAAGAATTGATTAGTAAGTTTGTAACTCATGTAGGTACCTGAAATTTTTAATTAATAGTTTCTAATAAAGATCATAATGACCTTCTAATGAATATTGATGTTAAGATAATTATACCTAGGAATAAAATGAACACTATGTGATATAGCAATGCATTGTAATTGTTTTAAAAAAGAAAATTTAAAATCATTTAGTTATCGCATAGTGTTCTGTAAATATTTAAAAATAATGCTATTCTTTAACAGCTGTTTTTTATTGAACAAGAAATGAAAATAATTTTTTTTGACCCAAAAACGTATCTGTCGTCCCAACAAGACGTCGTAGAATAGTAGTTTTTGCGCGTTGAAAATTCCTGCATATTATGGTCCTTTATGACAAGTTGGTATAGTTAAGCATTGGATACGTGCATCCCCTTATTTAAAGGTATTTCATCCTTCTGTAAACACCTCATATTCTTATATTTACCAATATAAATTCCAATATCGTCCCGCCAAGACATCCCAGCATAGTTGATTGCGCGTTAAAAAGTGCGCGAAGGGACGGACGGGTTACAGGCTTATTAGCAATAAACAAAACCGGGGGTAGGGCGCGAACAGACGACTAGAGGCGCAAGTTATGGGAGCTTACTGTACAATAAAAATTGTTTTAAAAAAAAAGACCAACTTCAAAAACAAAATGCACTTAAAAGTCTGAAATAAACTCTTGACCTTTTAAAGGAAAGGAATCCATTGCTCTGCTCAATCAAGGTGCTCTGATAGTTGATGCTTAAGATGGTCAAAGTGATGGCATCGACTCCAAAAATGAATTGTTCGCTTTATTTATATTTTATTTATTTTTGAAGCCGGTAAAAAATATATATAAAAGGTGTTTCAAGAATTAGAATCAATCCATAAAGAATTAAGGAAGCTACTCAGAATCAGTAACTTAAAAACTTTCTGCAGAAATACGGGTCGAAATATGACAAAAAATATTCGACTCTCCATACAAATCAGACTGGTCACTTAACCAATTAAGTAATATTCGAACGTTTTTGGAGAAAGTTGTTAAGTTACTGATTTTGAGTAAGCTAGTCATTCATAACAGTCATAACACCTTGTTAGTGTAAGTTTCGATGCAAATGAGCAACAGGGTTCCTGTATCCACCATTCTGTTTGATATGAGTAAGGCGTTTGATTGTGTCAACCACAAAACGCTTCTATGTAAGCTGGAGCGTTATGGTATACGAGGGCCAGCCCTTGATTGGGTTAAGGGTTATCTCGATAGCAGATCACAATATGTGGAAATAACAAAACTCAGTAATAAGTCCCAGAGTCTGACATATAAATCGGAGAAAAGATTAAATACATCGGGTGTCCCACAGGGAAGTATATTGGGACCATTGCTCTTCATACTTTATATCAACGATTTACCTAAATATACAAAATATCCTGTAATACTCTTCGCTGATGACGTTTCTTTAATAATCCACAAAAAAAACAATACTGAATATAATGATGAAATAAATAATGTAATAAACTGGCTAGAATATAACCATTTGAAAATAAACATAAGTAAAACAAAATATATACAATTTTATATCAAAAATTGGAGCTTTAGGTTTTATGTCCCTGCGACACGACATCCGTTGCTTTAACACTAATAGTGTTAAAGAAACGATAGAGCGGAACCAAGGCTCCAAAGTGTTTGCAAGGAACATGTCTATTGGGCAAAGCCTGTTGACGAAGCTTAAGGCGGAGGACGGCAGTGAATCGTCGACGAAAGCAGAGGTTTTGAGGGAGATCGAAAGGTTCTATGGGCAGTTATACACCTCAGTTGCCAAACCCGTTGATAGCTCGGTCAGAGACCCACGAGCTATCCTGACCCGACACTACACCGAAGACATCCCGGACATCAGCCTTTACGAGATTAGGATGGCCCTTAAACAGCTCAAAAACAACAAGGCACCTGACGAGGTCGGAATCACAGCAGAGCTCCTGAAGGCGGGTGGAACACCGGTACTTGAAGTCCTTCAGAGACTTTTTAATTCCGTGCTGCTAGAGGGCATCACACCCGAGGCGTGGAACAAAACCTTATTGAAGAACTACAGACCCATCTCACTCCTGAGCCATGTCTACAAGCTGTTTTCAAGGGTCATCACGAATCGTCTCGCACGTAGGTTTGATGACTTCCAGCCTCCCGAACAAGCCGGTTTCCGAAAAGGCTACCATAGACCACATCCATACGCTTAGGCAAATTATACAGAAGTCAGAGGAGTATAATATGCCTCTATGCTTGGCGTTTGTGGACTATGAAAAGGCCTTTGATTCGATCGAAACTTGGGCGGTGCTTCAGTCTCTGCAGCGGTGCCACATAGACTATAGGTATATAGAGGTGTTAAGGTGCCTTTACAATAACGCCACCATGTCGGACCGAGTACAGGAGCAGAATACGAGGGCGATTCCACTGCGGAGAGGTGTGAGACAGGGAGATGTTATATCTCCGAAACTGTTCACAGCGGCATTGGAAGACGCCTTCAAACTTCTGGAATGGGAAGGAATCGGCATCAATGTCAATGGCGAATACATCACACACCTCCGATTTGCCGATGATATAGTCGTTGATCTTGGCACTATGCTCGAAGACCTTGACCGAGCCTCCCAACAAGTGGGTCTTAAAATGAACTCAACTCTCGAAGTTGTCGACGAGTACCTCTACCTGGGACAAGTGATCCAATTGGGTAGGTCCAACTTCGAGAAAGAGGTCAATCGACGAATCCAACTCGGCTGGGCAGCGTTCGGGAAATTACGCAAGAGTGTCTTCTCGTCTCATTTACCTCAGTGTCTAAAGACGAAATTCTTCAACCAGTGTGTGTTACCAGTGATGACATACGGATCCGAAACATGGTCTCTTACTATGGGCCTTATAAAGAAGCTCAAAGTTACGCAACGAGCGATGGAGAGGGCTATGCTGGGTGTTTCTCTACGTGATCGAATCAGAAATGAGGAGATACGTAGAAGAACTAAGGTAACGGACATAGCCTTGAGAATCAGTAAGCTCAAGTGGCAATGGGCAGGGCACATAGCGCGAAGAACTGATGGCCGTTGGGGCAGGAAAGTTCTAGATTGGAGACCCTTTGACCAAAGACGCAGCGTAGGACGCCCACCAACAAGATGGACAGACGACCTTATAAAGATTGCAGGATCAAACTGGATGCAGACCGCTAGTAATCGGTCGCTGTGGAAAGCCGTGGGGGAGGCCTATGTTCAGCAGTGGACGTCCTTTGGCTGATAATGATGATGATGATGATGATGATAACAAAAATGGAAATCCCCAGCACTTACTAGTACAGCATCACACCCTTCCCATTACCATGACCACATCAGCGACTTTTCTCGGTATTGTGATCGATTCAGAGCTTACTTAGCAAAGCTATATAGACCTGGTTTGCCATAAGATAGGTAGATTTGTGTATGCTCTTTATTGTCTGTCAAAATTGGCTAACCGCAAGACATCTATAATGGCATACCATGGATATGTTGGTTCTATACTGAGGTATGGGCTGATCCATGTGCGACGAGTTTCCCCACAGGGGAAACTCGTCGCACATGGATCGTGTCGTCATTCTCCAGAAGAGGTGTATACGATCAATCTGTGATGTCGAACAGACGGAATCTTGTAGGCCTGTAATTAAAAAAATAAACATTCCTGCCCTGCCGTCCCTATATATTTTTGAAATTTTATTATTCACTAAGAAAAACGCTAACTAATTCACAAAGAAAATTGAAGATTTCAATTGCGGTCGCACGAGGAGGTACCTGTGGAAACTATCTTTACCATTAGCAGCTACAACTTGCTTCGCAAGAAATAGTTTTAATATGTGCGTTCGACTATTTAATTTGCTTCCGAACCAAATTCAGAATTTGCAATTTAATGTCTTCAAACGAATCCTTTTCAGAACCCTTATTGACAATTGCTTTTATAATATTGATGAATTTGAGAAATTCTGCCGTGACGGCCGCTTCAAGCGAATTGTTATTGATTCCTGACATGTTTATTTTATTTATCAATAATATTACCTTTGACATTGCACTTATGAATTTTTGACTAAAAGTTTTTTTTTATTATTATATAATATCATACTGACTTGTAAAAACTTAATTTAAACTTCTTTTGACATCTTGATAGATTAAAATTTATTGAAAAATTTAATTACCTGCGTACTGAGATTTTGTAACCGGACTCTATTGACATCGTTCTGTCGTTCACGAATCTGTAAATCTTGAAATGTATTATAATGATTGTACTTGTTAATATTAATAACTGCACGATGACGAAATATTTGCATATCGATAGTTCGATGAAACATGCATGTTCATACCTAATAATTTGTAAGAACTTAATATGTTTTTTTCGCAAATAAATATTATTCTATTCTATTCTTAAGTAAAGCAATTGACTACCATGAGATCGCAGGCATTTGATGATGTATCTTAGCATGGATACACATAATGCTTAACTAATTCTAAATAAAAAAAAACACAGTATCAGTAATTGAAAAGTAAGAAAAATATATGAAGATTTTTACCGTCCTATACCTTATGATAAAATTGAAAAAAAAAAACGAGAAATAAACGCAATGATTGTAAAATAAAATAATAATGGAATACGCCCCGTGGTGTGGTTGGCTGTTCCTTATCAATCAAGTTTTTTTGGTTCAGAATGCTTTATTTATTTCAAGCAGTCAAGAATTTAATTATTTAATTTTTCATAAGTAGTTGTATTTTTTTTAAGTTGCATCTTCAATCAAATGTTGTTTGTTTTAAGGTATCTGTTAGTGCAATAATTAAAAATCGAGACATGGAGCTACCATTCTACCTCTATTGAGACACCACTCAACTCTCCTGACTTGGACCATTTCAAATAAATCACTAAGGTTAAAACATCATTAATATTAAATCACAGCAGGCTGATTTATAGGGAGGGTGCCGCCCTCACCTTGACTCCGCAGCTTGCACCAGTCATGATGTGTTTTATTTGGTTATCATGCGATTCGGTGCGGGTGTGAGGGATATTTGGATATCTTGCAATACAAATTGAGTGAGGTAAGTTAAGTTGTGTTTAGTTCTATTAAAGCGAACGTCACAACCAAGCAAACAGGTTATCAAATTGCCACTTTGTGACATTCAGATACCTACGCTAATTTATATTGAGTGTTATCGTTGTTCACAATGTTTTTGCTTTGAACTGCCTCGGTGGCGCAGCGGTAAGAGGGTCGCACTTTAAAGCGACGGCTGCGCCAGAGGCCCCGGGTCGGGCCAAAAATATGATGATTTTTTCTGTTCAGAAATTCTAGGGGTAGCCCGGAGTTTGGAAGTTGGCTGCGTTTCACCCCGGTGCCTCGGAAAAGCACGTACAGCCGTTGGTCCTACGCCTGATTTCTCTCCGGCCGTGTCAGATTGCTGTCCCATTGGGCTATGAGGGTGAAAGGAATAGTGAGTGCACCTGTGTTTGCGCGCACACTTGTGCACTATAATATGTCCCGCGCAGTCGGTTAGTCGTTGTGACTGGCCACCGTAGTCGAAATCGGCTAGGGGACTACTACAATGTACAGAATGTGGTCTGTAATACAAGCAAATATTTTAAATATAGGCCCTTTAAGTAACCAGTAATTAATTCAAAATGGTTTTAATTTATTATAATGTTTTACTATAAGTTTTTTTTCTTACAAAATAAATTGAACCAGCAATGTATTGCAAGCAAGTGTGTCCCGTCAAAGAACTTGAGATTGTCATTTACTTCAACGAGGTTATGATTATTAGGGAAAATAAATTTGGATTACTATATATCTGAGTTAAAGCATTTTAGAGCACTATGACCTGTAAGCCTAACATGCACGCTTCGATAGCGGTTATCGCGTCGATAAAATAATTTTATTTCCTAAACAACATGTTTTTCTACATTTTTTCCACTTGTGAGTCAATCCTAATTGCATTTAGAAACAAGTAAATACAATTAAGTTCGTAAAAACCTTTTTAAATGTGAAAATGACGTTGAATATTGGCCACCAATCACATACATTGCTCTGATCCCAAAGTAAATACCTAATCGCACTTGTGTTATGGAAATCAGACAAAACAGTGGTACCGCAATACCCAAACCCGAGACAATATAGAAAATTTTGATTTCTGTATTGACCCGACCGGGAATCGAACTCGGGACCTCGGAGCGGCGACGCCTTGAAACCAGCGTGCTTCGCCACTACACAACGGAGGTCGTAATTTATCGATTACCGCGATAAATGATAAATAGGCGCGCATCTTAGGCCCGCTGGTCTATGTACACTTTGTAGAATCATTGATAATTTTTTTGGCTTATATTACAGGGTACACCTGTATACCGGTAATAAAGACTTAAGTACTCGTAACTTATGTGTTACACGTTTTTCAACAAATTTTCCAGATATTCAGATTTGATCATTTGTGTCACTAAATGGTTTTGATGCTGGTCTTTTGGTAATCTTTATCTTAGACTTGTAGTTTTCCGATAAGAGAGCTAAAGCGTTATACGCGTAGCGTAATTACACAAATACAAGGTGAGAAACTTATTCAAAGTGTAAGATTAAATGCGCAAAACCTCAGACACCTCAAATGACTTTTAATTCAATTGACCTAATTCTGAAAGAAAGAAAACAAACAATTTATTATTAATTTATTACAATGGTATAAGTGGTGTTTGACGAGAGATTGGTAATTTATTAGAATTGAAAAGGTTAAAGAAAATACATGCATAAACTAGTAGTTAAAAACCTAATCAAAAATAAAACCGTGTCCGTGAGGCAAAGAGGCGAGGATGCTGGCTGCGTTACCGCGTTGGATAGCAATACTTTTCTTATTATTAATACTTACTTGTGGTGTTTTAGTTTTACTGTCACTTCTGTACTATTACCATGAGTTTACAACGGTTTTGCTCGCTAGCGACGACGTAAAAAAAGTCTATGGAAAATTGCACAGCGCCTCTAGCGGTCACTGACAAAACTAAAATTTTCCATACAAAAAGATACGTCGTCGCTTGCGAGTAGAACCGTCGTCGCTAGCGAGTAAACTCATGGTAACAGTACTGATCAATTCTTGATCTGCGGACGACGCTCTGTAGAGAGAGAAGTCGATAGGTATTCACCGGACCGCTGCGCCGTGCTGACTATAAAGGACCTTTAAGGTCTGGGCTCACAGCCGGCGGAACGCCAGCGCTATGAGGCAGTCACACTGCCGGCGTGACCGTCCCGCTGGCGTCGCGCCGGCCGTTCCGCCCGCGGTGTGACGTGATGGCAAGATTGCAGGCAAGAAATGGCAGATTTCAGAGAATCTTTTTTATATTATTTGTGGCTAAGGTCGTTTATCAATGTGTAACCTCTGACTCATTCTATCAGACGTTCAATTGTTTCAACATCTTTTCTTTGGTACTAAAAGTTGTATAAAAATACAAAACTCCGTCCCGCCGAGCGCGACGCGTCCACGCTCCGCCGTCTGTGTGGCTACTAAATACGAACATCATATAACACAACGCTTGCCGTCCCGCTCACGCCACGCTCGGCGCGACGGTGGCCCGTCCCGCCGCGCTGTGTTTTGTATTCGCGCTCGGCGCGACGCCGACGTGGCGCGCCAGTTACCGCCCCGCCGAGCGTGGCGGCGCTGTCTGTCATGTCTCCTATATTTCTATATTATACAACTCGTCCAACCCGCTGGCGTTCCGCCGGCGTCGCGTCGCCGTCCCGCCCCGCCGGCTGTGTGCCCAGACCTTAATACTATCTACGCTCAAAATAACTAACCGTTGCTTCTTTAAATATTTTGGCGGGTTTGCAAACATGATGGCTCGTCTAATTAATAAATAGACAGGGCAACATTATGATGAAGATTTTTAGAAAAATGTGACCCATATTGAAAAGTGGTTCAATTGATTCTGCTCTTTATTCCAATCAAACTATTTTAAGGTTTTGCGCATTGAACGTTACACGTTGTACGGGACAACAGCACGTCAAGGTAAACACCACGGTATCTTATTCAGTTGTAATAAGGGCTAGTTTGCAACAAAAGTGGGTATCCTGAAGTACTGGCCACTGTACCTATAGAAGTTTCCTAAGAATGACTTGCCACTTACAAATAACAGATTAGTTTGGCATTCTATGTAGGCTTTTTATACGAGCTTTATTCGGGTAGCTATTTCGATCTTCTTTAAATGAATCAAATGCCATGTTTTAATACCAACCAATTTCCGTATCTTAATTTCGACCAGTTTGAAAGAGTAATTTTTCGCAATACCAATACTGGTACCCAGCCATCTGAGTAGAAATTGAACTGCATGGATCTTGATCTGAGGTGGAATTGTGTAAAGCGATTGTATTCCTTTGGCTGTTCAAAACGTACGGTATGATCTATCAAACGGTAAAGAACAATGCGTTTGACAGATCATATCGTACGTTTTGAACTGTCAAATGAATACCATTGTTTTTCACAATTCCACCTCAGATTAATGCAAGATCGAATTACGCCCTCATCTTATAATTACTAGATGACAATCCTTATCAGAGCTTCATAGCTTCTACCTACCCACTTTGTATCGTAACATACCTATAAATAGTAGCAGTTGGTATATCTAAATATAGTTGTAGTTTATTCATGCATAGTAAATGTATGGTCAGTAGTATGAGGCCAGCGGGCAGCGAATCGTGCGCACCTCGTTCGCAGCCCGCTTGATTGTTTTACGTGCTGACCGTAGATACAGAGTGTTCCATGAAGTAATACATGTCTAAAATATTTTTTATTTAACGTATTATCAACAATGTCAACCATAAATAGATAAAAAGGCTAATCTGAATTTTCTTTTTGCGGAAGTAAAACTGATGTCAAGCAAAAAAAGCTTTGTATTTTCTTATTTTATTTAATTGTCATCTAGGAGAAAAGGTGACTTGCTATTTCTTTTTGTCTAGACCTGAAGGGTTTATATGAAGAGTGCTTACTTCACATTCATAAAATCTGTGTATTTAATAAACTCATGCATGCAGAAAATGACGTTACATTCGCTCAACGTTACGCTCGTACGCCGAAACCATTGTCTTTACGGAAAAAAAATTAAAGATTTTGGGAAGGTTTAGAGGAGGCAGACATACATTCGAAAAGAGATCATCAAGTTTTATAAATAAACTCATTTTCAAAACGTTTCAGGTAAAACTACCGAATAACTGGTAGTAAATTCTCAACGCCCCGTATAGTGAAGCGCAGTTCACATGGAATTCTGGCGTCGGGGCGCTAATTGCGCGCGGCTACCGTGCGCCCGCGCCGCTTCCGGATGCGATGCTCTATACGCAGGGTTCCGTGGGACGATGGAGAAACCAAATATATTTTATTTAGGCCCGAACTTACCATCGTCAGATAAGGTATATTTCCCGACCTCCGTGGTCGAGTGGCTAGAACGCTGGTTTCAAGCGTCGCCATCTCGTGAGGTGCCGGGTTCGATTCCCGGTCGGGTCAATGTAGAAAACGATATTTTCTATATTGTCTCGGATCTTTTCTATAACCTTGTGGTACCACCGTTGTTTCCGATTTCTATATCACAAGTGCTTTAGCTACTTAGCTTGGGATCGGAGCAATGTATGTGATGTCAAATATTTATTATTTATTTTATTTCATGTAGGTAGAGTCTGGGTGTTGTGGTACCACTGTTGTGTCTGATTTCCATAGCACAAGTGCATTTGCTACTTACTTTGGGATCAGAGCAATGTATGTAATCGGTGTCCAATATTTATTTATTTAATTTGTCAAATATAATACAAAACGTCTAATTTGAAAACGTCACCTATTTGTCAGCAATCATTTATGTACGTCATTTAAAAATAGGTGGTTTTATACTTATTCGGTCAGATAAGTCTTATCCCTCGCTGGTAAAATCGACCCTTAGTCAGGTAATTCAGCATCATTATCGTCAGCTGCAGGACGTCCACTGTTAAACATAATGCTTTTTCATAGCGATCGGTTGTTAAAGCTAAAGACTGCAAAGGAATTAAGACCGATATGTCTGCCTATAAAACCCACCGACGAGTTCTCTTCAGTTACTCCGTGATAATGACGTTTGCAACGGTGCCGAAATATCGGAATCTGGAACATGGTAGACGTTTTTAATTATTTAAATTGTCGTAGGCGTTTTGTCCAATTGCTGGTGGGGGCATTAAGTTGCACTTGATCGAAGAGTTTCCAATGTTGTTCGCCCTTAGTGGTTAAGTTCTCGTCATATGTGTTCTACCCATTGCCACTTAAGGTTACTGATTCGTTTGGCTCTATATCCGTTATGATCTCTGAGTCTGAGATGAGATCTGAGTTTGTTCCGGCGTTTCTTCTCAGCACTTGCCAGATTGTCTGTGTCTTGTCTAGAAGCGCAAGTTGGACCCAAAAGATAAGTAGACATGTTCTAGCCCCATAAGGGCCATAATTGATTGATATAAACAAATTATTGACGTTCATAAGTGTCCTAAATTGAATAAATTATTTTTGACTTTGACTTTGATTGCGAGACTTTAACTCCTCATTACCAACCCGATTTTGTATACCTATCTAATTTTAATGGTTTAGAATGTTTAAAAACACTCACAGTGTCATAATTTATATTTTTAAGATGAAATAAGTAACCAAAAATTGCGAACGAGGACTGCAACCTGCAACTTCTGGCTAACCAGAACAGACCATAAATTTCGTAAGGTTGGACCGAAAGCACGGTAATCCAATTGGAAGAGTGTTTGGCTCGGTAAGCCAGAAGTTGCAGGTTCGAGCCCGCCTGTGCGCAATTTTTGGTTTCTTATTTCATCTTTAAGATCTCATTTTAGTTATTGTTACCTCAAAACGATTCTTAATGCATCATCAGTTCCTCAACATAAAATCATTCACCACGACCGCTGTAAAGTCTTAATCACAAACTCACTCTTGGCTCATTTCTTTAAATTCGTACGACAATCGTAAGCGTGGGAGGTCGGATCGTAGCCATAAAGTCGATTTTTGTTTGTTACTTTATCATTTCTTTTATTGATTCTCATTCAACGTTCATATCCTTTATTGAATGGTCATAAAGGTGATATTTGGTCGTTTTTTCAGTAGCCCCGGATAGAGGATGTAATTCTTTTTGTTTTCACACGGGAGTAAAGGTTTCTTTGTACATCCGTCGGTTATCTTCGAGGTGGGATATGGCTTTTCTGGGACCTCACCTAGCCCAAGCAACATAGACGTGATAGTTTTGACCTTCTTAATTCATCGTATATGCTAGTGCTGTGACTTTTTCACGTATCCACCTACCTTTTAGTTGGGAGAGGGTGGGGACATCGGACTCTAACAAAGATTTGTCTTTTAAAACAGAATGTTACGTAAACAGGTTCTGTATCCAAAAAGGATTTAAAAGACCTATTCAATACCCCAAACCTATCGTAGGTTAAACAAGAGAAAAAAAAACACGTACTTGTATGAGAGTTACCAAAAAAAATATTTTATAAATTTTATTTTACCAATTTGGCGAAGAGATAAAAATACACACTCATGCCAAATTACAGTTTTCTAGTACTTTAGGTCACAAAGCTGAACTGCGGACAGACGGACATGGACATAGAACCTTAAAATGGTTGTCCAAACGCCACAAAATTTTTGGAGTAACGGGAAGTTGTCCAAATGGGAAAGACCCGCTGTGTAGCATCCTTTTGAGGGACTGGTATGCCTTTGAAAATAAACTTTTGAGAGTTTTATTTGACTGTTTATCCGTGCAAACGGAAAAGGTTGAAGCTGTATCTTTATTTTATTTTGTTTGTCGGGAAATGGTTACATTCGCAGGAAATTTTAGTTTGGAAAAATAGAAAACTAAAAGCATCAATGATTGTGATACATCCTAAAGATATTAAGTGTTCATACTAACGTTTCTGTTTATCCACCAGCATAGATTGATAAATAGTTAACTAATAACCACCAGTGTTGAGTGCCTTATCTTTCCTGCTGCTACAGCATAAAGCAGTTAAATATAACATATATATAGCTGTGATAAAATTAATCGTTTGTTAACCGACATTAAAAAGGAGGAGGTTATCAATTCGACAGTATGTTTTTTTTTTGGATTTGGATGTATGGTGGAACTCCTTTACGCTTAGGAGTTCCGCTTAGGAGTTCAGTAATTATAATGATAAAATTGGCGAAAGGTAATTTATAGCTTTTTAAAGAACTGAGCCATAAGGTGCAACTCCCCCCCCCCTCTCCTGCAATCTCTAAAAATTAGGAAATAAAATTAACTTTTAAAAAATTACACGTAAGCATTTTGGTTTTTAAGTTGGTTTTAATTTGCATAAAACTTACATTAAAAAATATAATTCATTGTTTAACGAAGCGTATCTGGTTTCCGATTGTTGAAGCTGGTCGAGACTTCCGCGCCTGAGAAATGACATCTACGCACGAGGCAAACGTCATACCAAGGAGGATATAATGTATTGCAACCTTCAGTAAAGCTACACTACAGTTCAAGTGTTATACGTGGAGAGGTTGTCAAAGCAAGCTCTCAGACTGGCCACTTGACGATCTAGCTGAAATCTGTTGCTGCATCAAATATGTTGAAGAGGTGGTAATGTTGAAAACATACAGTATTAGAATTGGAAATGAGACGATGACCTATGTTTTGGTACTTGCGCTGCGGTCGTAGTCTGAAGCAAAATTTTTGACATTTCGTATAGACAATTTCAATTTTTTGATATTTTGCTGCATTTCATATCCTTTTTAATAACTTATTTGTACTTTTCAAGCTTCATTCAATTAATTAACACACGAATAAATCAATTTTGTCTCAGCTTTTTTTCGAGCGCAACCTGATGGTATTGTAGGGAACTATGTTGAGATTTCCGTTCCGTACCTGTAATAAGCTAGACCATATTTTCAGATTGATCTGTGAAAAAAAACTGCATCGACCTTTGATAATTAGAGAACATGGTTAAAAAAAACATGATGATGCTGCAAGTGATTTGCACTGTAAAGAATATTAATATTCTGACTTCAAATCAAAATCAAATCAAATCTTTATTTTGCTCACTAAGTGTTACAAGAGTTCTTAAAATAATATCATGTAGGTACTGAAGACTTAGTAACCGCTAAGGTATTGCAAACAGTTTTACATATATTACATACTACGTAACAACAGAACTTAATTAGAATATTATTAATAAGTAGATCTTTTTAAGGGACCCTGTCCAGGTGGCGAGCCTACGTGTCAGATGTTAGGTATTCATTTATTGAGTAGTAATTTTTATTTAGTAAAAATATTAATTTCGTCCCCTGAGAGTAGAGATCCCGACGCGTCTGGGCTAATTTTATGTGTATCTCGACCAAGTGCAGTGAAATTATTATTTTTTTGTTACGTTCTTCGTCGCAATATTGTCTTATTATGACGGTTAACTTGTTCATGATATCTGTTGCGAAGAATCAATGACAGCGCTCACAGTGACAAAGAAAAAACAACATTTGGGGACATCTTTCACTAATCATCCGCGATTTTAGTATAAATTTTGCATTTCTATAATATATATTTTATTAATATGATATAAAATCATCAGTATAGATTACCGTTATTGAATAGAATAAATGCAATATGTCATTGAAATAACTTTGGTTTAATTACTTTTCGTAATGACAGCCAGCCATTTGTCATTTCATCGTCCGCCAATAGTTTGTGGCGCTGTAGTCGCGCACGGTTTCAATATTTTATCGTAATAATATACTTCTTACAGATAACAAATTAAGAGTACTGTGAAAATATTATATTCTATAGCATTTGATTAAGGGCTGATTTTCCATGAGTCAGATAAGGAATATTCGTCGAACAAAATATAATATGGCTAATTTGAAAACGTCACATAATTGTCAGCATTTATACGTAACTGTATTTTTATAAATCTACCGCTTTATAATTTATTAGTCTGATTAGTTTTATCTGACCATTGAAAAATCGGCCCTAAGTCAGTTAAAGCGGATTTGCCATTATCTATTTATTTTTGTGTTGTACTCTGATTTTTAGGGTTTCGTAGCCGAATGGCGAAAAACGGAACCCTTATAGTTTCGTCAAGTCTGTCTGTCTGTCCGTCCGTATGTCACAGCCATTTTATTCCGTAACTATAAGCATTACACTGTTGAAAGTTACCGATTCTCTTACAAAAAATAAAAAATAATGGCATTTAAGGGGGGGGGGGGGGGGCTCCCATACATGAAACTGAAACCAAAAAAAAATTTTTTGTCAAACCTATGCGTAGGTGTCTATGGATAGGTCTTTTAAAATGACATTGAGGTTTCTAAAACCATTTTCTTTTAAAGTCTAACGTTTCTTAGCTAGGCGCTCCCAAAGTGGTAAAATGGGCGTCCCCCCCCATCTAACTTCTAAACCAAGCAAGTGTAAATTTTGAAAAAAAAAATAGGTAATGTAGATCTTCATAAATACTTTCAACAAAAATTAGTTCGAACGGGATCGAACGAGTAGTTTTAGAGATAAAGCACATTTTCAACAACCGCAAACATAACTTTGTACTTCATACAAACACTATGAAAAACAAAGTTACATTTGCAGTCGACAAAATATTGTGGTATTTTACTTAGTAGAAGTAAGAGGATTCTCTAATTCAGTTAAAGTTGGTACGGAACGCTCAGTGCGCGAGGCCGACTCGCACTTGGCCGGTTTTTGATTAGATAACATTGGTGGCAAAAATGTCATTTTTCGAAATTTAAAAATTGTGACGTATCTAAATATTCGAAAATTTCAGTTTCATCAATTGTTGTTTTAAATCGATTATAAAACATTCAAATAAAATATGTTTATAAAATCATGTTTTTTGCAAAGATCATCATTATTTGTAATTATTTATTTATGGAAGTATAATAAAATACAAAATAGGTAAAATTATACAAGAATATTGTTTATTATTTATTATTTATTTAAAAACTTTATTGCAGAAATAAAAGTGTACGAAAGGTGGACTCAATGCTAAGAATAGCATTCTCTCACAGTCATACCTTCAGATCATGCAGAGAGATTGTTTTGGGTGCAGGAGAATAAGGAGGGTAAAATAATAATATTCTACATATACATCCCACAATATACATAAACTAAATATACAGTATAAAAGAGTTTGGATACATAACTTCAAAAAGCATACATAATAAAATAAAAATTACATACATATTTTACATATTTCGCAATCATTGAAACAGAAACTTTATATTACTTTAACTTATTATAACTTAAAAATAATACATAAAACAGTTTTTCTTAAAAACTGTTTTATGTATTATTTTTAAAGCTTTTCATACCTTTTTACATATATTATTTTTTCTGATGAGTAAAACCGCATTACTGAATATTCGTACCTATCACAAGTTGAGCCAATCACGTAAAATTGAATAGTTACAACACTATTGGTATCACGCTTGCAATATTATAGTATATTATGATACAAGTGTGCTATGTTGACCATTATATACAAGGCGATATTGTGTGCGCACGAGCGAAAGCGAGTGCGCCATAAGAAAGCCGCGTATATAATAGGTCACGGCACACGTGTTTCATACGACGTTTTTCAACACACTTGCCATTAGTCAAAACTTCATCACACCACAGCCGACAATTATTTACGAAAAATGTACTTACTAATCTGTGGAAAAATGGCGCGTTGCTTTTTTTCTTGCCGCGAAACAGATGCGCGCGCAAGGCTAAGATTAAAAATGTAACAATTCGTGTTTAAAACACAAATTACAGAAATTTTTAAATGAATTTGAGTTATTTTTAGTAATAAAGCTGTATTTACCATTTATTGAAATAAATATATACATACTGTAATTTTTCAAATATATATACAATTTGTTCCTAAAAAAAAGTTATAACCCGACTAAATTATATCGCTTCATCTTCGTACTTACTACTTGATACTAGGGTAAAATGTAAATTGGTTGGGTTAATAAACAAAAGGCACTAGTGCAATAATGTACAGAAAAAGCACGCGTTTTTAATATCTATGATTATGTGCCAAAAATCGGTGGAATAAAAACGTCATTTTGAGCAAGTGTGTTGAAAAAAAATAAAAGTTCGATTAAAATTGACATTCTAGCTTATAAAAATCAGAGTTGCAACAGTTTCCTATCCTATCTATTCTGGTTAATTTTGTATAAAGTTTTTGATTATTTTAATCTTATTTACAGCCTGTTTTTCTTTGCAAGTCGAATATTGTAAACAATCGTGTCATTCCTTTTTAACGAAATAATTTGAAAATGTGACAAAGACAAAACACACAACTTGCATGAGTAATCATCGTTTTATTCTGAGATCTTTTTAAATCAAATAGTTTATTAACATTATTCACTGGTATTATTTTAAAAGTATTAATTATTGGACTAGCGAAAAAAAACGTAGTTTACATGAAATATTTTCAAAGTATGTCAAAAAATATCTTACTGTGTATTTTCGCATGTAAACATTCATGTGAAGTTTATCACAAAAATCAAATAAACTTGATTACACACATGAATCTGCTTGCCTGATTGCTCATCAATTAAAAATACCCTCCTATCTGTCAACAGCAGATCACATTTAAATCAATGTGACTGTTTGTAACAAATAAATAAATCTATCTGACACGACTATTAATATAAAGAAGGGTGCACACCTGCGGCACGCGCGCGCCACGCGTCCGCAGTTAGTGTACACGGGGCTTTAGTTTTCATTCGGTTTTATTAGGGAAGTGATGGATGGGATAGTTTTAATATCAGCTTTGGAAATTAAAATAATATTGTCTGGATAATGTGCATGTCATGTTTATTATCGGTAACCTTTCAATAAAGGATATAATATTATAAAAGTACATTAAGTAATCAAATATTTAATCAGTATTTAAAAACATATGTCGTAGCAGCCATTATAAAATATAAATATTGAACACCAATCACATTCATTGCTCTGGCCCCAAAGTAAGTAGCTAATGCACTTGTGTTATGGAAATCAGACACAACGGTGGTACCACAACACCCAGACCCGATATATTGACCCGACCCGGAATCGAACCCGGGACCTCGGAGCGGCTACGCCTTGAAACTGAGCGTGCTGAGCCACTACACCACGGAGATCGTCAGTACTTAATCCATTAATTAAGGCGACACTATAATTATGTTGTTATTTCTCGTCTTGTATGATTGTGTAGTGTATGCTTTGTTGGTTGTCATCAAATAAAATAAAATAAAACGGTCAAGTGCGAGTCGGACTCGCGCACTGAGGGTTCCGTGCCAACTTTAACTGAATTTGGGAATCCGCTTACTTTTTTATTGACAGTAAATATAACTTTGTTTTCCAAAGTGGTTGTATGAAGGACAAAGTTATGTTTGCGATTGCTGAAAATGTGGTTGAACTCGTAAATCATAGTTTTTTAAATTTACATTACCTTGGTTTAGAAGTTGGGGGGGGGGGGGGGAGGGGAGGCTTTTATCACTTTGGAAGCGTCTATCTATCAAACGTTATACGTAAAAAGAAAATGGTTTTAGGAACCTCGATGTCATTTTAAAAAACCTATCCACAGACACGCATAGGTTTGACAAAAAAATATATTTCGGTTTTAGTTTCATGTATGGGAGGGAGCTCCCCTAATATTATTATTTTTGAAGTGAAAACTTCTTTAGCGGCGTTGAGCACTTTTGTGGGATGGGGGCAAAATGTGAAACTCGCGTCAGGACACGTGGGCTGATCGAAAAACTGTAAGACGGTTGGCGAAATTATGGATGTAAGTTGATTTTTCTGAGAGATAAACTTTTTAATGTAATTTAATATAATATAAATTGTAATGTTTGTGTACGATAGCGCAATAAATAAATATTGTATTCTATATATTATTATTGTTATTATTATTATTATTATTATTATTGCATTCTATCACAAAAATGATAGTACTTTTATATTGATAATAACTATTCCAAAAAATCTAAAATGCACAACGTTGATATTCAAGTTTTCACTTCTGCCGGCACTCCCGGAGTGCTTTCACAGTTTTTTTTGTATCAGAATCGTAAAGCGGATGACAGGATACATCTACTAAGTTTAAACTGTATTATACTATTAGTTTCAGAATAAAGTGGCTGTGACATACGTACGGACAGACAGACTTGACGAAATTATAAGGGTTCCGTTTTTCTGCCATTCGGCTACGGAACCCTAAAACAGTCAAGTCAAGTTTTTACAAACTACTTAGATTTAATACAAATACAAAGTATTTCATTTTTTAAATGGGTCCTGCAATTTTTTAAGTTCGCCAATTGTACACTTTGCAGTGCAATAAATGATATCGGGCAATAAATACGCAGGAAATTACCATTTGTTGAACCTAAATATTGATAATCGGGCAATTCTGTTCTTAAACCAAACCTCTTGAATAAAAACCACATAAAATGGTATAACTAGTAAGTATTGACCTTGAAATATTGTTAATGTCTCAAAAAGTATTCGTGAAAGAATACTTTTCGAGATATTAACAATAATTGCGTCAAAAACAAATTCTATAAATGTTTCCATAAAAATATTACCTTGCAGTTTAATCCGTTAATTCTTTTGACTTGCCAAATTCGCCGGCACGTGTCGGACAATGTTAATATCTATTTATTACCGTCAGTCCGATCCGTGCGTCATCAGCGCAGCGGGTGTGTACGCGCCCTTATTGTGAGCGTATGCTAAGTCATATGCGTGGTGTGTAGATGCCTTTTGTGGGGTGGAAGAAACAATGGTGGTGAGGTTATGAATAGGAATCTTTATTTTGCTGTTTTTTTACTGATGGTTTAATGTTTTTTTTTGTATAAAATTTAAGTGATATTTTAAGAAAATAAAGTCTAGTTATAAACTTATAAGACACTCTACAGCGCTAAAAAACACTAGTTTGGACATTCTGACAACAGTCTGTATTCACTTATTTGAATTAAATTTGTTTATGTTAATCTAATCCCATCAAAAACAATACTTGTCAAAAAAACCAAGTCTCGCAACTCAGTTGTTCTGCGGTAAAAAGTTGTGAGATCCATGTAATACCAAGTCGGTTATTAATTTATTCAGTCTCTACTTAAGCAACTTTCTGTCTTAATACGTCCAGTCTTTAAGATCACGATCACAAGATCACAAGACTAAGACACTCTAAGACAAAGATCGCAGGATCAAACTGGATGCAGACCTCTAGTGACCGGTCGCTGTGGAAAGCCGTGGGGGAGGCCTATGTTCAGCAGTGGACGTCCTTTGGCTGATAATGATGATGATGATGACACAATTCCACCTCAGATGCAAACCATAAAAGCAATATCCCCTTGGATAGGTACAAACACATAGATTGTCAACGATAAAAAAATAATGTAATACAATGCTATATTATTTTTGTTAAACTGTCTATGAAATGATAGAATCTACTAACCAATTCCTTATGAAAGCAAAGCTAAACCATAAGCAAACACACAATTTCGGAAGCAATTGCAGGCCGGGTGGACAAACCTAATAACTTGTAAATCGGTGGATATATCGGTGGATATATATATATCGCGCGCGTCGTGATATTTCACAAAGAAATAGCGGACTAAGAGCTTATAGGCGTTCTCTAACACTAAACCTTTGGTAAGCATCTTTCGGGTAAGTAATACAAAACCAAAATAAATATTGTCTTTCTAATTAAAAAACACAAGCTTCATGCACAGACACCAATCTCGGAAGCAAGCAGGCCGGGTGGGCCAACCTAATAACTTGTAAATCGGTGGCTATTGGCCGCGCCCCGCCGTGATCCTATTACGGCATTACCGTTTGCTCTCCGTCACTGTTTGCTCATAGATTATGTGAGTAGAAGGGACACTTCTTTCGAGTAAAAACAGAGGATAAGTTAATACCTATTGTTGTCCTGAAATATTATAACTACTGTCATGGGAATAGCAACAAGTATGATCACATTAGACAAATGACAACTGACAACTCATATATTGTAATAGATTGTTTATGTTCAAAAAATCCACTAATTTTGGTCCTTAATAAAACTCAATATAGTGGTTTGCTGAAGATATTGTATAGAAAAAAAAAAGTTTCAATCCAAAAACCATTCGTCACTGCGATTTAATACGGTACAGCACCATCTGTCGAAAACACGAAGAAGTAAAATACTTATTAGTACGACTTGAACAAAATAGTAATCCTAAATATGATTTCTTCACGTGCAGCGCCGTTTGTGCAACCTTTTCCCGCTTTCTTTCGTTCAGGGGAGTACTAACGTGGGTACCCGACTAAAGGTTAAAGCACATCTATCCACTCGTAACGGGAACAACACATATCAACTCGAGGTGTTCAGTATTCTTTGTATTAAACTCCATAGTTCAACGCACATTTATCATTTATCAACATCGTAGCGTAACCACCTCTGATCAAGATCAACTCGGGAGTGACTCTCGACCAGCGGCGCATGCGTTGTACCTAACGAGATTACGGCAAGTCGCTCAATGGTTGTCAACTATACACCCACTATTTCAAACGGGCTGTCTTTCACAAGAAAAATAAATAAATAATAAATAAATATCCTTTGGACATTCCCATACATCGCCATCTAGTCCCAAAGTAAGCTACTCAAAGCTTGTGTTATGGGTGCCAGACAACGGATATAATACTTAAATACTTTTTGTTTGTAAATACATACATGATATACATAGAAAACTCCCAGACCAATACAAACAGACATGTTCATGCACACAAATGTTTGTATTGTGCGGGGATCGAACCCGCACCCGCTGCGTAGTAGGCGATTTCTCGACCACTACACCAGACGGGTCGTCTGGTGTAGTGAAAAATTTACATCAGTTTTAGCAAACCCGATCCGAGGCGAGGCGTTTGCAATCTGGTGCCGATCCCATGCCGAGGCGTTGCTGATTCCTGTACGTAACGTGCTTTATTATGGTTGACGCCAGGTTTTCGGTGTTCCCTTTATAGGTTTGTAAATATGTTTTACCCTCAATCAGATGATCACTAGGTACGCCGGTGCAAAGCAGCCTCTCATGTTAAACCGTGGAGTTTCAATAAATTTGAAGAGATTTGTCTGATTTCCATAACACAAGTGCAATTACCTACTTACTTTGGAATCAGAGCAATGTATGTAATTGGTGTCCAATATTTATTTATTTATAATTAAGTTTGTATAGTGACAAAATACTATAAAACAAAGATGTAATTATAAACTGTGGAGTATCAATAAATTTGAAGAGCCTACAAGGTAGACGACACTAAAAACTGCATTATACGACTTACGAGAGTCATGTTATTTCTATGGCTAGCATATCTCCAGGGTCAATCTGACATGCTATTTTTGAGATACCCATCATAGATAGATTTTTGCCTTAAGGGCTGATTTTTCAATAGCCAAATAAGAAATATTCGTCGAACAAAATACAATATGGCTAATTTAAAAATGGCACCTAATTGTCAGCAATCATACGTAACTGTCATTTTTAAAATCTGTCGCTTTATAATTTATCAGCCTGATAAGTTTTATCTGACCATTGAAAAATCGGCCCTAAGTCATATTATATTAATACATACTCTTTGCCAAAAGTGCGTTCAGACCGATTTGGTTATTTAGCTATAGGGTAGCTGCACCAACTACCGGCCATGGCCCTGACAGGAACAATGTTTGCTCGCTGCGATAATAGCGGCGCGAACGGTGGGGCATCCACCCTAATTGTGTATTAAATTGATGAGTAAGGAATAGATGGGAGTCAGTACAGTTTGTTTTTTTGAAGATTTTTTAAACGTACTATACTATCGTACGTTCCTCTATCTTGGTTTGACAGTCACCGCTGAGGTGGTGATAGTTAAGTTTACGTTTTCTGCATCGATCTAACTGTATGAATTGATTGTTTTCAAAAGACCCAAATGCATAACTATTGCATAATTTAAACTGGAAAGAAATAACTCAAACTTCTAGCGTTAAAAATCTATCTAATTCAGTGTACAGCCGGCAGCACATAAGTTACCTACTTTTATTGCAAACTAGCTCTTATTGCAACTGCATAAGATACCGCAGTGTTAACCTTGACGTGCTGTTGTCCGTACAATATAAATTTTGACAGTTAATTGCAGTCAAAATAACGTGTATCTAAATGAATATCGAATATGACCTACACTCGTATTTGCAAGTGATTATAGTTAATTCTTCGTGGCACATAAGGTTATTTTTCCGATTGCGTCTGCAATAAAGCTTTTAAATTCACTTCCAATATATCAATCAACCAATCATATACGGGCTGTATAGACCATAGATTACAAATCATGTCAAATATTGCGAACTGACAAACGGCACGTCAAATAACATGACATCAAACGGAACAATATATGCCAATTATCTGTGGAATTCTCATGAGAACACCGACCTACCCACCTTTAGATACATATACCTTATCTAAGCTTTCATAGTTCATACTGATATTTGAAAATCAATCAAAATTGTACTCTGATGCTCTAATTTTAAGGGTGTGTTAATTTTAGTGAGTTGTAGTTGAATGATGGTAGTGATAGGTCAAATTGAATATAACCCTCGTGCTATGAACAGCAATCAACGCACTATTAAACGCACCTTGCGATTTTGTGATGGGTTCCACTTGTGACCAATGGATGAAAATCAATAAAGTACACCAATCACAAACATTGCTCTGATTCTAAAGAAAATAGCCAATGCACTTGCAATCAGACATATCGGTGGTACCACAACACTTAGACCCGAGAAAATATAGAAAATTATGATTTCTACATTGACCCGTCCGGATATCGAACCCGGGACCTTGGTGGGGCGACGCAAAAAAGGTGCAGTATGTTGGTAGGTAATTTCATTTGAATTGCCAAAGGGAGTTCGTACAATTGTATTAATTTTCTTTTAATAACTCAACAAGTTAAACTCTTTCCGGAACAAAATGGGTCCAGACTCCCGATCTGCGACTTGCAAAATGAACCATGATGACTGTCATTTATTTCAGAAGTAAAAAGGCATTATACAAATTTGCAGATTACAAATCTACTTCAAAATACGTTTCTCATATTTATTATGTCCTTGTATAAAAAAACGGACTGTTAAAAAAAAATGGTGCCTGTTTTTAGGGTTCCGTACCTCAAAAGGAAAAAACGGAACCCTTATAGGATCACTTTGTTGTCCGTCTGTCCGTCCGTCTGTCAAGACCCTTTTTCTCAGGAACGCGTGGAGGTATGAAGCTGAAATTTATATCAATTACTCAGGTCTACTGTCCCTTGAAGCTGTGAAAAAATCAAACTTCTAAGCCAACGCAATCAAAAGATACAGCCGTTTATGCCGCAAATTTTCGACACTTGCAAGGGAATCAAAACCTACAGGGTGCTTCCCGTGAACTCAGAATCTTGAAATTTGGTACGAAGCAACGTCTTATAGCATAGATAAAGGAAAAATTACGAAAACCATAAATTTTTAGTTACATCACATAATATATATTTTTTTAATAATTTTAAACTTACTACCCATTTCCTCATAAACGCGTAGAGGTATTAAATTGAAATTCATACCAAATACTCAGGTCTATAATACCTTTAAGCTGTAACAAAATCAAACTTCTATGTCAACGCAATCAAAAGAAACAGCAATTTAAGCTGCATATTTTGAAACTCGCAAGTACTCGCAAGGGAATCAAAACCTAAAGGGTACTTCCAGTCGACCTAGAATCTTGAAATTTGGCATGAAGCAACGTTTTATAGCACACATAAAGGAAAAAATCCGAAAACCAAATATATATTTTTTAATAAATATAAACTTATTACTTTTTTCCTCATGAACGCGTAGAGCTATCAAGTTGAAATTCATATCAAATACTTAGATCTAATTGCCTTTAACCCGTGAAAAAATAATAATGTTGCAATAGAATGTATAAATACAACAATATTCGGCAGCAACCTCAATATGTACACTTCATCTTCTCGTCTGATTGTTGTGGGAGACTTCAATATAGATTTTAGAATGAATCCCCAAAATGGAATTTCCACATATTTTTCATCCATAAACATGTTTCCGTTAATAAACAGTAGCACTACACGAAGTTGTACAACTATTGATAACGTTTTTTCGAACTTCAATGTTCAATGTGGTACTATTCATAACTTTTTCAGTCACCATTTACAGGTCTGGTTCAAATTTAATACTTAATTACTATTTTTGAACCAGATTTCTGAATAGTGACTAAAAAACTTAGTAAATAAATAACTTTAATAAAAGAACTTTCGCAAGTCTGCTGCAAGGCTAGTATAAGTGTTTCAGTTATATTATAGATAAATGATATGTGTTAATATAAAATAAAGGATTACTTAAACAATAAAGAGATCTTTGTCTTAAATTTATGCTCCTCCATCTTTCCCCATTGTAATGTTATGAATTTCATTTTGCAATAAAAATACCATAGTTATGACTCGATTGTCGTAATGAACGAACTTTGTAAACCTTGCAGGTTTGTACGGAACCCTCGGTGCGCGAGTCCGACTCGCACTTGGCCGGTTTTTTTATGAATTATGGGTTTCATAATAAAAAAATCACTTGTTTTAATTTTTGGCTGTGACAGACGAGGAATCGAGCCCCGTGTCTTACGCTATCCGGGCGTATGCCTGTTCGGATATTGTGAGAGCAATCTCGCAATATTCATGATGTCTCGAGCCTACGCGTTAGAGAAAGCACTTTCAAAATTCCACAGGCTTGCTAATGTGACGGTGGCTGTGTAATATACGATATAGGCGTAGTGGTGTAGGCGTACGCCCGGATTGCGTAAGACATGGGGTTTGATCCTCGTCTGTCACAACCAAAAGTTGTTTTTTACAAGTGCAATTTATATTATTAAGTTTTTGTAGTGACAAAACACTATAAAACAAAAATGTTATTAAAAGTATAGGTTTGCTTTTGACTCCAGACCAAGTCAAGTGTGACTAAGCTGGAGTCGAAGATGAAACGAGTGCACCCATAAGAACAATTCCTTCTAACTTTGATTAGATTCGCATAGTAATCACAAGTAAACTTCTTGCTATCCCAACATTATTTCTTGTTACAGAGTATCAAAAACAAACCCCGTGTCGCAAGTGGAACCAACATGCGTCGACGTCACACACGCGTCGCACGCGCCGGCGTCGCGCGGCTGTCGCTGCGACAGTTTGATGCGCAGGTAAGTAGATTTGACAGGTTGACGAGGTGAAATTGTCCAATAATATTATGTTCCTCTTTTATCGGATGGTTGAATGTTTAGGGGTTAATAAAACCGGCTGAGTGCGAGTCGGACTCGCCCACTGAGGTTTCCGTGCCAACTTTAACTGAATCGGAGAATCCACTTACTTCTACTTAGTAAAATACCACAATACTTTGTTGACAGCAAATATAACTTTATTTTTATAAAGAACAAAGTTATGTTTGCGGTTGTTGAAAATGTGCTATATCTCAAAAACTTCTCGTTCGATCTCGTCCGAACCAATTTTCGTTGAAAGTATTTGTTAAGATCTACATTGTATATTCGCGGGAGTCCAAATAACATCCTGAACGCATTTTTGTATCTTCTTATAAATAAAATTCTCGTGTCACAATGTTCGTTTCCGTACTCCTCCGAAACGGCTTTACCGATTCTTACCAAATTTTATATGCGTATTCAGTAGGTCAGAGAATCGGCTACTATCTATTTTTCATACCCTTAAGTGATAAGGGTTGTTCACCCTTAAATATTTTTTTTTAATTTTTGGACGTATTTTTTTGTTTTTATTTTTTTATAATGTGGCATTAAAAATACATACAACCCTATTTTTTATCACCAACCCCTATTTAAATTTAGTGTTTTTCTTAACTTTTAAAATTACGAGGCTGGGCGAGACGGGGCCGGGGCAGGACGGTGCTAGGGGCGAAGCAAAGTTCGCCGGGTCCGCTAGTTGTAATATAAATGCAATTCCTACATGTCATAGATAGCCCAGAACTGCTATCGAAAATATCATTAAACACCAACATGCTAAGGTTCCGATCACGCCCAATACTATTTGTACCCTTAGTCCATGCAAATTACAGGCAGAACGCATTTCTGATCCGTAGTTGTAAAAGTTTTTCCAAATTATCTATCGACATTGACCTGTTCTTTACAAGCACTACCTCTATTAAGCGATTAATGACTAAATCATATTTTGAGATTCTCAATCTTCGTGATAAATTGGACTAACACCATTGTTCCTTAGATATATATATTTTCTTACTTTGTTTTTTTTTGTATTAAGAGATTATTGTTTCTTTCCTCTGGATTGTAGTTGCCCCAATCGGACCTTATTTATAAATCTGACTACTCATATGTGGAGATTTATTATTAGTATGGATGTTTAGCATTAAGTTATTTAGATATAGTGATTATTAAAACTGTAAGTCTTCCTAAGAATATATAAATAAATAAATGTGATTGTTGCATCCTTGTAAGTATCACTAAGGCGCATCGCCACCGCATGCGAATGCGTTGGTGTTAGTATTCTCGTGTCTTTGCACTTTTAGAAGTTACCCAAAATAATCTTCAGAGCAAACTACGATGAAGAACAGTAAACCGAGTTCTTTCTTAGCCTCTGTATCATCAAAACAGTTCGCTGTCGTTTATTTTATTACGAAAATAACTTAACTTCGTCGGCCCTTGAAAAACTAGGAGTAGCATAGGTAATTATTATAGCTATGCAAAGAAATAAAGTAAACATTAAATAAAGTAAAAACCGAGAAGCACTAAAAGTCTTAAATAAACTCTTGACCCTTTATAGGAAAGAAGTCCATTTTAGGCGAACAATTTCTTTTTGGAGTGTTGTGAGAGTTTGGCCATCACTTTGACCATCTCAAGCATCAACTATCAGAGCACAAAAAGGGCCAAGAGTTTATTTGCAACAATCACATTATTTAAGACTTAGTGCTTTTCGGTTTTTACTTTATTTAATGCATTTTGGTTTTGAAGTCAGTTTCTAATGGGGGGACACACCCATTTTACCACTTTAGAAGCGTCTAGCACTCAAACGTTAGGCTTCAAAAGTCATTTTAAAAGACCTATCCATAGACACCCTACACGCGTAGGTTTGACTAAAAAAAATTTTCGGTTATAGTTTCATGTATTTGAGCCCCCTTAAATATCATGCAGTTACCAGAATACACCTTCCTACCGAATTTCAGCAGTGTGATGCTTATAGTTACAGAATAATTTTTTTAGGCATTTTTCTTCATTTTTGTAGATTAAAAAGTGCAAAAAGAACAACCTCTAGAATGACCAGCTGCCCATAAACTGTTTTTCAACCGACTTCAAATCAAAAAGGAGGTTCTCAGTTCGACCTGTATGTTTGTATGTATGTTTCTCCGCGAATATCTCGCGTTTGGCTGGATATTGAGAAAGTATTTGATACAATAAGGAGACTGTTTTTGTAACTACTTTAGTTGAATCAGGCACATTATAACTTAAACAATTACTAAAAACGACGAATAAAAGAAATTAAACCGCCTTCTTTTTTTAGTGTTTTTGACGGCGGTTCAATTTTTGAGTTTTTTAAAAGAAAAACCTAAATGTTTCCATTTCCCGTAGATTTCTCTACCCCAAAACAAGATAATTTACCCTTCATCCACACACCTAAACAAGCCATAATATCCCAGCCATATTTATATTAACATTATACCGCTATAATACGGATATTCAGCGAATTTTTTCCCCACTTTTGCGGGTAAAGCCGTTTTATAAATCAGGGTTTAGCCGGTCTGAGTTATGTGGCGAAGCTTGTTAAGGGCAGTTTGTATTCCGTTCTGTTTACAAGGCTTACTGTGTTTGGTATTCGCTATCGAGTTTTGGTATATGGTGGAATACTAATTTTAAGAGTGTGGACATGTTTTTGAACGAATTTTAAACAAGGAAAGGTCATGTCGATATTAAGTGTGAAACAATTGAAGGAATGCACAGTTCTGTATGATTACCTTGACCATGACTTTCTCGTACATTTATAATTCTTTGGAATAAGTAGTAAATTAAAATGTAAGTCAAGAAAAATGCGGTGCTGAAAGCTGTTGTGTCAGATCAATCCTCTTCTAGATATAGTATTGTTTTCGATGTTTTTATTTTTTTGACACGTTTATATTTGGTTAGTTTTCGTTTTACGTCGAAAGATAAAACTTAAGATTGTAAGAAAATATCCTTTCATTTTGTTATAAATTCCCTCAAAACTTCCTTTCAACGCGAACAGCTGGTAAAATCTCATGTCTCTATCTTCCCTCTACTGTATAAAATAAGTCGGGTTTTCCTTCCTGACGCTATAACTCCAGAACGCACGTACCGATTTCCACGGTTTTGCATTCGTTGGAAAGGTTCCTTGAGGCTCCGTGAGGTTTATAGCAAATTTTTTCTTCTTCTTTTAATCACCAAACGAAATGTTACATACATAAAACGAAGCCATCTGGTGGCGAAACGGAGTTCGCCGCGTTTGCTAGTTTTTGTATAAAATAATGAATAGTCTATTGTCAATTTCAGCTTGAAGGTTATATACAATCTTTAATTTGTTGCTTAATATTTGTTATCTTACTTTAAGCCGTCCCAAATTTATGTAAAAAATCTAAAAAAAAGCGCAAACTAAGCCCCTAAATGCACGACGAAGGCGAAGAAAAAGCTACCAAGTACCTACAACATTATCATCAAATTCAAACTGTACAGTCAGTCTCATTAACAAACACATTTAAACCAAAGAGTTAGAAAACTCATGAATACTTTTTTGGTCTAATTAAATTTTGATAGATAAATTAAAATGGATATGGTCTATTTGGCACTAAATTAAAAAAATACACACTTAGGATTAAGATTACTATAGCTTTAATCTTAACGTAATATCGATGTTATCCGTCAGGTTTTGGTTGAATAATAGCTCGTTTACAATCGGCTCTCTAAAGTAAGTTTTCTGCTTCCGTCCCTGGTAGCTAACACTTCCTTTGGAGTAAGTTCTCCTCACTTTTTAGTGCCAAGCCTCGGGCAGATTCTCGTGCAGTTAGTATACGAAAAAAAGTAATTGATTGAATTTTCTTATTTGCAGAAAAACATGTTTTTGAGTTCTCTGGGTCATGCTTTCTATACATTCACGTGTGATATTTTTCTAACGTGTAGTGACCTGATTTTTCAGGTAAAACCGTTGATTTAATCTATCGTAATCGTATTACACACGAAAAACGTTCAATTATCATGATCGCCGCCCAGGACAGACTCTATGTTATGTTGTCAATCGAAGTTTTTACGAGGTCTCTTTCACCTCCAATCAAGATCAAGATCAACGATCTCCGTGGTCTGGTGGCTAGCACGCTTGTCAAGCGTCACCATCTCGTAAGGTTCCGGGTTCGATGCCCGGTCGGGTCAATGCAGAAAACGATATTTTCTATATTGTCTCGGATCTGGGTGTTGTGGTACCACCGTTGTGTCTGATTTCCATAACACAAGTGCATTGGCTACTTACTTTGGAATCAGAGCAATGTATGTGATTGGTGTCCAATAATTAAAATAATAATTAAATCAAGATCAACAGGTAAACACTGGGCCTTTTCAACATTTTGAGGTAGTAAGGACTCGGGTATAAAGTATGTTTTTTTTTGCTCCCTAGAAATGAAACATGAACTGAAAACGAAACAAAAATACAATATTTCAGCTTGACTGTACTAGTAGCTATAGGGATGTGCAGCAGTATTTCACAGTAGGTATTTCAGTTACAAATAACAATATATTAGTTCCCCGGGGAGCGCGAACAGGGCTTAGCTCTTACGGCGGCGAAGCTACAAAGGGGAAAGTTCGATATCGATGCTTATATTTATTTTTAATCATGTGAAATAGAAAATAATCAGCATTATTTTAACCCAGATAGTACGGCAAAATTATGCCTCAGAATCATAAGGTCCTATGTACAAAATATGATAAAAATTTATTTGATAAAACAGTTATTACTTTATCTAAATACATTTTTCTAAGTTTATTTTAAATTTAGGTATACGTAAATATGTGTTTTAGGTACACAGAATTAGATTTGAAAATTATGTAAACTAATAATTTGTTAATTACTTAATAACACGACATATTGTACCGTTGTACATGTATAACGTGTAATAAATTGAGTAGGTTAATATATTTAGTATTCATCGGACTCACATTAACATTTTCATCACATTATCTTTGTTTTTCCATGCTTTCATTTCCTTTTTCCATCCAAAGATTGCTGGTTCATTTGCTGTAAACACGAACTTAGAGTTAATCATAGATTCTATCTACCATAACGCAGTTCGTATTTTCTCCCTCAAAAAGTCGTACTGTAAACATTAAACTATAGGCATTACCTGCCTTTCTACTCTTCTTATACTATTACTCTGTATTTTTGGATTATTGATGTTTTCTAATCCTTTTTGTACAATATTTATTGTGAATCTAAAAATGTCAAACTTTCGAAGCTCTGTTATTCTACTTTTCTGTACATAATACTGTAAAAATAGCTGTGTTTTACCTTTGTTTGCAATTTTCCTTTAATTTGCATTGGGTGATGATTCGTTTTCCTGATTATTTGTTTAAATTGCTTGATTTTTGACATATTTTTATCTTTATTGACATGGTTGTTATGACAATATCTTTCAAAGTCTGACAACTTCTATCAAAGTCTATTACTTTTTCGGGTTTAATCCTCTATAAACCACCAGTATTCATGTTCTATTTTTGAACCTACCTCGATCTAAATTTGAACGGCCCAGGCTCCTATATAAGCCTTTACTTTTTTCATTCAATTCATTCGATTCCGAGTTCTAAGCTCGAACAGTTCTATTATTCATTAGACATACTACAAGTTTAACACTCTTCATTTTCCCTCAAGAAGTCTTGAAGAACCACCGGTGACTGCTGTAACACCTCCTCACGCTAGGGGAGGGACCGGACAAATATCCGGAGGAGTATCAGAGTCCATTGACTGCAGTAACACCTCCTCGCTCTAGGGGAGGGACCTGTCTCCTTCTCGGAAGAGGACCCGAGACCAAGTACTTCTGGCACTCCAACTGATCATAACATTTTCTACATAGTTCCCGTTACCCTCATCACTGCTGTGAGTTACTCCTTCATGGCGCCTGTCACCGCTGCACATCGGCGTCACTGCTCTTCACGGCGCCTGTCACCGCTGCACATCGGCGTCACTGCTCTTCACGGCGCCTGTCACCGCTGCACATCGGCGTCACTGCTCTTCACGGCGCCTGTCACCGCTGCACATCGGCGTCACTGCTCTTCACGGCGCCTGTCACCGCTGCACATCGGCGTCGCCGCTACCTCCGCTGTGTCGGCCCTGCATTCCGACGCCGCCCTTTGCTGCCTCCAGGACAATACTTATAGAAGATCTGAAGACACTAACTCACGCCCACTGCACTTTACTTACATTCATACAGACATCAACTCATCTCATATTTCGGTACTGTATTTTTTTTGTTTTAATATAAATTCTATTCCCTCTTTTCTACATCATTCTTTTAACTTCTACTTCTTCACATTTGTCGCTTCACGACAAATTGGCGCCCAACTTTTAGTCTTCAGTCTTCCCTCTTTCTTTCTTTTCTTACATCTCATTCTTTTCATCTTCTATCTTTTTCTAAATTCAAAAACAACACTTTAACCAGTGGTCTTTACCTTTTCACCCTCTTTACCTTATCACCCTCTTTGGCTATCTCTTTTGGATAACATATTATTAACTCCTTCACTATCTTTATATCTTAACCCCTTCACTATCATCTCATATCATCTTAAATCTTAACACCTTAACTATCATCTCAGAACTTAACCCCTTGAAACTCGGAGATAGTAAAATTTTGTTTTAGTTAACTTAACTTGAGAATTATTAACTTAACTAAGTCTACCTTAATTGGTCTTAAGTTAACTTTAACTTTGATTTAAATCACTGTTCTCTAATTAACTTAATTAACCGAGAACTCTTATTTTTCTTAAACTCTCTACCTATTTATTTTTACTCTCCGATTTTCTTTCTCAACCTATATCTTCACTAATTCACTTTAATCACTATTTGAAGAGGAATTAAGGTACTCAATTTTATTTTTAACTTTTTTTTTAACTTTTTAACTTTTTAACTTAAGGGACTCTAAATCCCTTACGTTAACTCGGGAGGCTCTAAACCTCTTCTCTTTACTTAAGGGACTCTAAATCCCTTACGTTAACTCGGGAGGCTCTAAACCTCTTCTCTTTACTTAAGGGACTCTAAACCCCTTAGTACTAACTAGTACGTTCTTTTGAGCGGTTGATTACTCGTTAAATAAGCCTTAGGTCCGAGCGGTTGAATACTCGTTAAATAAGCCTTAGATTGGAGCGGTTGATTACTCCTTAAGTAGGCCTAGATCAAACTTTTTTTTTCCATCTATGGAGCGGTTGACAACTCTCTAAATAAGCCTGTCGTTATTGAGGAATTCTTTTCTAGAGTGGCAGTCATTGAATGTGAACTCCACCCTTACGGTATGAAGATGATAGAATGCTAGAAGAAGAATAAATATTTTATGTAAGGTTGTATACGAGGGTCAAACTGAAAGTTCTTAGAAAATCAAAAACTGATTACATTAGCCAGTTATTAGTTTTATTATATCTTTTCAAAATATTGTCCATTGACGTCAATACACCGCTGCATGCGATGGAACCACTGGGAAAAGCACTTTGCCCACTCGTCCTTAGGGGTTTCTTCAATGGCATCGCGATACGCAGCCACCGCTTCTTCAGCATTCATAAACCGCTTTCCTTTAAGTTTTTCTTTAATTTTTGGAAATAAATAAAAATCACAAGGCGCGAGGTCGGGGCTATACGGCGGGTGACCCAGTAATTCAACGTTTGATGTCGCCAAATAGTCGATCGTTCGCTTGGCGGTGTGCGACGAGGCGTTGTCGTGGTGAAGGAGGATCCTACTGCGAGGTCGTTTCTCTCGAACTTTTTCCAAGACAAGTGGCAAACAATTGGTAGTGTACCATTCTGCAGAAACTGTTTTTTGATCCTCTAACACAATTGTTGCGAAATGACCTATCCTTCCAAAGAACGAGGCCACCATTTTTTTTCCCGCACTTCGATGTCTCTTCACTTTAGTTGGCAACTCCTCGAAAGGAAACACCCACTGAGCAGATTGTCTTTTGGTTTCAGGATCATAACAGTAAATCCAGCTTTCGTCACCTGTTAGTATGTCGAACACAGCATTTGAGTCACCTCCGTTAAATCTTTCAATCATTTTACGGCACCAATCCACACGATGGAGTTTTTGAGCCTTAGTCAAATTATGAGGTATCCACCGGGCGCAAAGCTTCCTGACCGCTAAATGTTCGTAAAGGATTTTGTGCACTTGACTCATACCGATGCCTAAGCTTGTCCGAATCTGCTGATAGGTCACTCTTTTGTCAGTCTCTATCATACGCCGCACAACACAGATGTTATTTTCAGTCGTCGCCGTAGAAGGCCGTCCCTCACGTACATCATCAGTGAGATTTGTGCGACCACGTTTAAACTCATTAAACCAGTTGTAAACAGTGGCACGAGATGGGGCTCACGGTGAAAGGCCAATCGTAGTCTATCATAACTTTCTTGTTGACATAAATGACATCGAAAGTCATAAAAAATCATTGCACGAAAATTTTCTCGTGTTAAATTCATGTTGACGTGATACAGACAATTTTCAATTTGCCGCCAAATCGTAAAACAAATGACAAATGAATGAAATATATACTCAGTAATATTGGCAAAGAGTTCTATTTTCAAAGTTTAGAATATTTTTTTTATTATATTGTTTATAAGTGGCCAGTTCTAAGAACTTTCAGTTTGACCCTCGTATTAGGCGAAATAGATTCCTAGGTTTTCTTTAGGTCTTCTTTCAAAAATTTTCTCTAAGTAATATTTTTCTGGGGTTGTGGGGGAAATGTACCGTTGTACATGTATAACGTGTAATAAATTGAGTACCTTAATATATTTAGTATTCATCGGACTCACATTAACATTTTCATCACATTATCTTTGTTTTTCCATGCTTTCATTTCCTTTTTCCATCTAAAGATTGCTGGTTCATTTGCTGTAAACACGAACTTAGAGTTAATCATAGATTCTATCTACCATAACGCCGTTCGTATTTTCTCCCTCAAAAAGTCGTATTGTAAACATTAAACTATAGGCATTACCTGCCTTTCTACTCTTCTTATACTATTACTCTGTATTTTTGGATTATTGATGTTTTCTAATCCTTTTTGTACAATATTTATTGTGAATCTAAAAATGTCAAACTTTCGAAGCTCTGTTATTCTACTTTTCTGTACATAATACTGTAAAAATAGCTGTGTTTTACCTTTGTTTGCAATTTTCCTTTAATTTGCATTGGGTGATGATTCGTTTTCCTGATTATTTGTTTAAATTGCTTGATTTTTGACATATTTTTATCTTTATTGACATGGTTGTTATGACAATATCTTTCAAAGTCTGACAACTTCTATCAAAGTCTATTACTTTTTCGGGTTTAATCCTCTATAAACCACCAGTATTCATGTTCTATTTTTGAACCTACCTCGATCTAAATTTGAACGGCCCAGGCTCCTATATAAGCCTTTACTTTTTTCATTCAATTCATTCGATTCCGAGTTCTAAGCTCGAACAGTTCTATTATTCATTAGACATACTACAAGTTTAACACTCTTCATTTTCCCTCAAGAAGTCTTGAAGAACCACCGGTGACTGCTGTAACACCTCCTCGCGCTAGGGGAGGGACCGGACAAATATCCGGAGGAGTATCAGAGTCCATTGACTGCAGTAACACCTCCTCGCTCTAGGGGAGGGACCTGTCTCCTTCTCGGAAGAGGACCCGAGACCAAGTACTTCTGGCACTCCAACTGATCATAACATTTTCTACATAGTTCCCGTTACCCTCATCACTGCTGTGAGTTACTCCTTCATGGCGCCTGTCACCGCTGCACATCGGCGTCACTGCTCTTCACGGCGCCTGTCACCGCTGCACATCGGCGTCACTGCTCTTCACGGCGCCTGTCACCGCTGCACATCGGCGTCACTGCTCTTCACGGCGCCTGTCACCGCTGCACATCGGCGTCACTGCTCTTCACGGCGCCTGTCACCGCTGCACATCGGCGTCGCCGCTACCTCCGCTGTGTCGGCCCTGCATTCCGACGCCGCCCTTTGCTGCCTCCAGGACAATACTTATAGAAGATCTGAAGACACTAACTCACGCCCACTGCACTTTACTTACATTCATACAGACATCAACTCATCTCATATTTCGGTACTGTATTTTTTTTGTTTTAATATAAATTCTATTCCCTCTTTTCTACCTCTTTCTTTTAACTTATACTTCTTCACATTTGTCGCTTCACGACAATATCCTTTCTTATAACTTAAGTGTCCTTGATAAGGACATCAGTATAATCTGGGATAAAAATCAAACTATCTTTGATCACGTCAAAATATAAAATAGTCGATATATCGATATTTGATTTCAAAATTCCAGTCTTATATGTATTAAAACACAAACAACTGAGTACGTTATATGCAATAACGGGATTATATCAATGCTCACGAAATGCTAGTATAACAATAAATAGAGATATTTATTAAGTCTTTTCGTATAGGTACCGACTCAGTTGGCATCGTCGAACATGATTGTCTTCCACGGTTTCAGTAGGTACTGTATCTACATTAAAATATTGTACGGTCTACTTGTATTTGCCCTTCGACTGAGGGGTTTTAGAATTAATTATGTGTAAGTTAATACAGTAAATTATACGATTTAATGTAGCAGATATAACTTGACGCCTGCATAAATTAAATATAATGGGTGATGTGCCAATATAACAATATAACATAATGCTTTTCCTTACCTGAAGGTTGTCTGGAAGAAATTGCTACAAGCAATAAGACCGCCTAAATTGTACTTATAGCGAATATACATATAAGATACTATCCTGTGTAATTATGTTTATGGTGTGCAATAAAGTATTTTTATTATTATTATAACTCATATTTTTATCTATCGTTAGTCGATAAACCTTTTTCACGTGGCAGGTACATCACTATCGAACGAACTTTATCCAGGCCGATTTAAGCGTGCGGAAGAAGTATTCATTTTACAATGAAATATCCCGCTCCGAGCTTTTAATTACAGAGCTTCCTTCATTCGTAATTACAATTGTAATGAAATGTTGCAATGTCAGTGACTCCACGTTAAGGGGTACGTAGTACGACGACAGACGACAGTACCTTTACCATGAGTTTACGACCATTTTATTCGCTAGCGACGACGTAAAAAAGTATATGGAAAAATACACAGCGACGACATACACAGCGACGACATACACAGCTCGTCTGCCCAACTAGCACACAAGCGCTATAACAAGCTCTACAGTGGCCGTTAAGAGGTTGTCGATTACGGCATTAGCTTTATAGATAAGCCATACAGCAGCCGTATAAACTGCTATAGCGCTACTCTAACCCCAAAGGCACTTTTTATAACGGTATCAGCTTTACCATCGCGCTATAGTAGCGAAATAAGAGTTAGAACCACCGTATAATGACGCTACAAGAGTGGTAATGTACGTTAATGTTTGTACAGTAACGCTCAAAGAGTAGTTGTGTACGCTAACAGATATACAATGACGGTTAAAAAGGTGTAGCGAACGCTGGAAGAGTAAAAATATGTTTTATAGCGCTATTCTGCAGCTCTTGTCGTATTTGATCGCGAATGTGTGACTAAAAACTTAATACTTATGAAAAAATTATAGTTCTGATTTTAAATCAGTGCAAATGAAACAAGGTGTTTGAAGTTTTCCAAATACATAAACTCAAAAAATAACTTTGAATATATTATTACTGTGCCATATTTATTGCGAGTATCAGTTTACTGTGAATATATACATGTATTTTCGCTTAGATTTTAACGCATAAACACCGAAGCGGTCGCATGCGACCGCATAACAATAGAATATCCATTGTGTCTCGTTTACATATGCTTGAGGGATTAATGCGCCTTCAATATAATACGTTTTAAGTGTTATAATACTTTTATAATATTCGTGACATAGTTTTTTTTATTTTATTATAACCACTTATTAAGACTTCCCAATAGACGTTTAAGTCATTTATGAATAAATAATATCGAAACTAAACCTAAAACTAAAACTAGTTGTAATAACTCGATGTTAATGTGGGCGTTGTTATTGTAATTGTTGAAAATTCATAATGATCGAAGATTTTAACTCAAAATGGACGACAACGTTAACGTTTTTTAAAGCATTTGAAACCGCTCCTGTCCCCCTCAAAGCGCTACAGCAACGTTATAAACGTATTAGTCATCGTCTTAAATAATTAAAACCACTAATATAACGCCTTTAGCGCTACGAAAGAGTTTATTTCCTCAAATATAGCGCTTTTAGCGATACTACAGAGTAACTTTCACTCTACTGTAGGTAATGACGCTACAAGAGTGGTGATAAACTCTGTAATAGACCTTAAGAATCTATAGAGACTCTCTTTTCCATTCAAAGTGATTAAGTAGTATCCTATAGCGCCTTTCAAACACTCATACCTTCCAAAACATCATTTATACCTCTACTAGTGGTAAAGTTCACAACGCTACTATACCTCCTTCACCTGTACAATGACGGAACAAGATACCATTTTAACTGCGTTAGTGTAAATGATTACGATTGTATGGCCACTGTATCGCATACCTGTGTAATGGCTTTAGAATACGTTGCTATACAGGCTGAGGAGTTGGTTTAAGCTTTTCAACGGCAATTGTACCGCTAAGAAGCTCTATAAAGGCAGTGAAAGCTGCTTGTGTGCTAGTTGGGTGGTGTAGTGGTCGAGAAATTGCCTACTACGCAGTGGGTTGCGGGTTCGATCCCCGCACATTACAAACATTTGTGTGCATGAACATGTCTGTTTGTATTGGTCTGGGTGTTTTCTATGTATATCATGTATGTATTTACAAACAAAACGTATTTAAGTATTATATCCGTTGTCTGGCACTCATAATACAAGCTTTGAGTAGCTTACTTTGGGACTAGATGGCGATATGTGGGAATGTCCAAAGGATATTTATTTATTTATTATTACACAGCGCCTCTAGCGGTCACTGAAAGAACTAAAATTTTCCATACAAAAGTGACGTCGTCGCTAGCGAGTAAAACCGTAGTCGCTAGCGAGTGTTTTCATGGTAAAGGTACAGTTTGCTGTTGACATAAGTAACGGCTGCCGTCAGCAAGTTATCGAGGATGTCGACACCATTTGACGACAATTCATAAAATTTTTATTAGTTTATTTTTGTATAACTTTAATTTATCAGGGATAATGAGTCCGATAAAACTCCTTTTTTAGGGTTCCGTAGCCGAATGGCAAAAAACGGAATCCTTATAGTTTCGTCAAGTCTGTTTGTCTGTCTGTCCGTTCGTATTTCACAGCCATTTTATTCTGTAACTATAAGCACTACACAATTGAAATTTGGTAGGAAGATGTATCCTGTTAACCGCTTACCGATTCTCATACAAAAAATAAAAAATAATGACATTTAAGTGGGGGCTCCCATACATGAAACTAAGACCAAACAATTTTTTTTAGTCAAACCTATGCGTGTGGGGTGTCTATGGATAGGTCTTTTAAAATGACATTGAGGTTCTTTAAACCATTTTCTTTTAAAGTCCATCTATTAAATATATACCTGAGTTTTTCTGTTCAGAAATTCTTAGGGTAGCCCGGAGTTTGGAAGTTGGTGGTGTTTCACCCCCGTGCCTCGGAAAAGCACGTAAAGCCGTTGGTCCTGCGCCTGAACTCTCTCCGGTCGTGTCAGATTGCTGTCGCATCGGGCTATGAGAGTGAAAGGAATAGAGAGTGCACCTGTGTTTGCGCACACACTTGAGCACTATAATATGTCCCGCGCAGTCGGTTAGTCGTTATGACTTGTCACCGTAGGTGAAATCGGCTAGGGGGACTATTATATTATTAAAGTCCATCGTTTCATAGCTAGACGCTTCCAAAGTGGTAAAATGGGCGTCCCCCCCATCTAACTTCTAACCCAAGCAAGTGTAAATTTTGAAAAAAATATGGAATGTAGATCTTAACAAATACTTTCAACGAAAATTAGTTTGGACGGGATCGAACTAGTAGTTTTGGAGATATAGCACATTTTCAACAACCGCAAACATAACTTTGTACTTCATACAAACACTATGAAAAACAAAGTTATATTTACAGTCAATAAAATATTGTGGTATTCTACTAAGTAGAAGTAAGTGGATTCCCAAATTCAGTTTAAGTTGGCACGGAACCCTCAGTGCGCGAGTTCGACTCGCACTTAGCCGGTTTTTTATTTTTTTCGTAATGCGTCTGGTAAATAAATGGTATTATTTTGGCCTCTTGCTTGAGTTCCTGCATTTCAAGACACCAAGTTGCACAAACTAGCCATTTTAACGGAATTTTTAGTGACATACCATTTTGGGATATACTATATCTATGATTTTGGGCCATATTGCATAGTTTGAGTTTAATATAACTCTGTAGTTGTCAACTATTTTGAAGTTGACAGAAACAGAGTAATACAGTAACGTCTTAAATTAATATACTAACTGGCATTATTTTTTTACCGACTTCAGAGAAAGGAGGTAATCAATTCGTCCTGTTGGTGTGCTGATCTGTTAAGGCTACCAAATATGTGTGCGAAATTTCGTAAGTGTATGTATGTTTGTCTCAATATTTCTCAAAAACGAGATGTCATAGCGAGAAGATGTTTTATGTTTTTTTTAATCAGGTATAGTTAATTTAGGATACAGTGTAATTTTCACTAAAATCTGTTTAAAAGTTTTTGAGATATAAGTGATAACTAAAAATAATAAAAAAAAGCGCCTTCATCAGAAAACTGACTGAATAGTTTGAAATATCGCATCCGTCTTCTTCTTCTCTTTTGAAGGAGATGCATGATGTGTGTAGACTGTTAGTGTTGCATATTGGAAATGATAATTACAGTTTTTAGAAGCAGCAGTTTTCAGTCTATTTCATTTGTAACCTTACAGTAACAACTTCTAAGTGTGGCTGACGTAAGTGGCGCTAGAAGTATAAAATGTAGGAGACTCTACATAACTCTACTCTAGAATATGCAATATCATCTCTAGCTTCTAATATTACCATCTTTTACCCGACCCGGGAATCGAATCCGATCCGCCACGGCGTTTCTTTGTTACACCACAATAGCACGGTGTATCAAATTGTGTATCGGCGAATGCAAATGGGGGGTTGGAGTTAAAAACCGTGTAAGTTTATTACTGGGACTAACTGGGGCGCGTGTGCACTGACGGACAAATTAAATGGGAACACATGCATATTTAAAGGTAAATTGGGTATTAATATTGCTTCATATCAAACAATATTGAACATGCCATAAAAATAAGAAAATATAATTTGTGAGTAAAATGTTGATATTTGAGTTGTAAAAGGGTGTTATTATTGCTTCATATCAAGCAATATTGAACATGCAATAAAAAAAGTAAAAAAGTGAGTAAAATGTTGATATTTGAGTTGTTAAAATCGTTGACGGACACTATTTTACTTTCTAAAGCTAAAACTGATGTTCTTTCACATCTGTCACATTATAATTTAGGGTACTTACGGAACCACTGTAAATAATATGCATGTATAAAAATCATCGTCAAAAGAAGTAAGTCTTCTTCTTCTTCTCGAGTCAATGGCAATTAAACTCTTTGCGCTCAAAAAGTGGCAACATCAATGGCCTTCTGGTTGGCGCTGAAAAGGTCCTGTTGCGTGCAGGTGGCAGGAGAGGTAGGGCACGACATTAAGTGTGGCATAGATTGTAAGGCGCCACACTCGCACGTGTCGTCCTCAGTGAAGCCCCATCTTTTCCTAAGTTCATTGCACCTGCCTACACCTGAACGAAGTCTGTTTAACGCTTTCCAAATGGGCCAGGGAAGATTGTGACCCGGCGGCAGCTTCTCAGCTAAGGAGATGTATGGGTTGTTGGGGGCGAATTTATCTGACCACAGCTGTTCTCTGGCCTTAGGTGGATCCACGCTACGTGGCTCGGTGTTACGCATAAAGCTGCGGCGACTCTTTAGGCGTGGGGGTGAAGGTATATATCCATACAACGGGTGCCTGCTATCTTCACCTAGAAGTAAGTACTTACTTCTAGAAGTAAGTAGTGCCCTTATTATGACCGCTTATAATGTAATTATATCTTTACACGAACTTAATTGGTTGCACAATTTTTTAAGTATCACAAATTGTAATTATATAAATTGCACTTGTAAAAAGCAACTTTGGCTGTGTGACAAACTAGGAATCGAAACCCATGTCTTAGTTATCCGGGTGTATGTTCAGTTTTACGCCTGTCCAAATTCCCTGGCCAAAAATGTAAAGCTTACGCGAGTAAGGCGGGTGCGGCGCGTATTAACTTATAATAAACTGTGCGCGGTTTTACTGCCACGACGTGTAGCCCCACACAGCGCTTTCTGTCTTCGCCTTAACTGTTACTACAATGCAATTACCACCTTATTTGTATAGCAGCAAGGTTGATATTTGAGTGTTTTGCTCTTTATTTTCGGAGGGTGATGGTAGAGTCCTTTAGTTATGTAAGTTTAAACTTTAGGGTAGTGAGATTAGGTGTATTTTTGGGTATTATAAAGAAGTTAATTGTGATGTTTTGCTATAAGAATTTAAGGTATCAGACAGACCCTTAGTATGAACGATATTAAAGTGTGGGTGTATTTTTTATTAAAAATCATCGCTTAGCCTCAACTCCGTATTAATGGGATTTCGCGTTGTTTATTTTTTATTGTTTGTTTGGTTAGGTGGTCCGTGAAGTTTTTATAAGGAAATGCAATAAACCATATAAAAGTGTGAAAAGATGCCTTTATAAAAGGCAAAACTTTTGTTTTACTTTCAGAAAAAACGTTTTACGATGCGCGATTTATAAGACACATGTACCTATATGTAGAAATTCAATAGTACTTTAACTATAGTTTTCTATTGTATGAAAATAATATTACTTCACTATTCAGAAAAAATCTTAAATCTCATAGAGTCTGTCATAGTCCTAACTATATGTGTATAATGTAGGTATATAATCTGTTTTACAAACTTGTCAAATATTGAATTTTAAAGTCAACAATTTATAGAATTCATAATTTTGATAAAAAGCTATCTGTGTTATAAAAAAACCTTTGTAGGTTGCGAGTTTTGTGTTTATCTTATTTTAAAATGAATCATTTCAAATCAAGATTGTTTACTAAAGCAAAGAAAAACGAACCTCATCCATATTACGGTCTCTAAAATGGTTTTTATTAGTGATATATATTCTGTATATTTCAAATCATTTTCATTTAACTATCTCTCGTAACAAAGACCTACATAATTCCCTCTTCCCCATAGTCTTCTTAATTGCATTAGTTTTAAGTAAAGCGTTTAAGGTAATCTGACGGAACGTTAACGGCTAACCGACGGTTAAGTGTTTTGTTAACGACGGTAAGTGTTGTAAGTGATTCGAAGATTAAGATTGTTGGAGCACTGTATTTATCTTAAAGTAAGATAATTACAGCGTGCTTTTTAGTTTTTTTTCCTACGAAACAATAATAAATTATTTATTGATAATTTCGGGTTTTGACTTAAAAACCTACAGATCCTTTTTAGGGTTCCTTAGGCAAATAAGGAAGTCCGTTTGTCCACAGTTTAGCGCAGAGTCCTGAGATGCACACACACTTGCTCAAAATGACGTTTTTATTCCACCGATTTTTGGCTCATAATCCTAGATATTAAACACGCGTGCTTTTTCATTATATTATTGCACTAGTGCCTTTAGTTTATAAACCCGACCAATTTACATTTGTACCCTAGCACCAAGTAGTAAGTAAGAAGAAGAAGCGATATAATTTAGTCGGGTTATACCTTACTTTTATTTTAGCAACAAACAGTATTTATGCGAAAAAGAACAGTATCTATACATATATTTCAAGAAATGGTAAATCCAGCTTTATTACTAATTAAAAAAAGTAAAAACCGACTTCAAAACCAAAATGCACTAAAAAGTCTTAAATAAACTCTTCACCATTGAAAGGAAAGGAATTCGTTTTAGGCAAAGAATTTCTTTTTGGAGTCGGTGCTGTGATAGTTGATGCTTGATGGTCAAAGTGATGGCACCGACTCCAAAAAGAAATTGTTTGCCTAAAACGAATTCCTTTCCTTTCAATGGTGAAGAGTTTATTTAAGACTTTTTAGTTCATTTTGGTTTTGAAGTCGGTTTTTACTTTTTTTAAAGTTTATTTTATTTCTTCATTTTTAGTGATTACATAAGAGGGGGGGGGAGTTGCACCTTATGATTCTATTTTTTAAGAAGCTACAAATTACCTATCATAAGTTCCGTCATAATAATTACTGAACTCCTGAGCGTTAAGGAGTTCCACCATCAGCTCAGCCCCACAAGATGTTGACTATCAGACGTAACAACACGTCAACATTAAAATTCTAGTAAAGAAACACTATACCTGTCTTTAAAATTTGAGGGTTTCCCTCGATTACACCAAGATCCCATCATCAGATCACAAAATGAAAAAAATGGGACCAACTAGAAGGTACACCCTCTAAGTAGGCGAAAAATTTTTTTGATTCGGTCGACAAACGACTGAGATATGAGGTAACATACATACAAAAAAAAAAAACTTTAAAAAATAGTAAAAACCGACTTCAAAACCAAAATGCACTAAAAAGTCTTAAATAAACTCTTCACCATTGAAAGGAAAGGAATCCGTTTTAGGCAAAGAATTTCTTTTTGGAGTCGGTGCTGTGATAGTTGATGCTTGATGGTCAAAGTGATGGCACCGACTCCAAAAAGAAATTGTTTGCCTAAAACGGATTCCTTTCCTTTCAATGGTGAAGAGTTTATTTAAGACTTTTTAGTGCATTTTGGTTTTGAAGTCGGTTTTTACTTTTTTTAAAAGTTTATTTTATTTCTTTATTTTTAGTGATTACATAAGAGGGGGGAGGGGGGGGGGAGTTGCACCTTATGATTCTATTTTTTACGAAGCTACAAATTACCTATCATAAGTTTCGTCATTATAATTACTGAACTCCTAGGCGTGAAGGAGTTCCACCATCAGCTCAGCCCCACAAAATGTTGACTATCAGACGTAACAACACGTCAACATTAAGATTCTAGTAAAGAAACACTATACGTGCCTTTAAAATTTGAGGGTTTCCCTCGAATACACCAAGGTCCCATCATCAGATCCCAAAATGGAAAAAATGGGACCAACTAGAAGGTATACCTTCTAAGTAGGTGAAAAAAAATTTCGATTCGGTCGACAAACGACTGAGATATGAGGTAACATACATACAAAAAAAAAATGATAAAAAAAAAACATACAGTCGAATTGATAACCTCCTCCTTTTTTGAAGTCGGTTAAAAAATAATGATAAAAAAAACATACATTCAAATTGATAACCTCCTCCTTTTTTGAAGTCGGTTAAAAAATAACACAAATTCATTTAACGTTTTCTGAAATTTGTGTTTTAAAGACGAATTTTTACATTTTAAATCTTGGCTGTTGGCCGATCTAGTTCGCGCCTTAGCCTTGCGCGCGCATCGGTATCGCGGCAAGAAAAAAAAAAACAACTCGCCATTTTTCCAAATTAAATTGTCGGCTGTGGCACAGTTTGGATTTATTATTGTGAAGTTTAATATTGACGAAAATGTCTTCTTCAAGTGAAGAAAATGAAGAAAACCTATAATTAACTCCGCTGGACATACGTATCGAGGCGAATAACGCGTGCGATAGTCTTTTGCCATCAAAGTCGAGTGAAATGTATTTTTACTAAATGTTTTATTAATTAAAAACTTAGTAAATGAAGAGTCTTGTTTTTTCTTCGCAAGTGTGTAGAAAAACGTCGTATGATACGCGTTTGCCTGTGACCATTATATACGCGGCTTTTTTATGGCGCACTCGCTTTCGCTCGTGCGCACACAATATCGCCTTGTATATAATGGTCAACTTAGCACACTTGTATCATAATGTACTATTGAAATATACAGTCTGGCCATAAATACTGTTGCAATTAAAAATAAGAAAGATATTACATTTGAATTTGCAATGTGTCATTTTTATACGATTGCTCATTGTGTTTTATAATTTTGGCGCCAATACAGTATATAGGTAATATTTTGCGATATTAAAATGGAGAAGGGTGATAAAGAGAACCGAATCACTGTGATTGCATTACACAAAGTTGGTATGGAGCCAAATGCAATTTTTAACTCTCCATACGCTTGGTATTAGTCAAATGTTTGTGTACCGGGCTATCAATAGGTACAGAGACCTCCTTTGTTTGTGACAGAAAAAGATCTGGCCGTCCATGTAGTGTTCGTACGAAAAAGGTAGTCAAAGGAATAAAGGAAAGAATTCGCAGAAATCCTGTCCTAAAGCAAAAGATTTTATCTGGGGAGATGAAGATGAGAGATGAGAAGAGGTATTTTCAAAGATGACTTAGGACTTGCAGCCTATAAGAGATGCACTGGTAATTTTTAACTGATAATTTAAAAAAGAAAAGGGTGGTAAAATCGAAAAAACAACTGAAGCGGTACGCAAAGGGAGGTCACAGAAAAAAATTGTTTACGAATGAGAAAATCTTTACAATTGAGCAACATTTTAACAAACAAAATGACCGTATTTATGCTCAAACCTCTAAGGAAGCTTCCCAATTAGTCGGCAGAATGCAACGTGGGCATTACCCGACTTCAGTGATGGTTGGTGGGGTGTTAGCTATGAAGGAGTGACTAAGCCATATTTTTTGTTAAAAAGGTATAAAAACATCGGCACAAGTGTATCAAGATATCATTCTTGAGAAGGTAGTTAAGCCCCTTAATAACATCATGTTCAATAACCAAGCATGGCCTTTCCAACAAGACTCAGCGCCGGGTCATAAAGCTCGGTCCACGCAATCTTGGTTAGAAGCGAACGTTTCGGACTTCATCAGAACTGAAGACTGGCCGTCGTCTAGTCCCAATCTTAATCCGCTGGATTATGATTTATGGTTAGTTTTAGAGAGTACGGCTTGCTCTAAACGCCATGATAATTTGGAGTCCCTAAAACAATCCATACGATTGGCAGTGAAGAATTTTGCCATGGAAAGAGTTCGTGCTTCTATTGATCACTGGCCTCAACGCTTAAAGGACTGTATTGCAGCCAATGGAGACCACTTCGAATAAGCTTTTTATATTTTGAATTGTTTTATATTTATGTATAAAACTAACACACTGTAAAAGTAATAAATATTAATTGCATTAAAAAAAAAGTTTTTCTTTGTGACAATATTTATGGCAAGACTAAGTATATTTTTTTGGGTTACCTCTCATTCATTCCTACAAGTAACTTGTGTATGATTTTATAACCTATCGTGTGGCATGTCGTTGAATAGGTCTTGAAAAATGATTGTGATTTTGCTAACATATTTTTTCGATAAAGTGACCTGTTTCTTTAACATTCAGTTTTAAAGTGTTAATTTTTGTTACAGTCCAATGTCCTCACCGTCTCCCAACTAAACGGTAATAGGTGAATACGTGAACAAAATCACAGCTCTAGAATATATGATGAATTTAGAAGGCAAACTATCACGGTGATGATAAATAAACAAATAACAGAAATGCCATCCATGACATTAAAGTAAAATAATTTTCATGTAAATTTTCACTAAAAAAACTGAAACTAAAGTCAAATATTGATTTTGGTAGTTTCTTTTAAGTGTGAATTAGCGTCGTCAAAAGATATAGTTGATTATGCCTCATAATTTTAGATATTTTAGGAAATCAAAACCTTGTAATAAAGCAATGTTTATAATGTTTTACAGGACGTTATCAGGGCAACAACAGTGTTTATACTGCGTGAGTTTGACTCGCACTTGGCTGGTTTTTCTATGGTTATATTATAAAGCTGAAGAATTTGTTGCTTTGTTTGTTCGAACGCGCTAATCTCAGAAACTTCTGACCTAATTAAAATATATTTTTATGTAGGATAGTTTACTTATCAGGAAGGGCTTTAAGCTATGAAACTTCTCGCTGCGACCTGCGGCCGCTAGTGATATTAAAAAGCAGTATATAATGTTCACTCACTTACTTATGTACACAATTTCTACTACATAATACATTTTTTTTGTTCTTATGTACTTTAAAACTACATAATACATTGCTAATCACTTCAAAAATATAAATAAACGATCAAATAAAGGTTCTTATATATAAGTTGTTTAATATAAGACTTTGGAATTCCCTCCCAGATACAATCAAGACATCAACATCAAAATATGTGTACAAAAAGTCTGTACGCAATCTTTTTCTCAATGAGAATAAGTAACATGATATCTGTTCAGCGTGAAATATGGATTTTATTGTATTTATGTATGTTTATGTAGGTTTATTTAAAAAGTATTTAGCACCAAAGTGAGTATATGCAGTTCATTCATTTTGTTACTTTTTTTTGTTATTTTATGGCGCCTCAAGTGTTTCTGCCTCACCCAACGGTTGACTGGTAGAGAATGCTTTAAAGCATTAAGTCCGCCATTTGTACTTCATTTTGTTTGTGCAATAAAGAATATATAAATAAAAAATATATATAAACAAAAAACTACGGAACCACCACTCATTGCCATCTCTACCATCCCTGCGTAACCCGGCAACGTTCTACAGATTCCTCCCGCCACCCCCGCCCCTTACCCTCTGCTGAATTTCAGGAATTTCATATCGAATTTTCATGGTTTATCCGTTTGTTGCAAAGTGAAGCGCTAATTTGTTAGGGGTATGGGGGTTGGTGTTTTGTGTTTGGTAAAGAGAAGGCTGTGAATTTAATTCGTTATTTTGTTTTATAAGACCTGATTTTTGCAACGTCGGAAAAGGAATATTCGTCGAACAAAATATAATACGCCTAATTTGAAAACGTCACCTGTTTGTCAGCAAATGTTTTATATAAATGACATTTTAAAATCGGTCGTTTGATACTTATTCAGTCTAATAAAAAGTCAGGTATGAACTTAAAATAAAATACATACTGCAAACAATATTTAAAAACTACGTAATGACACACTATGACTAAGCACACATACTGTCATATTTAAAACCCTGTTTGGTGATGTTAAAAGATATAATAAGAATAAAAATATTTTTTTGACACTAAAGTACAAAACCGTATATGAAAAGTTGGTAAAAGATTGATTGTGTAAGAAAAGGCATAAAAAGTTGTTTTTGATCACTTAAAATACTGGAGACACATACAATAAAAATGCGTTTAATCAACAGGAAAGATTTAAATGCCAATATTAAAGTAAATTTTCGAACTTATCCTAAAACGACTGATTATGAAACGACTTTGACATAAATGATTGCTGAAAAAAGGTGACGTTTTCAAATTAAAATTTTAAACAAATGTTTAGATCATACATGATGTCGCGTCCGTAGCATTCGTAGTCAGCTACGAAGTACTATCGTAGCAGACTTGCGAAATGCTACGAACGAAAGTTGTGTTTGTTTTGCAAAGTCACGTTTTAGTACCGTTACCATGAGTTTCTTCGCTAGCGACAACGGTTCTACTCGCTAGCGACGTAACTTTTTGTATGGAAAATTTTAGTTCTGTCAGTGACCGCTAGAGGCGCTGTGCAATTTTCTATAGACTTTTTTACGTCATCGCTAGCGAGTAAAACCGTCGTTAACTCATGGTAACGGTACTGATCTTAGCAGTTTTATTATTTGTGTATTAATTTTATTATCATAGTAAAATCTGGTACCGAGTTACTCAAATTATGCAAAAATATTGAAAAAAAAAACAGCTTAGTAGAACGTTCATTTCAATGTAAATACTAATACAAGATAGATAACACGTTTTTGACTAAAATTAATGTTTTTGAAGTTTTTATAAAGCAGCTTACTTAAATTGTTACTTAAAACGAAACCAAACCTGTATTGCACTTATAAATGAAATCTCCGGCATTTTCTATTCGAAATGAGAATTTCATAAGTTTGTTGGAGAGGCATAAATTAAATTCCAGCGCCCCTTAAGGGGGTGAAAACGGGAGAGGGGGAGGGTTATGGGGGTGAAGCGATATTGCGTTTGTTATGTAACTATACTTGCATAACAAACGCTTTTGTCTGTGTTAGGTGATACGAAGTTAATTTTTTTGGAGTCTATGCATACTTTGGTAAAATATAGGGCGTTTTTGAATAAAAAGTCTTACTTCCTTATTCACAATGTTTTAAATAGTGTACTTAAAATGTGTGTGACACCTCAAAAATGATTCTGCTAAATCCCAAATAATAAATATTGAAAATTACTATTTCATCTTCAACTCTACAAAAACACTGATAAAAATTGCGTTATCCCTCGTAAATATAACACATTATTTTTTTGTGCTTATTTTCGTAATCGCGTAATTGTATTAATTTTTCCTCTCTCCGATAGGAGGATTTATAAAAAAATTAAAGATATTCATGTATAAATTGCACTTGCAAAAAGCAACTTTGTCTGTGTCATAACACACGAGAAATCGAACCCCGTGTCTTACGCAATCCGGGCGCACGCCCGGATAGCTTTTTACAAGTTCAATTTATATTATTTAGTTTGTATAGTAAAAAAAAACTATAAAAACAAAAATGTTATTATACATATTCATGAGCTTTATGCAAATCAAAATATGTAGTTACCGTCTATGTTTTTTCATCCAATTTGATAAAATACGGAATTCCTACTACGTGTAGGTATTATTCATGTTAGTTTATCATACTCCGAGTATCATTAAAATCATAATAATTGATATACCTATTGTTTTCTATAAATTATTATTTTAAAATACCCAAATTAATTTTATTGACTCTACATTCTACATTCTTGTTTTAGTTAAAATTACAAAGCTTAAGGTATAACCTTGTCAACGATACAGGAAATCCTTCCTGTTAAATGAGTTTGTTTGTTTCTAAGAATACTTCTAAATTCCTCAAAAAAATATTCTGCAATATAGAATTTAAAGTACCAACCAACAAAGTTAAAATAGTCAACAACACAAAAGAACGGGCAGAGTGTATCAAACGAAAAAATGTCCGCCCCGTTCCGTCTCAATACCGTATTCCTTATTCAACGATGTCCGAAATTAAGGCGCTTTACAAGAAATCGCACTCAGAGCCGACGTTTCGTTCCCCTGAAATATTCCCAACGATTCAAGTACTCTTATTTACTCCACAGCTATACGCGCCTATACCACTTCTGTATTTGTTTTTTCCATTACAAAGAACGGAACGCCTCGCTCAGGATATAGCAATAATATTTCAATATCGTGACGCGGGAGCCATCCCTAGAACGCTCAAAGTGATTTCTCTGCGCTCCCATTGGTTGACGCCGACGCGTTCGATATTCAAAACCCGCGACCGACAAAGACAGAAACACTCAACTTCCACATGTTTTCCAAACAAAAGAACGAGACGGGTATAAGTGAGTCGGCGCATGAATTTTGCATGAACGCGAAAGGTCCGTATCAATAATACGTGCACGAATGAAATAATAGATTATTCGTTTGTTCAAATCGAACGTAAACAAAATGTAAGCATCCATTACTGATGCACCGAGCAGTATAACGGAGATGCTTATGGGGGATTCGTTGGGGTAGAAAGGGATGGTTATAGTTTTGTTTGTGGTGACCATACAAGCAGAGAGCGGACTATGTGAGCGGTGTCTGTTTTTGTACCAGTCGACCGTCGGTTTTCACATTAAACGATCATTTTAAGGGCGAACCAATCAAACTGCAAATTTATACAAATTGATACTAAACGGGTTATATTAATTTTATAACAAAAATTAAGTGTGTAAATAAGTTTGAACGGAGTCGTAATTAAAACTAATTGGGTGTAATATAGCGCTAATTATTTTGTATTAAGGCGGGATTTTGCTGGTATTTTGTCCTTTTTGAGGTTTCGCGCGTGTGTTTAAGATTTTTTTAGTGACCGTTTTTAAGATGTGCCGTTATTCGTGAGTTCGACAATAAAGTATTTTGATGGTTGGTGTGTTATAGTTGTGGCAGATGTGTTCTTAGCGGATGTTTAAAATGTTTTGCTGTGGATTGTTGGTGAAGATGTCGGAATAGGGGGAGGCCAGGGTTGGCCCTTCGAGGCCATGCTTAATAATCTAACGGCGACAGCATTAGGAGGTAATAAATTAATTTTACTTTATTAAAATGTGTTATATTAAACTTTATTAAATGTGAATTTGATTTTATTAAAATGTGTGGTAGAGAATAGGTACTCAAAGGCATTGGGACATTCTTTCAGTACTCTCTTTACCACATGGATATAAGATGAAGAGAATCAACATTAGGAAGACCCTTAACAACGAGCTAAATGTGATAAAAAAAAACAATTACCTACCTAAAAACATAGGACCGAGTAAATGACAATTTAGCTTTAAAATAACAGCAACTCTACATAATAATTTCTGATATAAAATTTATACTACCGAAAAAAAAGAAATACCTATTGCAGATAAATATAGATTAAAAGTAGGACAACATTTTTTTTGATGTGTTAAATGTAACTTTTAAAAATAAAAAAAACGTGATCCCAAATGTATGACTAGTCGAAAATGCTTTATGGCGTTAAGTCCACCTTTTGTGAAAAAAATGTTTGTGCAATAAAGTTTAAATAAATAAATAAACATTTCAAATATAATTCAAAAATACTTTAGTAATGAACATAAGGTAAACAAATAAAAAGTAAGCCCAAAGGAAAAAAATATCCAATGAAAATAAGGTGGGAAAGCTCCACATATTAACAAGTATAGTCATTTGTATCTATGCCAACACTACAAAACTATTTAAAATAATGTTTTTATAATTTTCAATCGCTATCGTCAAAAAACTCACGAAAGTTATCTTTCCATTTGGAAAGGCTATTTTTCCAAGAAAAATGCATGTTAAAAATAAAGTGAGCAGGCTCTGTGAGAATAAGGCTCATTAAAATTTAAGAATATTGAAAATTGATTTTTTTTTGTGCCCACATACTTTAATTCGCTTTTATTGTACAACAAGCACAGTAAATGGTTAATAATGTTTTTTACACTCAGTGTTATTTTTGCATTCTTATAAGATAAAATAAGAAACAAAATACCCGCCCGTGCGTAAATTTTGGTTTCTTATTTAATTGTATAAGCACAGGAAATATTTTACAAGCATTAGTCAATGCTACTTCAATAAATATATTTATAACTACCATTTTATTTCTTGGTTCCTGGTAAGCAGCGTATAATATTTAAGACTTGATTAATCCATCTCACATAGCATTGCAAGAAATAGAAGAAAAATCAGTAGTTAGGCGATAAAATATACGTAATAATATCATTAAACTATCGCTACAAACCATTGTTTATATCGTTCTGGGGTGCTTTGTGTTGCGTTAAAGCCTGTTTATGAGCCTTTGCGAGAAAAGGGGGAAATTTTTATATTAGACTTTGAACGCAAAGAAATTGGTAATGTATAATTGGTGTGTAATGTTTCGAAATGCCTCTTTCTAAAAATATTAATTTTAACTTATTTTTATTTTAGAGATAACAAACAAATGTGTAAAAAAATCTTTTAGTTATAACCCATATCTCAAAAACTACTGAAATTATTTTTATGCAACTTACGCTGTCCCCTTAGGTGAATAAACCTGATTGTACTAAAAAAAAAAGACGAAGCCCATCATTTTTTTGTTCATTACCACCTCAAGCACCGACTAGACTCCAAAAAGAATATTTTCGCCAAAATTGTGAGTGCTTTCTTTCAAACAGTAAAACGTTTATTTCATACTTTTAAGCGCATTTGATTTTGAAACTAGTTTTTTCTTTTATGTTAAAGTATTTTTTTTTTTCAATTTTGATAGTACACTTAGTTACTTTCAAAATTGAAAAAAAAAAACTTCGACAAACAAAGCGGATGATTTCAAATCGCATGAAAATTAGAATACAGCGTGTGCCTATAATAGGAGCATTTTTTTTATAAATGATTCTACAGAGTATTTTAACCCTATCACTAGAATGTGCCGTCAACACAACGAGCTGGTTGATGATTTTCCGAACATTCATATTTTTAATAGCAATCGATATAAATTCAGGAGAGCTATTGCCAGGGTTATAGTTTATAGATAGATAGATTAAGAATTATTTCATTGTTTTTTAATTGACTTTTTTTATTGTAAACTGTAACGATTAGATTTTTACTCTAACTATTGTATTTTTAGTTTAACTTTTTGTATTGTGTTATATTAAGTTAGCGCCTAGTTTGCTTAAATTATTAATAATAGTATGTACACGCTAAGGGTTGTAAACTTATTACTTAGTATGTTTTACATTTGGTTTTTAAAATATTGTTTGTAACCTGTTTTGTACATCGTTTCTATAAAAATAAAAGTACAATAAAATAAAAAAGAGGCTTTGTAGTTACCTTGAACTGGTCATAATGCTCTTATAATGTCAAGTTCTTTAACTGGACACATTAGTTTGCAATACATTAGTGGTTCGATGTATTTTGACTTGAATGATTATGATTCATCATTATCAGCCAAAGGACGTCCACTGCTGAACATAGGCCTCCTCCACGACTTTCCATAGCGACCGATCACTAGCGGTCTGCATCCAGTTTGATCCTGCGATCTTTTTAAGGTCGTCTGTCCATCTTGTCGGTGGACGTCCTACGCTGCGTCTTTGGTCGAAGGGTCTCCAATCTAGAACTTTCCTGCCCCAACCGCAATCAGTTCTTCACGCTATGTGCCCTGCCCACTGCCACTTAAGCTTACTGATTCTCAAGGCTATGTCCGTTACCTTTGTTCTTCTACGTATCTCCTCGTTTCTGATTCGATCTCGTAGATAAACCAATATAATAATATTATAATATTTTGACCCAAACACCTTTAAAGCAAGAGTGAATAGGTTGCTACTAAGCAGAAATGCACCACCAAATATCTGCTTAGCTTCAAATAAAAACTAATTAAAAAAATGTTGAAAATAATAATAAAATGGAATTTTCATCATAATAAATTGAAACCATTTATAATCGATATCTAGACTATTTACTATAAGAGCCTAAATTTAAATTTTTTTGCTCTCATTGCAGGTTACACCCTGTATATTAAAGAGGTATATAAAATGATATAAAAGCCTATTGCCCTTTTGTTATTTTCTACAATCCAATAAACATAATCCTGAAATAACATCAGATTCTGAGGGCAAAACTCTGAAACTGCAAAAGTTTCTTCGACAAATGGAAATAAAGCGACAAAACAGTCATCCCGGTTGGTCTGATAGCTAAAGTTTTTACCTTCACTCGGTTCTGGAGTGAGTTTTGATGGGTCTAGCTAAGGAATACATGGGTAATGTATACTTAAGTATCCCTCCAAAAATATAAATGTGAAACAAGACAGCCAAGTTTTATACTAAAAATATATTTGATTGTGGACGTCACTGTAAAAAGGATTGAGATCTAAATGAGAGCCAAGTTTCACAGAAAATCTAAAAAAAACATTAAGAGGAAGAAAACAATCCTTACAAATAAGCAACTATGCAACTCTATCTCATGTTTTATCATTATCAACGACAACAATAGCGTAATCCATAACCTTTTAAAACATCGTCGTAACATATAATTATTAGGTATAGTATATATATATAAGTATATTATATTAGTTCATATTGTATTTATTGTAAATGGTATTAATTTTGTTTTTATTTTATAATATATATTTTTATGAGTATAATTTATCTTTTTTCAACCAGTAACTCCTTTTCTTTCTTTTTTGTCGCACCGCCCACAATTCTGTTTAGCCCAAAGGTATGACTGGTAGAGAATGCTATATGGCGTTAAGTCCTCCTTTTGTAAAAAAATGGTTGTGTTATAAAGTATAAATAAATAAATAAAACAATGCCTGTAAATTAAAAGTGTGAGATTTTAAATTTATTAGATCAATTTATCTGCTAACCAGATATCACTTGAAATTAAGCTTACGATTTCACTTTGCCAGTTATTACTTATAATTCATTTTTCGTTTGGCTTTAACTTTTTGGTTTAGCTACGGAGGGTTCGTGTCAATATACAATCAGCGCTGAGTCACCAGTTCTTTTGCTTGAAATTGGCGTGACATGCTGCTGCGTGTCTACCACTACCTAATATTTTTTTAGTTAGTGAACGCCATGTGCCATTTTATACAAGACACAACTTTAGAGGTAGAAGAGTAAGAAAACTTGAATTAAGACATTAAAATAGATAATATTTGTATATATTTACTTATACTAAACTCTTCCATTACTATAATAAATTCGGTGAAATCGGTACTCAAATATTTTAGTGTAGGCCCTCAATTTTATTAACGTTTATGTGTGCCTAAAACTCCGCTGTTTGTTGTGCTCCACTAACGTCGTTAGTAAACCAATGCATTTATATGGGGAATGCGAAATTCGCATATTCAATGTCTCGCTCTAACATAGCTAGATGATAGTTGCATCCTTGTCAGTATCTGCCGCGTGCCAGACTGTGCTGTCAGAATTGCCGTAAAATGTACCTTCAAATTACCGTACATATATCTGTATGAAAAATTACTTAAATCACTATAATGTACTTAATTTTCTGTCAATTGTTCAAGTAACTTCAGTCATTCGTTTCATTTTGAAAAATTTCTCGGCTGTGTTTTTACTAATGAAAAAATCAAACAACAATAAAAAGAAAGGAAAAAATATATAATTTAAAGTCCGATAGGGAGAAATTGCACTCATATCTCTACATTAAAATCCACCAAATTTACTGTTTTAGTACACAAATTAGACCGCATTTTCAAATTACCGTACGATTTATCGAATTTTGGGTTATTTAAGAAAAATACCGTACCATTTTAGGACTGCTAGCTATGGATACCTTACAAGGCTTGAAATCACCGTACGAATATGGTTATTACCGTACGTCTGGCATCTCTGACCGCATGCAAATACGTTGGTGTACTTTAAACAGTATGAACGAAAATCAGGTTCGTGATAGAAATTATATTTGGGGCTTAGAGATAGCGTTTTGTCATAGTAGCTACTCTTGAATTGCTTAAACCTAATCCGAAACGTTATTATTTCAAGTTAAACTTAAGACCTTGGTAAGATTTAGAAGTGCTATACTATTTCTAACCAGATAATGTTAAGTTATCTCAAGAGAGAGCTTAAACTCATGACGGTAATTAATTTAATGAGAAGTTGTAGTTCATAAATGAGAGGAGTTTGTAAGCTTATTTTCGGGTATTTGGTTGGTAGACGATGTTAATATTGTATTCATTATATGTTAAGTTGTTCATAGATGGTGCTGTGCCTAGATACACTACGGTGTCGTTTCGTTTACCGAATTGATGTAGTGTCTTTGAGCTATACGAATTAAATGATGGGATCATTTTGTTTGATTCGCTAAAAAGCCAAAAGGAGTTTTTATTTCTAGTAGTTTTTTTTTGTTTTTAAGTTTCTGCTGCACTTTTATAAACGATAGCAGTCTTATTAAACACAGTATGTACCTGGAAAAAGTGCAATCCGAATAGGAGATAACAGTAGACCTAAAATATTAGGACACACGCATTTTAGAGAAAATGATTTTAGGAACATCGATGTCATTTTAAAAGACCTATCTATAGAGACCCTACACGCATTTTTTTTCAGGCTTTATTTTCACGTACTTTTTTATTATGGCCCCCATTAAAAATCATTATTTTTTATTTATTGTATGAATGTTAACCTTAGAATAATTCGCACTAGTTATTCGAGAGTATATCATTTTTTGCATTTTACTATGTTCTGTTCTTAAATATCACGTTTAGACGAAATCAACTCATAAAAAACCATTTGCGTGAAATAAGAGCTATAAACCGAATAGTTTATCATGAATTTTAAATGTTTATCTTCTCTCATATCGTTAAATTCAAAATACAAAAATCAAAACGAGTTTATATAGACGTACTTTATAAATAGTATATCGATATAAAATTAAAAAATTTAATTATGACACTATTTCTCTAACAAAATAATGTTATAATAAAATTTTTTTTCATTACGATACAGATTACAGATCATAGATACATCTATTTAATTTTTTATCTGTGGCTGCGCGCGCTTTGGCGCATGCGCGGTGATAACGGGAATTTTGGCGTCATAGTAAATGTTTATTAAAATGTCTGATAGTGAAAGTGCAGAAAATTTGACGCCGCCCGACATTTTAGAGACTGCGACAGCAGTCTGTCTTAATCTACTACCAGTAAAGTCAAGAAAATTATACGATAAATGTTATCAAGACTTTTTAGCATGGAAATCTTTATCTTTTATTTGATATGTTCGTGTTCAATGAGAGTAGATAAAGTAGTGTATGAAACTGCACATAACTAGGTATTATACACTCGTGTGATACTTTTAAAAAACTCGCTTCACTCGTTTTTAAACTCACACTCGTGTATAATACCTCTCATTATGTACCAGTTTCATAAACTACTATTAATTTACTAGCTAAGATTATATCCTAGAGCCCAAGCTATAGTCCTCCTTCTTGTTACGTTACAAGCTTGCAATGGAAATAGCTGAACTTTTATTTATACAAAGGTACTGTTATGTTGATAACTAAAGGTGTTGTTATGTTATTATTATGCACTCACAGCAACAACGCTCGTCTCTGCTGTTTTTGTCAAAAAAGACGAAACATGAGTTTTACTAGTGGTTAAAAAGTACCATAATACTCACAGCTTCGTATTCCTTGTACCCAGGTCACAAAGATTCGTGCTCGGAAGACAGTAAGCCGCACGAGATCAAGCCGAGCCTCGAGCGCCCGCACCATGCGCTCGGCGCGCGCTTACACATCGCGCATAACATCAGGGCAGACCACTTGCAAGGTAACGCATGTGTAGACGCAACTAACTCACGCAAATCAACGATCTTTAATAAGTTTTACGGGAGCTAGGTTAGGATCTTGGCGCTCCAGAGCACCATGCACTGGGCGTGCGACTTACATTGCACCCTCCGTGGTGTAGTGGCTAAGCACGCTGGTTTCGATCCCGGGTTCGATTCCCGGTCGGGACAATATAGAAATCGAAATTTTCTATATTGTCTCGGATCTGGGTGTTGTGGTACCACCGTTGTATTTGATTTCCATAACACAAGTGCATTAGCTACTTACTTTGGGATCGATCAATGTATGTGATTGATGTCCAATATATATTTATTTATTTATAATATTGCGCACAACATAATCACAACAGTCCACTTGCAAGGTAACGCAATTAACGTTTATCGACACAGTAATCCTAATGGTACAGAGACCGAAAGAAGTAGACTTCTTACTTTCATGATAATTCTACGCTAGTGGTTTTAGACCAAGTCCAACCGACCGAGTATTTGATCATTCGGTCAAACGGATCATTCTTCTGTCAGTATAGCATCGTTGGTTGTTATTAGCAACCTGGATGACCTTGCTGTCAGAGCTACGAGTAAACTAGACCATAAGAACGTCTAAAGCATAAATACTTTTTTTATGATGAATCGCTATTTAACTGGTCAACATTGCTCAGTTCTCAGCAAACAGCAACAAACAGGTGGTCATTACTTTCTCGGTGTATAAAAATACTATTTGTGTCAAAAGATTTGTAGTACCTTATACTTGAGAATGAAGCCAATAAGAACAGATAAAATCAATGGGAAATCTCATTCTCACGAAAAACTTTATTTTTATTAAGTCACATGATGGTGTGAACCTTTTAAGATAATGTCAACATCTTAATTGATTCTGTGACGGCAACTGGGTAAAACAGTAGCGACTTTTATGACGTTAGTTTGAGTATTCCTCTTTGTGTAAACCTTTTCGGTCAATAGTGGGGCCAAAAGATGAATCATCAATGAATCGCATAGAGGTATCTCATACGAGTATTTTGCAACGGATCAATGATGCAGAATTAATCAAGGTCATCATCACTTAGCATCACGGCAATAACCAGTCCTTTTGGAAGGCTTACATTGGGATATGGAACAGGAAGAGGCCCCTTCGAGATACTTTAATGTGTTGGGATATGTACACCTACTGGTTGCCTGCACTATTGAGGAAATACAGCCAAAGACAGCATTCGCTAGGTGCAAGGACTATTGCAGATAAGATGGAGACTATGCCAAGACTATGGTGAGGGAATTGCTGGACTGGTTGCTGGGATATTTATGAGACAACGAGACGCCTGCATCAAATACCTCATCTCGATAATTACAGCAGACAGTGACTCGCCGCTCACTAAATGGGCTACCCATGAAAGGCATACTAGAAGGTAGCAAGGAAGCAACACCGGTGTGGATGGCTAAAGGCTGTAGAGAGGTGACAACGTGGGGTGCAGGTGGCTTGTGACGTAGATTATAACTAATCCACGCTAGAACCCATCCTGATGGACAGGTAGCCAGAAGGCGCCCGGCGTTATGACATTTTACACTTTCAACCTGCAGCAGAGGTTCCGCTCTTGCTATCTCCACACTTGACTGACTGGTTAGGGCAAGCACAAGAGGCAAGGGTTAAATAAGGTAAACCGAGCCCTCGGCAGAATCGGGGTCCGATGTGTTACCACTCACCTACAGCACGCTACATGCTGCCCCATTATTTTTATTTTCATTTATTATCATAACAAAAAATATACACATACTGCTTCACAAGAGGAGAGCGCGTTTGGTCCCTCCCCTTCCGTTGCAGCGCGATGTTTCATAGCCTAAAGCCTTCCTCGATAAATAAGATTTCTAACACAAAAATATTTTTTCAAATCGGCCCAGTAATTCCTGAGATTAGCGCGTACACACAAAGTAACTGTTCAGCTTTATAATATTAGTATAGATTAAAAGTACCTAAAAGCCTATGGCTGGTTTTTCTCGACTAGTTGTTCTCGGTATTAGTTCGTTGAGCATCCATAAAGCAATACAAAACCATAAGTGAATATTCATACAAAATAGAAATATCAATAAACAATTTCATACCTGTGAGTATGCCTACCAGCTCCACTATCATACGGATTTGTGTGAAAGTATTTTATTTTGGAACCATGAGGTATATCTCAAAAACTTCTCGTTCGATCCCGCCCAAACCAATTTTCGTTGAAAGTGTTTGTTGAGATCTACATGATATTTTTTTTTCCAAAATTTACACTCGCTTAGTTTAGAAGTAAGATGGGGGGGGGGGGGGGATGACCATTTTATCACTTTGGAAGCGTTAGACTATGAAACGTTAGACTTTAAAAGAAAATGATTTCAGAAACCTCCATGTCATTTTAAAAGACCTATCTATCATAGGTATCAACCCCACACGCATAGGTTTGACAAAAAAAAACAGTTTTAATTAAATAGCATTGTTTTTTTTTGTATAAGAATCGTGAAGCGGTGAACAAGATACATTTTCCTACCAAATTTCAACAGTGTGATACTTATAGTTACAGAATAAAGTGGCTGTGACATACGGACGGACAGACAGACAGACTTGACGAAACTATAAGGGTTCCGTTTTTTGCCATTCAGCTACGGAACCCAAAAACGTGTCAATAAGTTTTGCGGTTTCAATATTTGAATTATTCATCGGTCGCTTATTTGTCGATTGTGAAATAGGCCCTTATAATTAAATAAAAATCAGTTCAGTTGACACAAAGAATATTCCTTAAGGTACAATCACAATCTCAATCATCATAACGTACAATAAGGTCAAAAAATTCAGTTCAATAATTACGTCTTCTTAATTTCTTTAGATTGCTTTCTTTATATTTGTGCTCTACATCTTTCTACTCTAATAAAGTAATTTATTTCTCCACCAGGTGGCATTCACCAGCAGCACAGCGGAGGGCACATGGCCACGGTGCCCGTCAGCATGTCCTCATCAGCATCAGACAGCGATAAACCGGCCAAGCAGAAGAGGCATAGGACTAGGTAACTGGAGTTCCCACTATATCCTATCTTTAAATCATAATCAATATAATATCATGCAGTTTTAGATGTTATCAAAACGGAGGGGTCATAAAGGAGACGAACCCCTCATCATTATCAGCCAAAGGACGTCCACTGCTGAACATAGGCCACCCTCAAGGCTTTCCACGGCGACCAATCACAAGCGGTCCGCATCCAGTTTGATCCAGGAATCTTCTTAAGGTCATCTGTCCATTTTGTCGGCGGATGTCCTACGCTGCGTCTTTGTTCGAAGGGTCTCCAATCTAGGACTTTTCTGCTTCGACCTGACGAATCCCTGCCAACTTAAAATTATACAGGAATTATAAAATATTACCTGAAACCCACCTCAGTGAGAAAAAAAGGCTTTCACTGACAGCATCTGCGTTTGCACAGCTCCTATACACAATTATATATCTAGACACACCACCTGTGGATCCTCACATGTAGGAAATCCCCTAAGGCCACAATTCACCCATCCACACTAAGCACTTTTCACTAACACTACCGTTCTAAGCAAAATCAAAATTAAAATTGTACTCAACATACTGTGTACAATCTATCGTAGAGTTTTAGTTAATCACGTTTTCAGAGTGACCAGCTATTGCTCCATTGTATTTTTTTTTAATTTTCCAAAAAAAAAAGGTTACTTTGTAAACCATAATTTTCTACATTTCTTTCACTATATATTTTAAAACTATATATTTAACTTTTACCTTAGATTTTTAATATTGCTGTTTTTTGACTTATTGATTACATTTTCAATGACATTAATTATAATTGTGCCAATTCTCAAATAATTGCAATTACCGCTACTGTTGTTATCACAGGTTCACACCAGCGCAACTGAACGAGCTGGAGCGATGTTTCTCGAAGACACACTACCCTGACATCTTCATGCGAGAGGAGATCGCCATGAGGATTGGCCTCACGGAGAGCAGAGTCCAGGTTAGTCCAGTGCAAATTATGAAACTTTACATACTTTTATTTTTGTTAGATTTCAATATAACAGAAGGAAAAAGAGAAAGACAGTGTCGGCAGTAAAAAAAATGCTATTATTTGTCACTATTGTTGATATTGTACAGAAATCACGATTAATAGACTGTACTGAAATTCTTTCACCGATCAATGTCCACTGCCAACTGCCAATGACTTACAATCTAATGTGAAGCTATCTAATGCATCTACTATTGGGCTTATCTATCAAGGTGCATCTGCAGTTACAATATTTTATCACTATTTTTTTGACACCGTTATGGAATAAAATTATTTCTGGAATCTTTGTGTCATTTACTTTGACCACAGTTCTGCCACTGCTCTATAAACAGCATTACCTGAATACAATAAAACCGTTACAATACATCCGTCGTATAATATTAACGTTTAAAAAATCGTACGTGATAAAAAACATGGTCTCAACACAGCACCTTGCGTGACACCCTCTTCGCACGTTCCATACAAAAGTTGCACTGTATTGATACATTTCACAGGACCTTCTACCTGATTCAACCTTCATGTTGCACACATAAAATGCTTTTACGTTTAAGTTATGCTCGTTTAAGAGATGTGAATGGGTGGTCGAACGATGTCAAACGCTTTAGTCAATTCACTGCCGTAAATATTCCCTTTTTATGATGAAATTCATCGAGAATGTCATGTTTAGTATTAAAAAAATAACGTCATTTTCTAACAAAATTAAAAACTATTGTGTCAATATTTAAAAAAAATGTCGACATAAATACAGTTTCAAATTAGATCTTTCTTGGCATTTCTTTCTTACAAGAAGTTTTTTTAATTCGTACCTTTATTTATTAAAAGGCCTAAGGGTCGATTTTACCAACGTTAGATAAGACTTATCCATGATCATGCACCAAACTCGTGTTTGCGTTAGAATTATGACATATTAGTGGGATCTTTATGGCAAATAGATCTTTAGAGATCGTAAATTGTCTAATTCTATCGCCTAGGCGCATATGCTAATAGCGGCTTTGTCCAAGCACTTAGTTTCCAGTTAAAACGTACTTGCATAGGCATTAGGACTAAGTTTCAACTTAAACTTACTTTGCATTTGACATTAGTCTTAATTTGTCGTGAGGAAAACCAATATTTGTATTTCGTTAACACCCGCTACTTACCAACGTGTAGGAAGTAAGGCGAGCGTTTTAAAAAAAAGGTTCCTCCAATTATGATTTGAATAAGTTATGATATTCGATGAAAATATAAAGCTAAGTCGTTTAAAAGAAATACTTGGCCGTAAATGTAATACAATCACAGTTAGTCATTTATTATAACACAAAACAGAAAGGATCGACTTCTCTATAAATAAATAACTTTTGCCAAACCAATCTTCTACTACTCAATTGGTTTCAAGTGCTAATGTCAAAAGTTTAAATTGAATTTTATATGAATTCCTTTTTAATTCAAATAACTGCTAGTCAAACTATTGAACTGTGTGTCCCTGTAAAAGAATCAGTCTAATTTGCTATTTTATCGTTAAATATACTTACTCTTCTACATTGATGTTAGCAACTTCATTAATGTTCTGTTTAGTATCTACTTATCGATTGTTAACACTGAATAAAACATAACTTCAGAATTTTAGTTGTTTGCATCTTTTGTCAACCCATCATTTATTATAATGCAGCTTGCAAAAGTTTTCCCAAATTCACCAACAATTCTATTGCCTGTTAAGGCATCGAATCGTAGGTCAAAATCGATTAGTGGAAGTTCCTATAGCCATTAATATTTATTCTATGTGATCATCGGTAAATCCACTGCTAGTTTTTGCATATTTACCAATTCATTAAATAAATAATGCTGTTTAAACGATACACATCATGATTCATGCCCTTGATATCGAAAACTCTTGACCAGAGTGTTTAAAATCCTCTTCGTATCAATCCCTGACCAATGCAGTCTTGACAAATCATACCGCGAATTCGTAGTATTTTCACAACTAAAATACAAGCGACAAACTCAACTTAGATCCCAAATATAGACAGGGCAAATATGACGAGAAAAAAGTGGCTCTTAAAGGAGTAGCGTAGGAAAAAAACGTTCGCAGAGAATCTCACAGTATGGCGTGAAGTGAAGGCAGGGTAGAACGAAATAAAAGGAACAAGAATATGTTTGTTCGACTGAACGGCGATGTGTGGCCAGTATGAGCTACTGTAGACTTCATTATAAGTTTTAAAGAAGCCTTTTGTTTGGATGTTGAGATTTTATGGAAAGCTCGAAATGCAAGGAGCGAATAGAATAAGTAAATAGATGAAGATTTTTTTGACCATGGTCTAAAGAAAACCATTTTTGGACTTTAAGAGCCAATTTTACGTCAAAAAAGACTTATCTGACTGAATAAGTATGAAACGACCGATTTTAAAATAAAGTTTACATAAATGATTGCTGACAAATAGGTGACGTTTTCAAATTTGGCGTAGAGTGCCATCAACTTATCTGAAGAATAACAGACTGGCGCCACAATCAAAAAGGTTTGCCTTTTTAATACTTACGTCGTACATGATCAAAAATTTAAGACAAGTTTTTATGAAAACTTTATTGCACAACCAAAAGTGCAATTAAGGTTGAACTTATACGTTAGGGCTTAAGAAAAATTTTAAGGTGGGATATTTTGGTGATCACCTCCTTGCTCGCTATAATATCAGCGCTAAAAATGATATGGAAAAGTTTAAAATCGGCTAACATAATATTAATGTCCTTCCGATAATTTTCCAATATCAAATAATGGTCACTCTGATTTGTACCGGCAGCAGTGACGTTTTTAAAGTGACAACTGTAGTTCCATTTTTGGACATTCTTCAGATAAGTTAGTGGCACGTTTTATTCGATGTATATTCTTTTTAAGATAACGTTGTTAAAACCAGACCTAAGACATAGAAGCAAACAAGCGGTCAGCGCGTTTTGAGTTTGCTCCTTCCCCTCCCGTCACAGCGTGATGTTTTATAGCTTCAAGCCTTTCTCGATTAATAAGGATAGCTTATTTATCAAAGCAAGAATATTTTTTTTAAATTAAGCCCGTAGTTCCTGAGATGAGCGCATTTAAACAAAGAAACTCTTCAACGGTAGAAATAAATTAAAATAAATTTACTCCCCAATATATCTGTAAATCACCTTTAATTTTAGTAGACTTACTATTACGTATACTTATTATTTTTAAGGCTTTTTTTAAATGTGCTGTAAAAATAAATCTTCATCTGTTTGAATGATTTATATAGTGACACAATTTAGTTTTTATTGCTGTCTTAGAGGCAATAAAACAATCGAATGTTCTACTTATTACAGAAATAACGTGAGTTGAAAAACATGTTTTAAATTAAACAATACAAGGTATCATCCATCGCATATTGACCAGCGCTATTGGCTTGTCACAGACGGATATTTAAATAATAAACCAAAGTTGTGTCGGAAAATATCATAGCGACTTAATATAATTTCGGTATATTTCTTTCAAGTTTAAATATTTAAAGTAAGCGGCCGCGTATTGACATACTCGACTATTTGTCAGTGGTCACAGGCGCATTATCTAAATACGCCTCTGGCATCGTCTCGGCAAATATTACAAAATATGGTAGTTTTGTGGAAATCTGGAGATTCTACGGTAAAATATGACTTTTAGATTCAAAATCTTAACAAAATGTTATTAGGGATTAAAAAAAACGGCTAAGTACGAGTCGGACTCGTCCACTGAGGGTTCCGTGCCAACTTTAACTGAATTAGGGATGCACTTACTTCCACTAAGCCAAAATACCGCAATATTTTGTTGACAGCAAACATAACTTTGTTTTTAATGGTGTTTGTATGGAGGAAAAAGGTATGTTTGGGGTTGTTGAAAATATTTTATATCTCAAAAACTACTATTTCGATCCCGTCCAAACTTATTTTCGTTGAAAGCGTTTGTTAAGATCTACGTTAGTTTTTTTTTCAATATTCAAACTCGCTTAGCTTTGAAGTTAGGGGGCGGACGCCTAAATAGATAAACGCATAAAAAGAGAATGTTTTTAGGAACCTCTATGTCATTTTTAAAAGACCTATCCATAGACATGCATCGGTTGGACTAAAAAAAATCGGTTTTAGTTTCATGTGTGGGTAACCCCCTTTAAATATCTTTTTTTTTGTATAAGAATCGTAAAGCGATTAACAGGATACATCTTCCTCCCAAATTTCAACAGTTTGATACTTATAGTTACAGAATAAAATGGCTGTGACATAGGGACGAACAGACAGACATTCAGACAGACTTGACGAAATTCTGTTTTTTGCCATTCAGCTACGGAACCCTAAAAAGGTCCTTCCAAACAGAAATATTAAAACTCAATTGAAGTCTCCCCACTGATACACTTACCGTTTAGCCTCACTAAAACGTATCACAAAATGTGTGATATGACGTTTCCCATATCCTTTAAAATGGAAACCACGATTTCGGTTATCGGCGTTCACGTAAATATAAAGGGAATGTTTGAATATCAAAGAATCCAAAGGCCCCGCCATTTTAGTGCTTCCATAAAAATATTAGGTGAGCCTTGCATGGGATCAAGATCTGAATGTGTTTGTATTGGATGTGTGAATGTAGAGCCAATACCAGCTTTGGAAGTCTGAACCAGTTTTACGTATCGAAATGGTGATGACAGATTTGTTAAAATTATTCTCTCTAAATCCTCACAGTTGTTACATTTTTGTTTTTATAGTGTTTTGGCACTATACAAACTTAATGTGTCAACTTTGTCTGTGACAGACGAGGAATCGAACCCCGTGTCTTACGCTATCCGGGCGTATGCCTAATGTGGCAGTGGCCGAGTGGTATAGTGGTAAAGTCGCTTTTAACAAGTGCAATTTATAGTAGAAGTCTTGCAGAAAATTATAGTGCGTCTGAAGGATATTAATATTACAACTCGAAACACATACTAAAACATGTTCATATCTGACTGTATCTACCTCAAATTTTGGTATTCGTTTCGGGTTTTAGTAGCATAGATCGGGCAAACCCTCTTTTTGTAACCAAAACACTAATAATAAGCCAAAATATTAAGAAATTTAATACGCTGGGTCTTTGAAAATATGAACTATATGTACCTAACTATGTATATGTAAGCGAATATCTAAGAAATAAGATCGCAACATTAAATGCGCCTTCACATTAGAGCGATATCAACGCGACAGCAGCGCAGCAGCAGCGATGCCCATACATAAAAAACAGCTGACTTGCTGCCGCGCGACTGTCGCGCGCTTCTAAATTCACCTAAATGTGAACGCTCTTAAACAGTAAAACTGTAGTATTAACTCTGTAAATCGATGATTCATGATAATAGCCGCCTCCACAAAAGATCATTCAGAAGGTGTTAAAGGTATTGAGAGCAGTTGTAAAAGTTTTAATTTGGACATCGATGATTCATGATACAAAGAACTATAGGTAAGAAGTTGTTTTGCACTCGAAACAGCAGATAGTATTTCATTCATTATGTTTGATGCCAAAATGCATGAGATATAATTTTTAAATTATCTTTTTAAATCAATTACTTTATTGTAATGAATAAAAAACAGAAAATCTTTATTATAATGCCCTCGTTCAGCTACAAATATGAGTAAAACTCAAAAAAAAAACGATTAACAATATGAAATAAAAATCATTACGATAGAACAATATTGTCACCACTACGACATAATTATTCACCACAAACATCTTCACCTCGACCCATTAAAAATGATAACACTATAAATATCATCGCTACATCCCTCACCCCATAAAAGGATCATTTAAAATTAACAACCGCGAAAATTCGTTTTATTTCGCTCTATAAAAATAAATAACACCGGCGACCCCATACCACCATGATTCGCATTTGTTTACCAAATCCGTACATTATTAAAAAGACGTATTGCTAGTGACGCGAGACAAAGCGTTTATTTTTATCGATGTCGCCAACGATAAAAATAAACGCTTTCAATCCGACTAGAGCGGCCGGAGTGGTTACAACGGAAATCTTTTCCTGTCATCAATAATTCCAGTTTTTAGTCCCGATATATCCGCTTTAATTGTTTATGGAAACTCATCAGACGTTTGTTTTCCGAATTCGAATCTTTAATTGTTTTTTGTGATTGTGACAATGCATTTTTAAATGTCTAAAAAGCATGGCACTGCTATTTGATGATTGTTTATTTTTGGTGCTGAGCAAAATTCCATACTGTGGCGATGGCTGTGAAATTAGGTCTTGGCTTTTAAATATTTTAGTTTATTCAAACAAGATTTCAAAGTTTAAATAATAGTTATTGCATTTTTTTTTATTTCATTGGAAAAATCGAGTTACAGTATTTTTTGCAGCTTTTTAATTTTACAAAATTCTTATAGATCCCGATCTACCTAAGAATCTGATAAAGATTAAGGATATAAAACCCGTTTTATATCCTTAATCTTTATCAGATACTTTATTAGATATGTAAACTTAGTTCTTTGCGCTAGATAAATAAATCAACTTACAGTAATCCGATCTCTTTAAACTTCTAGAAAAAACTACTAAAGCTTGTTTAACAGTCTACAAACTTTCGTACAGCGTATCTCGTATAAATTATACCGATACGTGTATGCGACGACATTAGCATGCCGTCCGCGCGCTGAATTAAGATTTATTAGTCCAATAACTTAGGGCTAAGTCCGGTGGCCATGTTTGGTTAATATTCGAAATTCCGCCCTGAAATCCAGAAGCTTCGATGGCCTAGTGGCTATTATGGTCGATGAGTAGTTGAGCATTTTACAGATTTTTTAATTTGTGGATGGGCGATCGGATTTTGAAAAGTTTTGACATGTCAATATGATTTATGAACGATTGTAGCTTTAAATACCAAAGAATCGCCTGAGGTTAAGAAAAAAGAATATTCGATAACGGATGTCCCAAAAGAAATTACTGACTCGTATATGAATAACTTGGGGCAAAATCTGATGTCCTGGTGGTATCAAATATTTTGCTATGGTAGCAAAATTTCTTGCATAAATGTATACTCAAATTACAATAGTTAGATACGGGAGTAGCAATCCCGAATGTAACTATACTAATGTTAGTGACCATGAAAATTTAAAAAATATATTGTATAATCAAATATTCTTAACATCAGTATGATGTTTCCAAAGATTTAAGGAAATGGCCAACTAACCGATTGTCATGAATGAAAAGTGTTTAATTTGTAGTCATCGATACTGAGAGAAGAATCATTGTAATGTTAATGTTGTGACATATCGATGAGCACCAACATATTTTAATTTGCATTAGCATGCTGGCCACGGAGGCTGAATTAGGATTTATTAGCCTAATAAATGTCGGGGCATGAGGTCGGTGGTTATTAAGGGCAATGTTTAGTAATATACTGCGTTATTTCCACAATTTTATACTAAATTAACTCAAGAAATACGCAAACCAAAAATTGTGCCTAGAAAACAATAAAGTAAAATGTTCTTTAAAATGTCTTTATGAATTTTAATTTATTCTCTATCACGTTCGTATGTCTATTTATTACACACTTATATTTATTTTACAAAAGGTACGCTATGTAGTGGCCATTACATCAGGTTACCCAGTTTTGTTGCAAAGTAGCCCTTATTACAACTGAATAAGATACCGCAGTGTTTACCTAGAAGTGCTGTTGTCTGTACATTAGCTGCTAAAATTACAAAAGCCTACTACTGTTACAAAAACTAAAGGAAGCAATAATAGAAAATTTGATCGATTTTGCACTCAAAGTTTAATATTGATATATTATTCTTCAAGATACATTCAGAAAGTGCACTAACTATATTAATCTGTGTTCAAAACATCATTATCAAATCACTTTTAATAACTGCATAGACGTTGACTTTCAAAAACATCAATGGCTTTTTAATCCGCTAGGGGGATGACGTCAGCAGAAACGATTAACGCTATATCGTTGCCCCTACGATTAAATATGGAATATATCACCTGGCGCCCATCCCAGTTTATCGATCGACAGGTGTCAGATTATACTGTAGTATCGATAATCCGTTTAGGGCAATCACTAAATGCCGTGGGCGAGTATGTGTTTGATTTATTAGTGCAAGCTATTTTAGTAAGTTTAAAAAACAATGTCATTGAAATAACAAATATTTTGTGTCAGTAACCTTAAGTACATATCTACAAAGGAGAAAATTGTCTTTTGACATGATGAAGTTGAACTTTTTATGAAGGTAGTTGTTTGATATAAGTACACGTATTGCGAATGTAGTCACTTAAAAAAAATGGTTGGAACTTTAAAAACACGCCATAAACATATATCTGCATTCAGTCTAAGTATTTTGATCATTATATTGTTTAAATAAATAAAAATAATTCCAGATTTGCCCATAAAAATTGTATGAGTAATATACTTTATAAATACTTTGTTAGTACATTGAAATTAAATTACGAAAAATAAATAAAGATCTGAAAGCATGGTCGGTCACTTGCTTTGCAAACCCTCCGCCAATCAGCACTGAACTTGAAGGCCTTTGCCCAGCACTGGGATGTTTATTTATAATTAAGATATCTAATTTTAGCCACGTAGCTGGAAGCCTGTTCAACGCTGCGCGAATAAAATAAAATAAAAATATATTTAACACCAATCACATACGTTGCTCTGATTACAAAGTTAGTAGCTTACGCACTTGTGTTATAGAAATCAGACACAACGGTGGTACCACAACAGACCCGAGACGATATGGAAAAGATCGTTTTCTACATTGACCCGACCGGGAATCCAGCGTGCTTAGCTACTACACCACAGAGGTCGTCAATAAAATCGGTATCGGTGGTTGATAAATTCAATACTTATTTTATATTCATATAGATGAAATAAGAAGCCAAAAATTGGCAACAGGCGGGACCAAGTTTCTTGCTAACCGGGCCGAACGTTCTTGCAATTGAGCTACCGAGCCGTCGATCGGTTGGTCAGTTATTTTATCTTTACTTATTGCCTTTGTTGTTATTTTAATCATTACCTTTGTACTTAAACTAAAAAATAACAACTCTTTTTCTAGATCATCAGTTTCTGTCTCCGATTCAAAGATCAAACACCAGTTAAAGCTTCAAATCTGCTAACTATAAACACAACATTTAATATTAAATGTCTAATTGCGTGCGTAATCCGCCTAATGCAAGACATCTGCCGCCCTTCCGCGCTACGCGTAGGGCGGGCGTTAACTGGTTATTGTGCTGTTATTTGATAGGGTCGGGAATGTTTTGCGTTGGAAAATGGGTAGTTTTCAGAGATAATGCTTTTATCTTAGGATATAGAACTGTATTGAAATTATAAACTGTATTTAATCAAATTATAATACCCTGAAGAAATTCTTTTCTTTAATGATAATTTAGAACTGTATTGAAATTATAAACTGTATTTTATCAAATTATAATACCCTGAAGAAATCTATTTCTTTATGGCTAACTATACATAATGAGCGTAATTAATTAGAAAACTTCAGACGAATTATTGAGTACCTGTTGGTTATATTGCACTGAGACAAAATCGATTTCATAAACAAGCATCTCTGAATCAACCTAGGTTTTCTAATATTGAAATCAAAATTTAAATGTCGTTCGTTTTGAAGGGTCAAATTCACGGTCATTTTGCAATCTCATTCAGTCTTCTTGTATATATGTACCTATAGTGACGACTCCGAAGCAATAAAACTTTGATAATACATTATTTGAGATTATATACAGAGGCATTATCATTGCCTCATTCTTATATCATAAACTCTATCAGAAAATCTTATATTCTTTTCCCACTGCGACTTTCAGCAGCGATGCAGTCACGATGCAGTCGCGATACAGCATCGATGCAGTCGCGATACAGCATCGATGCAGTCGCGATTTGGCAACTTTTACACACTTGCGAGACTTTTACCATCGATAAAATCGCGATGCTGTCGCGATGCAGAAGCTGGACATTGACAAATTATGTACTGAATATTGGCGACTGCATCGATACTAACGCGCGTTAGCACCCATGCTGTAGCGTTTCCTCATCGACACTAACGAACGACAGCATCGATGCCAAATAAAATCTGTTCATTGCGTGAGTCGCGATGCTGTCACACGTTTCCAAATCGGGCGACCACATCATCAAAAGGAGTCTTAGAGCTACACGTAATATCAGATGGCTTATGAAATTCGACGCCAGAGATTTAACCCACACGGTGCCAAAATAATCACCTGCAAACAATCATCCTTCCGTCTGGACGTTAACTAAGCACACAAAACCTAACCCACCCGGGAATCGAACCAACTGACCCGACTTCATTAACCTCCCCTAATGTTGCCAGAAAATTAACTTGCAATCCACAGGCGCGATTTTATTGCAAATGGTCGCAAATAATGCTAAATCACAACAAATCCCTATAATATGGGTGTGGGGTAGCACCGCGCTCTGTTTTTATGCTGGCAACATTATCTTTTATTGAGAAAAGTGTTTATTGGTTGCCTATTGCGTGATGTGAATTTTATTTTAAAGGGGATTTTAGTGTTAGTAAAGTTGGATTGTCCATAAACATTTTAGTATCAGTTCGATGAATACGTAGATTAAGTATTACTACAACAAATACATAATGATGTGTATGTTTATATAATAAAAACATATTTATTTATATGTAATCATATATAAGTTATTGACAGTATGTATGTTTATCATCGTATTATAGTCATATTTATCGCTATTCTCTTCTCTTTTCTTGCCTCTATAACTTTACTTTCACTGCCTGTTTATTTATTTTTCTCTTTCCCGACCTATGGTTAGTAGTAGAGAATGCTTATGGCATCAAGTCCGCCGTATGTACAATTTTATGTCTTGTGCATGAAGTTTAAATAAAAAAATAAATACCGTTAAAAAGCTATGGTATTCATTCCCTAGCAAATAACGAACCACTTTTGTATTTTGATACTATGGAATATAATATGGCGTGGTCGTAGCTTTTTATAATTATAATATTTATGTGTTATTCCCTTATTCGAACGATAAAAGACATTCACGCATGTACCTATATATAGACAAAACACCCTTATAGTTTCGCCATGTCCGTCTGTCCGTCCGCAGTTTCGCGATAAGACTTGAGGTGCTACAAAACTGTTATTTGGCATGTGTATGTATAAAAGTGATAAAATACATTTTTTTCGAAAGTATGGGAGAGTAACGTGAGGTTGTTTTTTTTTCTCTTGCCAAACCCATGATGTTGGTTTTCGTTGAAGGTGTCTTTTCTTGGGTTGTTTATTTGATTTTGATTTGCAATATCATTTTTCGATTAAGTGACCTGTTTTTCGTTACATTCAATGAGGGCATTTTTTTTAACCGACTTCAAAAAAGGAGGAGGTTATCAATTCGACTGTATGTTTTATTGTATCTATGTTACCTCATATCTTAGTCATTTGTCGACCGATACGAAAATTTTTTTCGCCTACCTAGAACCCTCTGGGTAGGCGAAAAAAATTTTCGAATACCTCCTAGTTGGTCCCATTTTTGCCAGTTCGGGATCTGATGATGGGATCTTGGTGTAATCGAGGGAAACCCACAAATTTTAAAGGCACATATAGTGTTTTTAACTAGAATCTTAATTTTGACGTGTTGTTTCGTCTGATAGTCAACATCTTGTGGAGCTAAGCTGATGGTGAAACTCCTTAACGCTTAGGCGTTCAGTAATTATAATGGAATAACTTACGATAGGTAATTTGTAGCTTCTTAAAGAACAGAGTCATAAGGTGCAATCCTCCCCCCCTCTTCCGCAATCACAAAATCGAAACACAATTAACTTTTAAAAAAAGTTAAAACCGACTTCAAAACCAAAATGCACTAAAATGTCTTAAATAAAATCTTGACCCTTAAAAGCAAAGAAAGTAATTTTAGGCAAATAATTTATTTTTGGAGTCGGTGCTCTGAAAGTTGATACTTGATGGTCAAAGTGATTTAATTCAAGAATTTGAAGTTGGTTTTTACCTTTTTTTAACTAATTTTTATAAGTTTAATGTTTTGAAAACCTTTCATGAGCACTTGGCTGGTTAAATTTCTATTTCCTACGATGCCGCGATGGTAGAGACCGCAAAAAGCATTAAAGTAGATATTTCTGCAACGTCACGCCAAGTCTCACTCAGACGCGTACCACCAAAATGCACAACAACCAACAAACAAAGAGATGCATTAAACAACATGTTTAGCCTGACGCGCCCTCTTGCGGATACATGCGAAATGAATTAAACTTCCCTAGGGAGTGCGGTGTAACTTTTGATACATCTGCTGTGATATTATTAACTTTACGGTGTTTGAATTTATAAATTTAGCGGTTTGATCTCCTAAATAAATCGTGCTGTTTTTCCGAGTGTTGTAAAAGTGTTCAAAATGTAGTTTTAATACGAAAATTATGTGTCTACCTAACTGCTGTCTGTGTTATAGAAAATTATGATTACTTATACGATGGAATCATAATTTTCTGTAGTCTCGAGTCTGAGTGTTGTGGTAGGTATAGTTATTCGATTAGACATTCGATTGAGAGATCATCTCAATCGATATCAATAAGTGTACAACATGATATTTCCTGTCAAGATGGCAACTGTGGAATAATCATCAGTACCGTTACAATGAGTTCACTCGCTAGCGACGACGTTATTTTTCGTATGGAAAATTTTATTTTTGTCAGTGGGCGCTTGAGGCGCTGTGCAATTTTCCATAGACTTTTTAACGCAGACGCTAGCGAGTCAGACCGTAAACTCATGGTAACGGAACAGACCTTTTGACATGGCTGTTTTCAGGCTGTTTTGTTTTCGTTCTTGCACGCGTCGCGTAGATCGACTGATCCTAAAATGATGACGACCTCCGTGGTGTAGTGGCTAAGCACGCTGGTTTCAAGGCGTCGCCGCTCCGAGGTCCCGGGTTCGATTCCCGGTCGGGTCAATATAGAAAACAAAATTTTCTATATTGTCTCGGGTCTGGGTGTTGTGGTACCACCGTTGTGTTTGATTTCCATAACACAAGTGCATTAGCTGCTTACTTTGGGATCAGTTCAATGTATATTATTTGAGTCGAATATCAATTTACAGTCTCCTTCTTTTTGAATTTTTAAAGATCAAAAACGTGCTTAAGCAATCCGAAAGTACCTATCTATTGTTTTCAAAAACGTGGACGAATACAAAATACAACGACAAAGTCAGAATTAATCACAGAAATGTAAATTCATAATCAAATTTACAAACGTCTTCCAGTTTTCACGTTTATTATTACTCTTGCCAAGTAATTATTCCAAAACAAACTCATTCAACGGAGATATTAATATAAACGAGACGAAGGCTTCTCTGTCGTCTGCTTTCAATTTAAGTCACAGCTAAGGATTAGGAAAGGGCAAGTTGTAAGCTGAGTACGATGAGCGGAAAAAGCGAAGCGAGTTTGTTTGAGCGATGAAAAGAAAATAGGCCTTTGTTTAATTAAATTTATCTCTGATAAAATCTTTAAATTAAAAATTAAGCAAATCTTGTTTTTTTTTGTTTTTTCACGTCTAGCCACTGAACCGATTAAAATTTAAGATATAAAAGGAAAAAGAAACAACTGCGAAAGACTCGACATAGTTTCCTTGTCGAACCACCAGGTGACACTCGAAAAATGCTAAAACAAAATTGGTGTTTTCGTATACCTGTTTATTGAAAATATTTTTTGAATAAGAACATTCAATTAAAGATAGCTACGTAAGTTAAAAGGATATTTGATGCAGCAGAAAATCGGAAACCGGAATTATCTACGCGGAAGACAAAAGTTATGCTTCAGACTTCGGTCATAGGACTCAAAGTGCTATTTCTTCTATTATTAACAATGAATACAGTTTCAAAAGATCTCAAGGATATAAATCTTGGAAATCAATTTTATTTCGAACTTATAAATCGAAACCTGTTTTTGGGTCTTTTATTTTGTGTGTTATCTTACATGTTGTAAATTATGAATAAAATGATATGTTTTTTGCACCTTATTAAATCAATCACTATCATCAATAAAAAGCCTGGCTTCATTACAATATAGGTAAAATAATCTAAGACACATGCTAAATTAAATAACCAAAATTGTAACAAATTTGGAGATGACTGTAAAAACATTATAAGGTTTTTTGAAAAAGGAACATAAAAGTATGGACGGGCTTTCGGCGTTTTTGCAAGTGAAGTCGCGGGTAAATACTAGTATAATATAATGTAAGATTCGTAGGGCGGAAGCGCTCAGCCGGAAGGGCGGGCGGAGCGATCAAAAGAACGGGAGTTTAATGCGTTTTTTATCGATACGGCAGCAGTATCGATGAATTGATTAAATGATAATGCTAAAGTTCAACGACAGTTTGAGAAGTTTTCGTGGTACGTTTGAATGTAGAGTTGATGAAATTGAACAGCTGGAAAATGGTGTGGTAAAGGAAAGTATATAAATGTATAAGTGAGCTTGTAAATTTTGTACATCTAAGGACTACGTAGGGTCAAAGCGAAGTTGATTATTCTGCATTTACTTTCTACTGAGTCCATAAACTACCGCAGATTTTTAAAATATCAACAGTAGCTACACATTTAGTTAACTAGACCACGGAAATTGAAATGAAGAAAAGGGCCGTATTTAACGCGATCCTTTTTTTATATAGCATAAACCATTCAAAAAACAAAATAAACCTAATCTACCCTTTATATTATTCTTTTGAACCTATTGGCAGGTCTATTTTTTATCGATATCGATAAAACCCGTCACAGGTACATCACTAGAGCCGCCAGGGGGCGTTTACGCTTGCGCGTCTATGTATTGAGCGAATCCGCAGTGTTGTGCTCTATCTGTGCTGTGTATGTATGTATGTATATGTGCTAAGTTTAGGTAGTCATAGGTACAGCTTTGCAAGGTGTAGGTAGAAACGTGTTTTAAAAATAGCGCAAGACTAATATAAGACTAAATCGGACTCAGATCGAATCGGTTAAAACAATTTGACTTCATCGTCATTATCAAGGACGTCCACTGCTAAACATAGGCCTCCCCAACTGTTTTTTACAGCGATTGGTTGTTAGCGGTCTGCCTCCAGTGTGATCCTGCGATCTTTACAAGGTCGTCTATCTATCTTGTCGGTGGACATTTTACGCTGTGCCTTAGGTCAATGGGTCTACAATATAGATTTTTTCTGGCCTAAAGGCCATCAGTTCTTTGCGCTGTGCCTTGCCCACTGCCACTTGATTTTACTGATTCGCAGGGCTATGTCCGCTACCTAATCAGGAGGCCGATTCTAGCGGCAATCAAACTTTTTTCATGTGGTAGTTCGATTGCAAGTTTAACTGTTTACCTGAAAAATCAAAGAAAATATCTACACGTAAAAAAACTAAAGCAGGAATAGAATCTAAATACATAGGAATCGTGACCCTGAAAAATCAAAAACGATTTTTTCTTAGACAAAGAAAATTGGATCGGCGAACTTTTCCTATACGAATTGCACGACAATTGACCCTCAGACTTCAGCTTTATAATATTAGTATGTACTGTCGAGTTCACTGCCGACTACCCACCTTGTGCCATAATCGTTCATACCTCGCGACGGCTTTTGTTTGAAGTGTTACCCCGTTTTGTATCTGGAGTGCAAGCCTTTTCCCTTAGAAAGTGGAAAGGCGCCAGAGTTCTCCATCGTACTATAAGAGCATAGTTTTTTTTTAATTATGTCACAATGTGGACTGGTTATTTCAAATCACCTGTTTTCTATTTGTTTTATTCGTTCTACTATCTTCTACTATATAAAAATAAGTCGGGTTTTCCTTCCTGACGCTATAACTACAGAACGCACGAACCGATTTCCACGGTTTTGCATTCGTTGGAAAAATCTCGGGTTCCGTGAGGTTTAGAGCAAAGAAAATTTAAATATAAAACAACAAAAACTTTTTATTTTAATCACCAAACGAAATGTTACATAAAACGAAGCCATCTGGTGGCGAAACGGAGTTCGCGGGGTTTGCTAGTTTCGTATAAAAGTTTGCGAACTATTTTTACTTTCTTTTCAAGTAAATGTTGCGTTACCCAATCGGTGAAGACGTACCCATTGAAAAATTATACAGTGAACGAAATATACGGAAAATACTGGAGAAATTCCTTGCCTTCTGCGGCTGTATTACCTACTTAATTTTTTGCGAAATCTTTGTCACTTTTCGCGCTGAGTTCAGGTTTTATGAGATTTATATTGAGGATAATAGGAGCACGTAACGCTCCTATGTGCTCTGTAGGTGCGACTTAGGTATATACTAAACTAAAGATTTTGTTACAAATTAGTTTGATTTCTGTGTAATTAACCCTGTAATCAAGTTCAAATATTAAGTTAAGTAGCTGAGCTAAATTAACAAATTTATTCAATTATCACGTGTGACATGCAACATAAAAAAATAACTTAAAAACTGCCTATTCAAAAAACGAAACCATTTCCTTGCGGCAAGGAGGCTATGATGCTGACTGCGTTGCCGCGTTGGATAGCTATGCTGATTCTTTGAGCTAGGAACCAGCCACCTTTATTATTGGCTGTTACAGAATTTAATTTTGGCGCAATTTTTCTTAATATTAAATTAGGTACTTATCTTTAGAAGTGCTTAGCAAGTTCAGTGGTAAAGTCCGATCTGAATATACTTGAAGTATAAATAGTTGTATCTAATTAAAGTTTCTGTAGCCCATCTAAAGGTGGTTACTCACACGCGAGATGAGGTAGCGTTTAACGTACACTACCGTGATCTGGGATGTTTGGTCGATGTGTTAGCACTTCTATGTGTGCCTGGACTAAGGCATAAGCGAAAGCGACATAGACTAGACGTTAAACGGTGTTTCAAAAGAGCCCCTATTTTTGAATCACTTGCTTGGATATGGCGTGTGATTTGCGTTTAAAAACGAATAAAAAATCAATGAAAATAACGTGAAATAAAGACGTGAGGACACACAAAATTGAGATATCCTTTTTCAAATCTCTTCTGTATGGATTTCTACTGATTTTCATTCCGAAATTGGACTTTTATTAATAAACATCATACGCCCTCTTGACGCGAGTAATTCAGAAATAGGGCCCCTGTACCGGTACCATAAGTTTACAGCGGTTTTACTCGCTAGCGACGACGTTAAAAGTGTATGGAAAATTTTAGTTCTGCAAGTAACCGCTAGAGGTGTTGTGCAATTTCCTAAAGAGACTTTTTAGGGTTCCGTAGCCGAATGGCAAAGAACGGAACCCTTATAGTTTCGTCAAGTCTGTCTGTCTGTCTGTCTGTCCGTTCGTATGTCACAGCCATTTTATTCTAAAACTATAAGCGTCACGCTGTTTAAATTTGGTAGGAGAATGAATCCTGTTAACTGCTTTACGATTCTCATACAAAAAATAAAAAATACAACATTAAAGGGGGAGGGGGGGGGGGGCTCCAATACATGAAACTAAAACCATTTTTTTTTTTTGCCAAACCTATACGTGTGGTGTACCTATCTATAGATAGGTCTTTTAAAATGACACCGAGGTTCCTAAAACCATTTTCTTTTAAAGTCTAACGTTTCATAGCTAGAGGCTTACAAAGTGGTAAAATGGGCGTCCCCCCCCCATGTAACTTCTAAACTAAGCGAGTGTGAATTTTAGCACATTTTCAACAACCGCAAACATAACTTTGTTCTCCATACAAACACTATCAAAAACAAAGTTATGTTTTCTGTCAACATAATGTGTGGTATTTTGGCTTAGTGGAAGTAAGCGGATCCCTAATTCAGTTTAAGTTGACACGGAACCCTCAGTGGGCCAGTCCGACTCGCACTTAGCCGGTTTTTTTACGTCGTCGCTAGCGAGTAAAACCGCCGTCAACTCATACTAACGGTACAGCAAATTCTAATGCAGTTTACGTCATCACCTTCAAAATGAGCTGAAAACATCAGTGGCTGTCTGAAGTGGCGTGAAAAGATGTTTTTCTTTTTACAAAAGCTACAGCCCGATGCAAACTACTAATGTTTTCTGGAGTATTGTAATGAAATAATCCTATTATACAACCTCTGTGATGTAGTGGATACGCACGCCCGGTTTCAAGGCGTTTCGCTCCGAGGTTTACGGGTTATATCTAGAGGTATACTAATATTATAGAGCTGAAGTTTGTTTGTTTGAACGCGCTTATCTCAGGAACTACTAGACCGATTTGATATATATTTTTGTATTGGATAGCTTCTTTATAGAGACAGGCACCATAATGCAACGGGACAGGGAGGAGCAAACTGAAAACGCGCAGACGTTAAATGAAAACTTTCTACATTGTCTCAGATCGATGTGTTATGGTGCCACACATTTGCAAGTTATTATGAATGATTGATAAAGTGACACTCACTTCAAATTATATTAAATGTTCATAATCCTCAGTAAAACACGTTTTATGGAGGACCGCCATATTAGTAAAATCTAGTAAATCAGTACTGCGACACCCATAGAAAATGAGCACAAATGCATTATACTTATTTTCCTTTGACGAAATTCCGGGATTTTGTGAGAGCTACTCTTATATTTCTGTATTCATTCATCACATTTCATTCTTATCATAACCCCTAATAAAAAAATCTATGAGTACAATAGAAACCACTTGCTTCTGATTTCCATAAGTTAAGTGCATTAGCTGCTTACTTTGGGATCAGAGTATGTAACTGATGTCCAATCTTAGTTTTATTATATTAGTTCATAATAACTGATTTATTAACAAACAAGAAAAAATTAAACTAAGACATGCAACATAAAAAAATAACTTAATATCTACCTATTCAAAAACGAAACCATTTCCTTGCGGCAAGGAGGCTATGATGCTGGCTGCGTTGCCGCGTTGGATAGCTATGCTGATCCTTTGAGCTAGGAACCAGCCAGCTTTATTATTGGCTGTTAAAGAATTTAATTTGTCCAATCTTATATTAAGACCTGTTCAGAATGTATTTTGTATGTTCCCTCAAGAAGAAGCAATGTGGTCGCTTAAGTAGAAACTACATTACCAAATCATTATTACGAAGTATTTACAGAATTAACAGCCATTTTCTTTTATTTGTGTTCTTTGGATGTCGTCATTATCATCACCTTTATCATTCATATTTTTTTATTTATTAAGTTTATGTATTCTTTGTATGTTTATTATTCTTTTGCTTACGTATCCTATTATATATTTGTGTAATAACAGTATGTATGTTTATGTTAGTGCATTTTACTTCTTTTTCTTACCATTCTTCTCACATATTATTAATATTCCGCCACTGATTAAACTCTCTGCATTACCAGGTGGTTGACTGGTATAGAATGCCACTAGGCATTAAGTCCGCCAATTGTAAAACTTACAGTGCAATAAAGTTTAAATAAATAAATAAATAAAAGTATTTGTAGATTTTTTGTTAATTACATTTGGGTTTCCTTTTCAACAGGGTCTAATCTACATTTCAATCCAAAGAACCGTCCAGACTGCTATTAAATATTGGTCAAGTCAGCATGTAACTTAAAACTGTGTTCTGTTATACTAAGAGTGGTATATACCCGCTATCTCCTCTAATGCACTCCACACGCTCATAGCTGCACGCTCTAGCGCGAGCACGACGCGCAAACACGCGCTTCCTAACTGGCAACTCACGCGCAGCTCCCCGGCAACGGACGAGTGGAGGGTTAACAGCTTTTACTGGACTATTGCGCAATCAGCTGATGCAAAGGCCTTATTTACTGATAGATGAGCAGATTTTTTTACCACGCTTTTATTAGCTTGGGTTGTATCTATGTATCGTGTATTGCTCGGCGCTTTGGTAGTGATACCAAAGTGAAGCAACTTACAGCGCGGTCGTGTTTGGATGGGTGACCATTCCGACCATATAAGTGACGTTCATCACGAGCATCTCCATGCTTTGGAAGGCACGTTAAGCCGTTAGTCTCGGCTAATATCGGTTGATATTAGTCGTTAAGCCTAGTCAGAGGCCTTATGGGCGGCTTGATGATAACATCTGACAGCAGGGTTAGTCGCTTGCCTTGCAAACACCCCTCCACCAACCCGCACTGAGCGCGCGTGGTGGAGTATGGCTCAAACTACCTCATAGTTGAGTATGGCATTTGCCCAGCAGTGGGATGTTACAGGCTAACTTTACTTTTTTTTAAGACGCTTTAGAATAATACAGAGGCGAGTAGATTTGTCGTCTGAAAACTAGGCGATGTCTCGTAAAAAATATGTAAGAGACGACGAAGGATCCGTCAATGCATGCTCTCTTCAGATAGTAATGGTGATAGCCTCAAAATACCTAATGTAAAGTCCGTTTCTCTTTGCTAGTCCAATATTGTAAACAATCTTTTCATGACTTTTAAAGTAAGATCATCGAATAAAACTAATTTAAGATTTAAATATAACAAAACTTAGCGTTCAACGATGAAGTGCTAATGTAGGTTATCATTTTTGTGTTCATCTTATTTTTAAACAATTAATTTGTTTAAAAGTAATATCATGATTGTATACATTGTTCGACTAGCAAAGATGAACGGGCTTTAAATACGAGTAAATACGTCCACACCCATCTAAAAATAATTGAATTAAAGGGATTTACTCTGTAATAAATAAGATGGTGCTTTGTAAATAACTTATTATTATACTTCTGTAAATTGTTCACGAATATCAATTTTATTTGATAACGTTATGTTAGTTAAAATGTAGACTACCATGTTTAAATAAAATATGATTTTAATAACTTCAATAAAGGAGGTAATCAATTCAATGTGTATGTAATATCGAAAAATTGGATAAGATTTTAGTATGTCGATGTATTAAGGCTTCCTATCACGGGTACAAAATTTCGTAAATGTGTGTATGTTAGTATGTTTGTCTCAGGCTTTCTCGAAAACGATAAGTAATAGCTAGATAATTATTTTGTAGTTCAATCGGGTCAAGTTAAACTTAGGGTAAAGTATTTTTAAGATATTAAGCATGAAATAACTAAAAGGCACAAATATAAAAAAAAAACTGTTTAAAAAAAAAACTAACTTAAAAGGGTAAGACGCATTAATATTTTATTTAGGAGAAACAAATTCTTTTAGAGTAAGTTTGATATTATGCACCGACTCCAAAATAATTTGATTCTCCGAAATAGAAGACGAATGCGTTATTTCGTATGTGTATGTATGTTTGTATATTACTTTTTCCTTTTGTTTTACCTTACCTTTTTAGGCAGTTTACCCCTTTTAAATAAATCTATGAGTACAACACAAATGTAAGTTCTATTTTACTTTACCAACATCCACAGAATCGAAGACATCTGAGTAATGACTCCAGGATTAAGTTGATCGCACGCCATCCGTCCCGTCATTGATTCCCGGGACCGCGGGATCCCCTGGGATTCGGTAATACACTGCGGGATTACGCTGCGGCTTAGATATGCGATTTATTTAATTTTGTAGACGGATCTGTTGGGTGTCAAAATGGTATTGAGGTTGATAGTAATGTATTTTTTGATCGACAGGTGTCTGGTTGTCAAAATTTTACCAATCGTTCTTGCGTAATCAATTAGTATTATGAAATTCTTGCGGATATTTTAATGATATTCATAGTAAAATATACAGGGTGTTTTTTTGGTTAGCGACGATCGACTCAGGGGTGGTTTTACAAACGCCAAAAAAATATGGAAAAAACACAGAATATCAATTTATTATTGCGATACTAGCGAGCAATTCACAACTACCAATTCCAGGTCGTCTCTTTGTAGCTTACTAGCTACAGCGTAATTCGTAGATATGCGCTAGCTACGCGAGGGGGTACAAGCTTTCCCCTTTTTTAATGTTGTGAAGAGATTTTCTTTTATAAAACTTGCTAATAATTTTATTTTATTTTTTTACAATAAACTCATATTATCATCCCTGAGTTGGATGCCACTGAGCCTGATCAAAACAACAACCTGTACAAAGTAAATAATCAAAACATGTAAGGTCAATTGTTTCAAGTCTTTTAGTAAGGGCTGATTTTTCAATAGTCGGATAATAAATATTTGTCGAACAAAATACAATATGGCTAATTTGAAAACGTCACCTTATTGTCAGCAAAAAGGTACCTGCCATTTTTGAAAATCTGTCTTTTTATAATTTATCAGTCTGATAAGTTTTATCTGACCATTGAAAAATCGACCCTTAATGGTATAGTTATGCGTTTTTTTTATTTTTAATCACTCTTTTTCTATTTTTAATCTCTCTACTCATGATTCGCGCCTTAAAATCAATTATAGTCAGTAAAAATCGCGCTAAATATCAACGTGAGTAGGTAACAAATTGGGTAATCTTTTTTGAATTACACCATGTAAATTTCAAGATATTTTCATTCAAAAATTAGAATTATTCCAATAAAACAGGTTTATGATCCAGAAAAAGACTTGTTAAAACTTAAAAAGTAATCTTACTTTTTTCAACAAGAACTTCTCAGTCAATCCCAAACTTTGATTCCTCATTCCCAACCTTTCAAGACCTTTTCGCTTACATTTTCCACGCTCATTTGTTTTTTCTAATAAACAAAAAGAAGCCAAAAGTAAAACAGGCCGACAAACCATAAATAATGGAGTTTTGTCTGTGACACTTGCCAAATGAGTCCATCCCTCTCTCTCTAACGCGGGTTATCTCGTTCCTGCCGTAGTGAATTTTTAATGTCATTGTCACTTTCATACAAGGGTGGTTTAATGCGTTTTGTCTGTTTTTCTATAGCCCGTGTAATGGTTATTTTGGTATTGTACAGGAATATGGTTTTAGCGCTGGATAATTTTTGGTCGAAACTTATGTGCGGCTCGGAAAAAGTTTGATAAGTTTTCAGGGGATTCAGTTTGAGTCAATCGTGTGATTATAAATTGTTTTGATTGTAACATTGCACTTGTAAAAAAAAATCTACAGGCTTGCCAATGTGTCGGTGTCCGAGTATATAGCGTAAGACACAGGGTTCGATTCCTTGTCTGATATAGTTGCTTTTTACAAGTGAAATTAGTATTAATCAGTAGGTCCAACTTTGAAAAAGAGGTCAATCGACGAAGCCAGCTCGCCCGGGCAGCGGCTGTAAATTGCTCAAGAATGTCTTCTCGTCTCAATGACTTCAGTGTCCGAAGACGAAAGGCTTCAATCAATGTGTGTTACCAGTGTTGCATTACGGATCCGAAAGATGGTCTCCGAAGATTAGAATAGTTAGATACGGAGTTACTCCGTATCTAAGTATTCCGTCCAGTCCGTGATCATGGCGTTTGCAACAGTGCCAAAATAACGGAAACTCATAAATAATAAGGTACATGGTAGCAATCCCGTATTCTATTCTAATGTTAGTGACCATGAAAGTTTAAAACATTATATGGTCTCCTACTATGGGCGTTATAAGAAAGCTCAAAATCACATAGCGAGCGATGGAGAGCGCCTAATTTGAAAACGTCACCTATTTGTCAGCAATCATTTATATAAATGTCATTTGTAAATCGGTCGTATAATACTTATTCAGTCGGATAAGTCATACCCGACGTTGGTGAAATCGACCCTAATTGAACTCTATATTTTCGACTTTTCTACCCACGTTTTTGACCTGCCAATTTCAGCGGAAATCTCAGTATTCCCTTATAAATAAATCTCAAATCTTTATAGCTTCCTTTTTATGAACGTAAATAATAAACATATTTTTTTGAGTGGCGTATTGCTGAGAATTTTAAATTTTAACACAATCAAACCAAAAATTGCAACACAAGTAGAGATTTGCCATTTCTATTATCAACCCGACCTTACCCAAAAACAATCTTCGCAATATCTCGCTAAGCCTTAAGGCTCGCTGACACCACACCATTAGTCAAAGGGAGTAAACTCACCTAACCCTACGATCATCTATAAGCGTGGGTCATTCTTCACCCAGAGGTATTGATTCTGAGGTCTTACTGTGAAAGTCGAACGCATAAATGAGGCCAAAAAGGGGTTCATTCATCACGATCGCTTGAATATTCATCGTTTGCCGTGACTAAACCAATTTAGGACCCTGTGTAAGACGGCTAGGGATTGCAGGAACAAATGACTGTGCTAAATAACTTAAGAAATCTTAAGTATTACCCCGCGGTTTCACAATACTATTACCATATTTTTTAACTGTCTCTATGGCTCAGCGGTAAGAGGGTCGCGCCACAGGTCCCGCGTCCGATCCCCGGGTCGGGACACAAATATATACCTGGGTTTTTCTGTTCAGAAAATCTTAGGGTAGCCCTGAGTTTGGTATTTGGCGGAATTTCATCCCCGTGCCTCGGAAAAGCACGTAAAGCCGTTGGTCCTGCGCCTGATGTCTCTCCGATTGTGTCAGATTGCAGTCCCTTCGTGCTATGAGAATAGAGAGTGAACCTGTGTTCGCGCACACACGCGTGCACTATAATATGTCCCGCACAGTCGATTAGTCGTTGTGCATGGCCACCGAAGTTGAAATCGGCTAGGGGACTGCTACTATTTTATTTGCTATCGCGTATGGTCGTTTGATAAAGTTTTAAAGTTATTCATGGATTTTGTAACTTTTCTAGTTCGAGCATTAACACTTCTTTTTTTGTAACTACATCTTTACACCTGGCAAAGGTCTTCCCCAAATCTTTTCATATGTCGCTGTCAGCGGCCAATGACTCCCAATCTCTCACAAAGCTGGACAAATCGTCACTCTACCTCTTTTTAGGTCTACCCCTTCGTCGGTAGTCGTCTGATGGTATTCATGGCATGGGCTAAAATCTCCGAGCCCATCTATCTGGGTGCATTCTACACACATGCCCGCCTACTCCAATTTAAGCTTTGCTATCTTTTCAATGCCAATTTTAGAGCGTAGTGTGGTATTTTAGGTCTTATCAATCAAGCATTTCCACTTGTAATTTTTAATTTCTTTAGAAGAGTCGAACCTAAAATATAAGCTATGTAAATGACGATTTGGGTCGTGACATGGATGATAAGGGGGCGGCTATAGTTGAAAGACAACATAGTCGTGCGGTCAAAGATTAACTACACTATCGTTTACAGAATAGAACCCCGGGATCCGATCGGCCGGGATACAGTAATTTATGACTATTTACTAACACTTGACGTTTCGTAAGTTGTTCGTAATAGCGGGCTGATGGCCTGACAAATGGACGGATGAGAATGTGTGAGCATCGGGGATGATATTAATAGTTTCAGTTGATGGTTTTTGTAAAAAACCGTTACCGTTTGAAAAAATACTATCGAAGTTATACTGTAATCTTGTTTTGTATCTTTATTATTCGCGGTTTAGAGCTTTTAATATTAATCTAACATCTTTAATCAAATATGAAGAGCTATAATTTACCTTTAATTTGATTTAACTTTGAGTATGTTGTAGTAGAAAACATACATGAAATATGTGGTTAAAATATCTCCTTCCCGTCAGAAACATAAAATTTTTAAATATCCACCAATTTGTGCTGTGGATTTTGGCAGCGTCGTGGCTTTTAGAATTCGCACAGCAAATAGTGGAACTTTCTTTGCTGCATGTTTTGAATTGGGTTGAGGTCTTCACAAGATCGTCCCCCAGTTACGTGTACCCTGGTACGTCGCGGTCGAGTTTGGATGGGTGACCGTTCCGACCATCTTTTTGACGTATTTCACGAGCATCTCTGTGCTTCGGAAGGCACGTTAAGCCTTAGGTCTCCCGGCTAATATCGTTAAGCCTATCCATGATAGCCTATACCTATCTGTCAGATGTCATCAATTTGTGGTCTCTTATGGATACGTCTTATGGATAAATTTCGCAGGGTTGGACTGACAGCACGGTAGCTCAATTGGTAAGAGTGTTTGGGCCGGTCAGCCAAGAGGTTGCTGGTTCAAGTCCCGCCCGTGCGCAAATTTTTGGTTTCTTATTTCATCTTTATGTAGGTAAAGCCTATGCCCAGCAGTTTACTTACATACCTTCGTCTTCCCGCAGGTCTGGTTCCAGAACCGGCGAGCGAAGTGGAAAAAGCGCAAGAAGAGTACCAACGTGTTCAGATCGCCAGGGGCGCTGCTGCCCTCCCACGGGCTGCCGCCCTTCGGCGCTGACGTGTGCGGCGGCGGCGTGTTCGCAGACCGGCCCTGGTCCATGCCCGCAGGTAAATACAATCTATACTTAATATTATAAAGCTGAAGAGTTTGTTTGTTTGTTTGTTTGTTTGAACGCGCTAATCTCAAAAACTACTGGCCCGATTTGAAAAAATATTTTTACGTTGGATAGTCCATTTATCGAGGAAGGCTTTAGGCTATATAACATAAAGATACGACTCATAAGACCACAGCAGAATTGAGAAATGTTGTGAAAACGGGAGAAAGATATTTCTTTTGAGAGCTTCCGCTGCGTACGCTGCGGAAACCGCTTAAGTTACACAAAAATCATGTATGACAGATTTGTTCAGCATCATGAGTTCTATAATAAAGTCCGCGACATCATATGTCTATCTTTTATGGTTGACTTACAACCTTTTTTATGTTAATAAATTTGTAAAAAAATAATGCATTATTTTTAGAGGTGTATTTTACACACAGGTATTTATTATTATCAAAATAAATACATTCATCATCACGAGCATTTCATTTAGAACCAAGTTGCCCTTTATATCATTTGATTTCAATAAATATCTTAGGAGCTATCACAGTTTTAACATAACTCCGCACCAAAATAATGTTCGCAGCTTAAGTACAACGTGCGCTTGCGCTAATATATTATAAAGCTGAAGAGTTTGTTTGTTTGAACGCGCTTATGTCAGGAACTGCTGGACCGATTTGAAAAAATATTTCTGTGTTGGATAGCTTATTTATCGAGAAAGGCTTTAGGATATAAAACATGACGCTGCGACGGGAGGGGAGGGAGCAAACTCAAAACACGCGGACGAAGTCGCGGGGGACCGCTAGTAAATAAATAAATCATTCATTTCAGGCAACAGGCAAATACAGGCCCATAAAATAAATACCTTATAGATAGACTAACATACATACGATTTAACAAAAAAATCCAAAAAAAAATAAACGCCACTTTGTGTGCTTCGTGGTGTCGCGTAAACTCCCGCGAATACACCGAAATACGATACCCTTCGGCTAAAAATCATCCTTCATGCAGTTGAATTACAGTTGGTATTCTAATCACAAAGGAATTAAAATTCATAGCGACTAGACTCTAGCTTGACGACTCGCAGAGTATAGTTGGTCTTGTTGGAAAATATAATATCTCGGTTACGTGGATAGTCCCTTAACAGACTTCGGTCCCAAGTAGGTAGATGCAATGACACCATGTTCAGGTGGGGATTTTCCGATGGAACTGATCTGTCCTGTGTCTGCGGGTTTACTCCACAAGACGTTTCAAATCTGTTAAAATCCACACAGCAGTGATTTTAATTATGAAAACTATTTTTTTATTACTCTGGTTATATTTTGCGTGGTTTTCGTTGACGTGTAATTGATTATCGAACGTGTTCCACTCGAAATAATGAAGGGAGTGATTTAAAAATAGGGACCTTGGAGCTCTGTTTTTGAATATTATAAGTCATTATAACTGATATTTCAAGTGATTTTCGTTCAGAAATCGATTGAATGTCAACGCAAATCACGCAAAATATTGGTACCAATCTAATATCGAGCTATCTTTTTTCAATAATTCCTATGTCGATTGCAACTTGCAACTGGTTTTCATGGTAAAATCGATCATCTATTCAACGTAAATCACACGCCGTATTAAAGGGAGTTATTTAAAAAAAAGGGCCCCTGGAGCATGCCCACAGCTACAAGAAAAAAAGTCGGCGCGTTAAGAACTGAGACGACGTGAGGCCATTATGTCAAAAGAGTTATGATTTTTTCAGACTACAGTCTGAAAATTTTTCAGCACCTTGCATTGAAGACGTCTTCCGCCATCTAGCGACAAGAAAAGAAACACAACGACAGACATGCTATTTACATTACCTACGTACAGCAAAAAGTTTTCTTCCCGCCTTGTAGACCGACTAGTGCTGCTACATATCTAAAATGTTCTTATGGATCTGCAAACAAGCATATCACATTAGAGACAGTATGTTTTTTTTTTTTTGGGACATGCAGGATTTTTAGACTCTTTTCATACACTAAATGTATTTGAACGTTTTTTATTATCCTTTTTATAATTTTAATGTTCATATGAAAGGTTTATATAAAACATTTATTAGTTTAGTCTTTTTTAGAAGGTAAAAAAAGGCTTTAAAATAATATTTTATTGTTACATAAATAGTCGTACATGACTAAAATACGTAGGTTTGTCAATTTGCTGCAGAATTACCGCAATTATTTTTTTCCATGAACATGTTTTTACTAACTATTTTTTGTTTGCTCTTCCAGGTCTAGGCCAGCTTTCTCAAGGCGGCGTGTCCATGGGTGGATTCGGCGGAGGCACGCTGCCACAGCTTGCTGCCGATCTCAACCCTTCGCTTCCGATCAGCTCTGTGGCCTCAGCGCAGCCTTATCAAGGGCACTACCCGCTTAATTCTCTTGGTAAGCCCTCACAAAGCCTCGGGAGCCTAACATTTGTTTGATATTGTGAAGTCACCAAGAAAAAACTACAGTTGTTGTTTATTACTTTACTGACATTTTTTTTTCAATCAATACATCAATGAGACAACATGATTTGAAATTTGAAAATACACTGTGAAAGAGGTAACTCGGAGTGTTGATAAGTATTCTTATTTTATATCAAAGTTACTAATTATACAATAGGTAATTAATGCATTAAGTAAAAAAACGCGGGACAAATCCACAAAAATCAATTCAATGTCAAAAAAAACCCTTTGACGGGTCTAGTGCTGTCCATGAGTCCTAGTGTTGTCTACCATAGTAATGCCATAATCGATTATCCGTCTAACAATTGATTATTGAATAAATAGTCTATTACCCGAGGAAAAAAAATGTTGCGTTCATTGGTCTATACTATGGTGAAAGAAGAGTGACCGTACCAAACACGATGATTATGATGAATCATGTTAAAATAATATCGATCTTTGTAATATTGAAGTCTATAACAACATTGTTTTTTTTTCATTTTCAGGAGACACAATGATGTCGTACTGTAACAACATCAGCGGAGGGCAGCAGGCTGGTGGGCCGTTAGAAGGCTCTCCTACTCCCCCTCATATGCACTGCGCTAACAACAACGCTTCACCTACAGCTTCAGGTATAGTTTAGCTTTAGAATCGTATCTATTGTCGTTAAGATTACATTCTTGAATAGTTAAACATTAAAATAAAGCTAATTGGGTTTAGAGATTGCTAAATAAATATCATTTAATATTTTTACCGGATACCAGCAGTAGGTATCTATCAGTGACTCAAAAGTCGCTACTTTGTAGCACCCAATATATGCAAAAACTCAGTAATACTTTAGCTTAGACGGACGATGTCTATGTAAGCTGAGAGGAGAAAAAAATATAGAGAGACATTAATTTACAAACCATTGAGAATATATAGGGGGCATATTATTTATATCCTTTAAAAAGTGTATTGGTACCAATGCTTTTAAATTCTTATGAATTTATAGTATGTGAACAAACAATAAGAGTCCTTACGTATCAAGTCATGTATTGTTACATTGTAACAATTGGCAATGCTTTTTTTACAGGTAACGGAGGTGAGCAAGCCGAGGAAGAAGTCTGGCGTGGCCACAGCATCGCTGCTCTGAGACGCCGAGCGTCCGAACTTTCAGCAGCCATTCCGCCCTACCTTCAGCTAAACTACGACGCCCACAGCCCAGTGTACTGACCTTGCGACGTTCGACCGAGCGATGCTCGTTCGGGTGATGTTCGATCGGGTGACGTTCTCGTTCGATCGGATGACAGCTCGTGGGAAAGAGACAGAGCTGCTGCTTTCCGTCATTGCTTCATGAATGATTTTCCGAGCAGACCGGTGTATTAACTTTTAGTGTGCAATCATTGACTAACGAAGATTATGATTTGAAGAACCATAATTTTACAAAATGCAAGTTCAAATTTTTAACGATTGTATTACCATGTACTCAAGTTATGCCCAAAAATATGTTCATTCCTTGGTACGAGTCGAGGGAAAACAATAAATTTACCGAAATTAGCAACTCTTTTCTTATTCAGTACATGTGATTATAACTGATAGACTTATGTGTCGATATCCAAAGTATGAAAGTATACGATCTTTTATAAATTTTACATTACTGTAATCGGGAAAAATAATTTTATAATAATTATGGAGTATTGTGTTGCATATATAATGATGATAAATGTGTTCAAACCATCGAGAGTCGTAGTAAATTTTTTCACGTACTATGACGTGTTTGTGCATTAAAAACACCAATAACAAAGCTGCTTATAGCCACTTAAATTACTCAACTAGAAAATATAAACTAGCGGTCTCAGTGAACTTCGTTTCGCCACGGCCATAAATGATGGATATATTTCTTCTATCTATTAAATTGATGTCGTTTTATAAACTTTAGTGCTGCAATTTCAATGTGACTATGTTTATAAGTCACATTTAAAAGCATCTCAATTTGAAAATATGTGAGCTGTATTCAAAAATACGTGTATACGCATTCGTACAATAATAAATTTAATTATTAATAATTGTAAGCTATTTATTTCTTAAGTGATTATAATAAAAATATTATAGACATAGGCGTAATAGGTAGTCATAAAATCAATGTATCTATAAAAGTTTGTGGTATCCAAGGTTTTAGGTAGTATGTATTGTTTAAACATTCCAGATTCAACGGTAGAGTATCTTAATCGTATAAGGAATTACTGAAGCAGAAATAAATAATAAAAAGAAGGAAAGACATCTTCATTCAACAATATTAAATAAAATTTCTCATAGAAGTCAAACACCCAAATTCATTTTCTGAACTACCAAAATAAGTTTAATGGAATGAATGTGATATCAGATGGTGTGTGAGTTTTTATTTTTACGCTTTTTCTTGTAATTACTTCTTTACAGGTGCCGTTGATACGAGCAACGTTCAACATAAAATTTTCATTGTCAACATTCAAAAAGTAAGTTAATAGTTGTTTTTTTACGATATTGTCAGCTTACAACTTCTATATTTTATCGTTAAAGGGGAAAAAGCGTCAAATATAAAATATTATGCAAGGATGTGTCTCAATCCAAAGTATATTTATGTAAGTACATGTGTAACTAGATAATATAAAATTTAATTTTAAATAACAATATTTTTTATTTTGGAAACTTACGGCCACTCTTTTTTATATTTTATTGATTAGTCGAAAGTGGTTCATAGTTCCTATTTACTTTTTGGCCCCAGAGAATGTCTAATTTAGTTGATTTATAATTTGCAATAAGTACATTATTTTCCGTCCGATAAAGTATATTTTTCCTTTTAATTATTTTCTTTGGGGCCCTCTTTCCTAATCTTCAGTATACGTCTTAGCTTTGTACAGTAACAATAAAATTCATTAGAAAGAAGCCAAAGTTTTGGTTTTATTTTGTATAAAATGTGTTATTCTAATAAATGAATTTTGCATAAATTCAAAATAATGTTTGTATAATGACGAAAACAAACGCAATCATAAACAACATTGATTTGTGTTATTTCATGTATTCTTTGTAAGCAAAGGACTGAGTGAATATTTTAGCGTAAAAAAAATACCTTATTTAAGTCTTAACGAAGATTCGCTCGCCCGTATAGCCTACATTTAGTAATATGCATTATATTAGTTAACTAAGTATTATTATTATACAATAAAATAGACAATGTTCGAAGAGGTTGTTTTATTTTGTAAGTACGTTGAAACATACAAATAATTACAAACATTAAATAAATAAAAAATGATGCTTAATGAATAAATAATTTTAAATATTTAAAATTAAAATGAATAAATAAGTTTTGATGTTACCTATACAAATTAAAAATCAAAATAATTACTCCCACGCTAGTCACTTTCTGAACCAATAGTTGTCCAGATATAAACGTACACAGTCTGGCCATAAATACTGTTACACTTAAAAATAAGAAAGATATTACATTTGAATTTGGAATCTGTCATTTTTATACGATTGCTCATTGTGTTTTCTAATTTTGGCGCCAATACATTTTTTAATATTTTGCGATATTAAAATGGAGTGGGGTGATAAAGAGAACCGAATCGCTGTCATTGCATTACACAAAGTTGGTATGGAGCCAAATGCAATTTTTAAAACTCTCCATACGCTTGGTATTAGTCAAAGGTTTGTGTACCAGGATATCAATAGGTACAATGAGACCTCCTCTGTTTGTGACAGAAAAAGATAAGGGGGCGATTCTCATGCAATTCGTATACGAAAATAAGTTCACTGATCGAATCTTCGTTGTCGAAAAAAAAATAGTTGTTGATTTCTGAGGGTCACGATTTCAATGTATTTAGATTTTGTCCGTGCGAAAGTTATTTTACGTATTGTACTTGATTTTTTAAGTAAAACGGCTAAACTCGCAATCGAATTACCACACGAAAAAAGTTCGATTGCCGCGAGAATCGGCCTCCAGGAGGCCGATTCTCGCATGATCGAAAAAAGTCCACACACGTAAAAAAGTTCACCACTCGAATTTTTTTAAAGGAAACAAGGCTTGTGTATTCTCAGACCTTCACAATCGAACTAATTCGATGGAACGTCACACGAACATTTCGATTGCTGGAGACCAATAGATTTCGAAATTCGTATACGAACTATTGAGGTTCTAATCGGGCAAAATGATTACCTAACCTAAAATTGAGAAAAATAACAATGACTTTGAATGATTTTAGCCGACTTCAGATAAAGGAGGTTTTCTGTGTGTCCAATATATGTATAATGTTTTTTTGCCATTTATTATATCATGTTTGGCTAAACCGATTTTGATGCGGTTTTCATAAGAGTACTTCTGCGTTTTAGCGAAGTTTCGAGTATATGAATTGACTTACAAAAAACAGGATCTCCGTTTGTCCGGCGTGCCTAGGCCGTGGTCACTCCCGACTTCCCACTTTCAAAGGAAAATCGCTTGCACACAAGACACAAAACAGGCGTCGGTTCAAACAAAAGTCGACACAAGGTGCAAGCGATTTCAGCTCTTAAGGTGGTTAGGCAGCGGTGACCTCGATAGGACTTAATATTATCCAACCCTGGATACTATCTAGAGACAAAGTACTTGACAAGTCGAATCTTACGAGCCTGGTTTTGTTGTCTTATTACGGAGTACCTTTGGTCACCTTTAGTTTCATTCTCAGACCCTGGTTTTATATTTTGACTCTGTTTCAAGCTCATGATCATGAATTGTCCCTATGTATTGAAAACAATCCTGAATTCAAATTTCCTAATGTCAATGACAAAGGAAGATTAAATAGTATAAATAAATAAATTTCATACAAATAAAAAATACCAATTTAGCAAGTGGCTTTATTATCTTCATACATCAGTCAAAACACAAAACATTCAAATAATGTTATTGTTAAAAAACAACAAATTAAAGCCATTGGTCATATTAATCGGGAAAGTTTTCATCCTATAATCCAATGCGCTTAAATTTCTAACTAATCATTTATTTTGTTAAATGCATGCGGTTGTGTTCCCAAGAGTATTTAAAATCCCTTCATTTGGCGCACCTTCCTTTTTGATTTTTATAATTTGTTCTACTGATCGCTTCTGGAAAAAACAATAACCAACATAAATATCACAGAATGTTACCTTCTACACACAAAATAAAAACAAAACTTGAACACCATCATTTTATAGCTCAGAATCTCTTTTCTGGGATAATAATGATTACTGTAGATACTTGTAGGTGGAATCCATAAACTATGTTTGAACACATTTAAGCACTCATAGAACAGATTGCTTATGTACTATTTGTTTATAATAAGGTAACTTTAGGCAATACTATAACACACATAGATTTAGGTTATAAAGGGAAAATCTGATGGTTTGATTTATAAATTATGAAAATAAAACTATCATTATGTGTCTAGTTAATTAGGTACTTACCTAGATACCAGAGAATTAAGGTATTCAAGTATTCCCATGTATTTAACCAGTCTTTGATCGCATTAAATTGGCAACTAAATATTCTCTCTGCTACAACATAATCCAGACTATTTGTAAATAAAATTAGTTTGTTTTGTAATAACACTACTTATCTACAAAATAAATTAAAAAAAATATCCAGGCTCCACATTAAGAAGGTGCACTAATATCTGTGATGTTAGTTGTTCAGTTAACTATTACTACTAAAGAAAGAATTATTGCCTCTTTCTTGTAGTTAAGTAATAGTAAATAAAAAAACATATTACTAAACAAACAGCGTGATACCAACCTTAGAAAATATCTACTTTTTGTTTGTATTTAGCAATAAAATTCTCACTTATTCTTATTAAAGGCAAAAGTTGAGAAAACATACATTTTCTTAACAGTCTGAAAAATCGATATTTGCAACAATTTTGACACACACACACACATTGTCATTTATGGCCATAGAGCAAGGTAATATGGCGCGTCGCTGCGTTTCATTTCATGCTCTGCATGAATAATGAAATTTTAATAATTGATCTACCGTTATTATATTTATTCAACAATTTGTATTGTTTTGTGAATATATACATCAAATTAAACAAACAAATAGATTTATTGTCTAATTTCACCATTTTTTTTTAGGTGGACTTAAATATACTTTATTTCGGCGTTTTTAAAAACGCCCGTACGATCTCTGCAATGGAACGTTGTAATGAAATTCGAACGTAAAATGTTCGATCAGTGCATGAGAATAGCAGTTTTATGTATCACTCGAACTTTTACAATAGAATTGTGAACTTCGTATACGAATTACCACACGGAAAAAGTACTACTTCACGAGAATTAGCCCCCAGGGGCCCCTTTTTTTGAATCACTCGCTTCGAAATGGCGAGTGATTTTCGTTCGACAACGAGTTTTTTTCTTTGACTTTTAATTCATCTTTGAACGAAAATCACTCGCCATCTTGAAGCGAGTGATTCAAAAATAGAGCTCCTGGCCAAAGCAGTAAGGGAAAGAATTCTCAGAAATCCTGTCCGAGAGTAAAAGATTTTATCTCGGGAGATGGAGATAGCACCTGGGTGCTAAAAAATACGCAACATGGTTCTGGAACCATGTTGCGTATTTTTAAAAGATGACTTAGGACTTGCAGCCTATAAGACACGCACTGGTCATTTTTAACTGATAATTTAAAAAAGAATAGGGTGGTAAAATCGAAAAAACTACTGAAGCGGTACGCAAAGGGAGGTCACAGAAAATTTTTGTTGACGGATGAGAAGCCTCTTAACAACACCATGTTCAATAACCAACCATGGTCTTTCCCATCCCTTTCCTTTCGAGTCCCTAAAACAATCCATACGATTGGCAGTGAAGAATTTTCCCATGGAAAGAGTGCGTGCTTCTATTGATAACTGGCCTCAACGTTTAAAGGACTGCATTGCAGCCAATGGAGACCACTTCAAATTATAATAAATAAATATTTTTTATATAATAAATAAACTTAAATAAACTTATGGTCACAACACTAATAATTGATTGTTATATTTTGCGCCATCTAGTGGCGAGTAGAGGAAGCACTTGCTTGGACCAAGCGATTGGTACAATTACTCGCCACTCGATAGCGCAAAGAACAAATTTAGTTGCTGTTAGTCAAAGTATTGTTTCTCCTTTGCCTTACTAGATAGCACTGGCACTACCAGCCTGGACGAACTTTTTCGCGCGTTGCTACGAAATGTGAAATTGATCCAACAATGTTTCGGGAAGTTGAAAAACCTAACGTTGAATGGAAAATGTCTATCAAATCGCAAAAATCTTTAAACGATGAGTGTTCCGAGATTATTGAGAAGAGTTATTCGGTTAGGAGTGTGTCGGAGGAAAGTTTATCATGTTGGTTAGTGGTTTCCATCACCTACTAGTTTCTGTGCCATTACATACGCATGAATCCTACCAAGTTTCTCTAGTAACATTTGTGTTTACGATGGTGATAATGACCTAGTATGGTTGCTTGAAACTTCAAATTTTTACATAATATCAAAAAGGAAAGATCTACATTGTATAATTTTTAATTTTCACTAGCTGTGTTCAAAAGTTAGAGTGGGGGTAGGGGGAGATGGACGCCATTTTACTATTTTATAGTTTCAGAATAAAGTAGCTGTGACATACGAACGGACATACAGACAGTCAGACATGACGAAACTATAAGGGTTTTTTTGCCATTTGGCTACGGAACCCTAAAAAGCTTATTATTTTTTAATACAAACGTTGCAATCCCCAGTGATGATGACGAAGTCCTGGCAAGAGAGCTGATGAACAAGATGACGCCTGCGGTTCTCAGTAAGCTGCGCAGGAGTTTCAGAAAGAACAAGGAGCGAAGTCAGGCTTGCGATATTGACAGGTTAGTACTCCTAAGAAATATGTGAAATTATAGTAGTTAGGGAGGCGAGGTAGCTAAATGGCGTAATTCAACGGCGCCGTCGAGACCTATCAAAATGGAAAGATAAAATAATTTCGAAAAGAAAAGCTCGTATGGTAAAACCATTTTAGCGGTGGGTTTGGCGTGTACGGTTTTTCAAAAATATAAAAAAAAAACAGTTACTTGGGCATTCTCGAGCGCGTCAGATATGCATACTACGTATGCCCCAAGTGCCTCTGATAACAACGGTATACTAATCTGCCGGTTTGCGTGGTGGGGGTAGGCATATAAAGTAGTCAAAAATGCAAAAAAAAAAAAAAAAAAACTCGAGCGCGTCAGATTTTTGGAAGGGGTGTTAAGTAGGCCCCAAGGAAGCTCCCTTTAAAAAACTGATGATTTTGGCGTGACCATAAGTTACGATGAATTTTTGAAAATGCAAAAAAAAAATAGTTTTTTTGAAATACTCGAGCGCGTCAGATTTTCATAGGGGAGGTTCATCTCGGTATCCTGAAAGCACATTTTCTTAATCTGACAAAAATGTTGGTGGGTTCTCTTAATCTGACCGGAAAGGTTTTTTGGTTTCTTGTTGTTTCCTTTCTTCTTTCTTTTTAATAATTCTTTACTTCGTTTTGCTGACGGTACGTCCAAAAAACAATTTGAGGATCAACAGGCTATTGAATAATATACATGCATGAAACTGTACATGTTAATAATACTTTTGTATACAGATACGCGTAACCTTTTCCAAGTCCACGAAAATTGTCGAAAAGCTTTAGAAAAAAAATTTTTTTTGAGATTAAAGTAACATAATTTAATCATCGTTATTTCATATCATTTTTTTAACACCCTCAGTTTTCAAGATATACTCAAAAACCGGGAGTTTGAGTTTTTATGAAGCTTCAAGTCAAAAAGTTTTAACTTTGGACAAAAATGTAAAGAGACCTTTTTTGTGTAAACTAAAATTACCTTTTTTGTTTATTTAAACTTTTTTTTTGTAAAATGTATCGTTCGCGACTTATATGCCGCAACGCGTTTTTCGGAAGACGAAATGGCTCCTCCACACTCCTGGTCATGCGGAAACCGGCAGATTTTGTATTTTTAGTACGTTTGAGATTATATTCTTCAAAATAAAAATAAAAAAAAAACGCGCTCGACAATGCCGGATTAACGTTTTTTTTACAAGTTCGCGACCCTATAACTCGGCGGCGTCAAGGACTTATCGTCAGATTGGTTAAATTTAGTCTTAAAACACTAAAATCAACCCCCAATATCTTAATCTGACGCGCTCGAGTATTACAGACTATCGTTTTTTTTTTACTAATCTGATCGTCTATCCTAGGCGCGCGTCACTACATATAGAGCTAAATACTTTACAAGGTTGTTCTATTAGGTCCAAAGTATCTCTCATATCTTAAACTGCCACGCTCGAGTATTACCGAAAATTCCCCTATTCGCCTCCCTAACTATAGGTAATATAGCCGCTCGGAGAATGTAATTTTGGCGCAAAAACATGGAAAGAATGTCAAGCTTTCAAACTTTGACATTTTCCAATGCATTTTCTATTAAAATTGAAATCGCATTCTCTGAGCCGCTAACCAGTTTACTTATTCATTGATGACTGCCTCATTGGTGTAGCGGTTAGTTCGCTGATAACTCATGAAGTCCCGGGTTAGTATTTCAGAGGTGGAATTGTGTAAAGCAATCGTATTCATTTGACAGTTCATAATGTACAGTATCATCTGTCCAACGCTTTGTTCTTTGCCGTTTGACAGATCATACCATACGTTTTGAACTGTCAAACGAATACGATTGCTTTACACAATCGCACATAAGAGGCCTTCCTCTGGACACAAAACCCTATCCAATGAATATTCCCATCCCTGTCACTCATACCAGGACGTGTACGCGTGTGACAGGGAATGGCCATATTCATTGGATCGGGTTTTGTGTCCAGAGTAAGGGGGCAGGTCGGGCCGAGTTTTTTCTTGGTTATTCCATCTTGAATGTACTTGAAAACAGTTAGGAGTCAGGAAATTACTGGTGGTCAGAAAGCACGATAAGCCGTTGGTCCTGCGCCTGATCTCTCATCGGCCATGGTCGGAGTCGGCAAACTAGTGTACGCAATAGGTAGGTACCTATTGCATACAGATCTGGCACTATAATAATATCTCCTGCGTCCCTGGCCAATGCGAATTAGAAATGAGCGCAGGATTTCATGGCTATGCGTCTTTGTAGGCTTTTGCATGCGTTTTTGAAGTGAAAACTTCTTTAGCGGCGTTGAGCACTTTTGTGGGATGGGGGAAAAATGTGAAACTCGCGTCAGGACACGTGGGCTGATCGAAAAACCGTAAGACGGTTGGCGAAATTATGGATGTAAGTTGATTTTTCTGAGAGATAAACTTTTTAATGTAATTTAATATAATATAAATTGTAATGTTTGTGTACGATAGCGCAATAAATAAATATTGTATTCTATAAAAATATTATATTATTATTATTATTATTATTATTATTACTATTGTATTCTATCACACAAATGATGGTACTTTTATATTGATAATAAGAGCAATTCATTCAAAATTATTCCCTAACTATTCCAAAAAATCAAAAATGCACAACGTTGATATTCAAGTTTTCACTTCTGCCGGCACTCCCGGAGAGCAATATTTTTTTTTTAAAATTGCTAGTGAAATAGAAAGTATTTTACGTGAAAGTGCCTACTACTTAGTATCATTCATTGGCAGAATTTTTAGAGGTGTCTTTGAAACGGATTAATCATCAGAGCTAGATTCTTATAAAGTGTCCTGCCCTACGCTACAATTAACTGTATAGGCTCATAAATTTTATAGCGGCTGTGGTATCACAAAATACCGGAGAAAATATAAAATATTATGATTTCTCCGTGTACATAATTATATGTATATATGTATTTCATAAACCGGCGCGGGCGTGTAGGGCCTCTACATTCTTTCTCATGTTTTTTGTTTTTTTTCATACTGATAAAGGTATGAACCCACTACACCGTACCGTACCGTAAAATGACTGTGGTAGCAGCGTATCAGACACGAAAAGCAACACGATACGCTCTAATTTGCTTACTGAACGGATCTACAACGTTCTGTCTCACCGTTATATAGAGCAAGAACAAAAAAAATGTTTCCCATGTTCCCAACACGGTCATGGAGGTCGATTCTCGCGGCAATCGAACTTTTCGTGTGATAATTCGATTGCGAGTTTTACCGTTTTACCCAAAAAATCAAGTAAAATATCTACACGTAAAAAACGTCCCCCCCCCCCTCCCCCCTTTAACTTCTAAACTAAGCGAGTGTAAATTTTGATCTTAACAAATACTTATAACGAAAATTAAGTAGTTTTTGAGATATAGCACATTTTCAACAACCGCAAACATAACTTTGTTTTTCATACAAACACTATGAAAAACAAAGTTATATATGCTGTGAACAAATATTGTGGTATTTTACGAAAGGGAAGTAAGTGGATTTCCTAATTCAGTAAAAGTTGGCACGGAACCCTCAGTGCGCGAGTCCGACTCGCACTTAGCCGAATATCATTTCTCATGATTCCAGACGAGTGGAACAAGTAATGAGGGCAGCAGCAGCGGAGGAAGGCATCCAGTTCGCGGCGTCAGTGCCACCGCCTGAAGATGCCCTCTGGCTAGACGAGAGTGGCTTTGTCACTGCCTTGGACACCATTTTTGGTAACAAAAACGTTTTCTTCGAATGCGTTAATACGTAACTGCTTGCGCTGTGCTAACTTGATAAAGATTGTACCTCGTACCTACTTAGGTGTCTATGTCAAATGGTGAGCGAGAATGTAAGCTTAATATGGCGTCTTAACACCTTAAGAGCCAAAAGCACTTGCACCTCGCCTCGCGTGTTTAGTTGACGGCAGTTATTGTGTCTAGTGTGCAAGCAATTTTTGTTTGCAAAGTGATTAGGCACGGGATACCTCGACCTTACCGTCTGAACTCATGTATATCTGTTTCAACTTATAAGGCTCTTAGTAGGCAATAAAAATGAACTAAATTGAACCTTGATGTTTTTAAAACAAAGACGCAAGACTTCTCACATTCAGCGATTTGTTTATTCGGGTTAAGAGCCCTTACAAAACTGCGACTTTTAGCATGGATGTAGTCGCGCGTTTTGAAATCGCGCTAAAGTTAGTTCTTTTTTGATTGTCCAATATTGTAAACAATCTTGAAATTCCTTTTTACCGAAACAATTCATTATAAAATAAGATTTTTTTTCAATCAAATAGTAAATTAATTTTATACACTGACATTATGTTATAAGTTATAAAAAGATTTAAATATTTATTTAAATTATGATCACATACCTAACAGTTTTTATAAATTATTGCTTAAGAATTGAAAACACATCTATTACTAGAAGTAGGTTATTCAAAATACAGTTCGGTCAATATATACTAAAATAATAAATAAAACAAAAAACCTTATACTAAAATCTCAAAACGAGCCTGAGTCAGATTTTTCATTAGTAAGTTATTATCAACCTACAAATAAAAAATCTGACCCAGGTCACCGTCCCGTGGAAAGGTGCCCATGAGGCTGGCCACATTGCCTCTTTGAATGGCCAAGATTAAAAAGATTGATTACATTATTGGACTAGCTAAGAAAAACGGACTTCACAGTTTCGCGACTCACGCAATAAACAGATTAAATTTAGCATCGATGCAGGCACGCGTTAGTATCGATGCAGTCGCCAAGTAAACACTACATAATTTGTCAATTTCCAGCTTCTGCATCGCGACTGTATTAATGCTAACGCGCGTTTGCATCACGCCTGCATCAACGGTAAAAGTAGCGCAGTGTGTAAAGGTTGACAGTTTGCGACTGCATTGATGCTACATCGCGATTGCATCGATGCTAAGAGTCGCAGCAAGGTTTCTAAACTATAGTGATTAGTACGTTCTTTAATGTCGCAACAAACCACCATAATTATTTTGAGCCTTGTTTAAGACTTGAACCCAGTACCTTATGTAAGGAACACTTTTCAATCTACTAAAACAAACCTACTAGAGTCTAGTTACTAGACCACTAACGCGTTTTCATCATCACTCATCGACGAGGGATCGAACCCTCGTAAGACACGGGGTTCGATTCCTCATCTGTCACACAGCCAAAGTTGCTTTTTACAAGTGCAATTTACATATATTTTATTCCATGGGCTGTTCTGTGTAGGTATTTAGTATCTACTCGGTGTATTTTGTGCTACTATTTACTTGTAATTAATTCTTTTACTAAGAGATTTCTGTGATTCTATACGGAGTGGAGTGGAACGGAACGGAGTGGCTAGCAACCTGAGCGACAGGAGCTTTCCTAATTCAGGTGTTAGTTCGCCATAATGTCTGCGGTGTATTTTACATGTGCAACTACAATGTTTTTACTTACCAATTTGATGTGCATCTAAATTGATCTACTTAAGCTAATATCACTAGCTATAGTTCACAACTGTATCACCGTTCTGTAACATTTATGGCGAGAAATAAATCTTATCTTATCTTATATTATTAAGTTTGTATAGTGACAAAACACTATAAAATCAAAAATGTAATTATAACTCATCGACTTTTCCAGGCCACCACAAGTACACCACTCACGCTCACAAACTCTTCAGCCTTCTAGACCCCTTCAGGAGTGGAAAGGTCTGGTGGAGGCAGCTTGTGTGCCGGCTGGTGGCGGTGGGGGCGAGGAAGACCAGCTCCAGGGCTGAAGCGTGGCGCCAAATTAAGGAAGGGGCTGTAAGGCGGTTGGAGCATTGTAAGGTTCGAAATGTAGCCCATAAGTGTGACCTAGAAGGGGCTTAGATGCGGTGGCGGAGAGAATGGCTGAGCAAATGCGTCTCATTTAAAGTGGCATGTTACTGGGAATGCTTTAGGTTCGGTTGCATCATCTAACTTTTGATAATGTAACCAAACCGATTAAAAATTTAAATAACAGGATGTTATTTTGGTCAGTGACATCCAAATTAGGGATGATAATATGAGTTATGCCTATTCTAAAAAACTTTAAATTATTTGCTTTTTAGGGTTCCGTAGCCGAATGACAAAAACGGACTTTCGTCAAGTCTGTCTGTCTGTCCGTCCGTATGTCACAGCCATTTTATTCTGTTACTATAAGCATTACACAATTGAAATATGGTAAGAAGATGTCAAATCTATGCGTGTGAGGTGTCTTTGGATAGGTCTCTAAAAATAACATAGAGGTTCCAAAAACCATTTTCTTTTAAAGTTTAACGTTTCATAGCTAGACGTTTCCAAACTGGTAAAATGGGCGTCCCCCCCCCATCTAATTTCTAAAACAAGCAAGTGTAAATGTTGAAAAAAAAATATGATGTAGATCTTAATAAATACTTTGAACGAAAATTAGTTCGGACGGGATCGAACGAGTAGTTTTTGAGATATAGCGCATTTTCAACAACCGCAAACATAACTTTGTATGTCATACAAACACTATGAAAAACAAAGTTATATTTGCAGTCAACAAAATATTGTGGTATTTTACTAAGTAGAAGCAAATGGATGCCCTAATTCAGTTAAAGTTGGCACGGAACCCTCAGTGCGCGAGTCCGACTCGCACTTGGCCGGTTTTTTTATGAAAACCTCTTCACAATATTCCTAAAAAAAAACTAAACGAATACTAAACTCGCACCCTCGCGCGTAGCTAGCTATCGCGTACATTGAATTGAAATTTGATGGTGGAAGTCGGTTTTCCTAATTTGTAAAAGGTAATTTAATTGCATTTTTTGCGATTTTTTGGAGGAGGGAGTGGGTTGTGGAATTGCATATTTTGACTCTGATCCTTTATAAGCGACAAGGTACCTAACATAAGTTCTGGCGTCATATTCACTGAACTCCTAAGCGTAAGGAGTTCCACCATCAGCACAGCACCACAAAATGGTGACTATCAGACGTAAAGACATGTCAATAATAAGATACTAGTACAAAAACACAAGTCGTGCCTTTAAAATGTGAGAGTTTCTCTCGATTATACTAAAATCCCATTATCAGCTCCCGATTAGGCAACAATGAATAAAAGCCCTAAAACTTACAGTTAAATTGATAACATCCTCCTTTTGAAAGTCGGTTAAAAGGGCACTTAAAGGCAGGGAGAACAGGGTGTGATTTCGTTTTTTTTTGGCTGCTGCATGCGTCTGAGGTCTTGCTCGGTACAACAGTGTCATCAGGACGTCTATTAAAGAATTTATCTCATGTTTCATCTCATTCTCATGGAAAACCACAGTCAGGCTGGTTCTTATTGACTTCTGTTCTTTGCATTTATTTGAACTAAGCAAGTCACAAATGAATTCTGGAATAATTAGGAACGAGGTATGGCCTACTAGGCAACGGAACATACGCAAATGGGCCCTAAGAGAATTTCATGGGGCATCATAGGTAAATGGGTCTAGTCTTCTAACGAATCTCACTGACTTTTCAGAGGGAAACCATAGTGAAGTTGGTCAGCATAGAAAGAGAAAACTGTTTCAGCTACGTTGCTGTATCGAAGGGCGGCAGGGTGGGGATATACAGCGGGGAATTGCAGTTGCTGACGTCTTATGAGGTAAGATCCCTGATATAACTAAGGTGAAATTGTTTCTATTGGCTTTGATTTTTCATGTGCAAATACTGCTGGCTTGAAACTACCTCGAACCCGCATCAACTGAGGAATCCTCAGAGAACGTTTTGAGGATACTCTGAAATCGGTATTCTTAATCAATTACGAACTTTTTTTACACTGCACTTTGACGTGGTTTGTAGCTCTTGAGAACAGATACGTATTCCTTAAGATTGCTCGCGAGGTTCCTCGTTTGACAATCGTTCCTTCAAACCTTCCTAACCTAGACCAAGCAAAACATGGAGTCAAGAATTTTCTTTCACTTTAGGAATACCGATAAGATGAGCTAAGGTGGAGGTGAGTATGAGAGGAGTCGAGGAAACATATTGACATACTGGTCTTAGTATTTCTCCAATAGTATGCTAATTGCGTACTATTGGAGGAATTAATTATCATCTTTTCACCTTTTAAGAGATGTTTTTTCGGAAAACAGAGGTTACTTATTTGACTTTTTTTCATTGTGTTTCAGGTGTTCTATCACAGAACTGGAATCAGACGTCGAGTAAAGAATTCTTGGATCACAGATGCCATCTATTTACATGTGAGTAAAATGATTTATCCGTAGTCCTAGCATGCGAGTCTCGATACCGTTTATCGCATCGATAAAATAATGTTATTTCCTAAACGAGGTGCTTTCTCACATTCTATTAATGAGTAAGGCAATTATTACTTTTAAAAACATGAGTACATCAAAGTTTGAAAATTAATTTAAATGACAGTAATTTCGTTTGAAATTTATTGGTTGCCGCGATAAACGATAACTAGGCGCGCATCTTATGCTCACTGGTATTTTTTGTATTCTTATAAGATGAAATAACCACCTATAAACCAGATACCAGAAAGACAGAAAGGTTCTGGTTCGAGTTCCGCCCGTGCGCAATTTTTGGTTTCTTGACATTAATACTATGTGGAAGTGTTTTGTCCTTCCTATACTTTGCAATTCTACCCAAATACTCTAAACAGTCAAATGTATCGTACTTTGATTGTTGTGAACATTTCTGCGTGATTTTTCAGTTCAGTAGTTCAGTTGTGATTATTTTCAGGATGTTCAAAGCTTGATTCTATCAGCGTCAGACAGAAGCTTGACTGTTTACGATGCAACCACGCTGACGCATACACCTACCTTCTGCATCACTGGCCTACCTAGTATACCAACTGTAAGTTACATTCGAAAAATATCTGCAGGGTTACATGATACGGTATATTATATACAGCCCATTACTCTTTGCTAGTCGAACAATCTAACAATCTCAATAACTTTTAAAAATAATATTGGAAAATGAAATTATTAAACTATTTGATCTAAGAAGATCTTAGTGTTTAACTATGACTTACCTATGTTGGTCGTGAATTTCATGTTTATCTTATTTTAAAACGACTCATTTCGTAAAAAAACGAAATAACAAGATTGTTTACAATATTCGAATAGCAAAGAAAAATGGACATTAGTTAGTGTAGTTACTACTTGAAAGTGGTATATTTTAAGACTGAGATTTTTAAGTCTCTTAGTTTTTTTTTCAAAACGTCATTTTTGGAGATATACCTCAACACCCGAGCGGTCGCATGCGACCGCATAACAATAGAATACCTATTGTGTCTCGTCCACATACGCTTGAGGGATTAATGGCTTTAATCTAAATATAATTTTACAAAAAGCACATATGTGCGGCTTGACTTACTCAAATATAGGTTATTCCGTATAAATTAAACACTTTTTTACGGATTGACTCTTGGAATTTATTAAATTTTATCCCGACGTTTCGAACACTTTACTATGTTATTTGTCATTTACAGAGTTTTGATAAATTACACTACCGTCACTCAGTAATATTAATTAACATTCCTATCCACGCAGAAAGAGCTAACTGTGTTTTGTGATCTTGCAGTGAGTGGTCTAGCTTGGGTCCTCGTTAGCTCTGGATCCCATGCTGGTGGAATTTACCAACCATCACTGTTGAAATTTGGATGATTTCTTATTTCTATAGCTTAGCGTACGTGGACGAACCGACGTTCATTTGACAATACTTTGGGCTGGTCAAAACGTATGAAGTGGTTAGGTTTGTCAAAGGCATGTTCACATACTGCAGATTTTACGTTCCGTCTATGTTTAACGTCAGCTAGATGTTCTTTTATCTGCACGCCTATACTTCGTTTTGTTTGCCTGATGTAGGAGAGGCCACACTCACATTCCAGTCTATACACCCCTGCATCTTAAAGAGGTATGGTGCACTTGACAGGTGGTAAAAATTGTTAATCTTCTTTGGTGACTAGTAATCTAATTTCAATTAGACTTGATGGAAGCTCGCTTCAAGATATTTCCAATCTTGTCAGTGAGCTCCTTTATGTAAGGTAGTACGGCAGGTGGGCAACTGTCATGGGATTGGCAATGGCACGGGGTCTGCAACGACGTGGTACTAGAAGCTGATTTTCCCGCAGTACCTGCCTTACATGCTGAAGTTCAGCAGCCAGGTGTTGAACGTCACAGATACCCAACGCTCTCTGAAACGAAGTTTTGCCCACGGTAGCTAACTGTGAAGGATGATGGTGAGATGCACCATTGAGATATTTATCTGTATGGGTGGCCTTTCTAAAGAATGTGTGGCTAAGAGTGTTATTAAGGTTAGGGTGCTCATATAGATCATAAAACAGTGGCCTCAAAATCTTCCATGAAGATAAAAGCAACAACAGGTGATACTGGAGAACTCATCGCTACACCATCAATTTATATCTAGAATTCACCGTCCCATAATAAATAGCCAGATGTTCGGCAATGCTCTAATAGTTCTGCATATTCTATAGGCATATCCAATTCAACTAACTTCCTTTTGGTAATTTCAATGCAGTCGTAAACTGATAAACTTGTAAATAGGGACTGTACACCAAAACTAACGATTGTTTCGTTTTCTGCCACTTGCAAGGTCTTGATTAGGCTTATGAAGTCATAGGAATGCTTTACATGTGCCGTAGTTACCTACATCGGGCAAACCAAACGAAGTATAGTCGTGTGAATAAAGGAAGAAATAGCTGACATTAAACATAGACGGAACGTAAAATCTGCAGTGTGTGAACATGCCACAGACAAACCCAACCCCTTCATTACGTTTTGACCAGCCTAAACTACTGTCAAAAGAACGTCGGCAAGATCACAAGACACAGTTAGCTCTTTCTGCGTGGGTAGGAACGTTAATTAATATTATTGAGTGACGGTAGTGTAATTTTTCAAAACTCTGCAAATGACAAATAAAATCTTAGTCCACCCGTCACCACGAACGCTGTAAAGTGTTCGAAACGTTGACATAAAATTTAATAAATTCGCGAAAAGTCAATCCGAAAAAAAGTGTTTAATTTATTCGCGTAAACTTCAGAAACAAGTATTTTCCGTATAAACTTCCGAGTTGTCCGTTTTTTACCATCCGAAGGAATGAATTCCATTTACATTATAATATAAAAAATAAACCATTGTTGTATTTTTAGTGCTTAGCCTATTCAGCAACAGCATCAATGGAAGGCTCTGAGCTGATCTTCGGCACTGAGCGAGGAGATTTGACCAGGATTAGATTTCTGCAGCCCAGACTATCACTGTTCCACAGCAAGTCTCCTGATAACATCAATTATTATTTTTGGATGGTAAGCACTATACATATGCTATCATTCCGAAGTTTTTACTTTTACTGGGAAACAATATTACTGGGGGAAAAAACAATGGCAAAAGTTAAGCAACACTACGAGTATGTATTCGAAATTGTTGCTCATAATTTACTTTGATATAAAAACTATAGATACTATAAATAGTAACAACTGGTTTTGATTCACACTGTTATTCTTAATTAATTGAATTTGCTTGTTTTTTTCTTTCTTTAGTTGGTATATTTGAGTATCAACATCCTGGGATTTTTAAGCAAGTGCGTTACATACGGGTAAACCCTGTTTCATTTGAGGGAGGATTCAAGAATAACATCGGAAACCCCTTGAGAGTGTCATTCCTGGAATACAGGTGTTCCGCAATAAACTTAACTAAGGGCAAGATAGTGATGATGAAAATCTTTTCAATTTCAGGAGCTGTCATCACCTCCTCACACAACTTACAACTTAATCACAACGTGGCGTAAGGTCCACTCTCGCACCGTACGTAGAGTAGCGTACACAAGGGATGGGGATATCGTTATATCCTGCTCTCATGACTCTACTGTCAGTGTGCGATCTAGGCATGTTCCTGGGAAGCTGGATGACTATGTATTTAAGGTTCAGAGGGTATGTTCATCAGTTATTTTTGTTTTAGTTATCTTTCGCTATCACGTCTATAACTTTGACACCATGTATCTGCTATCTTACGTTTGGTACTAGAATAAAGATATGACATGGTTGAAGCTCTTTGTAGAGGAAAGGAGGTCGCACTTTAAAGCGACGGCTGTGCCAGAGGTCCCGAGTTCGATCCCCGGGCCAAAAATGTAGACCTGGGTTTACTGTTCAGAATTCTCAGGGTATCCCGGAGTTTGGAAGTTGGTGGTATTTCACCCCCGGGCCTCGGAAAAGCACGTAAAGCTGTTGGTCCTGCGCCTTATCTCTCTCCAGTCGTGTCAGATTGCTGTCCCATCGGGCTATGAGAGTGAAAAGAATAGAGAGTGCACCTGTGTTTGTTTGCACACACTTGTGCACTATAATAAGCCCCGCGCAGTCAGATAGTCGTTTTGACTGGCCACCGTAGTCAAAATCGGCTAGGGGGACTATTATTATTATTAGTAGTGGAAATATTTTACTTACAGTTTCTTGATTTTCATTGTTCGATTAAGTTATTTTGATCAGATTTGTTCAGCAGTAGCTCACCAATTGTAGCAGTTGACAGCTTTCAAGGTACTGGTAATAACGAAGCCAACTTCAGTATTTTCATATGGTTACTTCTGTTTAAGGGCATTTCTACAGAAGCGACTGATTGACCGACTGGAGCAAAAAACCTACCTTTAAGATTGAATAACGTGTCTGAAAAAAATCACACGTATTTATACAACTCTTGGCCTGATGGAGAGCATATCAAGAAGACCACTAGGTTGTACATACGGTCTAAAAAAATCGAAAAGTTCAAAAACGGGCAGAATTTGGCCTAAAATGGAGCGTCCGGTTTCCAGAATTTACTCGTTTTCGTTTCATAACTTTTAAAATAATAAGTTGCTGATTATTATTCCTACATTCCTATAACAAGGAATAAATAATGAAGCCATATACGTGCTTACATATATCGTGAATCTTTTAATTTGAATACAGTGACACATTTAAATTTTGTCCGAGGCTTGTGCCTCAATTCGGTGAAATTTACTTTTATGTACCTGTAGCACTAACTATGCATAATAGGAACGCACACTACTTGTTCCCGTCATCTGACAGTTGCGCCCGAGCGGACGAACAGTGTAAACGGGAGATCTGTAGCACTCAGGAGCAATTTTCAAAGGTACGAAATCTTTCGGTGTTTTTGGTACAGGGTAATTTCTCAAATCGGTGTGCCACCTCGATTATGTATCTAAAGTATTTTATTAGATTTGTGCTAAAACTATTGAGTATTTAACAGCTTTCTATCGTTAGGTTTAGTAGAAATTACTTTAACTTATAACATTTTTGTGTAATTTGATGTACTGTGCTATTTTCTCAATTCCATGGATCTCAATTCCGTGGAAAATGGTGCACCGAATTGAAAAAACTTACACCGAATTGAGGTTTTACTTTTATATTATTAATTTAGCTAATTGTTGTTGTTGATTATTGTTGTTTATCGAAAAAATCAACAGCACATTCATTGCTATAACTCACGTTTTAATACATTGGGTATGGCCAATTACAGATCTCCCTATAAATTATCAGTAAGTTAGTACAAAAATACTAACAAGTGTCTTAAAATTGACAAATTAACAATTCAACAATAACATATTACGAACGTACCTAACATATTCAATTTCCTATTTTATGTGATTAATTGTATTTAAATTTTAAATTATTATAAAATATTTTATGTGATTAATTGAATTTAAATATTAAATGTAACAAAATATTATGAAGACATAATTTACTAACAAACATGCTGCACTAAGTAGCTGGTTATGGAACCCCTTCGCCCTTCTGTCTCAACGGCCCGTGCCTGTATTTAGAATTAGTTAGCTAGTAATAAATCATCTTCGAATCGGTGCAGACATTACTCGCATTTTTAATTTTAATTAATTTAGTTATTTTTTAAAAACTCCCGGCTCCCGATACGTAACTGGTACAGCCGGATCGGATTTTTCAAGGAGTTTCCGCGTTTTTCCTGTGTGTCTAATAGTGTAAATTCACAATTAAGGGAGATCGAAACAGCTCTAGAAACCTTAAGTAAATTGTCAGTTTTGTATCAATCCATAGTTAATTCGAAAGAATTACTAAATCATTTAAAATCGATAGCTCAATTTGCAAATCTTATGTATTTACCTAACGAGGTATTAAATTAGAGGATTTTTTTTTAAATTAGAGGAAACAATGTATGTCAAATCATACGTTAAGAATGACAAGATAACATTTATAATGGAGATACCAATAACTGATAATCATACTTATAGTTATTATAAGATTTATTTCTTACCAATATTCCACGAGTCCCAAAACATCACAATATCAATCTTTCCTGAATTTCCTTACCTATTGGCGAGAAAGTCTAATTACTTACCAATTTCCAAGCCATGCCGCGCGCTCGCTGCTGGCGACCACTTCTTATGTACAACAGACAACCAAGCTGTCTACCATGAACCTACCTGTGCGGAGCAGCTTATGGAGTTTGACAATACTCTCACACATTGTCACCAGCATCAAATTCAAATCGAAGAAGTAAGAATCCAGAGGGTTAATACTAACAATTGGATCTTGTATAGTCGAAGACCAACAACGATAACTAGTCTGTGTGATAACCATGACCAGAACAGTAAACAGCCTATTTTTGGGACTTACCTCGTTACTATTTATGAACCCTGCAACCTAGAAGTCCTTGGACTCAAAATCAATCACCATATCTACGAGTCGCTTGATACCGCGAAACCGATCCCGATCATAAACTTACCTGTGATGCACGGTCATACGAATCTATCAAGCACACACGCACTAAACATCATTGGAGTCAACCTGGATGAAATAAAATATATGTCATATGCTCTAAAGCACAGTGCGGAAGTGGAAAGTGTTTTGAGTGATAAAAAAGACATTAACTTCAGTGTTAGTTTAGGTTATTTAGTCATATTATGTTTAGTTATAATATGTTTAATTGTATTCCCTTTGTATGTGTTGCCTAAAAGGTTATTAAAATTTTTGCGAAATGATCGGAAAGATATTGAAAATGATTGTTCTGATAATTTCACTATTAGGGAGGGAGGAGTTATGGAACCCCCTCTTCCTTCTGTCTTAGATTAGGTTTGCCTCAGCATATTTAAGGGCAAGCTCATGTATTTTAAGCCGTTTCAGCCTTAACGGCCCGTGCCTGTATTTACAATAAGTTAGCCAGTAATAAATCATCTTCGAATCGGTGCAGACATTACTCGATTTTAATTTTAATTAATTTAGTTAGTTTTTAAAAACTCCCCACCCGGCTCCCGATACGTAACTAGCTTCTATCATGTGGTGAATTTGAACTTTCGTTCAGTTAGCAGAATGATTCCTTTAGCGTTTCAATTAAGTAAAGCAATAAAGAATAAGGATAAGAATAAGATATAAATATATATATCGAATTTTCGCAGAGCGTGGTATTTTAAAAAAAAACAATTATGGTGACTGGCTACTATTGTAGTCTTTTTCCTAAATTCTAGCAAGCTAATCTATACAGGACTAGGTAAATCTATTCAAAACTAAGTATTTCAAGGGAATTCTACTTTGCAGCAAACCTATTTAAATTAGTGTTACAGAATATGAAAGTAAGAAAATAAAGCTAGACTATAAAGCAGCAAACTTTTATTTTATTTTTCTTAAATAACTTAAGTTCTACTTACAATATTCACGGCTCGATGACTCGAAACAGAATGCCCAATCACTACGTTCGGACGTCCTTTTGTACCGCCATCTTTCCCTCTAATTTCTTAACATCTGGTAGATGGCGCCACAAAAGCTTCCGTTTTAATTTTTATAAAAGTCACATTAAAATGATAATTATCCGATCTAAATGTTATTACAATTGTTTAAATGTTTTTGAAGATTATTCTTATCTTAATTATAAATCTGTAATTAATTAAATAAACTAAAATACAAGTGTCAATCAGTTTCTTATTTTTATTTAAGACGAAATGTCAAAAGATGGCGCTGCAAGCGCACTTCCGCATCCTATTTTATTAAATTATAAAAATTAACCCGTAACTCAAAAAGATGGCGCTGAAAGCGCATTTCCGTATCCTGTTAATTTTATTTATTAAAATCAAAACTAAAGTCAAGAAGATGGCGCTGCAAGCGCACTTCCGTTTCCATTTTTAAATGATTAAATTAAATCAAGACAGATGTCAGAAGATGGCGCTGCAAGCGCACATCCGTTTCCATTTTTAAATGATTAATTTAAATCAAGACAGATGTCAGAAGATGGCGCTGCAAGCGCACATCCGTTTCCATTTTTAAATGATTAAATTAAATCAAGACAGATGTCAGAAGATGGCGCTGCAAGCGCACATCCGTTTCCATTTTTAAATGATTAAATTAAATCAAGACAGATGTCAGAAGATGGCGCTGCAAGCGCACATCCGTTTCCATTTTTAAATGATTAATTTAAATCAAGACAGATGTCAGAAGATGGCGCTGCAAGCGCACATCCGTCTCCATGTTTAAATGATTAATTAAAATAATGACAGATGTCAGAAGATGGCGCTGCAATCGCACATCCGTATCCTCTTTAGATTATAATTTAAAAACAATCAACAGAGTTACTTAATTATTTTCTTATTTGATTAGATTGTTATAAAAATAATTTCAGCAAGAGTAAAATTAGGTTTATAAACTACGATGAAAAATCGCTGCGGCGACATATACAATAAAGACAAAAAGACAATATAAATATTTATATATATATAAAACAATAAAGATATAAATATATCGATAGTAAATAGTATTGTGTGATCCTCTGTGAAAATTGTAATGTTTAAATTATTTGAGTTTTAAAAACAAGACTGATTATTAGTTATACATAGAATAGATAGAAAAATAAACATATTGATCGGTTTTTTTTTATTATTAAAATTACAAAGAATTATTGATATAGTTAGGCACATAAACTATTAAACCGATAGACCAGCAGTCAGTTAACATAACGCTTTAGGTATTTTTTTTATTTTGATCATTCAAATACATTATATATACACAATAGAATGCAATACAATACAATACATTAGATAATGTTGCATCTATTCTCAATTCGGTGATTCATTTTCTCAATTCGGTGCATCGTTTTCTCAATTCGGAGCCTAACTTTTCTTATAGATCAATCAACAAAATTTAGGCAAATCGTTATTTTATGTTTCAGGATGGAGTAAACTTTATTTTTTATTATTTAAACTACTAAAAAATCCAAATTAAAAATCAACCACCGAATTGAGAAAAAAAGTGCTCTTCTGTAGAAATATCCTTAACTTTCATATCGTATCAAATATTTTTTGACAACCATTGAAGTCGCGGGTCAACCAGAACCGGATTGAACTACGAAAATAAAACGGACTCATTTGGAATTCATGTGTAAAATTGTAAGGAACATCGCGCAACGTAAACTGTATTTTGGTTTTGGTTTGAGTATCAACAATAAAATTCTGCTTAAACGGCCCTCCCTTCCCTTTCCTATCCCTCCTATCCTTTTGCAGATATCGTCTATAATGTATCTCATTATCCAATCTTCCAGGGTGTAACCTGCTTCCACGTGATCTCCCCTCTCCACCTGCTAGCAACAGGCAGCTGTGACGGCATGGTCCGTCTTTGGGAGACCACACAATCAGTCCCCTTCGCAACCCTCGCAACACCGACCCATTCTGCTGTGTTGGATGTCGCTGTGATCGCTTCAGAGGAAATTGTCATCGCTTATTGCAACAATTGTGTAAGTTAACTTATAACTCTAGCCCTAGTATGTTTCTCGCCACCGAGAGAGACCACCGAAGCAACCTCCTTTAGTACCTAGTAGTAGAACCTAGCTGTGATTGTCATCGTTTATTGCAACAATTGTGTATAGTACTAGCTTCTGTATTAGCTCTAGTTTCAAGTTCAAGCTACGTGGCTTGGTTCGTCTCTGAGAGACCACACAATGAGCTCCTTTTGCTTCCCTTGCAAATCCGACGTATTTTGCCGTGCTGGATATAACTGTGATCGCCAGTGAAAAGATTGTTCTATCTTACTATCGAACTATGAACTGTGAATTGTGTAAGTTAAGCTTTTACTCTAGTATTAAGTCTAGTTTATATTTCTAGTTTTTAACTACTAGTTTAGACTCAAGCCAAGTGGCAAGGTACTCTGGAAGACTATAAAATCTGCCCCCTTGGTACCCTGGCAACACTGGACCCATTCTACCGTGTTGAAGTAGCTTTGATCGCGAAAAAATCGTGCTGACTTAAAGTATTAAGAGAGTAAACCTTTTGGTGCAAAGTTCTACCTTTCAAGTGTAGTTTTTATCTTCAACTTCTTATTTGGGCTAAGTGGTATGGTTCGTCTCTGGGAGACAACACAATCTGCCCCTTTTGCGACTCTGGTAACGGCGACCTATTATGCTGTGTTGGATGTACCTGTGATCACTTCACTGGAGATTGTCATTGCTTATTGTAACAATATTGTAAGTTAACCTTCTAGTGAACAGTAATAACAGTATAGTTCTTAACTTTTAGTGATGGCTCCCTATCTAGTTTCTTGCTTCTAATTCTCATGCGGGTTAAAGGTATGTCTTGCCTTTAGGAGAGCACACAATCTGCCTCCTTTGCCGCCCTGGTAACATGGCCCATTCTGCTATGTTGGATGTAGCTGTGACCACGAACGAAAATATTTTGCCGGCATCTCATAAAATTGATTTGCTCTTCGTTTAAAATCAATAGCGTATTGAAAGTTAGTTCTCTTAAGACGACTCACCAGATTCAGCCAAATGATTTCTATTTAGTTAAAAAAGATATACCATCAATTTGCCTTCGACGTGACGTTGGTAAAACGCCATTTGTTTGTGTGTTGATTAGAACCATTTAATTCTTACTTCATTCATCCACAATCCTTGCTGTATTGATTGCTGCATCATTTTTATTTACAAACATTGTTAAAAGCAATGTCAAGTTTATCATTGTTTACATTCACATGTCATGTTTGCTTTAGTTTATTTGCTATTTTATCTGTTGAACTTTATTTTATTTATGTTTGTAAATCATCAGGTGAAATGGATTCTAGTGTTTTATCTATTTTACTATAGTGACCAAACTGGAGAACTTCTTTAAACACTCCTCTATCCCAAAAGTCATCCAAATTGCTAGAGATGATAATTAATTACGATTAAAACTTTCACGATATTGTTATTATGATAATTCGCTATAGTATGAAAGACTTTATAAAGTCTCTCTCGTTTGAATCTGTTGATCCTGGATTTCTAGCATGCCTCCAATGTGATATTTAAAATCTAAAAGATGAAATAAGAAGAGCGTTTGGCCTGGTTAGCCAGAAGTTGCACAGGTTCAAGTCCCGCCCGTGTGAAATTTTTGGTTTCATATTTCATCTTGAAGAATATAAAATTTGACACTGTGAGTATTAAAAATATACTAAACCATTAAACTTCTACATTTTGGCGACTGTTGATTACAACTAACATCCCTTATTTTTTGTCCTTAGACGGTGCACATTTGGGACATGTACGAAGAGTGTCTGCTTCAGAGCATCAAACTGAAGTTTCCATTCCTCGGAGTGCTTGGAAAGAAAGTCGAGTTTGGTGCCTTTTGCATACATCCTGGTACGTATTTTTTCGATTTAAGTGTCTGCTCTTTTGTTGTAGTAGTATTGTAAACTGCAGCCGTGTGGCTGCAGGCCAGCTGGTTACGCAAGCACATACATAATTGTATAATAATCATCACGATAGCAGCCTTTTTGCAGTTCTATCTACATTTAAATAGAGCATAGAGGATGTAGGAAGTATGTTTTTATTTTTATTTTATATGGGTATGCTCATGACTCCTGACCAAGTCAAGTGCGACTAAGACAAAGACGAAGATGAAACGAGCTCCCTCAGAAGAAGCCTGTTTACTCTAATTTTGAATAGATTCGGATTGTAATCACTAGAAAACACCGACGCGGGCAGCGACTTCCACTCTTTTCCACTCTTTTGCCGTGCGCATTATATTTATATGTTGATGAGAAGCTCTTTGTTCTTAACAGCGGGACATCGACATGTGTAGGTAAGATTAACGATTGGCAATGGTGCAAATTGCTATTGTCAAAAAAGTCCTACATAACCCCCTGCCATTCCTAGGGTGGTAATACATTTTAAAAAGAAGATAGCTACAGAAGTTGTATCATTTCCAGGGCCAGCAAGAAGACCGTCCTCTGACGATGATCTGCCCTCGATCCCTCCAATCGAAGCGATGTCTCGTCGTGGGTCTAGCGTGTACCAGGGTTCCACTGGAGGGCTGATTCTGCAGCCTGAAGTGCCTGAAGACTGGACGAATCGGGGACTGGAGAGCGAGCCGTGAGTTCCTACATCATCATCATCCAAAGGGAAAAAAAACATCTGTCCACTGCTGAATATAGGCCATGGTTGCAATGTTTTAGCTATGCTTAAATGGCAATTTAATGATTAAAAAACAAAAGTTTGCAACCATTTCTGTAGAAAAGGATAGAATCATAAAGTCAAGCAAGATCAAATGATTTGGAAAGACAGCAATTCTCCGCATTAAGTTGTTGTAGAGTTGATATCTATCTTCGCAATTTCGCTTTAAATAAACTTCCATTAATACCCAGATACGCAATTTTATATTTTTTTGATTTTGTAATTAATAGTTATCATCACTATACATATACTTACTTTTGTAGAATAGAAACTACGAAATGAGGAGCTGACTCTTTCACACACATAAAAGGGCACAACTAAGGATCTCTACCAGGATATCACTAACAGATCTAAGCCTTCTAATTCAAAACATTTGCATATTCTAAACCTTGCCTAAACTTTTCAGAGAGTACATCCGCTTCAACCGTCCAGAACTCCTCCTTACTTGTTGTGACTACGCCTGCGTGATTCTCATCAAGGATCAGGAGTTAGGCAGTGTGTTTCCACCGCCAGGCGATACCTTGAGAGCTCGAAGACCTTCGATATGGGAACTGCCCGAGGAGATGCTTTCTGGTAAGACGCAATGGAGTATATTTGTTCGTAGTGACATCTATCGCTGTTGCTATTAGTTTTGGCTTTAAATGACTAGATGTTGCTGTACTCAAAGTATGTTCACCCCGATATATTCCTATAATTACTGCAACTGTTAGGATCGATGCAGCTGCGAGTTTTAGAAACGCGCGACAGCAATTCAGTCAGTCATTGCGACTCATACAATCAATTGATTTAATTTAGCATCGGTACTGTCGCGCATTAGTATTGATGCAGTTGCCAAAACGCAGTACATAATTTGTCAATATCCAGCTTCTGCATCGCGACTGCGTCGATACTAACGCGCGTTAGCATCGCGACTGTATCGATGCTAAAAGTAGCGTAAGTAGGTATGTAAAGGTAGACATTTTCCGACTGCATTGATGCTGCATCGCGACTACATCGCTGCTAAAAGTCGAAGTTTGCAAAGTTCTGGTTTCCGTTATAATTTAAACGCTACATACGAAATGTCGTGCATATTTCAACTATTCGTTGGTTAGTGCTTACTTGTCAATGGTGCATCAAGCCCATAACCACCAATAGATAAACTAAGGCGACGACCACCGGAATTTGGTCATCGGGCATAACATGCCATCGGAAGGAAACGGTCTCTTTCGACTTCCTCAGTCTGAAGCGTTTAAAGTAAGTGCGCGTCGATTCTGCAAAAATATGTTTGTTCCAGCACCAGCTCTGCCTCGGTCGCCTCGATCACCAAGAACACCCCCTACTCCGTCTCCTCGACTGCTGGCGCCGTCCTCAGCTGAGTACCCTACGCAGGACTTAGAGACGCTACTTAAGAACGCAGGTAAGGTGATAGCCGACTGCAGCCAAAAAACAGCTAAAAATACTTGTTTCTGAAGTTTACGCGAATATTACACTCGCGAAAGGTTAATCCGTAAAAAAGTGTTTTATTTCGCACAGCTAACAGTTAAGGTATTTAACGTCCCACTGCTGAGCATAAAACTTACCTACTCTTATTAATTAAAAAAAAAGGGGCAAAGACCAATCTAACAAAATAGAAATCATGAAAATCGGTGCGCTCGTTCTCAAGTTACAAATGATGAAGTTCAGACGTCTTTATGTTATGTACACAATAGTACATTATGATACGAGTGTGCTAAGTTGACCATTATATACAAGGCGATATTGTGTGCACACGAGCGAAAGCGAGTGCGCCATAAGAAAGCCGCGTATATTATGGTCACAGGCACACGTGTTTCATACGACGTTTTTCAACACACTTGCGAGGAAAAAACAAGACTCTTCATTCAATAAGTTTTTAATTATTAAAACAGTAAAAATACATTTCACTCGATTTTGATGGCAACGACTTTCGCACGCGTTTTTCGCCTCGTTACGTATGTCCGGCGGAGTTAATAATAGGTTTTCTTCATTTTCTTGACTTGAAGTAGACATTTTCATTAATATTAATCTTCATAATTCATCCAAACTTCGTCACAGTTCACAATTATTATTTACGAAAAATGGCGCGTTGTTTTTGTTTCTTGCCGCGATACCGATGCGCGCGCAAGGCTTAGGCGCGAACTAGATCGGCCAAAAGCCAAGATTAAAAATGTAATAATTCATGTTTAAAACACAAATCACAGAAAATGTTAATTGAATTTGAGCTATTTTTTAGTTATAAATCTAGATTTACCATTTATTGAAATAAATATGTAGATACTGTTTTTTTTCGCATAAATACTGTTTGTTGCTAAAATAAAAGTATTGTATAACCCGACTAAATTATATCGCTTCTTCTTCTTACTTACGACTTGGTACTAGGGTACAAATGTAAATTGGTCGGGTTAATAAACTAAAAGCACTAGTGCAATAATATAATGAAAAAGCACGCGTGTTTAATATCTATGATTATAAGCCAAAAATCGGTGGAATAAAAACGTCGTTTTGAGCAAGAGTGTTGAAAAATACTTTATGAAGGTACAAACTGTGATGTACATAATATGTATGCTTTAGAATTTGTAGAATGCTTTAGTTACTCCGCCATTTTATGGCGGACTAAATAAAGCATTCTACAGAGTGAATGGTCAAGATGATTATAAGCAGATTAAGATATGAGCGCTCCTGCCTGACTGAACCAGCAGACGTGAGTTCGAATCCTGCAAGGGGCAAATGTAAGCGTGATGAGAACGAACATATTTGTACTTAAGGCATCGTATTTAAGTTTTTAAAGGAGGAGCCTCCGTCATAATTGTTGCCTTGTACTTCATAACACAAGGTAGAAAATTCCTTACCTACTTTGAAACCAGGCAATCGGTGTTTCGTATGGTGCATATTTTATTTATTTATAACATAACGAAATACGAGTAGGTAACCTGTAAAATACTTTTAACGTTATTTAGTTCGAATATTAATAAAATCGAAAATGTGTTTGAAGGAAGGCACTTATGTTCCGTTTTCACTCAAACATGTGAATGTTTTAAAATATGGAAAAAAATAAATTAAATTGTATCAATCATCTCTATTTAAGATATTATATTGGACCAATCTAAAAGGAGATGTGCAAATTTAAGCAGGGTAAAGGTTTATAAGACAAATCTCACATGATGCGGCTGAAAAAGCGGGGAGCTGCTAGTGTCTCTATATTTTTTTCCTTTGTATGGACTGTAATGGTCAGCAATTAACACTTGTTTGTATTTCAGGACTTGAAGGAATACTGGAGAAAGATTTTGTTCTGATGCAAGGTTTGAAACAAGACTTGAACCGAAAACTTGCTGAAATGGAGGATAACAAAAAAGATGTGAGTAACTAGTTGAAACGTTTTGGTCATTTGTGTAAACCTTAAATTACCTAGTCAATCATTTTGTGAAGATTTTGTGCGACAGTCACGCTCGATAGCACATCAAATATTAACCCTTTCTTTTTTCGACGACGACGACGACGACCTCCGTGGTCGAGTGGCTAGCACGCTAGTTTCAAGCGTCGCCATCTCGTGAGGTTCCGGGTTCGATTCTCGGTCGGGTCAATAGGTCGGGCAAATAGAAAACGATATTTTCTATATTGTCTCGGGTCTGGGTGTTATAATACCCCGTTGTTTCCGATTTTCCATAACACAAGTGCTTTAGCTACTTAGCTTGGAATCGGAGCCATGTATGTGATGTTGTCAAATGTTTTTGTTGTCAAATATTTCTTTTTATCTTTTACAAAGTTAAGTAAATTAATTTGTTCTTCGTAGATGGCATACGCCGTGAACGCTGGAGCACCATACCTGGCTCTGAAGACCCACGAACCATCTCCTATGGGACCAGCTGACGAGATGTTCGACGAATATAAACGGGTGATGAGGCGAGTCATTTAATATTTTTTATTTATTTTTTTATTTCCAAATAATGCAGTTTTCAATGACAAGTATTTGATCGCGGATACTCGTACCTTATAAGCAAATTAGGCCTGTGCTATTTCCTTTGGTATGATGGATGAAGGCATCATGAATGTGTAGAACGTAAAGCGGGCAAGGATACGATTGTTACTTTAACTTTATTATTGGCGTGTATCCCATTTAATTCCCATTAAATTCACTTGTGAGCCAAAAGAATATAGATGTCTAGCGTTTTAGGAAGTAAATCTCCGTGTGCGAAAAGATGGCTCACTGAGTCATTCGGTCTATAGAAAGCCTTCTCACACTGACCGCCACCTCTCATCAGCACCCTAGACATCTTAACTCTGTGGTGACTTCTTTGATTGACAGAGTTTATTATCTGTGTGTTAAAGAATATTTAGACCTAGAGCACGTCTGAAAGGTCTTACAGAGCAATGGATATAGGGGCAGGGGTTCTTAATAAATACTCAACTGTCTTCACTCCACTAAGGAAAGAGGCACAATGTCGGCGATCTCCCAAAGACAGTTTTTCTTTAGAAAAACCTGGAGTTTAAAAAGCTGGCTGCAGCTGTGGTAGTTCGCACATAGGTCAAACAAAACGCACTATTACATGCCGAATAAAGGAACATATAAAAACGGTCAAAGACAATGACAAACAGAAGTCAGCAATTGCAGAACATTTATTAGAATCGGGTCCAAATCACTAGATTGATTTTAATAACCTTAAGATAATTTCGACAGAACGCTATTACATACCAAGATTGGTTAGGGAAGTGATCGAAATCACAAATTACAAAAATTTCAATCGAGAGGATGGGTTTAAATTATCTAATGTTTGGAATCCAGTGATTCGTAAATGCAAAAACCATGGAATTCGAAAAAATTTTTTTTCGCGTGTGGATACTGTGAGTGTTGTGTGTCGAGAGCAGGTGCAAGAAAATAGTGAGTTTGTGAACAATGGTACTGCTAGTGATCGCAATAAAAGACTTCGAAAGAGGGTAGACAAATGATGTTCGTATTCGCAGACATATCGATGTCTGCGAATACGAGTAACAGCTTACCAGCAACAACTTCAGTTACGCCGTGACCATGGCACTTGCAACAGTGCCGAAATATCGAAAACTCGGAAATAATAAGGTACATGGTAGCAATCCCGTTACAATCTATTCATTGCCAATGGATTTTATGCAGTGTAATTGAATGCGAGAACGCGATTAATGAATTTCACTGTAAGCAAATAATGATTAATGTGATTTTTAACTGTCCAGCTACAAAATCATTGCAAGATAAAGTTACGACTAACAATCTGCTGGGCGGAACGAATTATATAAGTACGGTAGTACTTAGATCATCTGCTTGCGCTCAATGACTTCGCATTTCACTTCATTCGTCAAAGAAATGAAATGTGTATGATCTATGATTTCGCAGATAGCAATTCAAACCAATCTACCTGTAAAATAAAGTAGCAGGTTTGAATTATTATTCTTATCCCGAATGATTTTCATCTGCTATTCATAAATGTTCCATTCCTAGCGTTCAGGCAATTTTACACTCGTCGGTTACGAATCCGATATGTTGTACTATCGAGGTCAGTCGCTTGCATCTCGCGTTTTATTTTGTTTGAAGTGACATCCGTTTATGTGTTGAGTGTGTGTGTGCAAGCGATGCTTATTTAAAAGTGGTCCTAGGCGGCAAAGATCTCGACCGTATAAACAGTCGACAGCACATCAGGTTACCCACTTTTGTTGCAAATTAACCTTTATTACAACTGCATAAGATACCGTAATTTTTACCTTTACGTGCTGTTGTCCGTACATAATCGAATCCGAATTTGGTTCGGTGTGATCGATCACCCAAGTGAGTTATTACTACGTATAAAAAACTACGACGACAAGATTATGACGAATTTCTTTAAATTTTAATTTCGATTTGTAAGCCATTCGTATGAGTTGATGACAAGTGGCGTCAATTCATAGCGCACGAGATTTGTTTGTGGTGTCAGTTCTAAACGCTAGTAATAGCAATAAAAACTTTATTAACATGATTATCATCATCATCGTCATTATCAGCCAAAGGACGTCTACTGCTGAACATAGGCCTCCCCCACGGCTTTACACAGCGGTTTGCATCACGTTTGCTCCTGCGATCTTTACAAAGTCGTCCGTCCATCTTGTCGGTGGAAGTCCCACGCTGCGCTTTTGGTAGAAAAGTCTCCAATCTAGAACTTATCTGCCCTAATGGCCATCAATTCTTCGCATGATGTGCCATGCCCATTGCCACTTGAGCTTGCTGATTTGTAGGGATATATCCGTTTCCTTAGTTCTTCTACGTATCTTCTCATTTCTGATTCGATCTCGTAGAAAAACACCGAGCATAGCCCTCTCCATCGCTCGTTGTGTGATTTTGAACTTGACATGACGGGTCTAAACACGAAATACTATATATAATGAGTAAATGCTGCTCATTGCTCAACATTTTGGCTGTGTTCTAACAGCCTTGTCGACGTGACTGTACTGACAATAATTTAACTAGTGTTGTGAGGGTGACTAAAGAAACTTCGAGCCGCTATACTGACAATACTGACATTGTATCAAGTGATATGAGGGTGGAGGAAGAAACTTCGGACCGCCCATGCAGGCGATGCCGAGATCCACCAGTTGGCTCGAGACCAAGGCTGTTGCAACACAGATTTTAGTATTTCGTGCTTAGACACGTCATGTTAAGTGCTTATTGTAATGAAACACGAAAGTTTAATTTCCTATGTAAGTAATAGTAGTTCAATGGGCTAGTACCTATTTATACAGAGTGTTGTTTTGGTCAGCGACGAGCGACTCAGAAGTGGCTGCACAAACCACACTCATACCAAAAAAAATATTTTTTTCGAAATGAAAATAACCCACAAAATCAATTTGTTAATGCAATACAGCGATCGAGTCAAAACTACGAACCCCAGTTAGCCGCTTCGTAGCTTATTAGCTACGGCGTAGTCTTTCCTAATACGTTCTAGCTACGCGCGAGGGTTCGAGTTTCCCCATCCGTTTCGTCATTTTTTAGAATGTTGTGGAGATGTTTTCTTTTATAAAACTTACATATAATTCAAAGAAAATAGTTTTTAAGAAAAAGTATAACTCATATTATGATCCCTGAGTTGGATGTCACTGGCCAAATCAACAATTGATGATGGGAAAACCCAATAAAAATATTTACTATTACGGACTAGCGAGCGAGTCAAAACTACCAACACCAGGTCGACTCTTCGTAGCTTACTAGCTACGGCGTAGTATTTCGTAGAAATACGCGAGCTGCGCGTGAGGGTGCTAGTTTTCCCTTTCTTTTTGAATATTTTTAGAATGTTGTAAAGAGTTTTTCCTGTATAAAACTTGCATATAATTTAAAGAAAACATTTTTTTTTAGAATAAGCTTACCTCATCATCATGCCTAAGTTGGATGTCACTGACCAAAACAACACACTGTATGCACGCTACCGTGTAAATAAAATATTGGATACTTAAACCTTCTTATACTTTAAATGCTTGTTAAATATTCTGCAGGCTGTTTCCAGGAATGAGCATCACACAGACCCCCAGCGGCAGCGAAACCTCAACTCCTCGTAAGAGCTCCAGATTATGAGGAGGTAACCCTACATTTCATTTCAATTCTATTTATATCTTCATTTGTGGGTCAAAGTGATTAAAAAGATCTGTATGTAAACTAAACATCAGGATTAACTTACTGCTCAAGTCAGTTCTTCTTTCTACCAGTACACAAAGAAACCATAACCAGACCGGTTACCAAAACGAATATAGGGCTTGGTACTTACGTGGGTACTTAATGCTCTGATGATATAGGCAGTCCAGTAACAAGATGTGTCAAGTAAAAAAAAAAATTGCACTCCGGGAGTGCCGGCAGAAGTGAAAACTTGAATATCAACGTTGTGCATTTTTGATTTTTTGGAATAGTTAGGGAATAATTTTGAATGAATTGCTCTTATTATCAATATAAAAGTACTATCATTTTTGTGATAGAATACAATAATAATAATATATTTTTATAGAATACAATATTTATTTATTACGCTATCGTACAAAAACATTACAATTTATATTATATTAAATTACATTAAAAAGTTTATCTCTCAGAAAAATCAACTTACATCCATAATTTCGCCAGCCGTCTTACGGTTTTTCGATCAGCCCACGTGTCCTGACGCGAGTTTCACATTTTTCCCCCATCCCACAAAAGTGCTCAACAAAAATTTTTTTGGTCAGGAAAAAAGTCTTGCACATCTAGTAGGTAGCATAAACCCTTTGTTATTAATAAGTTGATTAGACGTAAAATAGAATTTATAATAAGTCAAAATAAACTAAAATATTATGCACATAATCATGATAATCGTTTGAATGGCGCAAGAACTATGAAATTTGCGAGATAAACAAATAATGTGTTTTGACCTCAGCTGATAAGGAATGCATCAAAAAAGACAATTTATAATATTGTTACTTCGTATCGTTTATTGACTGAGCTATCTTGACTTGTGACGTCATAATCTGTGTACAAGGTCTTGAACTTATTAAGCCACTGATTTTAATTACATTTAATTTCTAGAATATTTAGGTATATTGTTTAATTAAACTCGAAACCAGGTTTTGGGATTCATTTCATTCGAAAAACGTGATGTGATGCTTACAATAGTTTTTTTAGTCTTTTGAAATAATAACTATGCTTTATTTATCCAAGTCACATCATGACTCATTATTGGTCATAGTAGTACAGTTAGTTAGATATATTTAAATGTTGTTTTTGGGCTCATTAAGTAGGTAATAAATTATTTTATTTAAGTATGCCGCCGCAGAGAGGCGGTATAACTGAACTGTCGAAACGCACCAGTTACAAAACTTGCAAATAATATTTTACATTTAAATTAATGTTAAACGAACGAGAATTAGTTGCTGCAGTAGAAGACCAACATAAAAGAAAAGTTAACTGCTAATTATCATAATTATTAAAATATTCCTATTTTTTTAAAGGCATTACTAAGACTTGCGTCGCGTGAGAAGTAAGATCATGACAGGATGTAGTGAAGATAAACATAAACAAAACATGTATGTTATTTGTGTTCAAGCATAAAAAATTAACAAAAATAAAACGAGAGACGTCGACGACACCCGAAATCGCGATAATACTCATTATACCTTTTATCAAACTTAATAAGAACTCAGCTTTGCAAAAACACTGACGCATTCTGTTAACACATTGTTTTTTAATTACAAAAAGTGTTCAACTAAAATTTTGCTTAAAAAATTCTTTGCTATTTAAAAACTTTCAAAAATGATAATCTCTGTTAAATTTAATAAAATAAATTCGGAGATCGTTAAAAAACTTTTCGAACTCAGACCAGTGTATTGTGTGGTGAAAAAGAAATATTCTCAAAAAAGTGAAGATTTATTTAAGTGCTATAGTGATCAGGGAAATGTGAGTAAATACGAACCGTTGACTGAGCAGGACTATGGGAAGTTCATCAGCAAGCGAGCTGGATTGAGGGAACCAGCTTTAACAAGGCAAATGAGTAAGTGTTTTTTTTTAAATTTTGTTGTTTTTTGTAATGAAAGATTAATTTAATCATTACAAATTGTTTAAATAGGACTATGCTTAAATTATGGGTGAATATAAAAGGTTACCATTAGACGTTAACATGTTATTTAGTAAACTGACTTAAATTAATCGGGTTTATAAATCAGAGCGTACCAAAATAATTTATTAAAAAAAAATGTGATAGAAATTGATTACTAAAACAAAATAAAATTAGCAAGAGGGAATTATTTTATCTTAAGGTCTTCTACCTGTTAATGAGGGCGACTAGAGGTAACTAGTGAAGTCCGCGCTAAATTTTCAAATCGATGGTTCTGTCCGTGCCATAGTACGTACGAAACTGAATAAGGTCAAACAAAATATATTTAAATCAATCAATCACTATGGTAAAAATCTACCAGTTATAGTACCTATTAGTAATCGGATGCTGTGGCAGGTTGCTTTTCGAAATAAAAAGGAGATATTTTATTTTATGTATAAATTTTCATTAAATATCTTATCGCCTTTCAATTTGTGTCCATAAATTTAATAAATTTTACCTCAAATAAATTATTTCACTACAAATAAACAAACCTATTCAACAAACTTCCGTTTTAACCTTTCGATGTACGGAATCCTAAAAACGGAAACATACATCAACAGTGTACTATATTTTTACTTAATTTTAAAAAACAGGCCCCTGTTTATTACCGGTGAAAATTCGAATCGAGTGGGTAAAAATAGGGTGTAAATGGATATTTTTCCAGCGGCTGGGTTTTTTCATCGGTTAAGCGCCCATCTCTTACCGTAACATTTATTTCTCTAAAAAAAAACATGGGTGCCAATTGCGTGTCAAATCAATATAGAAAAACGGCTAAATGCGAGTCGGACCTGCGCATTGAGGGTTCCGTGCCAACCAACGTTTACTGAATTAGGGGTCCACCTAGCCAAAATCCCACAATATTTTGTTGACAGCAAAAATAACTTGGTTATTCATAGTGTTTTTGTTAAAATTAAATTTGCGGTTGTTGAAAATGTGTTATGTTTCAAAAACTACTATCTAATTTGATCTTGTTCAAACCAATTTTCTTTGAAAGTATTTGTAATGATCTACCAAAAATTTTCGCTCGCTTTTAGCACTTTGGAATATAATATTCTAATTTACTATTTTAAATTTGACTCGCAAAGGTGTGTTCTACTACCTGTTAGATAAGATAACTTTGATTGAGCGTTATCGATTAATTAATAATTCTTTCAATTATCTGTCATCCGATCATGACGTCATCGAAATGGTATCAAATCGAAATGTTTTTCTAACTTACATATCTACATAGATAAGTAATATGTTATTTCTAATAATATGCATAGAAAGGTTGGTTTCTGATATACTGGACACCAATCAAATACATTGCTCTGATCTCAAAGTAATTAGCTAATGCATTTGTGTTATGGAAATACGACGGTGGTACCACAATACCCAGACCCGCGATAAGACTACAGGAACAGAAAATTATGATTTCTACATTGACCCGACCGGGAATCGAACCCGGCACCGCCTTGAAACCCAGCGTGCTAGCCACTGCACCACGGAGGTCGTCGAATGATGTTGTCATTGCCCGTAGGTACAGCAAGATTTTCCCATAACATTTATCCTTGGTTTAATTCAATCGCAATCACTATTCAATTAATGTGTTCATATTGCAGTGTTCGTCCTTTGTAAGATAGATAAGGACTGCGCCTATGGCGCAGCGGTGAGGGGGCCGCACTTTAAAGCGACGGCTGCGCCAGCGGTCCCGGGTTCGATCTCCGGGTCAGGCCAAATATATATCTGGGTTCTTCTGTTCAGAAATTCTTAGGGTAGCCCGGAGTTTGGAAGTTGGTGGTGTTTTACCCCTGTGTCTCGGAAAGCACGCAAAACCGTTGGCCCTGCGCCTGAACTCTCTCCGGTCGTGTCAGATTGCTGTCCCATCGGGCTATGAGAGTGAATAGAGAGTGCACCTGTTTGCGCACACACTTGTGCACTATAATATGTCCTGCGCAGTCGGTTAGTCATTGTGACTGGCCACAGTAGTCAAATCGGCTAGCTGGACTATTATTATTATTAGATTAGGAATTTCTCTTAATCACATCAGTCACTTATCTTATCAATAAAATAGACGATTCACAACAAAATAAATTACTAGACGATTACGATGCCATATTATTCACAGGATTCAGTACTCGTGACTATGATAATTAAAATAATGTTTAGAGTCATTATTTTATTTATTCTAAGAAAGTGCCGAGTCATTATTTTAATTGTTCTTCTAGAATGCCTTAGAAATAGATTGAGGCGTACACCATCACAGAAATTGGTGCTGTGACCAGGATAAATGTATGGTAATATCTCGCTGTACGGGCTAAAACTTCATAAAAACAGGATTTTTCTAGCATGCCTAAAATGTTTAACACGTTTAAACAATATTTCAAGAACAATCAGCAACCAAGTCATTTTACTATGTTGTTAATCGCCTAACAAAAAAGTTTTTCTAGCAATTTAATATTATATTTAGAGAAGTGTAATAGGTAATGGTTTCGATACATAAGTCCGTCACGACAAATATTAACCTATAATACAGATTCACTTTGGGCACACCGTATGATTTTAAATGTGTATTTTGACACTGTTATGCAGTTTTGCCTAGCTCCTGCCACAAATAACATTTCTATACCTCATCTTGATAGGTAAAGACGAACTCCGTGCTCGAGTGGCTAGCACGTTGGTTTCAAGCGTCGCCATCTCGTGAGGTTCCGGGTGCGATTCCCGGTCGGGTCAATGTAGAAAACGATCTTTTCTATATTGTCTCGGGTCTGGGTTTTGTGGTATCGTTGTTTTCGATTTCCATAACACAAGTGCTTTAGCTACTTAGCTTGGGAACGGAGCCATGTATGTGATGTTGTCAAATATTAAAAAATAAAATAAAAAAAGAGGTATTACAGACAGATATTTATAATTCTTCTTCTTCACGATACTTCCAGATTCCTAATCATAGGTATTAGTATAACCAGGTCATCGAAATAATTATCCTGTAAAGTATATTATTAGTTTTAATTTAATATAGCCCTCAAATTATTTTGCAATACCCAAAGAGAAAGGGTTACTAAGTCATAAGTGCAATTGTCTATCATAAGACCTGCTGTATGTATGTAACACTTAGTTGGCAAATAAATGAATATGAATATAAATCCTTGTCCACAGCATCCTTAGCCTACAAAGTGGGCAAGCAGATGATCTCCCTAGCCGAGGGTATGCCAAATGAGGAGGTGTTCCCGTTCACGAAGCTGACCATCGAGTCTCGGAGCGGGCCCTCTTTGATGATGGAGGGAAAGGAACTGTCTGCCGCTCTGCAGTATGTGCCGTCACAGGGGTGAGTAGAACCATGGATCAATAAATAAACACTAAAGACAATAAATACTGCACATGATAGAACGCAAAAGCAGATATTAATAAATAAAATAATTATTATTTTAGTATATTTTAGGCTTAACTAGTCTTAGTCCGTTCCTCATACAAGAACTAAAATTACTATTATCTATAAATAGGTGTTTATTTAGAAATCATTAAAGTGTGAAAATATAGGACTATATAAGTGTCATGTCATGTATTGGAATGAAAAATTGTGCCCTAAAAACCGACTTCAAAACCAAAATACACTAAAAAGTCTTGAATAAACTCTTGACGGTCGAAGTCGGTGCCATCACTTTGACCATCAAGCATCAACTGTCACAGCACCGACTCCAAAAAGAAATTGTTTTCCTAGAACCTACCTTTCCTTTCAATAGTCAAGAGTTTATTCAAGACTTTTTAGTGCATTTTGGTTTTGAAGTCGGTTTTTACTTTTTTAAAGTTAATTTTATTTCTTCATTTTTAGAGATAATAAAAGAAGGGGGGGGGGGGAGTTGCATCTTATGACTGTTCTTTAAGAAGCTACAAACGACCTATTATAAGTTATTTCATTATAATTACTGAACTCTTAAGCGTTAAGGAGTTCCACCATCAGGTCAGCCCCACAAGATGTTGACTACAGACGTAACAACACTCAACATAAAGGTTCTAGTAAAGAAACACTATACGTGCCTTTAAAATTGGAAGGTTTCGCTCGATTACACCAAGATCCCATCATCAGATCCCAAATTGGAATAAATGGGATCAACTAGAAGGTACATCCTCTAAGTAGGCGAAAAAAATTTCGAATCGGTCGATAAACGACTGAGTTATGAGGTAACATAGATACAAAAAAAAACATACAGTCAAATTGATAACCTCCTCTTTTTTTGAAGTCGGTTAAAAAGCCCATTTTCAACTGCAGTGAAATAAAATTCTTAATCCAATATTTGTAATCTGATCCAGAAAATATGGGTACCCATGGATTAGTTAGAAAGCGGAATTAATAAAACATTAGTTCTTAAAAACTCAATTGCGACTTTAGCAACGATGCAGTTACGATGCAGCATCGATTCAGTCGCAAAATTTTAACCTTGATACATTTGCAGTTTATTTTTATTTTTATTTAAATGTAATTATAAATATCACATACATGTTTGGTATAGGAATCTCTCGTTAAGCAGCTTTATGCTTGTGATTAACCGCTCTCTCTCTCTCTCTCTCTCTTTGTCCTTAGGATACATGTTTTTTTTTTTTAAATTACAGGGAAGCAAACAGATAAACAAACAAGTTACAAAAACGAACAATTCAATCCACTCCAATCGATCTATTCCGCTTGAGAATTTATTTTCATTTTGGCAGCAAAAATTGCAAACTAATAGCTATCATTATGACATTATACTCTAACTTAAACCATTCTCTTCCGTTCAAATATTGAGAAGACAGAAACATTTATATGTTTTCTGATATCCTGTATTTCGTTCTTCGTCTAGTCTTCCAGCACTCCTCACAGAGCTAAGGCAGTTCCAAGAGGACCTCCACAGGCCCCCTCCAGTGGCTCGCGAGGTCATGGTCACCAACGGAGGCCAGCATGGCATCTACCAGTGCGTTGACTTGTTGGTAGACCCGGGTGACCCAGTTATAGTCAACGAGTATGCGTATACAGGCATTCATGTCACTGTAAGTACTGTGAGCGGAATTTGCTAATAATACGATTCGATTACGGATTTAGACTATATTTAAATATACTTCGATAAACTTGACAAACGAGCAATCCGACCACGCCGAAATCTGCACGACATATCCGCCATCTTGACAGCTTCCTTAGTGATATTCGTCATCCGACGCTAGGGCGGTGCGCCTAGTCAATATCCACGTTATTAACAGTACCTTTTTTCTGGACAGCCTCCTTGGTACAGCAGTTAGTTCTCTGTTTGCTACCCAAGAGGTCCTGGGATCGAACCTCGGGTAGGGCCGTGTTTTTGTTTGAAATTAATAGTAAACTGCTCGAAAATAGAAAGTTTGTAATGATGACACACCCCCGTGCATTGTAAAGCACGTAAACCTGTTGATCCTGCGGATCATTCATCGGTCGGATCTGCCGTCTCTTTAAAGTGAAGGCACAGAGAGTGCGCAATTTCCCGCGCCGATGACCAATCTCAGTTGAAATGAACCACCTTGGTCAGATACAACCAGGAGGACGTTACATTTCTTTACTTTTATATAGTAAAGACTCATGAACCAAATTTTATTATAAAAGTTCAGTATAAAAAATAAAAAATACTATGGGGTCAAGTGTATTGAACACTATAAAAAATGCTTCCTTGACCTTCAAAGCTGTTTACTAAGTGTTGTGTTGACGCCATATTGTTGACAAAGATGTTTCATTGAACTAGAACAAGGTGTTTTATGTAAATTTTTCATGTCCGTTTCCGAGATTTTTTGAGGGGAATACTTATTTTTACTATACTATACATATTTTTGCTACATTTTTATATTTTTTTGCATTTTGCTTCATATGCTCAAGCAGAACAAGATGTTATTCTTTCTAATTACCAAGTTTTAACTTATGTGACTGATTTCTTTTCTAGCTCAAGCCATATCAACCCGAAATTCTAAGCATACCAGAAGATGTAAATGGTCTGATCCCAGAAACCTTGGAATCTGTTCTCGAAGACCGTCTCTCCCGGGGCCTGAAGATGCCAAAAATGCTTTACGTAATTCCAACTGGAAGTAATCCTTCAGGAACCGTCTTACCAGAAGACAGAAGACGGAAGATCTATGAACTGGCCTGCAGATTCGATTTCATTATTGTGGAAGACGATCCTTACATGTTTTTGAATTATACTGGGGTGCGTTATGTTTAAGGGTCGTACCTCACCGCGACGCCTTTGGTGATGTCGCCGGCTACGTATCCAAATATATAGATAATATTGAAACGTATGGTAGCTGGCGACGCCGCCATGGCATCACGGTGAGGTACGGCTCTTAGTGATAAACTTAAAATGCAAAAGCAACGAACTATTATTTGTCATCAACTGTTTTTGCAACTAAACGTTTTTTCTTAAAGATTTTACGTCTACTCTGTTAAATGAAAAGTTTAACATTGGTTGAGATAGGGTTGCCTTCTTTTAATTTACATATTTAAATTAGACATTTGTTTATGATGGAAGTGATCGGTTGCCGCATAGTAGAATTAACTGTGTTTGCGGCCAAGGCTAAAGCAAATTATGTGTTGACCGACACTGATACGAGATTACAGGTGCTAATTTCCACCAAAACTTCTAATTATCATAACATTCCTAGAGAGAAGTATATGTATGTTACTCCTGCGCGCAAATACTAAGGGATGGATTTTGATAATAGTTTACAATTTATACATCAGAATTTTTTTGAGATCTGTCTTTATATATATATACCTTCTTTAGCCAAGGTTGTATAGAAAAGATTTCTAGATAAATAGACTGTTAAAATATTTGAACGATATTTTTTGACTGAAGTGATGTACAATACTTGCTGGTTATCGTAAGAATGAATCTGTCATCGCTACTGCGACGTGAGAAAAGTGTGCAAAAATGAACTGTATGAACAACGGACAAACGCGGGGGGGGGGGAGCTAGGAAGTCGGTGGTATTTGACATGTTTGACCGATCCATTCTTAATTCTTATGCTGGCCTAAGATGCGCGCTTATTTATTTCATTTATCGCGGCAATCGATAAATTTCAAACGCCTTTTTAATCATATTTAAAAAAAGGTTTTCACCAACTTGAATGTTTTTAGAAGCATTTTGGATTGTCTTTCAAGTGATAAAAATGTGGGAAAACATGTTTTATGTTGCGATCCAACTTTAGCCGTTTAATTTCCAGGCAGCTCAATTCCGACTCGTTGTAAACTAATAATACTACTACTACAATGGTACAAACATATTTATGTCGTTTTATTATAATAATATTAAAAATATCATGCGAAATCGCACTACGAATTGCTAATTTAACAGTAAAGCTGAGGCGCTTACCTATCAAAACTGCATCGCAATACGCGCCCATTTTGTTATTAGTGATAGTTTGTAACAGTAACAACTAACAACCATAATTTCTAAACTTTCCCCAGGTGTCTCTTCCCTCATTTCTCTCCCTGGATACCTGTGGTCGGGTCATTCGCCTCGACTCTCTGTCGAAGGTGGTCAGTGCGGGTCTGAGGGCAGGATGGGTGACCGCTCCGACGCCTTTACTCAGCCGACTTGAGCTCCATATGCAAGGAGAGCTACTGCATAGTTGCACTTTGTCACAGGTGAGATGTGAGATTACTCTAAAAGACCGCTTTGGAGCCTCTGCTTAGTTCACAAGAGCTATAAAGTTGCTACACGTTTGTATTTTTGACAAATGTGTGACAAAATCATATCAATACAATAATATTAAGGTAGGTGAGATGTGAGGTCACTAGTTTAGGTATTTTTTTAGTTTGAGATCAAAGTAAAGGATATTATAAACTAGATAGTTATTTGAAGAATAACAATGTATGCTCTAGCTTGTACGAACATTAAAATTGAAATAATTTGCGCAGCTTCTTAGCACTAGCCAGTAGGTTCAGGAACATCTATTTTTTTTCGAAAACAGTAAGTTTTTGCCATGTAGGAATCATACTTAAATCGGTTTTAACAATGTAGAATTATCTACTGTCTAAAGTTTACGTCGCATAATAGTAACTACCATGTACCACCTTACCTTGTACTGTCTCTGCTGACAAACTGTTATAGGTACAGTTTGGCAGAAAAAGATAACTATGTAGTGCTACTTTCGACGGGACGATTGTTGTCCTTGTGACAACCTCGTCACTCAGTCTTTTTCCCATCTGATCCGAGATTGTCCAAGATTTCAGACCTCCAGATTAAACCACCTAATGACATGACAAATAATCAATATTAATCCCTACAACCTTATAGAAATTACCACCAAAGAGGCAAGCGTAAAATCGTTTTACACCCACGTCGCACACATAGTCAACAATCTCAAAACCTTCACCAGTTTTTATCACATCCAGGTAGTCGGAGTGCAGGAATGTTTTTTATTTTCCTGTAGTCATATTCTTCTTTAAAGTAAGTACTCGTAGTACACGATTGAAGTACCTCCATCTAGTTCCGATCTTCAAATTTTTAAAAAGGTTTAAGTAAACGTATATGGTGACAGAGTCGGTTCAAAGATCCATTATAAAACCAAACACGAGCTTCAAAAAAGTGACGCAACTGACTAAAACATATGCAGCTGTTAGATACCGAATTTAACACGCAATTGGCCGTATGTGTGTGTTTCTGACACTATTGTTTCTCACACTAGTTATTTTATTTCCCAGGCAATACTCCACCGCTTGCTGCACCATCGCGATGCTCTTGCTACCCACTTGCTCTCCGCTCGCGAACTGTACAGAAAGCGTCGTGACGCGCTGCATGAAGCGATGCAGCCAGTCAGCGGGCTGATGGACTGGGCGCTGCCGAGCGCTGGATTGTTCTTGTGGGCGAGAGTGAGGGGAGTGGATGATGTTTATAAGATGGTAAGATTTTAATATTTTAACTCTTTCTGCGGACAGTGAACGCCTTTAGACGTCATAACAATAAAATTTCTATTGTGTTTGGAGTACTGTACGCAAGTATTAAGTTACTTATGGCCTGTTTCACAATGTCCTTCTATGTTCTAGTTAGAGTTATTCTGTTTAATACTTTATACGAAATGACGTTGCATTACCCTCTGGGACTGACGTGGTACATTTTTTTTATTGTACTGACGAGGCAGTACACGAGACACTATTTCTATCCATATATTTTAAAATAATAAAATTATACAGCTATTTTTGATTTATTTAAATTACATTTATAGCTTATTTATTATGTTAATTTTACTTAAAGTAAATAAAACTATTTGTATTTTTAAAATTAAATTGGATTTATTAACTTCACTATAAGTCTATGAATTATTAATAAAACATAAAAGTCATAGCAAAAAGGACATTTATTTTTTATATAAAACGAATTTTGACCTTCTCCACGAAGTATTTTGTTGTAGACATCATGTATTGTCTGTCACGTAAAGTGAACCCATAATTTCGGGCTCGAAAGCCCTACAGACAGATAGTTAATCCAAACAGTTGGTGATAATTGGATACATTGTTTGAATATATTCAAATAACCTTACAATTGTACTTTTTTATTTATTTCAGGTTTTCGACACAGCATTCAATCGTGGTCTCATGCTTGTTCCCGGACATGCTTTCTCGTACGACACTACCGCCCCCTGCCAATACATCCGATTAACTTTTAGTAAAATTTGCTACGAAGACATGAACCTAGCTGCGCGCCATCTAGCGAGCATTATCAAAGACGAACAAGCACGCACACTGCAGAAACCACAAAGGCTCGCTACTGAACGCTAGATGTCGCTACGTGTTAAGGAATTGAAGCTGTTTTATGCATTTAATATTTTTTACAGAAAAAATAGTCCTAGTAGTGTTTATGATGATTAAGTCATAATTATAAGGTATATTTTTAAAATTTATATTTATTAGGAGTTATGAAAGTGTAAAACAGTCGTGTGTTTCTATAGGGTAACTACTCGCCGCTAGATGGCAGTGCAATAGGATGTACAAAAAAAGTTTTAGTTCCAATAATAATACAGTAATTTGAGCTACCTTATAGGCTTTGATGAGCTCTTTTTGATTTAAGACAGACAGGGCTTAATTAGCTCAGAGGGGGAGTCATCTAAGAAAATCAACTTCCTTTGTTGATGATCTGAAATATTGTGGTCCACTAAATAACGCAGTAGGTGAGCAAAACATTTATTTGGCGAAATAGCATATTATGACACACGCCGGAACTATAACTTATCGAGAAAAAAATGCAGAATATACATTGTAGGAAATCGAAATAAAACAACTTTTTTACCGATTAACTTTTCGCGAGTTTATTTATTTTATCCCGACGTTTCGAAATTAAATGGCAAATAACATCTTAGTCTACCCGTGACCACGAACTCTGTAAAGTGTTCGAAACGTCGGGATAAAATTACCTAATAAACTCGTGAAAAGTTAATCCGTAAAAAAGTTGTTTTATTTCGATGAGTAATATTCGCGTAAACTTCAGAAACAAGTATTGTAGGAAATGTTTTCGATTTCATTAAAGTAAAGATCGTTTTATCTTTAAATGAGTCATAATGAAGATATCAGAATGGCAGCGCGAGTGGCAGCTACTGCAGTACCACAATCATTCCGGAGCTCTATTTTTGAATCACTCGCTTAAATACGGCGAGTGAATTGCGTTAGAAAACCAAACTAAAATCAATGAAAATCACGCAAAATATAGACGTAGTTACCCACAAAATTGAGTTATGTTTCTTCAAATCACTTCCGCGTGGAATTATACTAATTTTCAATGGGAAATCGGACATTAATCAATGAATTTCACACGCCATCTTGAAGCTCTATTTTTGAATCACTCGCACCAAAATGGTGTGTGGTATTTATTGATTAATGTCCGATTTTCGTATGAAAAACAGTTAAATTCCACGAAGGGTTGACAATGGGGAAGCAAACTGTCAAATTAGTTCCTTATAGAGGGCGCCAAATGTTTGTTACTCAGGAACTGTCAAAACCCATACAAATATTTGTTTCTTTGCTGTTATAAGTAAGTTTTTTTAAAAATGGGGCGCTGTACAGCTATTGGGAGTGGAGAAATAGGTTCCTACAAATTTCCCAGTGATCCAATTGGAAAAGGCATTGAGAAGAGGAAACTTTAAATTAAAATTAAAATTAATTTATTAACTCATTTGGGGTTCAGGACTACTCTTGTAAAGGATTTACATAGTTGAAGTTCCTGTCGTAGGCCTCCAGTCTAGGAATGAAAAAACATAACTATATTTTAGAGGTTATGTCGCGTTTACAAATTTTTATCCTTTGGAAATGATAAAACTGGGATTTCTTTTACAAGAAGCTTTTAGTTCATACTTTATATGATCAAATTTAATCCTAGATTTTCTATCAAAACGTGTAAAAGTATAAAAACACTATGTTATCTTACCTGTCGACTAGGTCAGCTTTTTTCCTTTTTAACGAAGCTCCACGTTTTCTCAACATTTTCTTTAGCCTACTCACACGCCAGGAGTCCACAAAAGTCCACAAAACAAGGGTCCAGAGTCAATAAAAGTTCACAAATCCACAAAAGATTCAAATCAACAATATTTGACATGTAACAAACACACAGCGCCCTCTACAAAAAAGTTTTGCGTAATCTTCCCCATTAAAAATATAAACTAATTTTGTGAGTTTTTACGTATATATTTCGTTCGCTTTTCGCTTGTTTTAAGTTCGCTTTTGAATGAAAATCACACGCCATAACCAAGGGAGTGATTCAAAAATAGAGCTCCAGATCATCAACAAAAGAAGTTGCTTTGAAAAATTCCATCAAAATTACCAATTACTAATGCTGTGAACGTCAGAACTGAGGATTACATTGTGTCGTATTTGTTGGACCATTATTGTGCCCCAATACCTAAAGGTATTTTTATAAACGAGAGAACAGGGGCCCTATTTTTGAAGCACTCGCTTCGAAATGGCGACTGATTTTCGTTCGACAACGAGTTTTTTTCAATGACTTTTAATTCATCTTCGAACGAAAACCACTCGCCATTTCGAAGCGAGTGATTCAAAAATAGGGCCCCAGCTAGTGTTAGTTTAATGTGTTAGTTTAACTACGTAACATAAGTGATAATAAATATTTTGATAAGAATTAACAACATTCTTGAATTCATTTTTGATTAAGTAATTTAAGTAATGCAAACATTTGGGTTGTTTTTTTTTATTTTCGGTACTTAATTTCGGTATATCCAAAAAAGGTTGGATGATTTATGATTTATTTATTTATTTCATGCTAAACCTGTAGAAAAAGGTACAATAAAAACATTATTAAATTATACGGAATACATTACAGTTAATGAACAAGACTTTAGAATATATTTAATCTCGTCCTCGTAAGTTTCCAAGTCCTTCACAGTGACGGCAATACGATTGTGGAATTCTCTTCCCGTAGATATAAAGAGAACCGATGCAAAGTTGTCTTTCAAGAATAAAGTTCGTAGAGAGTGAATAATTGCATAATATTATTACATGTACTTTATGCTGTATGTATATGTATATACTTATAAATATTTGTAGTTTAATTATTTTAGTCATAAATTTATTAGATTCTTGTTACTATGTTCCTACTTTCATGTGTTGATCTTTTCACTGCACCCGATGCCATCTTTCTGCATGCTCTAAAAGTTTGACTGGCAGAGAATGCTTTGAGAATTAAGTCCACCTTTTTACACTTAATTTGTGCAATAAAGTCTTAAAATAAATAAAATAATACATAATATAACACCTATGGGTTGGCTGGAGCTGGAAGAGATCTCTTTTAGGGATAAGCCCACCTTTGTTCCCATTGTGAGTTCATGTATTTCCTATACAACTTTTAAGTGCAATAAAGAATATATAATAATAATTTTGGAACAGTTCCTTGTATAACATTTTGTTCGGAACCAAAACGAAATGAGATCGTAATGTGAGCACGTTAAAAAACGGTTTATTCCGCAGGAAGAAATAAAATAAAAAAATAATAAAATTAATAAAAAAAGCGCTTTTGGCGCCCTATTTACTTAGTATACCCTATCCTCAAGGCTGTAAAATTATAACTGGGTTGGATGTTTATTATTTTTGTTTCGTATTGCAGGGCAAAAAATGGTAAAAAAACGGTTAATAATGGTTAAAAATACCGTTATATGAAACAAGAACGATTTAAAATTATGTTAATTACAAAAGCGTTTTACTATGCTTCCGCCAGAACGTAAACGAAACTAAAACGTTATTACGTATTTAAGGCGAAAACGTTTGAAAAAAATATAACGTTATCCGCTCTGACATAAAACTGTTTATGCAATCCCAACGATTTGTTAATTCTGTTTGCTTTATCCTGTAACCTACGATGTGATGAGCAGCAGTAATTGCGATTCCGAGGCAATTCGTTGTAGTGCCTTTCGTATATCCACAATAGAATAGGTTCGATTCCTCTCGGCTACCGTCGCAGAGCAGCTGAGAGTACAGAGTATTTAATGATCAGTTTGATTCACATTTGTTTGGGTTCGAATCACCCAAATTATGTATTATTATTATTAACTTTCTTTAGTTTTTACTTCTCAGATTGGTGTGGTTTTTCAAGTCAACACGGGCGTGAGCCAAGCTGCTTTTACATTCTGGTTTACGCTGGATATATAATACTCTAAAACAAAATAAACTCTCAATGCGCTTTCACACTTAGGCGACTTTCTTTTTATTATATAGGCAGACATTTGGCCATAATCTCACCTGATAGAAAGCGATCATAGTGGCTAGAAAACACTTCTGCCAGCAGCGCATTCCACTCCCTAGCCGTGCGCATGAGAAACGTAGATCAAAATCTATTAGTGCGTGTAGCTGGTATGTCTACGACGTAAGGGGTGGAAACCGTGTTCGCGTCTTGTGTTTCTCTGGTGAAAGGGGGCTGGTGGAATCAGGTCGTGCAATTCTCTCGCAGACTCTCCGAAATGCAGCCTGTAGTAGACAGAGAGACACGCCACTTTACGTCTATGCTCTTGGCTTAGAAGCTTACGTTCAAAAACAGCAGTAAGCCCTTCACATTAGAGAGACGCGCTGCTGTCGTTCTAATGTGAAGGCGCACTTACTCGACTTTAACAGCGCGATGGTCGCGCGACAGACGCGCTGCTGATATTTTCATACATAAATGACACCAGTAAGCCGTTCACATTAGAGCGACGGCGCGGAGGCGCTGCTGTCGCGCTTTTGCCGCTCTAATGTAAAGACGCACTTAGACCTGGCTTAGGCCATATTTCTGCAACGCGTCTTCACTTGACGTAAAAACTGAAATCTGACTTTCAATACCGGGGATACCAGTAGCCTTGGGGAGATGCGTTTTGATTACCAATCATATTAGACAAAGCCGGGCCGATATTATCATAACGAAAGATATGTACCTAACATATTATTTGCTTAAGTATCTTAAAGCCTATTGCAGGTTTGTCTTAATACTAGATGTTCTCAGTTTAAGTTGGTTGAGCATCTATATTCGTAGAACAACAACAAAAATTGGTGGATTTTTTCTTAATATGCAGGCCTCAACGAAGGATCTATGTTTAGCAGCATATGACCTATATGTTTAATTATAATAGGGATGAAAGGCGCATATTAAGAATACTAGTAGTTTGTGAAATTGCTTTCTCTGTATCTGCCATACTCTGTCCATTCTTTCTCATTATTAGCGCAAAGAGTTGTTTTATTCCAGCGTCAGTGAGTTAGCGTACAATTTCCCATTTACTCTGTCTCATCATCATAAGTGTTCACCGTTATCGACCTTATTATTCTACAATACAGCTTACAATCGCTTGGCGCGAAATTAACACGGGATCTTCTGAAGTTGCTGCTGAAAATCGTACCGAAAGATGTAGGAATTAGGTTGAATTTTGTGTGGTGAGTTAAAGAAAGCTATTTAACCGCTCGATTGCCCTGAATTAAGGAAATAAGCGCGTTTAATTGCTGGACGATTATTTGAGAGCGATTTCTATTTGTCACTTTGCGTCGCTAGATGAGTTTGGACTGCTTTTGCGTTTTATTTTTGGTAGTGGACCGGTGTTTGATGCTAAGAGTTTGATAAGGTTGTTTACAAAGTAAACCTATGTAAATTGTATAGTTCCTAATAAAATAATATTCATTTCAATGCTTAAATACAAATCAAATACAGCTAAAGTTACAGTTTTTCTTATCAATAAACCACTAAATGGTTCTGGCATCGAAAATGGTGATATAGTTTATTTATATAGATTTAAATTAAGTTGAAGACTCACTAAACTGTTTTTAGTAGAAAAACTCAGACTAGAAAAACACAACATTGGTTCGAATAGTATTAACCATTCACCGGACAACTCACTCACCGGACTGCAGAATTGATAAATCTGATGGGATATCTTTTTGAGGTAGGTTGCCATAGACACCTCCTTAAAATGCTGCTTATAAGGAGGTTTCTTCGAACAAACTCTTAGTGGCGGAACGTAAGATATTGCGGAAGATTCTGGGACCAACAAGAGGAGAAGATGGCGCATGGAGGCGGAGGTACAACCAAGAGATAGAGGAGCTAGTGTCTGAGCCGAACATCATCGGAGAAATAAAATCTTCCCGACTTCGCTGGCTAGGACATGTGGAGAGGATGGGAGAGGAGCGAGCCGTAAAGAGAGCGTATCTTGGTCAACATTCCGGGCGCCGGCCGGTGGGGCGCCCAAGATATCGCTGGAAGGATGAAGTCGCCAAAGACCTGAAAGAGCTAGACGTGTCCGACTGGTCAGATTTGGCACATAATAGGAAAGAATGGCGCACTTTAATGTCGGAGGCCAAGATCCACTTCGGGTCGCTGAGCCAGCGAAGTAAGTAAGTAAGTAAGTAAGTAAGTAAGGAGGTTTGTACTAAGTAGAAAAAAATAATAAGTTTGAACTTTAAGTTTTTGCTAAGCGCACACAACCATACGCGCAGTATAAGTACAGGCAATCGTAGCCGCAGAATACCACGCCTGCCCTCCCTCAACCCGCAAGCATCATAACCCAAAACCTACGTGCATAAAACCAAAAATAATGTTTTCTTCTTATAAATCTTACAGTTCATCTTCATCCATTCCTAGGAAGACCTTATTACTCGTCGGAAATAAAAAGTGCATCCTACAATTGCAGTCACAATCAGTAACAGTGTTACCGTTTCATTTCCTCCGATGCGCTTGCTTCATTTGCTATTGCGACTGATTAAAACTTAATATCATTGCCAAGAAATATCCTTTTAGCGAAAGAGCGGAGACAGGTTTATAACTGTTTTGTGTGCTGAGAAAATTGTCAGACAGACCCAACTCACACTACAGGATACAAAAGAATTAATAAACTAGCCATAGCGATTCAAAATAATAATTAATACCATTAGAATTAGACTCTGTTGTAAAAATAAACAAAATAGGTAAAGTAGTTCCATTTACTACTTTTAAAAACACTTACGAATACATATGGATTGCGAATACCAATGGATGATCTAATACCAAATATAATATGTAACTAACTGCTAACTGCCAAATTGTATTCAATATAGTTGGCATGTGAGGAAAATAAATATATATGATGTTTATTTATAACCTACATTGAATGAGCAATCGTTGTGTGATGCTGAGTGACCCACCTTTTCAGTATCTTGTGTTTGTGCATTTTAGTATAAGTATTTTTCTATTTTGTAAATTATGTGATACCAAACAAACTTGTTTTCTTGCTTTCGTTCTTTCTTAATAATCTAGAGCAGAGTGCATTTGACAAACGTCACCTTACTTTCTGTTATTTTTCATACCAGTAATCATAATATTTGTAAGATTTTAGGATTTCTTATAAGATAAGATAAGATAAATCTTTATTTACATTAAACATGGTAATACAGATTAAGTTCTCACATTTATAAAAGGGCATTCATGTTTAATCGATATATCGATAAGCAAATCTTTTGACATCATCATGCAAACAAATTATACAATTAAATCAATTGAATACATATAAATTACAATAAAATTAATAAAAAAGAATGTCAGTATTTAAAAATAAAATGTCAAGAATCTACAAATAAATTAGGCAGTGCTAGTCAATCCTTAAAGTACAGTGTCAAAAATATGTATGTTTATTAATGGTTATAAATTTAAACAATTTGTTGATCTTTTCATGTGTCCATCCCGGCAAAAAGTTGTATGCTCATTACTACATGTGTCTATTGTAGTATTAACATACCACTGGTGTTATTGGAGACAAAATATTCGTATTCAATTCCGTGGTTAAATAAAATACTAATTAAAAACGTGAACCATAGTCCACGCTTTCACGGCTTTGATACCACTATCTTACCTGACTAATATCTCAGCACGACTATTCAAAATGTGTTAAGCATTTTTTCCAGGGTTTGCGCAAATCCGCACCATTGTGCAATGTTTGAAAACATACACAAAACATACTTGAATTCGGAGGCGGCGTATTTGACACATACACTTTGTGTTTGGGCAAGTTTTTGTGTTTGTAAGATCAAACTTGAAAGTGAGATGATAATCCTAGTATCCTTAAGAGATATGGCGGCTCGCTTCGTTAGATATATGACAATAAGTTGCGCAAAGAATAGGTTTTTGTCGGTTATCTGGTCCCGGGTCGGTTTACAAGTACGTTATAATATTTGTTACTATTTTTACAGTAGCTTGTTTGTGGATATTACGACAAGAAATAGGTTCCACAATAATTTCAGGCTCTTGTCGGTTTTTATTTAAAAAAATTAAAGCTATTGCATAGCATTTTTTTATCCACTTATGTAATTATAATTATTTATTTATTTTATTTAGGGCCGATTTTTCAATGGTCAAATAAAACTTATCAGACTGATAAATTATAAAGCGACAGATTTAAAAAAATGACAGTTACGTATGATTGCTGACAATTAAGTGACGTTTTCAAATTATCCATATAGTATTTTGTTCAATGAATTTTTTTTATCTGACCTTTGAAAAATCAGGCCTTATACAACCAATGCCACCTAGAGGCGGGTTGCTGAACTAAAAAGACAAGCGTGATATTTCAAAATGTCATTAAAAGTTCTGCTATTTATCGATAGATGGGAAAACTAAGAAGTATCACCGATGTGCCGGTTGGAGTGGGGGGTGTTAGGTTATTTACGTTACGGAATTTCTGGATTCAGTCTCCACGCTCAAGGTCCGCGATAGAAGCTACGAAATAGCTGAACAAAATTAGGGAAGGTGGCTTAGCTCTTGCCTTCCACACTGTGGTTAAGTAACTGAGGTTTACCCGCCTGTTAAGGCCTAGTCAAATGCCTTTCCTACATCATTAGCCTCCAGTACTGATGTTGCTTCTACCCAACACCGGGCGAACACTTATTTAATGGCGGCGTTTACTCGTCATGGCACAGGATCGTCACTGAATATTGTAGCTTTCAATAAAGAAGCCTATCTCAGACTCCCCACTACAATCTGGTAATCCTGCCGCTATTTGGTCGAAAACTGAAACAAAGAAAGAAAATAAGTTATAATGATTAGAAAACAATGACACAGGAGTTATTATTTTCATGTTAACACACATCGATCTATAGAATCTCATTTATAAATATCTCATATAAAAATATAAATATGCGCCAGACAACAAACCAATTGTCGTGGTTTCGAAGTAAGGATGTTTTTCCTTATGTTACGAATACCAGGCAACGATTATGACTCTTTACATTTATTCGACTCACAGACACATACAAAAACACTTACTGCTTGCTGCTTGTTTAACATATTTGCAACTATCATATCTGGTGGCCGTTCACTATACGCACTTAAGAGTACCAACCTTGATATATTGCATAAATATAGCATTGTTATTAGTTTTTTTTACTACTTATTCTACCTAAAATTTTTATTCCCTTAATAAGGCATTGTATTACTGTTTTGTTTTAGTGTAAATTGGTTTTTATTCGATTTGTGCGTTTGTTTTCTTTAAGTTATTAATATTTGTAATAAGTGGTTTAAAAATTGTATAATTTGTAGCTTACTGATAACTTGTAAACCCTGGTTATCATAATAAATAAATAAATAGATGCTACCTTACTATGTGATGTCAGCAGAAGCAAATTTAAAGTACCGTAGTCTTTAAAAGTAAAGCTTTCCTACTCAGCTACGTCGTAGCATCGTAGCACTGTAGTAGCATCTGAAAGATGTGATGATTGGTGTAAAATGAGTAGGTATTCCTACATCATAATAAGCTATCCCCTGGTGCTGTGTAGAAGCAACATCATCACTGGCAGAAGGCTGAAGAGATATTATATCCTTTGGACATTCCCACGGTACGGTGTGGAAGGCACGAAGTAAACCACTATATTATTCCCTAATTTTGAGTTTTTATGGAAAAACTCCCCCGACAAGAGCCTAGCTCTTAAATTTGATGATGATTATGATACCTCATTAAGTTTGGTAATAAGGGAAATAAGTCTATAAAATTACATTAATACTTAACGTCACGCGTAATGACGGTAGAGACCACGGTAGCTCAATTGGTAGAGCGTTTGGCCCGGTTAGCCAAGAAGTTGCTGGTTCAAGACCCGCCCGTGCGCAAATTTTTGGTTTCTTATTCCGTCTTTATGAATATAAAATTACAGTGTTCGTATTACAGTGTTTTAATATGTAACTTATAAATACTTGTAATTACAAATAGGTATGATTTGTAATCAGTATACTTTCCGTTTTTGACAACTTACATCGACTTAGACCCCTTACACACAGCGACTTTTAGCATCCGATGCAGCTGCGCGTTTTGAAAACGCGCTTCGGCATCGCGACTCACGTAATGAACAGATTTAATTTGGCATCGATGCTAAAGTAGGGCAGTGTGTAAAGGTTGACATTTTGCGCCTGCATCGATGCTAACGCGCGTTAGCATCGAGACTGCATCGCTGCTAAAAGTCGCAGTGTGAAGGGTCTTAAGTTGGTAGTAAATTACAGCGTCTTACTTCAAAATACATATAATATTACTTAAGTAATTTCCTTACATTATTAAACATCATAGAGATAAAATAAGAAACCAAAAATTTGCACACGGGTGGGACTTGAACCAGCAACCTCTTGGCTGACCGGGCCAAACGCGTCTAAGCGTCACGCAATGACGTATATATAAGAGACCATAAATTATGCAGGGTCGGACTGACAGCTCGGTAGCTCAATTGGTAAGAGCGTTTGGCCCGGTCAGCCAAGAGGTTGCTGGTTCAAGTTCCACCTGTGCGCAAAATTTTGGTTTCTTATTTCATCTTTATGAATATACATATAATATGACACTGTGAGTGTTAAAAACATTCTAAACCATTATTAAACTTACTGAAATAAGAATTTAATATAATAATCTCATCATTACAGCTAATGCAAAACCTTTAACAATGGGATCACTGACCTCACGCTGTTCCATCCATAGATGTATTGTAAAAAAATACTTCTATGGTTCCATCCCTAATATTAACATCGGTCACAGATAATAGCGGATTATAACGCGTTAAATAACGATAATGCGTTAAATAACGTTAATGGTTATAAGCGTGAGATATAATACAGGCTGTTTAACGGTCTGATGCGTTTGGAGAATGTGCTGCGAATTTTGTATACAGGATGTGTCTGCTTGGAAATATACACGGTATACGTCTATTTAGCTAATGTCAATAAAAAACCCAATGCAAATAAAGGCTTGTGACAAATAATAAAAGCAATTGAAATAAAGGTTAGTTATTAATTACCTAACATCTCTTAGGGCGGATTCGACAAAACGAGAATCTTAGGATAAATCAATAGTTCTCTGTGAGTATACTTATCAATTTTCCATTTTACCATCTAATGCTCTGAAATATCGCATTAATACGAAAGTAACTGTTATACTGCACCATGTTGCGTAAAATGAGAGATATTCCAAGTCTATCGTAAAATGATGCCTACTTGTCATTATGATTTAAGTCATTATTGCAAAATGTTTGTCAAATTCAATACTTTTGACAGCTCGTGTCTTTCCCACGGTATAATACGACATTGTTTAGTTGACAGGATTTTTACTTTCACACCATACTGCTTTGGTGTAACATTGATTTACTGGATAATAATTAAGTTCAATTATGCGTTCGGTTATGCGAGTTTAATAATTTCTATTACAATTTTGACTTTGAGTTATACGAAACACAAAAATCGAAAAACAAAATTATCTTTCGTATAGTTACGCGCGTGTTTGCCTTTGTTTTGTGGAAAGCAAACCTAACTTAGGTAGTCTATAAATACAACACGTTTCAAAATAAATAAATTTAAAATGGATATATGAAAGAGAATCATTATTAAATGAACAGAATGTAGCTAAAACCTATACCCTGACCAATTCTTAACTAATGTAAGTACGTCTTTTGCAAACACCCTGTATATTGATCTAACAATAGCATATTTGGCCGTAATTTGCGCTCGTGTGAAGGACCCTCAAGAGGGATTAGTGAACACATTTACGCCTTTTTTGTGATGTCGGCTTATTGTGGCAGCCGTTTTGCAAACGTACTTACCAACTACAATGAAGTATTCGAGTATGTATTAATGGTGAGTTTAACCTACCGGTACCGTCACCATGAGTTTACGACAGTTTTGATCGCTAGCAACGACGTAAAAAAGTATATGGATAATTGCACAGCGCCTCTAGCGGTCACTGACAGAACTAGAATTTTCCACACAAAAAGTTACGTCGTCGATAGCGAGTAAAACCGTCGTCGCTATCGAGTAAACTACTGGTACGGGTATTGTTCATATTTATGTGTAATTATTATTATGGAACAAGCGGCCGCAGTGAACTTCGTTTCACCCTGGCCCTGTCCGACCCCAGCCCCGTTTTATAGTAATTATCCTATTCGGAGCCAATACAAGTACAAACCATGGATCGGTCCATCCATTCTCAAGTATAGTATATAGTATATACGGCAGAGGTCCTTGGTTCGATCCTCGAGTCGGCCCAAAAATATGTAACTGGGTTTTTCTGTTCAGATTTTATCAGTGTAGCCCGGAGTTTGGAAGTGGGCGGTGTTTCACCCCCGAGTCTTGAAAAGCACGTAAAGCCGTCGGTCCTGCGCCTGATCTCTCACCGGTGTGTCATATTGCTGTCCCATCGGACTATGAGAGTGAGAGGACTAGAACGTGCACCTGTGTTTGCGCACACACTTGTGCACTATAATATGTTCCACGCAGTCGGTTAGTCGTTGTGACTGGCCACCGTAGTCGAAATCGGCTAGGGGACTATTATTACTATATAGTATATAAGTTAATAGTACGTTTATGAGTACATTAATTTGTTTGATAATAGGAACAGAATTGAATGCATTAAAAGAATTGTGTCAAAGCAAGTAATCTGTTACAAAACCATATTTAAATATTTACCCAAACCAATTCACTCATACTCAAGTGCCATTGTATACGAAGGAACACACGTTATGTAGTACATGCCAGGTGTCGGGAGGGGGGTCCTGAATTCGATTCCCGTCTATTGAAAAGTTTCAAGAGGCGAAAAGCTTCGACAAACGAAGCTAAGTGAATTTCGAGCCCTCAGTGGGCCCAGGGATGGAATCAGGGAGTCTGTATCGGTTGTGAATTCAATAAAGACGATCGACCGCTACCTTAAAATGCGTCATTTTTTTATTGATGAGGTTGTTAGGTTTAGGTCACTCTGACATCAGTAAAGTTCTATTATACGAACGGTTTGTACGAAGAAATTGAATAAAATGGATGTAATTATAATACGAGTAAGTCTGAAATTTCCCACTACAGGGTTACGGCCTTCTTACCTTTCTTCCAGTCTCCATGGTTTTGGGCAGCTGTTTATCGGTTTTTGCTGAAAGAGTCTAGTGGCAATCGTTTTTTTTTTTTTCGTATGGTATCTCGAATTCAAGTTTAGCCGGTTTACTTTAAAAAACAAGTTAATATCTACTTGAAATAAAGGTATCGTTTTGGGAATTGTATTTGTTATATTAAGGATGTTTTCTGTAATTATTTGTTGTAAATGGTGTGCAATAAAGGATATGTATTATTTTTTGTATATTTTTCTATCTCAGCTTAGAGCTGGTAAATTTTGTATCAGGTTCTGGTTATGCCAAGTAACTGATCCATAAAAAGTTTTGAAGTAAATGTAGGTAAGTAATATGTATTATTATTAACTTTTTTCGTATACGAACAGCACGAAAATCATCCCCAGCTTGTCGCACCCCACCGTTTTCTGGGTCTTGACTAATAATATACTAATCGCATATATTTGGAGTAAGAATATATAATAAGGTTCTGAGTCCGCCCCTGGCAGGCGGCTTGGTTCCAATTTTTATCAATCCCATTTCATTTCCCCTTACGAAAGTTTTCCTCCAATTTCGCGCTCTCGCCCCCGCCCCGTTAGTGATGTTCTTTGTCTGCTTTATTTTTCGATCTTCGGTAAAAATATTGTAGTCTTATTTTCTATTTTTATATTAACTTATCTGTTTATTTTAACGATAATGAAAATGATGATAACATCACTATCATTATCAGCTAAAGGACCAGTACATACCTGAAAATAGACCTCTCCCACATATTTCAAAGCGATCTGTGTCTATCTTAGTGGTGGAAATTCTACGCTGCACCTATGGCCGAAGAGTGTCACGATTGCTTGAGTATAAAAGTACATTTTTTTCCTTGTCACGTCGATCCTTTGTCAAGCTCACCTGCGAACTTTAGGAAAAATGTATATGTCTGTGAGGCTTTTCGTGCTCTCAAATGCGATTAGTTTACAAATAATTATGTTTAAAAATTTGTTAAATAACACCACACCGTAATTGCTCTGTCTGCCCAAATTTCACATGATTTAACATTAAATACTCGTATTATATTTGTGGACAATGCTGCTTGTTACATAATAAGTAATTTCCGTGCTAACATTTAAGAAAAATCCAATAATGTAATTGTTTTCTGTCCTTACAAAGAACAAAAGGTACGCTTCATCATCACCTGTCTCAGACAAGCACCTTGCTGTAATAGACTCAACTCGATATTTCTATCGATATCAGAGCCCTCCCTAAAGTTTAAACATTAAAGTGTTTCTCCGGAACGGGTATCAAGCAATCGTCTATCTGCTATTATACGGCACTCTTATACCGCTGAATTGTACCTTCAAGATCTATAAGCGTCGAATCAAATATTATCAGGACTTTTTATTTTATTGAGCAATCTTACCCAAAAATGTTTTAAGAAGGCTATAAAAGACCAAGTCAGTATTGTATAAGATAAGATAACAATCTATTGCACATAACATAAATTAAATTAAAATTCGTTTAAAGGAAATGTAAAATTTAAGCGGTCTTATAGCTATAAACGACCTCTTTTAGACAACCTTTGGGTAAATTATGAGTTATTGGAAGGAGTATTTTGTGCATAGAGAATGAAGAGCTAATTAAGTATAGATTTATTGCAAAAGATAGTATAAGCTCAAACAAAAATAAATGAATACTGCCTGGGCAGGTATAGTATAGGTATTCAAGGCTTAGATTCGATTAGATTTTTAATATTATAGATACGTTCTAGGGCCTTTATTGTTCTGAATGTGGTTCCTCAGACCAATAACCAAACGATATTAAGGTCGGTTAATGTTATTTTAATCACATTTAAACTATCCTTTGTGAGTTTCATGTTGAATTTACACCTACTTACTGTTTATATTCTCTAATTAGGCACTAAAATTGCAACTTTATGTTCAAACTTTGTAGCACAGTAAGTAGTTGTAAATTAGGTCTGAGTGTTTAGGGCATTCTCTACCAGTCAACCGCTCGGGAAATCAGAAGTTTAATTAGGCTTTAGATTTTTATTCATATTTCATTTTCGAGTTTAATATTTTCATCGATGCCATTATCTTAAAGCGTAACAAAGTTATAATACTGACTCAATTTTTCTTTATAAAAACACCGTTTTTCAGTAATTCATTTTGCGAACCGTTTAAAGAGAAATTACGGAGTTAAGTCCATCGGACTTGGCTTGTAATATCTCTGTAATAAAGCTAAAGAAATTTTAGATAATCTTTTAAGATTTCGCTCAAAAACATTGATAATTTGCAAAAAAAATTACTGAAGATTATTTGGTTATTTTGTTATAAAGGATTTAAAATTATTTTACATTATGTATTATTTTACATGATATAAAATTATTTCCTGCTTAAGGGTCAGAAAATTTAACTGGTTTAGACGGTAAATCTGATCTTACTAAACTACCTACAATAGTTGTGCATTTTTAGGATTCCGTTGCCCAATTGGAAAAACCAGAACCCTTATAGTTTCAAGTCTGTCTGTCTGTCTGTCTTTCCGTATATTACAGTCACTTTATTCTGAAACTATTTTTATTACACTGTTGAAACATAGTAAGTAGATATATCCTGTTAACCGCTTTACGATTCTCATACAAAAAATAAAAAATAATGATATTTAACTGGGTGCTCCCATACATACAATCATACATATACATGAAACTAAAACCTAAAAATTTCTTCATGTCAAACCTATGCGTGTAGGGTGTTTCTAAAATTATTTCCTCTAAAAATCTAACGTTTAAGAGATAGATGGTTCCAAAGTGGTAAAATTGCCAATTTATAATTTCATTTGTGTTTCCATTTAGTTTTGTGATTGCAATTATACTTTTTTTGTATAAACAAATAAAATATTTTGTGGATTGAATAGGAAGTTTTTAATAAAAACGCGTGATGTTTTTTTGATTGGAAGATTTAATTAAAATATCATTTTTTGTTTACATGACAATTCGGTCTTATAAATTTGCTACCGAAAAATATTTGCGCCTCGACTGAGACGTACGGAATGCTTCATAATTAAAATTTAAAGTATTAAAAATTCCGCATTCTAATATAAAGCTTCGTTAAAAATTCATATAACCAAAAAAAGCACAATATATCCTATTGGTCAGATTAAAATGTACTTGAACTTACTTTTCGAGACAAAAGTCGCGCGGCTATTATTAAAAAAAAACAACACACCGTTGTCCGTCCGTCTGCGTGCCGAAATCATTCTACATTGGCCCGACCAGGAATCGAACCCGGGATCTCGGATCGGCGACGCCTTGAAACCCTGCGTGCTTAGCCACTACACCACGGAGGTCGACTTGTTCTTACATACATTTTAATATCTGGGTTACTTTATCAAAAACATGCATTAAATACACTAATATCGTTTTTTGTACTCTACTAGAATTTGTAACAAAACAATTTACATGCTTTTCGTCCGTCAATACAACAGCTGAATAAATTCAATGTGCTATACAAACAAATTCACAACCACAATACCGATTTAATCCTAAATGGTCATTTCACGGTATTTTTTCCACATACACACAATTCTCAGGCCACTGTGCCTCACACTCGCTAATAGAAAGTCGAGACGCTTGAAATACAACACACACCGACTTTGTTTGGCTATTGTTGCACAGTGGTCAGCTACTCCAAAGTCCGGGACAAAAAGTTCTTAGAAATTTTGCGGGCAAGCTTTGAGTATTAATACACAGTATTATTACTTTGCGGTGTTATAAAAGGATTTGTACGCGTTATTGGTCTTTCGGTTTTCGTTTTCCAAGTGTTTGTTTGGAGGCGTTGAGATTTGAAGTGTGCGCACAAAAGGTTAAGTAGAAGGTTTTTTGAGGAGGCTTATTTTGTTACATTGAAGACTAACTACGGTTTGATAACATCAGATGAATGGTTATTATGTTATAAGTGCATACAGAAGTATTACCATTCATTATTTGGTATTATTTCATATTTAAAAGTATTTGAGTTCGGGGTCTTTAAAAAAAAAGGTATACTTGTTTGTTTAATCACATTATGTGTGTAAACAATCACAACTCAGCATCTCATATTGATATGGCTTTTCAAAGTATCATGAAATCATTAATAACTAAACAATCATAAGTACAGTTTTTTACTTACGCCCATAAAATGGTTTGTAGTATTTTTTGCATCCATACAATATCCAATTGCCTTCGATATGATTGTCGGTCTTGCGGTACGATATTGTCACATAATTATTACTTTGAAGCACAAAAACTAACATCTTAATATCAAATCCTCGATTTCAAACAACGATAGCATTGCACAAAGACCAAATACCGGCCTCTTTAAAACCTTTGTATTTGCCGAAATCCGAAGTAACATTATACTTCGTAGAAGAAAAGATATTGACCAGAAAACTAGTTTGTGTTACTTTGTAGATATTCAGATACCATGTCATTGAAGATGTTTTTGAAGATAAGAACTGACATGGACTGATTTGGATCCCTCTGGTGATTAATAGATAATTGCACATCAGTCACTGTTTTAGTAAAGTTGAATTAAAGCAAGGTATTAAAGCCTCAGTGGCGCAGCGGTTAGAAGGTCGCACTTTAAAGCGACGGCTGCGCCAAAGGTCCCGGTTCCGATACCCGAGTCGGGCCAAAAATATGTACCTGGGATTTTCTGATCAGAAATTCTCAGGGAGTTTAGAAGTTGGCGGTGTTTCATTCCCGTGCCTCAGAAAGCACGTAAAGCCGTTGGTCTCCCTGATTGTGTCAGATTGCTGTCTCATTGGGCTAAGAGAGTGAAAGAAATAAAGAGTGCACATGTATGCGCAAACACTTGTGCACTACAATAGGTCCAGCACTATCAGCTAGTCGTTAAAACTGGCCTTCTTGCTCGAAATCGGCTAGGGGCAATATTATTAGGGCCTACGAGTATAAATAAGTAACCAACAAAATAACACGGTGAACTTTTTCGTTTTGTACATTTATTAGGTAACCTGATTACACAGAAAATATATTTGTGTTCACTTTCATGACAACAAAAGACGAAACATCGTTCGCAAATAATTTGTCACATTCACCCTAGAAAAACGACAATTTGCGACAATTAAAAATAGAAAAATACAATTTCATTTGTCGCGGACAACATATTGGGTGAACGCCTCAAACAAATGTCACAGTTAACAAATGTATCAACTTTTATCACTGTCCAAGCTATAATCAACTGTATTTCAAGCGAATAAAGTGTAAATGGAGTGCAAAAGGTAAGTTGGTACAACGCCATGTGTAGTTTTTTATTCTATTTCCCGTGTTATTGTATTATGAGTTTATTCAGCGTTAACGAGTCGGCAGGGAGTCTGCGGGAGCGAGATGCCTATCTTTAGAAGGAGACAGGTATAGCATTTTTGTTTTTGCACGTTTGCGGTTTGCGTCGTATTTGAAGTAGTTTTTTTTGGCATGAACTTTTTAGAGCACAACCACTGTGAATGTTCATGAATTTGGAGCTATTGTTATGGGTAAGCTTTTACATTACAGCACTAGTTTACTTTACTAGTAAGAATCAAATAGTGATGTGCTGAAAAGGTGTTTAAAAGAACAAGTGTTTTCCGATTTTTGCCTTTTAAGTGCAGTACCTTTCATAGTGATTTAAATCAATATTTAACTGTACAAAATTATTAAAGTAATTATCTTTAAATTTTAGCATAATTGCTAAACGTTCATAGGTGAGATTAAAAACTGCAGTTTATATTAAAAATGGACGCAGTTCTACTTAACTGAACAAATTATTATAACATAATTCTAACAACTTAGGCCACACAATTAATTGTGAACCATTCCTACCAAACTGATATACAATGTCAGTTACTTATCTACGATCGCAAGTTAGATTTCGCGTAATTTGCTCTTAAGGGACCTTTTGTTGGCGATAATAGTCTGTTGATAACATCTCGGCCCCTCCGAAAAGGTAACGCTCAATAATAGACGGTGTCACAGTGTAGAAACAGTCGGCAGTTAGAAACCAAACGAAACTCTCGAATAATGTTCATATGAATTTACATTTTATTTGACTAAAACTCTACTAATTGACTCTAGCCCAGGCTTGTCTCGACACAGTTTAGCTGTCGGACACCAGGTGTTTGTTGTGTGTTTAAACTTTTGTCTTACAAACCTTTATTTTTTTTTACCGATTCATATTACAATGTAGAGGAGAAGGAGGCACCTTAGCAAAGGGGCAGATTTGAACATGTTGATTTCTGAACGCAGCTTTATGTCAATCTTTGCTTTTCAAAATTGCAACTCCATTCTAACATTGGAAGCACTGGCTGTGACAAACGTCAAATCACAAAGTTTGCGTGTTTTGTTGTCAAAAAGACTTATTATTTGACTTCGTATTTGTACCTTTGAAAAATACAAAATAAAATTAAAGGTGTAAGGGATTTATAACCTTGTAAGTCAAGGTTTGATTTATAATGAGTCTAAATATGAAAAAAGAGGTATCGTGCCCCTTTTTCCTTCGATTTCAACAGCAGCTCTGAATAAGGAAGTTTGTTGTATTGATACCCCCCGTGCCTCAAAAAGCACATTAAGTTGAGATTGACTGCCGTGGTCGGATACGTTCAGGAGGACGCTATATAGTATTTTATTATATTCGTTATATAAAGCTTTGTTTCCTACTGCAGTAGAAACCGAAATATAAACTTTGACTACCCTCTTTTAAAATAAATTATCAATGCAAAAAGGATTTAAGAGTAGGTAGGCCACACTTAGTTTCCTAGAAGATTACAACATTATTTAGTATTTATACTTACAATATTATAATGATAGTCACCAAGGTTTTAAGGCTATAGTGAAAAGACATTAAGTATTTGCACAGTTACTGAATGTTTTTGTGCTATGGCAGGGGACGTTTCACCCCACTGTTGTATGAATAAGATTGTTTTAAATTTCAATTTTAAACAAACGATGCTATTACACACTTCATAGTGCTAACAAGATTTCCCAAACGATGTTAAATATAGACAACCAATTGCAGATATAAATTGTTAATCTCACATTCATTTATTTTTTGTACGTCATTAAAAAGGTACGAAAAGTTATTATAATGAAAACCCTAAAAGTAAATACGTAGAAAATTTTGTTACTTTTTTAATTGGGAAAAGTTTTTTGATGAGTTTCATCAAATAACTATAAGCCTTTCACCCAAGTCTAATGTTTTCTTGTAATGTTGCAATTGATTATGAATACACACGTGTCCCCTGGATCAAACCAAAGACACAGCGTAGGACGTCTATCGACAAGATGGACAGATGACCTTGAAAAGATCGCTTAAAATGGATGCATTCCGCTTGGAAAGCCGTGGGGGAGGTCTATGTTCAGCAGAGGACGTCCTTTGGCTGATAATGATGATCTGTCCCCTGGATGACTGCCTCGTTGGTGTAGTGGTTAGTTCGTTGATTGCTATCCAAGCGGTCCTAGGATCAAATCCCGGGCCGTCTTGAAAATACTCGGAAACAGCACGGAGTCAGAAAGTTGGTAGTGATGACATCTGATCTCTCATCGGTCATTTCGGACGGCCGCCTCACCGAATAATGAGAGTGAGGGAACAAAAAGTGCCCTTGTGTAATGCGAATAAACTTGAGCACTCTAAAACGAAATTATACATAGGTACCTATTATTTATATACATATCTATTTTTAACTGATGTCCATATCTAATAATATTTATAATAACCATTTTTTCATTCTATGCATGTAACTTATGTGTCAAATACAATCATTTCTATTCTATTCTAAACAAGGTCCCGCGCCGAATGCAAATCCCAGTTATAATAAAATAATAATAAATATCCTTTGGACATTCCCACTCATCGCCATCTAGTCCCAATGTAAGCTACTCAAAGCTTGTGTTATGGGTGCCAGACAACGGATATAATACTTAAATACTTTTTGTTTGTAAATACATACATGATATACATAGAAAACACACAGACATGTTCATGCACACAAATGTTTGTATTGTGCGGGGATTGAACCCGCAACCCGCTGCGTAGTAAGCGATTTCTCGACCACTACACCCGACGGGTCGACAAGTCGGTCGTCTATACTAATATTATAAAGCTGAAGAGTTTGTTTGTTTGTTTGTTTGTTTGAACGCGCTAATCTCAAAAACTTCTGGCCCGATTTGAAAAAATTTTTTCACGTTGGATAGTCCATTTATCGAGGAAGGCTTTAAGCTATATAACATAAAGATACGACTCATAAGATCCCAGCAGCAATGAAAAATGTTGCGAAAACGGGAGAAAGATATTCCTTTTGAGAGCTTCCGCTGCGTACGCTGCAAAAACCGCTTAAGTTACACAAAAATCATGTATAACAAGATTGTTCAGCATTAAGAGTTCTATAATAAAGTCCGCGACAGCATATGTCTATCTTTTATGGTTGACTTACTACAACCTTTTTTATGTTAATATTTTTGTAAGAAAATAATGCATTATTTTTAGAGGTGTATTTTACACACAGGTATTTATTCTTATCAAAATAAATACATTTATCATCACGAGCATTTCATTTAGAACCAAGTTGCCCTTTATATCATTTGATTTCAATAAATATCTTAGGAGCTATCACAGTTTTAACATAACTCCGCACCAAAATAATGTTCGCAGCTTAAGTACAACGTGCGCTTGCGCTAATCTATACTAATATTATAAAGCTGAAGAGTTTGTTTGTTTGTTTGTTTGTTTGAACGCGCTAATCTCAAAAACTTCTGGCCCGATTTGAAAAAAATTTTTCACGTTGGATAGTCCATTTATCGAGGAAGGCTTTAAGCTATATAACATAAAGATACGACTCATAAGATCCCAGCAGCAATGAAAAATGTTGCGAAAACGGGAGAAAGATATTCCTTTTGAGAGCTTCCGCTGCGTACGCTGCAAAAACCGCTTAAGTTACACAAAAATCATGTATAACAAGATTGTTCAGCATTAAGAGTTCTATAATAAAGTCCGCGACAGCATATGTCTATCTTTTATGGTTGACTTACTACAACCTTTTTTATGTTAATATTTTTGTAAGAAAATAATGCATTATTTTTAGAGGTGTATTTTACACACAGGTATTTATTCTTATCAAAATAAATACATTTATCATCACGAGCATTTCATTTAGAACCAAGTTGCCCTTTATATCATTTGATTTCAATAAATATCTTAGGAGCTATCACAGTTTTAACATAACTCCGCACCAAAATAATGTTCGCAGCTTAAGTACAACGTGCGCTTGCGCTAATCTATACTAATATTATAAAGCTGAAGAGTTTGTTTGTTTAAACGCGCTTATCTCAGGAACTGCTGGACCGATTTGAAAAAATATTTCTGTGTTGGATAGCTTATTTATCGAGAAAGGCTTAAGGATATAAAACATGACGCTGCGACGGGAGGGGAGGGAGCAAACTCAAAACACGCGGACGAAGTCGCGGGGGACCGCTAGTCAGTTATAAGATTGACTGCCATGGTTGGATGCTACCAGTACCGTTACCATGAGTTTACTCGCTAGCGACGACGGTTTTACTCGCTAGCGATGACGTAACTTTTTGTATGGAAAACTTTAGTACTGTCAGTGACCGCTAGAGGCGCTGTGCAATTTTAAATAGACTTTTTTCACGTTGTCGCTAGCGAGTTAAACCGTCGGAAACTCGTGGTAACGGTGCAGGAGGACATTATGTTATCTGGATGTGCGGTCGAGTTCTCTCACGAATGATCACTTTTGAACGAAAATCACTTGCACACATAATTTCGCGTAACTTCAATCAAAAGACGACGCGCGGTGTAAGCGATCTTGGCTTGGATAAGACACTTAATGACGTCAATAATATATGTCACCGTCATATTTTAAAAACCGCTTCATTACTATCTAACTTTTCAAAATCCGTTAGATTTGTAATCTGTTGATTTATTGTGAACTTCACCAAACTTCATTAATTTTATCAATAACTAAAATGAAGAAATGAGGAGATACGTAGAAGAACTAAGGTAACGGACATAGCCTTAAGAATCAGTAAGCTCAAGTTGCAATGGGCAGGGCACATAGCGCGGGGAACTGATGGCCGTTGGGGCAGGAAAGTTCTAGATTGGAGACCCTTCGACCAAAGACGCAGCGTAGGACGTCCACCGGCAAGATGGACTAACGACCTTATAAAGATCACAGGATGAAACTGGATGCAGACCGCTAGTGATCGGTCATAAAAAAAGTCATAAAAGTCATTTATTTATGCAAATAGGCCCTCTGGGGACACTTTTACACGTCCCAATATAAACCCTACCACAGCTTCGGGACAATTGTGGGCTTGTGCTGAGAAGAAGCTGCGCAAGAAACTCAGTCACTATTGTCAATGCCTCTTTTCAAAAGGTTTACAATGTTTGTAGTGATCATGCAAGTCCATACATTATTATCATTTAAATAGTCATCTTCTTTATAATACCCTTTCGTCATAAGGGTTTCTTTAAATAACAGTTTTAAATTTATTAACCGGTAAGTTAATAATGTGTTCTGGTAGTTTATTGAAAAAATTTATACCTTTCCCCATGATAGAATTACCAACCTTTCGAAGCCTAAATTGTGGAATAGCAAGCTTATTCTTATTTCTAGTATTATATTTGTGTATGTCACTATTTTTCGCGAGTAAATGTATTTTTTTCCGTACATACATTAAACTAGCGGTCCCCCGCGACTTCGTCCGCGCGTTTTGAGTTTGCTCCCTCCCCTCCCGTCGCAGCGTCATGTTTTATATCCTAAAGCCTTTCTCGATAAATAAGCTATCCAACACAATAATATTTTTTTGTAAACGGTCCAGCAGTTCCTGAGATAAGCGCGTTCAAACAAACAAACTCTTCAGCTTTATAATATATTAGCGCAAGCGCACGTTGTACTTAAGCTGTGAACATTATTTTGGTGCGGAGTTATGTTAAAACTGTGATAGCTCCTAAGATATTTATTGAAATCAAATGATATAAAGGGCAACTTGGTTCTAAATGAAATGCTCGTGATGATGAATGTATTTATTTTGATAAGAATAAATACCTGTGTGTATAATACACCTCTAAAAATAATGCATTTTTTTACAAATTGATTAACATAAAAAAGGTTGTAGTAAGTCAACCATAAAAGATAGACATATGCTGTCGCGGACTTTATTATAGAACTCTTTATGCTGAACAATCCTGTCCTACATGATTTTTGTGTAACTTAAGCGGTTTCCGCAGCGTATGCAGCGGAAGCTCTCAAAAGGAATATCTTTCTCCCGTTTTCGCAACATTTTTCATTTCTGCTGTGGTCTTATGAGTCGTATCTTTATGTTATATAGCCTAAAGCCTTCCTCGATAAATGGACTATCCAACGTAAAAAATTTTTTTCAAATCGGGCCAGTAGTTTTTGAGATTAGCGCGTTCAAACAAACAAACTCTTCAGCTTTATAATATTAGTATAGATTTTCGTAAAAATACTGAGAGGCTAGAGTTAATATTCTAATTTCCTTAAACACCTCTCGTAAGGAATCTTGAGGTTTAAGATTATAAATAGCTCGCACGGCTCTTTTTTGTAACACAAAAATTGTTTCTACATCAGCAGCCGCGCCCCACAGTAAAATGCCGTAGGACATCAAGCTATGGAAATAACTAAAATAAACTAACCTAGCTGTTTCTACATCAGTCAAACGTCTTATCTTCCTTACAGCAAAAGCAGCTGAGCTTAGTTTCCCTGACAAGGCCTCTATATGAGGACCCCATTGTAGTTTGGAGTCTAAAGTGATTCCCAAGAATGTTGTGGAATCAATAGTATCTAGCGGTTTGTCTTTTATCTTAATCTGAGTTGATGCCTGTAGGACATTGGTCATCGTAAACTTTACACATTTAGTTTTACTTCCATTAAGAAGGAGATTGTTAACAGTAAACCAATGTAATACTTGTGAAAGAGTATTATTTACATCGTCAAAATTTTCTTCACCTCTTGGAATTTTAAATATAAGTAAAGTATCATCTGCAAACAATACTATATCACAAAGATTCCCTAAAAAATGCGGGAGGTCATTTATATTTATTAAAAATAAAAGAGGTCCTAATATAGATCCTTGGGGCACACCCATTGTTAAAGGTGCTCCAGAAGACTCAGTTCCGTTTATACATACTTTTTGCATTCTACCTGAAAGATATGAATTAATTAAATTTAACGAGTTAAATGATGCCCCATAGTGACATATTTTTTTAAGTAATGTTTCATGATCCACACAATCAAACGCTTACGATAGATCACAGAAAATCTCTAAAGCATCATGCCTATTATTATAAGCATCAAATACATGTGTTAAAAGAGCAACTCCTGCATCCGTGGTGCTTCTTCCTTTAGTAAAACCGAATTGTTTGTTATGTAATAACTTGTTCGATGAAAAGTGTGTTAAAATTTGATTGAATATAATCTTTTCATATATTTTACTCAAGACTGGCAGAATCGATATTGGCCGGAAGTTTGAGGGGTCACTTTTGTCACCCGCTTTGAAAAGCGATATTATTTTACTAATCTTCATTAAACAAGGAAACTGGCCATCATCAATACACTTGTTAAAAATTAATGCTAGTTGAGGGGCTATTATGTTAATAATTGACTAAATAATATGCACAGATAGTCCCCAAAGATCCTCCATTTTTTTCATATTTAACTCTCGAAATGTTTTTATTATTACTTCAGGTCCTACAGAATTACATTCACTGACATTAAGTTTTAGAATAGATTCGGCTATTAATGAAGAAGAAGCAAGTTCTTTCGTTGTTGTTGGTGCAATATGTGAAAAAAAAACGATTTAAAAGCAGTTACACTTTCTAAATTTGAATTTATTGTTGTATTATTGATTTTTATGCAAATTTACCATCTCTCAATTTATTTTTACAAGTTTCTTTATTTATGATGCTCCATGTAGCTTTTGCTTTATTTTTGGAGCTAGAGACTACGAAGGTAATGGGATTTTGCTGTAGCACAAACTTTTTAAAATATTTTTGAATAATTTCTAACGTATTCAATAAAGTTTTGGTCTTGAGAGTTTTCTCGTAGATTATAGAATTCATATAATTTAATCCTACTTTTATGAATTCCCGGCGTGGCCCAATTATTAAATTGACATTGGACCTTATTTGATTTATATTCATAAAGATGAAATAAGAAACCAAAAATTTGCGCACGGGCGGGACTTGAACCAGCAACCTTTTGGCAAACCGGGCCAAACGCTCTTACCAATTGAGCTACCGTGCTGTTAGTCTGACCCTGCGAAATTTGTGGTCTCTTATGAAAACGTCAATTGCGTGACGCTTAGCGCCATCTAGCCGTCTGTTTATGAAACAGATGGCCCAAGCAGTTATTCTTTACAGAATAAATTCAACTTGGAAATTGATGTCGCTTCGCTATCTAATGCTTTAGAATGTTTTTTTTTTTTTTAACACTCACAGTGTCATATTTTATATTCATAAAGATGAAATAAGAAACCAAAAATTTGCGCACGGGCGGGACTTGAACCAGCAACCTTTTGGCAAACCGGGCCAAACGCTCTTACCAATTGAGCTACCGTGCTGTTAGTCTGACCCTGCGAAATTTGTGGTCTCTTATGAAAACGTCAATTGCGTGACGCTTAGCGCCATCTAGCCGTCTGTTTATGAAACAGATGGCCCAAGCAGTTATTCTTTACAGAATAAATTCAACTTGGAAATTGATGTCGCAAAAAAAAAAAAAAAAAACATTCTAAAGCATTAGATAGCGAAGCGACATCAATTTCCAAGTTGAATTTATTCTGTAAAGAATAACTGCTTGGGCCATCTGTTTCATAAACAGACGGCTAGATGGCGCTAAGCGTCACGCAATTGACGTTTTCATAAGAGACCACAAATTTCGCAGGGTCAGACTAACAGCACGGTAGCTCAATTGGTAAGAGCGTTTGGCCCGGTTTGCCAAAAGGTTGCTGGTTCAAGTCCCGCCCGTGCGCAAATTTTTGGTTTCTTATTTCATCTTTATGAATATAAAATATGACACTGTGAGTGTTAAAAAAAAAAAAACATTCTAAAGCACTTATTTGATTTAGTCTTTTTTTTGGGAAACATTTCATTAAATTCGTTTTTAATTAAGTTAAAAAGGTCGTCATATTGTTTATCTACACTATCACTAGTATTTTGTTTTACTGAATATAGTGTATCGTTAATTGTATCCCTAAATCTATCTAACCTATTTTCTGTGACAGGCCTATACATAGTTTCCACAGGTAAACTTGCGGTATGATTGTGTTCAAATAAAACCTTTTGACCTCTATGATCAGAACTGAGGCCAATTAAAATACCTTTATCAATGACACTTGCGTTTTTGTAACAAAAAATATTATCTAAGCAAGTGGCCGTGGTGGGAGTTACCCTTGAGGGTTCACAAAAGAGATTTTTTAAATTAAGGGGCTACCAGGATTTTTAGCGCGCTCACTAGCGCCACTTTAGTAGAAAAATCATAACTCGTTAAATTAAAGTCCAATCAAAAATCTAGTAGATACGATTGTAGTACAGGTTCTATAGTTTATTAAGTACGTTGAAATTGTTTCTAAAGTAGTTTACTGTAGTTAGAGTTAGAAAAACTGCTAAATATGGCCACTTTTAGCATTTTTGCTAACTGTAACTTCAGATAGCTCTGTTTCATTGACCTTAAACATTGTGTCTAAACCACATAATCAGAGCTACAATCGTATCTACCAGATTTTTGATTGGTCTTTTATTTACCGAGTTATGATTTTTCTAGTAAAGTGGCGCTAGTGTGCGCGGTGAAAATCCAGGTAGCGCCTTAAAAGATTTGAAAAGATTAAGAAATCGAATGGCGGTATTCCATTCCTTTAAAATATCAAAGTTAAAATCTCCACATACTATTATTTTCTTGTATATTTTGCCAGCCAAACTTGTATATTTTGGTGAACAACATTAAAACTAGACCTGGCCTTTGTCTGCCCTCTTAGTTTAAAGCCTCAGAGGTTGTCTGGTTGATAACATCAACATTACTATTATTACTTACAAGTTGATAACCATGTGATATGGTTTTGTTAATTATGCAATTAATGTTATATGCTAACAAATTAGCAATTAGTTTTTTGATTCTATATGGCAGGTGTATAGAGCCGCCAGTCAGCAAAAATGAGTTATTAGTAAACTTATTTGTGTCAAAAAACACAAATTTGTCACTATGACGTTGGATTAATTTAAATAATAAAGTATTCAATACATGAATACAGTTATTTTCCTGTGCCGTATGATTTTTTGAGAATGGAATTGCACAAATGATTATTTTATATACATTTAAATTTAACAATATTGAATAATTTTTTAACAGATTTTTTTCACTTAAATTTTTTACTATTTCCTAACATTAACACAAGTATTGAACTTGAATTTAAATTACTATTTTGAATATTAATAACTATTTGATCTAGGGATGAATCAGGCATACAATTGTTTACAATATTACATTTAAGGTTCTTATTCAATAAGGAACCATAACCAATTCCTAATTTGTCTGAAAAAACAATAACATTGCTGCATTCATTATTGTTTTTTTTTGATGAACAAGTATAATTAAGATTTTGTGATTGCAACTGTAAACTGTCATCCCCCTGCTGATCGAGGTCTTGTACGGAGGTTAGATTCATGTTTGGGAGTGAATTAAAATCAGAGTTAGGTGTGTTTAATTTCAGAAGTTTATTTGCAGCCAGGATATGTTCTGATATTTGTTCCTGGGAAGAGTTATATTTAATTGTCATGGAATGCAATGACTCCTGCAACCTGGAGATGTCAGTCTGCAATCGCTCAACAGTTTGTTCACATTGTGACCTACTTTCATGTAACTTATTTTGATATATTTCCAGACTGTCTAATAAATCTAACTTTTCCTTTCTAAGTTCAATATTTTTGAAAAAACATTTATTTTTCTTGACAAGAATTTTAGTTTTCTTTATAAATTTACTAAGTTTTATATACTTTTTAACCCTATTTCTACCTGACAATTTAATATGAGCAGTACAATTTAAGTCTGGATTGGTGACCACAGACCGACCACATAACCAGAGCTACAATCGTGTCTGCCAGATTTTTGATTGGTTTTTTATTTAACGAGTTATGGTTTTTCTAGTAAAGTGGCGCTAGTGTGCACGTTAAAAATCCGGGTAGTGCCTTAACGTAGAGGTAAGAATGTTCTCATATAAGTGAAATGTATATTTCTTTTGAGGATAAATTTCTTTAACCCTAAGTATTTCCTAAGATAGTTATGCAAGTAAATTCCATTAATATACTCAATACTCTTTTGAAATCATTCTCCATCAAATCAAACGTACTTAATACAATCAACCAAAAAACTCGACATGTGTTAACTTTACCAAACAAATTTGATCTTAACTCGAATCAACGTAACTAATTTAAAATTTCAATCACCCCAAACGAGTGAGGGTTAGCCCGGGGAAACTATCGGAATAAACGCGTTAGCTTATCCCGGGAATCAAACTGGGACTCCCGCTGGTGACGACTGGTCTATATTGGTAGGTAAGATAACTTTAAAAAGAAGTGGGTTCTGTGAGTTTAAAAAAATATGTTTTTCGAGTCTTATGTCTAATGAAGACTTGCGGCCTTTCAACAGATTCACAAAAAACTAGTAAACGATATACAGCGTACAAAAAGACATTCCATATTTAATTTGTTCATTGGTTGGTGTTAATAAGTCGATAGTGACACAGTTCCTTTAGAATTTAGACTGGAATATTAGTTATGTGTATCTGTTTTTCATAGAGTTGGGTATTACTAATTGTGTCTCTCTGATTGGCAAGGACAACTTAGAAAAAAGAGAGCGAAGGCGGCAAATAATAGATAGAGCTCTGTCTGTTGGTCACCATATTTTCGCGGAAAGTTTAAAAATACTGTCATTATTTTACGCAGGGTTTCAAGGTGTCGCCGCTCCGAGGTCCCGGGTGAGATTCTCGGTCGGTTCAATATAGAAATAACAATAAAAAATCTATAATGTCACCGGTTTGGGTGTTGTGGTACCACCGTTGTGTCTGATTTTCATAACACAAGTGCATTAGTAAATCACTGTGGGACCAGAGTAATGTATCTGGTTGGTGTCCAATATTTTTGTAGATTTTTAAAAAAGGGCTTAGTATAAAAAAAAACATTAAAAAAGTAGATAAAGTAATTTTCTTCTTTTTTACTTTTATCATTCTCTAAAACATTCCAACCCGAATACGTTAATATTACACTATTGTGTTACATGGTACCATCTCCAAAATACGGTACCCTAAAAAATAAAACGTGATCACAAAGAGTACAAATCGCGACAGTGGCGCCCCGCTGTGGTAACGACAGAGCGCGGAACTAATCACCGGTTTAGTTCGCAATTGCTTCATCTCGGGTAACAACCCTAATTAATGGTTATGTACGATGTAATAATAAACAAAGTTTCGGTACAGTAAGTTGATATTCTTTTACACATGGTCCTAAGTGGTAGTGAAGAAAAAATGTGGTGGTTTGAGGTAGACTTATTGTTTTGTTATGTTAATTTTATTTTCAGAATGCAGCAGTGTGAAATTGTTCGCGTTTGTTTTTTTAAGATTTTGTTTTACGTTTTTAACAATGTATGTCTTATAGCTTAGTTGATTATTTCCGAAATTCTTGAAAATTTATTACAATCTATTCGGTCCGAAAATATATAATTATATTCGAACTTGATTTTTGAACTGAAGACCTCTTCTTTCTCGTGTAAGGTTTAACGATATAGGTATTAACGTAGTTTTTTTTAGCAATTACACCTAGTTTCACGGGTTGTTTGCTATAAATAATATTTAATCATTTAAAATCGATTATACCAACTTTAGGTAGGTACACTTTTCGACTGAATAAGTATAAAAAGGTCGATTTAAAAATGAAATTGACAGAAATGATAGCTGACAAATATGTAGGTGCAGTTTTCAAATTACGCGAATTGTATCTATTTCGACGAATATCCCTTATCCTGACGTTGAAAAAATCAGACCTAAGGTAATAAAAATTTATAACACTAATAACGAGAAAAAAATATCTAATTATGTGCCTTGATTATTGACTAAAATAAATTACCGCCGCCATCATTGTCCCGCCCATTACAGACAATAAACGTGCATCAAAGGTGCGCTTCACGTACGGTGACTCGATTACAGGATAAAAACGTGCGAGTGCCGCGTAATGGACAGAAACATTGTGAGTTTTTTTATATTTTCTCTTTTTCACGACATGACGACCCGTCTGGTGTAGTGGTCGAGAAATCGCCTACTACGCAGCGGGTAGCGGGTTCGATCCCCGCTCAATACAAACATTTGTGTGCATGAACATGTCTATTGGTATTGGTCTGGGTGTTTTCTATGTAAATCATGTATTTATTTACAAACTAAAATAAATAAATAAATAAATATCCTTTGGACATTCCCACACATCGCCACCTAGCCCCAAAGTAAGCTACTCAAAGCTTGTGTTATGGGTGCCAGACAACGGATATAATACTTAAATACTTTTTTTTTGTAAATACATACATGATATACATAGAAAACACCCAGACCAATACAAACAGACATGTTCATGCACACAAATGTTTGTATTGTGCGGGGATCGAGCCCGCACCCGCTGCGTAGTAGGCGATTTCTCGACCACTACACCAGACGGGTCGTCAAGTATTTAAGTATTATATCCGTTATCTGGCACCCATGACACAAGCTTTGAGTAGCTTACTTTGGGACTAGATGGCGATGTGTGAGAATGTCCAAAGGATATTTTTCATTATTAACTGTTTTTTTCTTAGCTCAAGCAAAATAAGCGTTGAAGATAACACTTGCGAATTTCAGTACCGTCTGGATGGCCGAATGGTTAAGGATTGCCTGATTACCGAAGAATGTAGGGTTTAATTTCTCGCCTAAGATGAGTTGATTTTCCCAATTGCGTACACCGAACTGAGATGATGATTAAATGAAATGAGGTCACGTAGTAAAAGCCTTCAATAGGCTTTTAGGCCCCAATTCCTGAAACCCACCCAAGTAAGTTCAACTCTTAATAAAAATTAAACCACCTTCAAAAAACTTAAAATATGCATTTGTGTTTAGGAGAAATCAATCTTTTGGAGTTGGTGCATGATGTCAAGCTTACTTACGTACCTACTTCTACGTGACTTCTGGTATTCCACAGGGTGGGATAATATCGCCCCTTCTTTTTTCAATTTTTATAAACATAATCACCCTCAACCTTCGCTGCTCGTATCATTTGTACGGTCGTATAATCTTGGACCCTACCAAGTGTCAGGCTACCTACACCAACAGATAACACACATCATGAATTTGATAAAACCTCGAACTAAAAAAGAATAATCTCGCTATGACTTCTTGTTTTCGCGAAATCCGTGGACAAACATACAAATATAAAAACATACATACACTTAAGAAGTTTTACACACGGGTTTAGAAGCCCTCATGGATCAATATACTTCAGTGCTATCAAATTTCTACAATATCACATTGCAATTTGAAGTCTTTAAAAAATCGTCCAGAGCTGACCCAGGTATTAAAACCGGCACCTCTATAGTAACAAAATAACTAATGAATAAGCAACAACGTGTAGAGTTGTGAAAAATCTGTTAAAAGCCTCTCCACAGATTTCATAGGCGTCTCTAAGTGATGTAAAATGGCAAAAATTGCTCGCCAAATCACTGGCGTTTTTTAATAATTGTTTTACAGCTAACAAATGAGTTTGAAATTGGATCGGGCTCACGGCGCTTACAAAAATGGATGCTTAATGCGATTAGAGAGAGAGGGACGGAGGTAGGCGAGAGAGGGATGGGTGTTCGCGATGTTTGGTGTCTTTGTGTTGGCGTCGCTTGTTGACGATTTAGGTATGTTATTAATATTAATGGTGGACGATAATGGGAGACATAAACAGAACAATCGTTTGGCAGAAAAATGAATAATTAGTAAGCAGATAAGTTACTCTTTTTTTACTTCAGACAAAAAAAAAACACTTTGGTAAGTTAAAATCTTCTTGATTCACAATTAAGATATAGGTATCGGATCTCTGCCTTGAATGACCCATGTTCTTTTGACAATGCCTTAATGTCTATATACTATCTACTCATCTTAATCGTTTATTCTTTCAATATAAATTACTCAAATGCTTATCTGTAGAAGCTCAAGGTACATTTTAATAAGATTGGCGCCTGAGACTTGAAACAAGTCGTCGGCAATTATCTCCCCCCCTCTCCTCCTTCGGACAAGATTATGCTATAATGAGGTTTTTATTGTACCATTCCGTTTTAATTTAGAAATAATTTGACAATTTCTTCGACAATATTTTTTGCTTAATCTGCTTTATTTAAGATCGTCGAGTTGGCACCATCTTGCTTTAACAAAACAAAATGTCTGACAAAAGAAAATAATTCAAATTTGTATTTATTGTACGTTATTTTCTGTTAACTGTCAGAAAAAATAATGAATTGATCGCTTAAACTACTTACGTGCAATCTTCGTAATAAAAATGGCTGTTGTTTTGTTTATAAATAGCATTACTCTAAAACTTGCAAAGCAATATTGTGAAAATTGGTTGATAATACAAAGTTTTATTATTATTTGTCAAATTACGTCGCATTAGGCCTCGCACGATGACGCAGCTAGAGCACTATGACGTTTAATATACAGGGTGACCATAGAAAAAATGACATACTCTTACTAATCTGTGATGATAAAGTACTTTTCGGTAAACAGTCTACAAACATCATGCACCGAATCCAAAAGAATTTGTTTCTCCTAAATAGAGGTACGATATTTAAAGTAGTAAGTTTTTTGAAGTCGGTACAAAAATATTTTTTATATTTTTGATTTCAGCATTTTTAGTTTATCTATAACTCAAAAACTACTGAACCGATTTTGATGAAACTTACACTGAGCCCTAAGCAGAAGTATACCTGATTGAACAAAATCATCAATTTGAAACAATCATCTCGCTTTAGCTTCTGGTTTTCGAGAAATCTGTGGACAAACATACATACATACACTAACGATATTGTGCACACCTTTTTGGAAGCCTTAATAGATCAACATACTCTAATATTATTATCAAAATCTAACGACATCATATACATACACATTGAATTGATTACCTCCTCTTTTTGAAGTCGGTAAAAAGATTTTTTGAAAAATGTGGCACATTTTAAACGTGGTTTATTTGATTCTACTCGTTATTTCAATCAATTTATTTTTAGGTTTTGTGCATTAAACGTCACATGTTGTTAATGATTATCTCACAAATATTGTTTATGGTATATATTTTTTAAAATTTCATGGTTACTAACATTGTGATACGGCAATGGTGCCGATATATCGGAAGCTCATAAATATTTAGGTACATGGTAGCAATAGCATAGCTAACTATTTTAATTACTGTATTATTATACGTTAAATATGCATAGATGGCGCTGTTCTAATTTAGATCGCGGTTAAAAAGGATTAATTTATCGTACTGCTTCTATGTACATAACACTGGTACTTGATAAGTAAGATATGACTAGTTTCGAAGATAAACTATTTCATACAATCTCTGCCTAAAATTACCTATTTACTATTACGAGTACATAAAAAAGAGCATCCAATCTCCTCCTTTTAGATTTCATTTAAAAATACAGTTATAGGTGGTTGCGCTTAATATGGATTTTGATGGTACCTATATTAAAACACCCTGTATACAAGTTTAAAAGCCAATAACTTTATAGCAGCTCTGAAGAGCTATAATTTGAGCCACTCTCGGCGAGTGCCTTGTTTAATTCAATTTCGTGTTATTATTGTTTTAGTGGATATTTGTTTTATATTGGACACGTTTCTGGAGTAGTTGAAAATAAGTATGGAGTTGAGATTTTAATGGTAAAAGCTATCTTGCTTGTGTCAAATTAACTATCATCATCAACTTTATTTGCCCGGATTAATAACACGAGCCGATTTTGCCAATTTCAGATAAGACTTATCCACATGAATAAGTATAAAAGGACTGATTTTAAAATGACATTTACCTAAATCATTGTTGACAAATCGGTGACGTTTTAAGCGTTTTGTACAATACAGTGAGACGTGGATCTGTAGTACCGACAGTGTCAATAAGAGAGGTAATTGTGTATATCAATCGTATTCATTTGACAGTTCAAAACGTACGATATGATCTGTCAAACCTTTTGTTCTTTGCCGTTTGACAGATTATATCGTACGTTTTGAACTGTCAAATGAATACAATTGCTTCACACAATTCCATACAAGATTTACTAACGCTGTCATTATAATCTTCAAAAATGAGGTAGCCAGATCTAGTGTAGCCTAATCTCCCCAATCTTACAGGCAATTTTAAGATTTTTCTGAATGGTTTATTTTATTTGTTAACTATTAAAATGATTCTTTTAAATAGCATACAGCTAATCTCCTTAAAAAAAGTATTAATTTTCAAAGTTTTTGTTGTTTATACAATTGTTTTGCGTTTAAAGTTTCAGTGGAACATTCATGATACATTATACTTAGCACTCTTCTCTGTGATTTTGCAATGGTTGGGAAAAATGTATTCGTTAAATAGCTTCTTAAACTCCTTAAATCAAGGACGAAATGCATTGGCTTGATTGGATGCTAGCCCCCCCCCCCCCCCCCCCCTGTCAAACTCATCTTCGGCCAAAAGTTTCTTGTCGCATTGTATTCGACGAATATTCTATCTCATATTGGTAAAATCGGACCGGCTGATGAACATCTAGATAACAGGGCCGTACAATGATTAATTTATCATGATGTTGACAACACGTTTGGTGCAGTGGTTAGCGTTCCCGACTACTAAACCAAAGGTCGCGGGTTCGAATCCCACAAAGGAGAAACTATTTGTGGTATGAGGACAATCAATTTTACCTCAATCATGGATGTTAAATGTATTTAAGTATGTTTTTAAGTATTTATGTGAGACGCCCCCATCATATTCGTTGTCTGGTATTTCGTTCTGGAGTCGTGACACTAGGGAGAAAATTCCTAACTTCGAAGTCAGAGAATTCGTGTGTTGTCTGGCACATAAGGGAGAAGAGGGTATATACATTTTTTTAAAAAGGTTTTGAATCAGAAAAAAGGTAGAATTTAGTAATACTTTGTTTTTATTATAATAATATACATTCTTATTAAAATATAAACTAAAACGAAACTTGTCAAGTTAAATCTTGCATTACTTAACAAACATGAAAATTATAGTTTTTAATTTTGCCCAACTTCCTCTTTGTTAACAAAAATAATCACATTATACAAGAGTATTAAGAGTAGTAAGATTAATTGTTATTATAAACCACCTCAGGCGCAAAATTTAACGTAACATAAACTTAATATCAAACGTCTCTTACAAATCTGCCCCGTTTCCTTTGATTAGCCTATGGTCACTTGGAAGATAAATTTACAAACAAAAAAGGGAAATAACTGGCAACAAAAATCTTCAACGTTTATTGAGAACGAATAAGTAAGTACTACACAATTTTGAGAAAGAATTAGTTGGAAACCTAGTTAAGGTTGCACGTGATTGTAAATCCCTTACAAGTTTTTTTTTTTACTTTACCGGTACAAATACGACGACAGATTAAAACTCTTTTTGACAACTAAACACGCGCGCTTTTTGATTTGACGTTTGGCACAGCCAGTGTTGCCAATATTAAAGTGGAGTTGCAGCAAAGATTAGCATAAAGCTGCGATCTGAAATCAATTTGTTCAAATGTGCCCCTGTGCTGAATGCCTCTTGCCCTTACATTATCATAATAATTCGCAGGTCGTTCACTTGATAGACTGACATTTAATGCGATACTGTAGGTAATCTTTACAATCCCTATTATTGGTAAACGCCTGACACTGCGTTTGTATCGACCGATTAGGGAATCGTGAATAACTTTTCTGCCCCATCGGCCATCAGTTTTTCGAGCTAGAGAGAAATACTTTAGTTTTTGAAAAGCCAAAATGGTATCACTTAAAAGGCAACAGGGCCGAACATAATAATTACAAAAAAGTTTACATGTAAATATATCGGTGGCTCAAAAAGCACTCTAAATGCCTTAAGGTTTTTTCCTTAAAAAATAACCTCAAAATTAACATTACTAATAAGCAAGCATTGTGTTAACCAGATTACAAAGACCTTTGGTTTTGGTAGTGGTATTGAAAGGGAAAGTAGAAAAACGTGAGCGGTCAACACTGATGGGTCAGGTTAAATTTGACGGTCAATCTATTGGAGCTATTTTGTGAGACAGGTACTAATTTGTAAGGTTATAATAATCCCGTGATGGATTGGATGAGTCAGCGAATATTTTCTTTAGATATTTTTTCTCGCATCGAAAGTGCTGTCGCGAAGTTTTTTCGGGGTAAGATTTTAAGATTGACAAGCAAATTGGTGTTATTTGAGATAATTTATTGGATGAGATACGGAAAGGCATAAATTGAAATATATTTAGTAGCTGCTCACTTAAGTTTCAAGTGGTTGGTTATCATTCTCGTTTTGTTTGTCATTGTATTAAAAAGTAATGTATCGAGCTGTATACAAATACTTTGACTATTTGGAGGAAACAGATTCTTTTGGAGTCGGTGCCATATGTGCGTAGGTTGACTGCTGCCATACGTCGGTTTGACATCGTGCACCGACTCGTAAACAATTGTTTTTCTCAAATTGACGACGAATAGCTTTTTTGTGGTCTCCAGTTTTTTTACGGCGGATTATTTCTCCAAAAGTTTTTTTTTGCTGAAATCGGCACGAGCGTTCGGCTTTTACTTTTGGTTCGCAAAAACTGAATTTTATCTTATTAAGGACGTGAGTCAGTAGTTTTTGACTTATCGTTTTAAAGTTCTTCTGTCAGTGGTTTTATTTTTTAAATATGAACTTACTTATTTTCCTTCTTAATAAAACTGCCAGACTAATCTTAGTTATTTTAATTTGATTCATCAAATCTTTTTAATTTAAAATAAATAGGTACTGGAAATAAGATCTCAATGTATATAATGCATTTCATAAATTTATGTTATAAATTATAGTTCTAATAAGAACACATATTTTTGCAAATAATTTATCAGTACTTACTGAAATATAAATTAGGTATAGACTAATAACATGTGAAAGCATACTGTATCTCGTTTCCAAAATAATGTTATGGAGTCGTATCGGTGGTGAATGTAGAAGGATGTTTGTATCAAAAGAAGTAGAATTCTATTTACACGAAGTTTATTTACAGTTCATATATAAACACTCACACAATACACAACACTCATATAAAAAAAAGAATAACTATTTACAGACGGCCTTATAAAGATCGCAAGATCAAACTGGATGCAGACCGCTAGTGATCGGTCGCTGTGGAAAGCCGTGGGGGAGGCCTATGTTCAGCAGTGGACTTCATTTGGCTGATAATGATGATGATGATGATGAACTATTTACAGAAGACGGAAAGTATGAAAACATGAAACTAGGATGCAAAATTGAATAATTATAAAGTTCCTTTTGTGCTCTATGTCGCAATTATCGATTGTTTTTGAAGGCAACTCAAAGATTGATAATGTCAAAATAAAAAGAAATAAATATTTACAAATGAAAAAAAATTGTGTATTAAAAAGTAGGTATTTATCTATGTGGCAGCTCGCCACATCACTCAAAGATTGATAATGTCAAAATAAAAAGTAATAAATATGAACAAATTAAAAAGTTTTGCATATCAAAAAGGATCTATATGGCAGCTTGCCACAATGTTATAATTTACTAATCATTCATCAAATAGCCAAGTTTGTCTGCGACTTATTTACTAGGTTAGTCATTTACGTAACAGTCTTAATCCCCTGTCTGCCTGCAACGTATTCCCAAGTCCGGAGCGCGGTGGTCAGTTAGTTGCTTGTTCTATGTCTTGTGATAACGTACACAGAGTAGGTATGAACAGAGAAACTTAAGACTTAACAGAGTACTATCTGCAGGAGTAAGAAAATCAAACAATCGTTACAGAGATTAAAGTCCGTTTTTATTTGCTAGTGGAATATTGTAATAGTACATTATGATACAAGTGTGCTAAGTTGACCATTATATACAAGGCGATATTGTGTGAGTGCGCCATAAGAAAGCCGCGTATATTATCGTCACAGGCACACGTGTTTCATACGACGTTTTTCAACACACTTGCGAGGAAAAAACAAGACTCTTCATTCACTAAGTTTTTAATTATTAAAACAGTAAAAATACATTTCACTCGATTTTGATGGCAACGATTTTCGCACGCGTTTTTCGCCTCGTTACGTATGTCCGGCGGAGTTAATAATAGGTTTCCTTCATTTTCTTGACTTGAAGTAGACATTTTCATTAATATTAATCTTCATAATTAATCCTAAATTCGTCACAGTTCACAATTATTATTAACGAAAAATGGCGCGTTGTTTTTTTTTCTTGCCGCGATACCGAGATGCGCGCGCAAGGCTTAGGCGCGAACTAGATCGGCCAAAAGCCAAGATTAAAAATGTAATAATTCATGTTCAAAACACAAATCACAGAAAATGTTAAATGAATTTGAGCTATTTTTTAGTTGTAAATCTAGATTTACCATTTATTGAAATAAATATGTAGATACTGTTATTTTTCGCATAAATACTGTTTGTTGCTAAAATAAAAGTATTGTATAACCCGACTAAATTATATCGCTTCTTCTTCTTACTTACGACTTGGTACTAGGGCACAAATGTAAATTGGTCGGTTTAATAAACTAAAAGCACTAGTGCAATAATATAATGAAAAAGCACGCGTGTTTAATATCTATGATTATAAGCCAAAAATCGGTGGAATAAAAACGTCGTTTTGAGCAAGTGTGTTGAAAACAATCTTTTTATAACTTTTAAAACAATATCACTGAATTAAATTCTTTTACTCCTTAATTTAACAAGATTTTAGTGTTAAACGATAGATTTCCTATGGAGGTTGTAAGTCTTGTATTCAATCTTTTAAAAATGAATCATTTCGACAAGCAAACGAACTTTAAGTGAGTGCTCTTATTTCAGTGCACATAAGCGCCACAACACAATTAATTGTTTTAAACTTTCATGAATAATTAGATAAACCTACTACTAACATTAGAATAGTTAGATACGGTTACTATTAACCTTATTATTTATGAGCTTCAGATATTTCGTCACCATTGCAAGCGCCATAATCACAATATGTCTCTGTGAGTGTTAAAAACAATCTAAACCTTTTGATAGCGAAGCGTTTTCATTTTCCAAGTTGAATTTATTCTGTATTGAATAACAACTTAGCCCACTGCTGTTGTAAACCAGTTGGAGTGGATAGCGCAGACGTCACGCGTAATGACGTATCCCTAAGAGATTTCGCACGCTCGAACCGACATCTCGTCAGTTCAATTAAAGAGCGTTTGGACCAGTAAGCCAGAAGTTGCAGGTTCGAGTCCTGCCCGTGCGCAATTTTGGTTTCTTGTTCCATCTTGAAATGTGTATGCATTTAAACTCTAAATTAAGTAAGCTTAAAGGTTTTTAAGCAATAATATCCTACATTCCTATCCTTAGGGTGATACTGATTACATATAAACATAGGTCTCATTGATAAACCGCAATACGTCTACTGCTAGACATAGGACTGCAGGACATGTATTAAAATATGAAATTTATTAAGGTATAATAAAAATAGATAAGTGCTAGAAAATACTATACATATTCTGTACTCATAAAATGTGAATGAAAAACAATATTTCCCAGTTTTAATAGTATTTTGACCCAACAGCACTACTCAGACAAAAAGTTTGCCAAACGAAACCAAATGTAGGTTTTAATATTTTTTGTCCAAAAACAAGTATGCATGGAATTGAAAAGAAACAAAACGCAACTTTTGTTTAGGTATTAAATGAGGGTGACGAAACGGGAAAGTGAGCCATAAGCAGAAGACAGCTACAATGATAAATTTTAATTAAGCGCAGCGAGTCATAAATGGATGACAGCTGAAATGGTCAACGCCGCTATAAGCGGACGACAGCTACAATGGTCTACGTTGAGGAAGCCAGCTATTAGCGGATGACATCTAATATAATCAACATCTGAGCGCAGGGAGCTACAAGCGAAAGAGAGGTATAATAGGCAACGTCAGAACAGCTCATCAAGCGATAAGCGTACGACAGACACAATGACCAAAATCAAAGGAGTACATCGAGCTTAAAGAAGAAACTAGAAACGTTTAACTTTGATAGAGCGCACCAAGCTTTAAAAGGATGCCAGTATATGGTGAAATGCAGCAACTTAGAAATCAGACGCGCCAGTGCAAAACATATGTGCCGAACCATTGTATAAACCATATATATCAACCTGATCAACCATACATATACCAACCAACCAACCATATACCAACCTAATCAAAGGGACCAAAGAAGATCTAAAAGAACTACGCGTATCCACCAAGGCAGACCGCCCACCTTATCAACGCTCAGCCCTTCTAATATACCCGTCTTTTTCCCTATATTCCTAGACCAGACTCGATGCATATCTTGCTGGTTGTGGCCGATTGGCTTCGGCTAGTCGGTCTCTCCCGGAGCGTAACCCTCCTTTTAAAAATCGTGCTATTTCGTGTGCCGGTTTTATCGGATCAGGCTTTGATTCTGGCTGAATAGTATTTCGTATCGAATCGTATCGTTACGAAACGGGAAGGTGACCAAACGGGAAAGACCCTCACACATAGAGATATACAAACATTGCACCATCATCATCATCATTATCAGCCAAAGGACGTCCACTGCTAAACAAAGGCCTCCCCCAAGGTTTTCCACTATGACCGATCACAAGCGGTCTGCGTCCAGTGTCATCCCGCGATATAATCAAGGTCGTCCGTCCATTATTCAAATATTGCACCATAAACCGTCTGAAATAGACGTAAAGGCATAATATTGATAATAATTTAAAGAAGGCTCTATATCCAAAGGCTGCTCTGCACTGTCCAAGAGTGGACGGTAACAGCTCTGTAACTGCATTGCAGCGAGATGAGACATTCTGCGATCTTGCTGCGGCCGCCGCTTAATTGGACGTTTGTCCCAAACTAACGCATTGGACGTCCATCAGGTGCAAGTTTGTGTTATACAGGGTGTAACTTTGTTAGGTGAGAATAGCTGATCAATGTTTTAAACTATCTCAAAGGGCGAGTCGCTTCATAATAACAACTTAATATGTACGAGTACATTTAATGTTTTTAGCGTTAGGGCCACCTTTAACAATAAAGTTATAAATAAATAACATAATGAAAGCTCAATAACAACACTATTAATGACCAAAAAATATCATCAATATTAATTTTTAAAGCACAGCAATCTTGTTTATACTACTTAGGGCCGATTTTAGCAACGTCAGATTAGACTTATCCGTCTGAATAAGTATAAAACAACCGATTTGAAAATGATATTTACATAAATGAATGCTGACAAATAGGTGACTTGTTAGGCGTATTGTATTTTATTCAACAAATATTTGGTTATATTATTAACGGCGTAACTACGCCGAGACATGGAATAAGGTACATACATGGTGGCAATCCCGTTACAATATAATCTAATGTTAGCGACCATGTAAGTTTAATTAAATCAAGATTTCTTATTTGACGTTAGAAAAATCTGGCCTTACAAACAAGACCTTTCGTTTGCTTGATTTCATCTTAGTTTACGATTTCCTGATAGATGGAATCGAGAAAGATAAAGTTATTAGAGTTATAACATATCATATTTTATCTTACCTCGTGCGGTCATGATTTGCGGAAACCAGCGAGCTACGTGGGAAACATTGTCTTGCCATGCCGCCTCCAACGGGTCTCGACAGAAGGAAGAAACCTAAAAACTGGCCTGACGATGTAATGGATGATATGCGCCAATCAACTGTCCTCAGAGAATGCCCAAGACCGTGCAAACTGGAGGTGAAAAAACCGACTTCAAAACCAAAATGCACTAAAAATTCTTAAATAAACTCTTGACTATTGAACCCATTGTAGGCAAACAATTTCTTTTTGGTGTCGTTGATAGTTGATGGTTGACGGTCAAAGTGATGGCACCGACTCCAAAAAGAAATTGTTTGCCTAAAATGGGTTCCTTTCCTTTCAATAGTCAAGAGTTTATTTAAGAATTTTTAGTGCATTTTGATTTTGAAGTCGGTTTTTACTTTTTTTAAAGTTAATTTTATTTCTTTATTTTTAGAGATTACAGGGGAAGAGGGGGGAAATCTTTATACTAACTAAGTACCTATCCTATTATTTAATCTCTCCATATTTGACCGCCATAAGTTATCTCGTTTGTGTATGAGCTGTATGCTTAACATGCACGCCTCGATACCGTTTATCGCCTCGATAAAATAATTTTATTTTCTAAACAACCTATTGCTTTTAAAAACAAATGAATATATCAAAATTACGAAGAACTAAAATAATTAAATATGATAAAAAAGACGTTTGAAATTTATCGATTGCCGCGATAAATGATAAATAGGGGCGCATCTTAGGCCCGCTGGTTTCACAAATATGGAATGCACCAGCAATCCCTGGTTTCCTAAGAAAATCCAAAAAGACTCGTTGAAATGTTCAAAAAATAATAACGTTTTTATTCCCAACCCTATCACTGTTATCGAACAAGGGTGACCACAAGCCTTCAGCGGGTTAGGGAGACAAACCTTCAGTTAATTAATAACGTAGATTGCCGGTGAGCTATTAAATGTTGAGCGCCGCGGGCGGTGCTTGGGTGACCATGTGGTTTTATTTTTTGTTAACAAATAACTCATTTTGACAAGACGCATTTGGTTCATTGGACTGTACAATATCGAAGAATTACCATCTAAAATACATGGCTAGTTATTATGTAGGTATACGCATTTTTTAATTAATTCTCATTACGTATTATGGTAAGTATACTTATTAAAACCGGTTTCGTTTTTTTTACATTTTAGTTTGCGTTATTTTACTTACCAAGAATATAATACATTTCGACATAAATAATTTTCTCCTCTAAGAATCATTGTTATTCTGTGTACCATAAAATTCTCCTACTATTTTCCAGCGACATCAAAACAATTTAAATGGACCTCACATTCATACAATATTTATTTCATCATCATTATTATCAGCCAAAAGACGTCCACTGCTGAACTTAGGCTTCCCACAAGATTGCCGCAGCGACCGATTGCAACCGGCTGCATCCTGTTTGATCCTCCAATCTTCACAAAATGGTCTGTGCATCTTGTTGGTGGACGTCCCATGCGGCGTCTTTTGTCAAAGAGTCTCCAATCTAGAACTTTTCTGCCTCAACGGCTATCAGTACTTCGCGCTATGTGCTCTGCCTATTGCCACCTGAGCTTACTGATTCTCAGGGCTACATGGCCCGTATCCGATCTCGTAGAGAAAAACTGAGCATAGCTCTCCCCACTGCTCGTAAGCGCAAGGCTTCTTTTTTTAGAATAATTTATTTACCTTATTTTAACTTTATTGTATGGAAATGCCGTTTACCCGCCAAAAGTTTGGAAATGCAGACAGCTGAATTAGTAATTAATAGATTTAATAATTTTAGATGAAATAATTTTATTTATATTACCAAGTTAATACTCTCTTGAAAATTTAAAAAAAATTAAATGTCTCTCACACACCATTTTTATGGTCCCCTCACCCCACCTGCGGCTGTCATCCGTTTGATCCTCGCTCTATCCTTTATCTTGCGCAACAAATCCACTAATTACCTGTTATAAGCTCAAACAGTTCAATTTGCGGAGTAAATAACGGTAAGTGTGCTTGATGGGTGACTGGGTTTAGATGTTATGGTCTTAATAAAATAAAAATAAAGTTGTGATAGTAACGTAGAATATTGTTTGAGGAATTAGAGGAGGTTAGATAAGCAATCAAGGCATTGCTGTAACGGCGTTACTTTGTGGAAATCCATTATTAAGTTGAAATTTATAACATTATTTTGCTTTAGATTTCCGCTAGCGACGCCAGCGCAGGCAACTAATAACACGAACTGTCACCGCGTTGAGTATATGTTCAGGCAAATGCAGGATGCACCGCCCGCCCTCCCTCAATACGCATGCGGCACAGCTGATGCAATTATTAGAACCCAACACCAACGTGCAAAAAACCTCGACGCGTTTCGCCACTACACGTGGCATCCTCAGGAGATGTTGGCGTCCGTGCTCCGCCGAGGCGACAACATCTCCTGAGATTCATTCATGAGATCATCATTATCATCATCATCATAATCAGCCAAAGGACGTCCACTGCTGAACATAGGCCTCCCCCACGGCTTTCCACAGCGACCGATCACTAGCGGTCTGCATCCAGTTTGATCCTGCGATTTTTTTAAGGTCGTCTGTCCATCTTGTTGGTGGACGTCCTACGCTGCGTCTTTGGTCGAAGGGTCTCCAACCTAGAACTTTCCTGCCCCAACGGCCATCAGTTCTTCGCGCTATGTGCCCTGCCCACTGCCACTTAAGCTTACTGATTCTCAAGGCTATGTCCGTTACCTTGGTTCTTCTACGTATCTCTTCGTTTCTGATTCGATCTCGTAGAGAAACACCGAGCATAGCCCGCTCCATCGCTCGTTGTGTAATTTTGAGCTTCATTATAAGGCCCATAGTAAGAGACCACGTTTCGGATCCGTATGTCATCACTGGTAACACACTCTGGTTGAAGACTTTTGTCTTCAGACACTGAGGTAATTGAGACGAGAAGACGCTCTTGCGCAGTTTCCCGAACGCTGCCCAGCCGAGTTGGATTCGTCGATTGACCTCTTTCTCGAAGTTGGACCTACCCAATTGGATCACTTGTCCCAGGTAGACGTACTCGTCGACAACTTCGAGAGTTCCCAATGGATACTGGAGTGGGTACAACAAGGGAACTCGACATAATTTTCGTCTTCTCCATGTTCATTTTAAGAACCACTTGTTGGGATACTCGGTCGAGGTCTTCGAGCATAGTGCCTAGATCATCCAGCGTCTTTGCCACAACGACTATGTCATCGGCAAACCGAAGGTGTGTTATGTATTCGCCATTGACGGAGATGCCGAATCCTTCCCATTCCAGGAGCTTGAAGGCGTCTTCCAATGCCGCTGTAAACAGTTTCGGAGATATAACATCGCCCTGTCTTACACCTCTTCGCAATGGAATCGCCCTCGTATTCTGTTCCTGTACTCGGACCGACATGGTGGCGTTGTTATATAGACACTTTAACACCTCTATATACCTATTGTCTATGTGACACCGCTGAAGAGACCGAAGCACCGCCCAAGTTTCGATCGAATCAAAGGCCTTCTCATAGTCCACAAAAGCTAAACATAGAGGCATATTATACTCCTCGGACTTCTGTATAATTTGCCTTAGCGTATGTATGTGGTCTATGGTACTGTAGCCTTTTCGGAATCCGGCTTGTTCGGGAGGCTGGAAGTCATCAAACCTACGTGCGAGACGATTCGTGATGACCCTTGAGAACAGCTTGTAGACATGGCTCAGGAGTGAGATGGGTATATAGTTCTTCAATGAGGTTTTGTCTCCTTTTTTGAAAAACAACACCACCACACTCCTGTTCCATGCCTCAGGCGTGATGCCTTTACTTTATACTTTACTTATACTTTAAGTACCGGTGTTCCACCCGCTTTCAGGAGCTCTGCTGTGATTCCGTGCTCGCCAGGTGCCTTATTGTTTTTAAGCTGTTTCAGGGCCATCCTGATGTCCGGGATGTCTTCAGTGTAGTGCCGGGTCAGGATAGCTTGTGGATCTCCGGTCGAGCTATCAACGGGTTTGGCTACTGAGGTGTACAACTGTCCATAAAACCTTTCGATCTCCCTCAAAACCTCTGCTTTCGTCGAAACTGCACTGCCGTCCTCCGTCTTAAGCTTCGTCAACAGGCTTTGCCTAATAGACATGTCCCTTGCAAACACTTTGGAGCCTTGGTTCCGCTCTATTGTTTCTTTAACACTATTCGTGTTAAAGGAACGAATGTCATGTCGCAGAGACTTCAATATTCGTCTATTAAGCTGCCTGTAGGTTTGAGCATTAACGGAGGTCTGCAGTGCCATAGATCGACGTTCTGCCATAAGGTCGAGAGTGTGGACCGAGAGTTTTTGAGGTCTATTTTTACGGCCAGGTCTAAAAAACTTAGATCCGACCGTTTGGACAGTTTCCACAAACCCGTTGTTTATTTCGTCCACTGATATGCAATTCTCTAGGCAATCAAAGCGGTTTGACAACTCGAGTTGAAAGCTCTCGGGATTTTGATATGGGCACGAGTAGGTCGGAGCGTGGACTTCGTCAAGCGGGACCTTTCCAATTTGACATTTATATTCAATATGCCTCGGACCATACGGTGATCACTACCGGTTTTTACCCTGTTGATCACGGAGACATCATTGAATAACCGTCTCTTGGTGGTCATGATGAAGTCTATCTCATTTCTCGTCTTGACATCCGGACTCAGCTAGGTCCATTTCCTTTGAGGCGGCTTTTGGAAGAAAGGGTTCATCGCAAAGAGTCCCTCCTTCTCCAGAAAGTCGGCCAGCCTATTTCCCCTGGCGTTCCTTTGACCATATCCAAAAGGTCCCACTTTCAACTCATCCTCGCCTCGCTTGCCGAGTTTTGCGTTGAAGTCCCCCATAACAACAGTGAAATAGGTTTTGGAAGTGTGTATGGCTCTACTTACGTCCTCATACATTTCCTCCACCTCTTCATCCGGGTGGTTCGAGGTCGGTGCATATACCTGTATGACCTTCAGCGAATACCTTTCGGTTATTCTGAGTACAAGGTATATCACCCTGTTCGACACACTCTCGATGGTTACGATGTTGTTTACGAGGGACCCGTGGACAAGAAACCCAACACCACCTTGGGACTTTTGGTCACCCTCCCGGTAGAAGAGCAGGTTGCCAGACTTCAGAGTTATCGTGTCCTCGCCCTCTCTACGGACTTCTGATAAACCCACTATGTCCCAGTGTAACCTGCTCAATTCTGCCTCCAGCTCGCGCAACTTCTCGTCTGTCCTCAGTGTGCACGCGTTATAAGTTACCAGGGCCAGTTGTCGTTGGGGGTGGTAGCGAGATCGCCTCCGGGGATTCTTAGCACCCCCTGCCCCGCCGTTACCGTGACCGCTAACGGAATCAGGAATAGCGGGGCTGCCGGAGACTGGGCCATTCATGAGATCATTCTCCTGAAATTATCTCGGGTCTGGGTGTTAGGTACAGTCGCCGTCAGATATATTGGAGCAGACAAAGTGACCAAATAATTCTGAACAGTTTAAAATGTCTTTAAGTTCCATACACTACAAGTTACCATTAATATCAGAACATTCATAACTTCATTAATATCTGAGCAGAAGCTAGTCAATAACTTCTATACACACAACACTCAAAACGTCAAATATATCTACGCAGTCGGTCTTTATATCTGAGGCAAATTGCAGAAGGAAGTGCTTCTAACTTAACCATAAATACTTATTCAAAATAGGAACTCTTTTCATAGTTTATATTATAGTAAGATGACGCTGGCTGTTAGTAACGCTTTGTAGTTTTCAGTATTGTCATCACTGTCATGAAAGTGTCATGCAGTAAATAAATTTAGGCAAGTGAGTGTTCAGATATTATTGGTTAGTTGTGTGTGTAGAAGTTATTGACTAACATCTGCTCAGATATTTATGAAGTAATGAATGTTCTGATATTAATGGTAACTTGTAGTGTATGGAACTTTTAAACTGATAATTTTAAACTGTTCAGAAGTATTTGGTCACTTTGTCTGCTCCGATTTATCTGATGGCGACTGTACTACAATTGTGACTGATTTCCATAACACAAGTGCATTGGCTACTTACTTATGGATCAGAGCAATGTAATGTAATTGGTGTCCAATTTTTTTTTAAATTAATTATTCTTCTAGACAAATAAAATTAGATTTTTTCCCTATACGAACTGCACGAGAATCTGCCCCAGACCAACTTACTAAGGAAGTCGCTAAATCAGTAAGACGAGAGGATCTCGAGACAAATCTATCTATCTTAGTCTTTTATTGACGACCTTCGTGGTCGAGTGGCTCGCACGCTGGTTTCAAGCGTCGCCATCTCGTGAGGTTCCGGGTTCGATTCTCGGTCGGATCAATGTAGAAAACGATCTTTTCTATATTTTCTCGGGTCTGGGTATTGTGGTACCACTGTTGTTTCCGATTTCCATAACACAAGTGCTTGATCTACTTAGCTTAGGATCGGAGCAATGTATCTGATGTTGTCAAATATTTATTTATTTATTTATTCGTTTATTCCTAAAGTCAAGTCAAGTCAAGACAACAAATACTTCAAATTTATGAGTACTACGTGTATGTGTAACTACGAGTAAGCATACACCAAAACCGCCCATACAAATGTCCATCACCCAATCTATCGACTAGCCTTTCAGAACGAACGGAGAAGGGGAGAGGGAGGGGACTCAAAACCAATCAATGTTGGTTAATTGGCGCTTTAATGCTGCCTCATTCAACAATTACAGAGGTCGCTGTCAACTCGCTGGTGTAGGGATGTGATGTGACGGTATTGATAGAATGTATCGACATTTTTTGTAACGTGCTCACCTGTGGGCTGTACTACATCAGATACCTAATGTGTTATTGATAGCCCTCCGGAACTAAAAAAATACTGAACGGCAGAGAGCGCTGGGCCGCGCAGGTATAATGTGTCATTTTTGTCAAAATGAACTTTATAATTTTTAAATGAATGGAAGATAGCTGCTAGGTTAGCGCTTTTATGAAAGGCATTATATCAATAACTTTTCCATCCAAAGTTTGGGATGATATCAATGTCATCAGATAGACAATTCATTAATCACCCCTGCAATGTTATTACTGTAAAGGACATAATTGGTAATAGTCCCCCTAGCCGATTTCGACTGCGGTGGCCAGTCACAATGACTAACCGACTGCGCGGGAAATATTATAGTGTACAAGTGGGTTCGATCCCCGGGTCGGGCCAAAATATATACCTAAGTTTTTCTGTTCAGAAATCCTTAGGGTAGCCCGGAGTTTGGAAGTTGGCGGTGTTTCACCCCCGTGCCTCGATAAAGCACGTAAAGCCGTTGGTCCTGCGCCTTAACTCTCTCCGATCGTGTCAGATTGCTGTCCTATCGGGCTATGAGAGTGAAAAGAATAGAGAGTGCACCTGTGTTTGTGCACCTGTGTTGTGCACCCATATAATTTGTAATTGGATTTTCACCATCAACGAAAATAGTCACGGCCCCATATATTGTTTTCCCCACAAGTAAAATTATATGCTTCAGACCAAAATTGAATTATATGAATTGGGATTTAACATTGTTTTAGAATACATAATAAATGTATGCGTAGAATTATCAGGGTTTTCACGTTTAACAAAATCAACTATGTTTGGAGTCAATCTACTAACTATACAATCTAATTCTACTAACCTATATTGTAACGAAATCACAGTGGAATATATTATTGACGTTAGGCTTTCAGAATTGTTATTAGTATCGACTTCTAAAATATTTCGAAAAAGCGCTATGTAGTCAGTAAATGAAAATCATAGCAAACAATCACTTTGCCTTTCCTCTTCAAAAAAGCAATCGCTAGCGCTTTCACTCAAGATCTAACTGTCAATTCTGAAGCACAATTTTCCATTCGGTGAGCTGGTGTCACTTTGCTCATAATCGCTATTTTCTACCAAATGCAGCAATTATTGTCGGAATGGAAGTTGTGTTAAATCGTTAATTATCTTATTTTTTTATTATTATTTTCAACCCCGCTAAATAACGATAAATAAGCAAACTCAATAGATCATAACGTATTATTAATTTAATCCGTTTTTGCAAAATGCTGAAGTCTTGCTGTTTGGTGTATTTCTCTAATCAAACATGAAACGACTCTAGGGCAGCTTACGGTTGTCTCCTTTGGTCATCTAGTCTAAAGCTAACCTGAGAATGTATAATCTGTCAAATATCGAATCAAAAAGGTAATTAAATATTAAAATACGGAAGTATGTCTGCCCTCTAGCAAATGAACATTAACAACACATGCAAATTCCTAGATCATCAAAATTCATAAGAGTCCATTCAATATCGAACTCAAAAGTAGGTGTAGAGTGCTTGACCTAAGCGATTTCTTAAAAAAACCTCATTCAGAGTGCTCAAAAATAAATGTACTAAAGGTTCTCTGTCATTATTTTTTTACTCGATCATCCTCTAATTTATTTATCGATATCGACACCCAAACTGTTGCATCCCTAAAACACAAATTGTTATATGGTCGTCGGTGATTAGCGTGCCCCCCTCCCCCCTCACTTAGCCCAATCAATCTCGAACAAACTCGCTTAATTTAGCGATGGTTTCTCAATTAACGGGTCGTTATTGTATCATCGGTTTTGACGAGACTTTGAGCAACGGTTAAGATTATTTGCGAACGGGTAATGAGAATTTAAGGCGCGGAGTACATTATGGCTACACGGTTGAGTGAGATTCATGGAAAATAGATGGCGCTGTGTGCACGTTAGCTCGCGGTGCAGGTTTCTCATGACATTTGTAAGATAGAAAATGACAGAATTATATTTATCATCTGTTTTATTTAGCTAATAAGTACCAACTGAAGAATTCTTAAAACAAATGGTTTAATAAGTTAAGTTTTCATTTACTCGTTAAATCCAATATAAAGGAAAATGACGATTATATAGGTAGAGTCTAATTTAAGAGATTTTTTCGAATATTCAACTTTTCTTGAAATAAAATAAGGATACTATCTAGAAAGTAAACCATGTTTAGATATTATAAGCAACTTTCATGGTAAAACTTTGATACGCAATCAAAGTTAAATCAAAAGCGAATTGCCTTTACATTGCAACTTTTCCAATAATTTGATGATAAGAATCAATTTACAATCTTTATCGAGGCTAACGTCCAAACGGCCAAATGAAGTGTGGTGCATTAAAAAATTGAATTGCACTGAAAGTAATGGAAATAATTAAATATATCTGTATCAGCAGGGTTGAACAAAAGTGCATTTGAAAATCAGTTTGAAATATGAGGATGCAAAAGTGTTAAGTTAAAAAACACAAAAAATACGGAGTAAATAATCTCTGTCTTCTTAAGTGTATCTCTTCCCTACTTGATCAAAAATGCAAAACTACTAAATAAATAGTCCCTCTAGCCGACTTCGACTACGGTGGCCAGTAACAACCACTAACCGATTGTGCAGGACATATTATAGTGCACAAGTGTGTGCGCAAACACAGGTGCACTCTCTCTTCCTTTTACTTTGATAGCCCGATGGGACAGCAATCTGACACGACCGGAAAGAGATCAGACGCAGGACCAACGGCTTTACGTGCTTTTCCGAGGCACGAGGGTGAAACACCGCCAACTTCTAAACTCCGGGCTACCTAAGAATTTCTGAACAGAAAGACCCAGGTATATATTTTTACTACTACGACTGTACTAAACTTCTACCAAAGACGCAGCGTAGGATGTCCACCAACAAGATAAACAGACGACCTTGTAAAGATGGACAAACTGGATGCAGACCGCTAGTGATCGGTCGCTGTGGAAGTCATAAGTGTAAAGTAGTGAAAGCATAAAGTCGAAATAATTTATGTGTGATAATTGATGATTAAACGAACTTACCTGGAAGTGAAGTTCTATTACACTTGTATGAGTGATTTGTACGAAGAATTAGTATTAGTATTGGAATGTGCAGATTGTATAGAACTGTTACTATGGAAGTAGATTTTTTTTCTGAATCTCATTTAATTGACTCAAAAAATGCATGGGTAAATTATAAATCACTTGTATACCTGAACATGAAACTAAATTACGCTATGTACCAGGCCACTCAGAAAATATTGAGAAAAAATGTTTTTATATTTGAATTAAGGGACACTGGCTGGTTAGAATCTTTTTCGAAAAATATTAATTATTAATATTTTTAAAAATGATAGATAGTCTCAAATTGTATTTTGTTTCAGTATCATAAAAATAAAAAATAAAATAAAAGAAGTAATTTTAATACATGGCCAAAATAAAAAATACTTTAAAATTAAATTCAAGATGAGATGTATTTTAGTCCAGTCTTTTTTTTGAAAGGTCATTTAATTCATAGGCTGGTTACACACACCCCTACCTAACAAATTTCCATGTTGGTCGCGTGACAGTGTTTCAATCAGCGAAGAGTATCAGCGGTGATTGCCGTTAAATATTTAGGTGCAATACCGTAATGTACTTGCAGTTACAATGTTAGAGTTTAGGTAAAGAGAGGTTTAGGTTACGCGATTTCCTTTTCTTAAAAAAAAATGTTCAGAGAGTTTATTGATTCATATTAGGGTGAGATAGATAGATGCGGAGTTGGCTGAAAATGCCAAGCGTCGCAAGTACGTTTCACTTGCAAGTGCTTATGTGTTTGCGCCGTTTGTCGTTGAAACATTTGGGCCGTGGGGACCCTCTGCTAAATTGCTGTTTAGAAAAATTGCGCCAAAATTAAATTCTTTAACAGACAATAATAAAGCTGGCTGGTTCCTAGCTCAAAAGATCAGCATAGCTATCCAACGCGGCAACGCAGCCAGCATCATAGCCTCCTTGCCGCAAGGAAATGGTTTCGTTTTTGAATAGGTAGATATTAAGTTATTTAATATCTACCTATTCAAAATTATGGGTGAGATATTGATAAATATCTCTAAATAAATAACAATTGATTTTATGGCAAACGGCAAATTGATATCATATTAAGATATTTATAAATAAAAAGTATTATATTTATAAACCTGAGATTCCTTTTTTTGGAAGTAGAGACAAATATGACTACCTATGCCAGTAGATATGAAATACTCTAATTTCTTGTTTAGGACCGATTTTTCAATGGTCAGATAAAACTTATCAGACTGATAAATTATAAAGCGACAGATTTAAAAAAAATGACAGTTACGTATGATTGCTGACAATTAGGTGACGTTTTTCAAATTAGCCGTATTGTATTTTGTTCGACGAATATTTCTAATCTGACTATTGAAAAATCAGGCCTTAATTGAATAAACTGTTTTTTATTTTGCAGTGTATGCACTAAGCTTTACAATAAATTGATTTTATTTTTCAGGCTCAATCATTTTATTATTTTTAATGAATATTTGCTTTAATGGTTTTAAATTCCTGAAAATGGTATTTAAAATCACTTTCAAATACTAATAAAAGTAAAACTAGACTTTCCATTATATTAATGGCTTATTTATCAATGAAGAGTATTTTATGTCTCTAATTGCTTAACTCATTCTCATTAAGTGTATTTTTTTTATAGCTTCTCTGGCAATAGATTTGTATTTTTAAACCGTTATCCTATTTCACATTTAACCTCTGCAGATAAAAAATAATCAAATCCCTGGCAATTAAAAAATAAAAAATGATGACCTCCATTTAAGCTACCAACTAAACGTAAACTAGTAACAGTAAGTACATAATTCATTTAACTAGTTCAAAAAGCTGCCAGCTTGTTATTCCCGAAGTTAACCCGTCGCGCGAACAATCACAGCGGGCACAAAAGAAGCTCACAAAGAAGTTGCCCGAAAGAAAAAAAAAGCCAAATCCCTGTCACGATTGGTCGATCGATGAGTGACGTCACCACGCCCCGCCCCCTCGCAACAGTCTCCGCACCTGAGATGAGATAGAGGCAGATCTGTGTAAGTGCGAATAAGACAAAATTATATTGACGGTGTCGCCTTCGATATATTAACGTCCTATCTCCAACTGATCACTCAATACAAATTAAAATCTGTTTCTTTACGAATACGGTTGATTTTTGATTGAATTGTAGAGATATTTAAGCTTTGAGAGACATGATAAAGTGGTCAGTTGGAAAAGCTGTTATTGTTTGGTTATGGGTTAACCGATTTGGTTAAATTTGTGTGTTAACAGGCAGATGTCCGGTGTTTCTCTATCTCTCTTTGACGTATGGAAGTCAGACGAGATGAGTAGAGCTTGATTGGCTGCGTATTGATTAGTTTGATTAATTTGAATTGAGTTCATTATCATTTGCATAATTGAAGGTTTGTTCAAATTGGTATTGTTTAATCTGTTAATTTTGAATTTAATAATTAAGTAATGGTATTTCAACAATAGGTATATTTTTGTCTGAAAGATTCAAATAGACTAAATTATAGATAATTGATAACTTGTTTTACCATAAAAGTGACATATAGGATTATAAATAAAACAGATTTTACTCAAAATATTCAAATGAATTTCATAACAAAACTAAGTGTAACAACTAATAAACGTTTTATCACCCTCAACGACTCTAACACCTAGCACAATCGGCCCAATCAAACAAAAAAAAAACTATTCAACCATCACCTCTCAATACCGAAGAAACTCCAAGGGGAAAATGCTAATATGCCGCTTCTTGCTTCTTACCAAACAAAATCACATTGCGACCCCAAATTTCGCACTTTCAATGGGCAATTTCGCTCACCCCTCCACTAGGCCACGCCCTTTTCCCTTCCCCTATGATTGTTTGTGCCCGCGCGCCAGTAGCATTCGCAACGTCATACGACATGGACGTGCCAGAAGACCGTTACTATGGCAACCAAACGCCAGATCGTTCGGAAACTAACAGCCCGCGATCTCAAATGAGCAGTCCAAATTCTAATTCATCTATAAACGTGACAGATCAATCGTTATCGTTACAGCATCAGCAGAACTTAGAGACTTTGAATAGAATGGGGATGTTCTTTCACGCTCAGCAGATGCATTTGAATCAGAGTTTCGAGTCGGTTAAGAGTCGGTTGGGGTTGACGCAAGTCGCGAGTGTGAGTCAGGGGCCGCGGCATACGATTGATGCGATATTGGGACTGAACGGTGGAAGGGTTAACAGAGTGCAGAGTGAGTTCGAGCAGAGAAGAGAAGAGAGGGAGTGCGAGCCGGTGCCCGTATCACCGGGCGCGGTGGAGAGTGCTGGTGAGTGGTTTTAATTTAAACTCTTTTTTAGTTGAGAGTTATTTTATTAACTTGAAGCGTACAGTGGCCAGCACATCAGGCTACCCACTTTTGTTGCAAACTATCCCTTATTACAACTGAGTAAGATACCGCAGTGTTTATTTTGACGTGCTGTTGTCCGCACAATTAAATCGTCGTTAATAATATGGTTTTAGTAAAGATTTAAAAAGGAACGGTCCAAGACGCACGGTAAATAATAAACATACATTTTTCAAGTGTTACTAGACCCTGTAAATAAATACTGTGTATTTGTTTTGATAAGTGAAAAATGTCAAGTAAAATAAAATAGAGAGAATTACTTCATACAATGATATCGGAAATAGTTAAAAAAGTAGGTTTACTTTTTTAATTATATCGTTTTTAAACTAACCGAAAAATAAGACTTATATAAGTTTAAATAAATAAAACTTTTAAGACTCCAACCTTTACTTTTTCTTTTAAATAAAACTTATAAGTTAAGCATTGCAAAAAATATGAGTAAAGCCAAGAAATGAAATATAGCTATTGCAGATGCAGGATTAAGTGAAAATGTTTGCGAATTAAATTCATAAAAAAATATTATCTCATACACATAAACATGAGAAATACCACCATATTGCAACTTTTGCCATAAGCACTTCGCAGAACTTTCGCAAAACACAAAGAGGCGTACCTTTTAATCTGCCCGCCCTAGAACAACGCCCGCCGCCGACGGAGCTAATATTTAAACTTACAATAGCTCTCATGTGTTATTAAAAAACCAGTTGGTAACTGATATAAAACAATGTTTAATGCATCAAGTATAAACAAAGAATATACTTGCTCTACTTACCCATTTTTTGTGAATATTTATGTGAAGTTGCTATCTTCATTTATTAATAAGAATAAAAATATTTTTGGTAAAAATACATGACGCTACAAAATAAATAAAATATTAAACGTTTTAAAATCAAACGAACACAAATCTTATTCTTTTTAATACTTTTATTAGGACTATCCGATGATGGGTTAAATACTTTTTTCATAGCATGTTAAGTTTAATTGAATATTTGTTTTGTGAAGTAATTCGAAATGAAATATGTTCCAACAGCTTAATTGATTGATTAATAAAACACAACGGTTTTTTTACTTAGCATTCAAAAAAATAAGTAAAAAGATAAATAGCTTGTTCGGTTTGCCAAAGTAATGCCATAATTGATTAATGATTACGTAATTAATTTTGAAAAGAAACAATTATACTCGTACTTATAGTCTAAACGAACGTTAATTGTTTTAAATCTCTGCGGTTTAATTAAAATATGATAATTAAATTGCGGTTCTTAGTAGCAGAATTTAATTAAGTGGTTTAATAATAAATGATTATATAATTACACATATTGCACATGCACTTATGTTCTTGGTATTCAGAATAATAAAATATCTATAACTGGTATCAACCTTAAAAATATGAATGAAGAAATAACTGTTATCATTATTAAGTTATTTCCTGCATTATTATTACTATGATATTCATTATTTTGAGCAATGAATACCACAGTTAAAATAACTTGGAAAGACGATGTAAGATTTACTGATTACCAAACGTTTTAGTTCTATAGAATAGAATATAATATAATCATTATTTTCCTGTCTTCTCCCTTTCTGAAAGCTCGCACTCTGTCCTTTTTTTACAAAAAATGATATTTGTTGACAAAAAAAATACATTTAACCAATATAGTATTGATTTTTAATCATATTTTAAGTAATTTTGTAGAACCTGAGAATTTGTAATTTTGTTAGGACGTTTACAAAACTTTAATAAATGCATGTAAAATCACGTAATAAAACGCTTGACTATGCATAATTCAAACCTAAAACCGTGATTATTTTAGACTCACAAAAAGGAAAGCCAAAAAGCCTTTGTCGTTGAGAACGTGCAATTATCATACATCAACATACATGCTATTAACATATAATAATGTACTACAATCTGAGTGCCTAGCATAATGTAATGGCAAATGTCAGCGACTTTGTCAGCGCGTTTTGTTTTTACTCCATTCCCTTAGTTTTCATTCTTTTACCCTATTCCCAGTTTATCTGGGGTCGGCGCAGTATGTTTTCCTTTTCCACACTATTCTATCACCCGTCACGGAATCATCCACACCTTTTACACTCATATTTTGTTTCAGACAATCCATCTATCTCTTTTTTGGTCGGCTACTTTCCTTCCATCCATTACCATCCATTCATAAGTATAAGCAATTAGTGAAGATAATAAAATAAAAACTTAATAACGAATCTTGTGATGATTTTACATTGACAGGGGTTGAGGCCTCCTTCTAAGTAAAATTACGTGATGTTTTCTAGCCTAGTTCGCTTCCTCCGATAAAAAAAAAACTAGAACCTGTTAAACCATTCTTCCTGAGATTAGAGCGGACAAACAAACAAGTTTTTTGGGTTTATAAAATAAAATAATAGATTTATGGTTAGAATTAAGAAAGATTTTGTGGGCACCTAAGTCACATTTTGAGATTTTTTCAAGTAAATACAGTATGCTTCTTTAATGGGGTTACATTGTTTAAGCAGAAGCAATAATCTACAATGATTTTGATAAACAGCGATGATGGTTTTAAAAGTTGGGGGAACGATGTTCAGAACTTTATGAGTTTAGAAGGCCTTAAAGGCGAATCAGTAGAAATCTAGCTTAATCACCTTGTATTGTAAGCTCTTTGTACAGCCCGTACAAAGCGCTTTGCTGTCTCCTTTCAAATGCGTGTAGCTAGGGAGTGGAACTCGCTGTCTGCAGAAGAAGTTTTTCCTGAGGAATATGACCCCAGCCTCTTTAAGACAAGAGTGATAAGTTGCTACTAAGCAGATATGCACGATCCTAGACCTCTTCCACAACTGGCATCAGGTGTGATAAAGAACAAATATCTGTCAAAAAAGCTTTTGGCACCATTTCAAAGGTTGTTTTATTTATAGAAAAACGTCTCTACTGCAACAAAGTTGTTATTCCACATTAAACTACTATTATTAGCGTATGGAAGTGACACCACGCTCAAATTTCGTGCTCCATGACTTGACGCTACAGACCTCAAGTCATAGTATAGATTCATACTTCGAAATTCAAATTTCAAGGAAAACGTCACAATCTTGTCATCGTATTTGTGTCATTTTTTTGCTTAGCATAGCTTTTCTTTACGAGTAGTAGTTCTCGTAATAGCACTCTGTTTTTCCGTTCATCAATCCAAATTGATCCCTAAAGAAGCTCCTACTTAATAACTCAATCAAACCCATTAACTAATTTACACCTACAAAATAACTATAACACATGTTTCGAAACCGGATGCACGATCGATGGAGGTAATGCCTTGATTATTATAGATCATATTATTGATTTCTCAATAGATCATTGGTAGAAAGCTACCGTTGACATGCCATTTCCGACGGTCAGTTTTTGTAATATTAAATTAGTAGTTATTACTGATGAAATAACTTTAGATATACAGCGATTACAAATAGATATCCATTATGAGCTGAGATTGAGCTACTTACTATAGTAAAAGGTTTATAAAAAAAGTTTGCAACAAATCTAAGTAATGACCACTTAGACAGTGCTGGGCTTAATTTTAGGTTAGGTATTAGGTTAAGAGTCAATTTTACCAACATCAGATAAAGAATATACCAAAAAAGATAAAGATTATTGACGACCTCCGTAGTCGAGTGGCTAGCACGCTGGTTTCAAAAGTCGCCATCTCGTGAGGTTCCGGGATCGATTCCCGGTCGGGTCAATGTAGAAAACGACCTTTTCTATACTGTCTCGGGTCTGGGTGTTGTGGTACCACCGTTGTGTCTGATTTCCATAACACAAGTGCATTGGCTACTTACTTTGGGATCAGAGCAATGTATGTGATTGGTGTCCAATATTTATTTATTATAACACAATCCCCTAATTTGAATATTATACCCATTTGTCAGCAATCATTCGTAACTTCAGATAAGACTTATCCGACCGAATAAGTATAAAACGACCGATTTTAAAATGATATTTAAATACGTAAATGATTGCTGAATAATAAGTGACGTTTTCAAATTAGGTGATTTGTTTTATATTCGACGAATTTTCCTTATCTGACGTTGGTAAAATTGACTCTGAGTAGGTTAGTAACTATTGGTTAAATTATGATTAGATAAGATGGAAAGATGCGTTGATATTTTTTATCTCGTTATAATCTGATCACCCTGGTCTTTGGACGTGGGTCTAAAGTAATAAAAAATAAAAATATCACAGAAAACACGTATTAACACCTAGTACAATGATATAGTATGGGCTCAATGAGTTTTTAGTACAAAATTATCTGGTGGAGCATTCGTAGCGTCGTAGCAAAGTGCTACGGACTACGAACTCGGTTTTATGTCGCTTCGTAGCACGCTACTACGCAAGCTTTGTTCAACTGCATTAACTAATTAAAAGTGATGTTAAATGAGGTATTTATTTTAACCATACATATTTTATACATTATTTAACATTTCTTTTAAAGGAACAGTGTCAGTTTCACCTAAATTTATGCAGTAGTTTTTGAGATATGAGTATAATAACTAAAAATCATGAGATAAAACAAACTGCCTTCAGAAATGTGAATAAAAAGCTTTAATATCGCATTCATCTTCTATTACTACAAAATGATAATATTAATATTAATGTTGGTAATGATTCTCTTAAATAGAAGACGAATGCGTTATTAAAAGCTTTTTAGTCAGTTGTTGTCTTTAAATTATATTTATAGCAACCACATGCGAGTTAGACTCGCGTACGAAGGATTCCGTGACAATTCTATAAAATTGGCAAATAAATATTTCTGTCGTATGGTAATAAAGGTGTTAAAGTGTATGTATAAAAACGCCACCATGTCGGTCCGAGTACAGGAACAGAATACGAGGCCGATTCCATTGCAAAGAGGTGTAAGACAGGGAGACGTTATATCTCCGAAACTGTTTACAGCGGCATTGGAAGACGCCTACAAACTCCTGGAATGGGAAGGATTCGGCATCTGCGTCAATGGCGAATACATAACACACCTCCGGTTCGCAGATGATATAGTTGTTGTGGCAAAGATCTCCCCTTAAAATTTGTCGTTACAGCGGCAACCGAATATTCACATATTTTTAGTCTTAGTAATTGGTTCTGTTTTACACTGAGCATATGGAACTCTAAAAAAGCAAAAAAAAACCTACTTTAATAACGAAAATAACCTCTTTAGCTCCTTCTCCTACCCAAAGAAAAAGAAACATAATGCAAAGCCAATTAAAATCTTAGCCCTTATTAATCAGCGTGATTTGTGATACAATTAATTTCTTTAATTATGAAACTGTTGGCAATTAACCACGTCTTGGTCCAATGTAACCTACTTTCGAGATTTGGTTACGTGATTAAAAAAAGGTTAAACACAAACACATATTGAGGTCAAGAGTTATTCTGGAAACAAACAAATATTATTTTGGTATATTTTTTTCATTAAATATAATATCTTCTGCTTAGGATATTGGTACTGCCAAAATTAAGAAATATTTTTATACTAATTTAATTTTAGAATAGATTGTAACGGGATTGCTACCATATAGGGTAAAACCAGAATAGTTGCCCCACTATTTGAAATTACTTTATATCTCTAAGTACAAAAAGCGAGATTCTTATTTGTTAAATGGGTAGCTACTTTGGTTTATTATCTTCAAATTTGTGATAGGAATAAATATTATCTTTTATATTTCCAGGGTATTGACGATTTTTGCGGACCTCAAAATTTTGGAACAACTATCCCATATAGGGGATAGCTGCCAAATCTATATAAATTACGTTTAGGATAGTTGCCTTGTCGCGATAGAGGGCATTTATCCCGCAAAAACTTTCATCACACCTAGCCGTCCCATACAATCGCACAGAGACATGCAACACGGTCAACATAGTTGTGCAACTACAATAGTCTTTTGATAGATAAATAAAATAACATGTGTTTCATTCGCAACATGAAATGATTGATTGAAACTAGAGTAATTGAAATCAGGGCAACTATAACCCCGGGGCGACTATCAGGGTTTTACCCTACCTTATTATTTTCGAGTTCCCGATATTTCGGCACTGTTGCAAGTGCCATGGTCAATGCGACAGCACCCTGTCGAGAGTTAGGATCGATGCCAATTCCGTGAGTCGCAATGCTATCGGCCATTTCCAAAACGCGTAACTGCATCGATGCTAAAAATTGCAGTGTGTAACCGATCTTCGATTAAGTGTTTATTATGTAACGCTCTATATTAATGCTTGATAAATAACACTGAATCAAATATCATAAAAGCTATGTTTTCCATCTTTTTCATCTCCGTCACATAATTATTAAAATATACTCAAGTACTCTTTTACAATAAAATTTTCGATTGTTTCCATAATCACGCGCCTGCTTAGGCAGGACTTGTTATAATTTGTGTGAAATTAATTAACTAATCGAGTTAGCTATCGCGATCGTAGTTCCGTGAGGGTTAACTGTGGTTGTTCCAAAAACTATGTGTTTACATTTGACGTTTGAAATAATAAGGAGAAAGGAATTATAACGAAGGACTTTTTTTAAAATTATATTTACATATTTCTATTATTTTAAATGAGCTGCTTTTGATGAACTGTAAAGTCAAGAATATGTCATTATCAACCAAAGTACGTCCAATGCTGAATAAAGGCCTTTCCTATTGTTGTAAGTTGTCTCAATCCAGTGCAATCCTGAAATCCTGCTACAGTAGGATCGATGCCAATTCCGTGCTACGCTTTTTGTCGAAGAATCTTCAATCTAGATTTCGGCCATCAGTTTTCCGCGCTATATGCCGCCTTACAAATTGTCTCTTGAACTTTCTTATTTGCAGGGCTATATCCGTTAAGCAGAGACTAGGCTAGTCTTAACCGAATACATATCGATGAATCTTTAGTATATGTCATAAAATGCTAGTTATGCAACTCAATCACATGATTAATAAATTTTATTACAGGCCTGAACGCAACTTGTGTGTTTATATTTTAGCAAAAGCTAAAATATAAATTAACTTTAAGTAAGACACTGGTTACTGAGAGGTTAAAAAAATATTCTTAAGAACTACAGAAGAAGCTTTAAAACATCAGTATTGTATCCCTTTTAAAAAACATTTTTTTGTAGCAACCGGCCTTTGATCCGACTACGGAAAAGCAAAATATACATGGTTACATTCGTATTTACCACGAGAGTTGTATTATTCAATTTTACATTATCTTGTATACCTCTTATAAATACCCTAGGTATGTTAACCAATCGTACACTGAAAAAAAAACGGATCTGATCAAGTACAATTTTAACTTGTTTAGAAAAATGTGACGATATTAATAAACAATATGTACGATATAACGAATTACAAATGATTCCATCTAATACGCTGATGGATAAAATATTTGACTTAGTCCAATTTATCACAACGTCTGATTAATTTAACAAAATAATTGATTAAAATTAAAGCAAACAAGGTAATGTTTAAAGTAAATAAGTAATGTGCTGAATTAAACAATATACGATAACTATTATAAAATTACGTTATTAAATACGATCAAGTAAAGTGATAGAATTAATCAAAATATTTGATTCTTATGATAACATTTAGGTCATTGTAACAATCACATTATTTGATAGGTTTTTTCATGAGTGTTACCATTTGTGGTATATTTCTACTAAGTGTTAGAAATTACCTACAGTAGTTATGCTTTATTTTCTAGGTTGAAAATAAGATAGCATTTTTAAGTTAATAATTCCAGTTACTATTACGATTACGAGCTAGGGTAGCTTAGTATAAATTATATTTTCATATCGGTTGTAACGAAGCTATTTTGTAAGGTACCTACATTTTTTAGGGTTCCGTAGCCGAGTGGCAAAAAACGGAACCCTTATAGTTTCTTCAAGTCTGTCTGTCTGTCTGTCTGTCTGTCTGTCCATCCGTATGTAACAGCCACTTTATTCTGAAACTATAAGCATCACACAGTTGAACCTTGGTGGGCATCATACTGTTGAAACAGGATACAGATGTATCCTATATTTAAGATTCATATACAAAAAATAAAAAATATGATATTTAAGGGGGCTCCCATACATGAAACTAAAACCAAAAAAAATTTTTTTGCACAAATCTATGGATTGGTCTTAAATTACATCGAGGTTCCTAAAACCATTTTCCTTAGAAGTCTAACGTTTGAGAGACAGACGCTTCTAACTTTACCACCTTTTTACACCCTTTACCACCATGCCTATACAACCGCAATTTACTAACCCCTTCCCATCTAACTTTTGAACTAAGCCAGTGTAAATTTAAAAAAAAATATATGATACAAACACTATGAAAAACAAAGTTATGTTTGCCGCCAACAAACTATTTTGGTATTTTGGCTAAGTGGAGGTAAGTGGATCCCTAATTCAGTTAAAGTTGCCACGGAACCCTTAGTGCGCGAGTCCGACTCGCACTTGACCGTATTGCTTTATCTGCTATACTAATTTATCGTTAATTTTTTTTCTGTTAATTATTTTGCATTAAGATTTTAAAAGTAGAAAACAATACAATATAGTATGGCAACATTTTACTAGGCGCGGCGCCAGAACCGGCAGACAATTTACTTACGATGAGTTTTAAAGTCTATAACCGTTGGAGCACAAAATATAGAAACTAATTGGAGTGTTGGAGTTACTAAACTAACTACGGTTTCGATTACAATAAATAGTGATGGACGATTTGACAGCATGGGAAATACCACAACTGATCCCAACGTTTGCAAGTAGGTAAGTGTTTCGCTGCTGCAGTTGTTACTTTGTACCTAATGTTTTAGAGGTAGATTAATCTCTTGCATTTTGGTCTGTCACCCTGTTAAATCACTTCTGACATGGATTAATACATACTATCTTTCTAAAATAGTCGATACTGTGTTACCTATTCAATATACAACTTATATAGCAAACGCTGAGAAATATCCTCTACTGCTAAGTAGTTATGATGCGGTGAAAGAAAAGAGAAACAAAATTTTGTAATAGGTACTATACAAGAAAAATAACACAAAATATTATGGTTCTTGTTTAGCTTAAATATTATATTTAATTAAATATCTATGTCAGATCTGATTACCTGTGGAGTAATGAGTGTATTAGTACAACTTATTTATACTACTTACAGTAATATGAGCATTGAGATTGTAAGTTATTTAATTTATATATTTTTTTTAGAAAAATGGGATACCTTGAAATTTATTGTCAGCTTTAAATGTTGAGGAAATTAAGGAACTGATACCACTTATTGGGCCAAGATCACTTTTTAAATAAAGTTGGAAGATTTGGTTGAAAACAGTCAACAATGAAAATGCTATTATCTGTGGAAACATAGATGAAGTTGACTTTTCTAGTTGCAATATTTATCTGAGTGTAAGTATTTTTAAATTTTATGCATGTGATCGCTAAATATCTGTAGTTTTCAAATTTAAAATAAAAAAAATGATAGAGTAATGAATTATTTACTTAAACAATTTCAACAAATATAAAACAAGTGTGTTTGATTTGACATGCTATATACCTAATATGTAAGTATTATCATTTCTAAAAGAATATGGTGGTTCTTTATTAAATAATAAAAAATAAAAAAAAATATTATGATGTTTCCAGAATTATTTTACGTCTTTAAGTAATTGCGAATACTGGTTAATATAATGAATAAAAATTTATATTATGCTCTTTTATGTTTTATCTGACCGTTTAATTTTCTTCATGGTATGGGCGTTAAGTAAAATTTGTTACTTTTGTTTTTTGTTTTAGGCTCTTCAAGAAATAAATATTGTGCAAGAGCAAGAAACACTAACCACGACACCCTTTTTTTTTAGGTGGAATTGATGCAATTATGAAAAGATAATTTTGAAGCAACATGCTTAGTTCAGTATGTGGGAAAATCTTATATACTCTAATATACATTACATATATTATGTATGTTGATTTGTAATTTTTTTAATAAAGACTAATTACTTGATATAAATGTTATTTTTTTATTTTATTTGTAATTTAATAATAATGTTAAGTCCAAGTATTTATAATCATGTTGTATGTCAGTGGCACGAGTGACTCCAAACTCCTCTCTATGTCTACTCATATTCGGGCGTCACACTGCAGCAACAGACTGTAATAGCCTGTTTCACCACTTCTGGAGAAGTGACGGATAGCCTATCTGACGTATGATCTGAGGGAGGTAGGCTATCCGCAACTTATCCAGTAGTGGTAAAACAGGTCATAAGCATTAGTCGCAGCAGTGTGAAACCTTACATATGTCAGTCGTTCTGCAGTCGCATAGCACACGCATTTAGTGTGAGTGTGATAGGATTGAAGTATGGAGACCACAAGCGCCACTCATTTTAACAATTTCCATATATTTGGACTAAACATAACACCTAGTGGATCCCAACACATATATTAGATAAATTTGATAAAGGATTTGTTTAAATCATACAGATTGAAAAGTAACATCAACATAATTGAATAATATAACTAAGTAAGTACACATTAGAGCTAATTAAGTAACGTGATTGATCCAATATAGATCTTCTTTAATTTCATTAACCAAGATATATTATTTGAACACGTAACTTTGTTGATGTCAACAACTTTTTTGGTTAAATTTATAAATCGCAATGATTAGGTTGATCATTATTGTTTGTAAAATAAAACAAATTTCACGATTAAACACATCAAAAAAATTGGTTAAATGAATTAAGATTATGATTGGTATCACCAACTTCAGCATCACAGCCAACAATTAGGCTTGATTAATTTAATCAAGGAATTGATCATTTTTACTAAAAGGTTAGTTTAATTGACAGTAATTCTTGATATTTTTTTTTTAATCAAGATGGCTTAAGGAAGGATCAAGTTGCTTTATGCGAACGTATTTTAATAAGTATGTTGATTAAATCGATCAATATTTTGATTTCATTAATCATATATTTTTTTCAGTGTAATAAACCATCCTCCTTTCACACATAACGCAATACACATCTAAACTCCCAACTAACAAACCCGCAAGATACACAGACGATGATCAAACGCGATTCACCCACAATTCTATTACTCGGACATCGCGATTCGATTGCGGCTGACAATCGATTCGCAATCGCCATTACGGAGACTATTCGATTATCGGCACTTGCCGCACGATGGGTTTATAGAGTGGGTTGGATAGTCTGTTTATGTGAGAGGAATTAGTGTTAGGCTCAGTTGGACCATCTTACTTTAACTGTAGCGAATGTCAAGTAATTTCAATAAAATTATGAGTTTCTGATATTTCCGAAACATGCACATTTTTTTAATGCAACAAACAACAACGGGTTATTGAGATGAAGAAGTAATTATGATTATGCGATTAAAAAGCTGATTTAAAGGCTTTTGAAAAGTGATAAAAAACGATGAAAGATTCACGAAGTTTCTATTTTACCTGTTATTTGCACTTTTATCATTATGCTATGAAATTAGCTTGATAATATTTCAAAGTAACTATTTTAAACACAAACCACCAACCATCTTTAGTTAAGTTACAAATTTCAAACTCTGTTTATTTTCAAAATAAAGCTTACAGAATTTTATTTTCAAATTCATTGTTTTAGATATAGTTTAGCACCAAAAGTCCTGATAGATAACCACCAACGATGGAGAACATTTTCTTGTATAACCCTCAGATCCATTTGCCATTGTCAGACGAGTGCTAATTAAACGTCGAGGAAAAAAAAACGATCAGACTTTACTAACGAACCTATATTGCATTATTATAGTATGTCAGAAGTGTCATAAATAGTACCTCAAGGCTTAATTAATCGCATTTAGCTTTAAGACAATAATTAACGCTCTTAAATAGTTATCTAACGACTGAATTTTTTCGCTCTAAGTGATCACTTAATTTGAGAAACCGCTCATTAATAGAGAGTGAAATTATGATTAACATATTGAGTGATTAACCTGTCAAATTGTATCGATACACGAGGGCCGTGGCAAAAACAAAATCGATTTAATCACAGCCAATTAAAGGCTGTGATCGGTCGAAAAATAGCCGACAAAAAAGAATAATCGGATAAGTCAGCCATTTTGGAAATTCATTAGTGATGCGGGTCGGTGTGACATAGTGTATTTTGATAGCAGTGTGTTAAAAAAAAATTTTTCACAAGTAATTACAGACTCGAATGTGGACTATTATTAATTATTTTTTAACTTATTGCTCATTTAAATATAATATATTATATTAAAGAAAATTTTAGTTAAATAATATTAAGTATTTGAGAAGTATTTTGTGTTAATATAAAAAGACGTATTATGCCATTACCATGTGTTGTTAAAAAACACAATCATAATGGTTTTTATTTCATAGAATAGGTTTTCAAAATATCTCTTTGTTAAATCGATTTAAAAAAAAAAAGTGACTGTTTTACTAGAAACTGATCATATCTTTCAGTCAATTTTCATTTACTTAGTTGCAAATGAGACACTAAAATTGCATTTTTAAATGCAGACTCAATAATTTCAGTGTCTTATTTTGAGCTACTCCTTAAAATAACCTGCTTTACAACCGATCCAAATCTGACACATGATTAGGGTTGCCGCATTAAAAAAAGAACGAATCAACCCATTATGGTCGATAATGCGCGCGAGTGTTGCCAGATTATGAATAATTATTACAAAAAGCCGACCAAGATCGTATCGTGATAAGTGTAAAACGTCTTAATGCGTTGTCCATAATATTTTTATTTGTTTTGTGTGCGCGTTGTAATCTGTGAGTGATCTAAATGTGCGTCCCATCTCTTTCGTATATATTGATATTGTATGAGTAAAAGGGATAGGAATACAGTAGTCTGTTTTGACTTTTGATCGCTCAATCTGTGACATGATGGCTCGTTTTGTCACTTCTATCTTTGATTTCTTAATCGTTGCACCAAATGACAGTTGACATTTTCATTCCTATTAGCTTGGTGTTATTATGTTTGTAGTAGTGTTTTGTTTTGGTTATTTTGTTAGATAAACAGCTACAAGATAATAAGCTTGAGCTTGAGAGAAGACACTTTTTTGGACACGAATTTACAAAAACAATTGCTGAAAGTTTTTTTTTGTAAGTAGTTCAACTAAATAACCTTTTTATCCTAAAGCACTTAAGTCGTATAATTATTGGAAAGATTATGTAACACAAAATATATAGCAAACAATTTATAACAACCAATAAATCGATGCAATGTCTTTAATCAGTGATATTAACACGTAGTAAAATCACATGCAAAACGAACAATTGACGTCGCAAGCAAATACTTAAGTATGAACTGTCATCTGTTTTTAAGTAATCGAACATAAAAAACCCTTACAAAAAGAAAATAAATAAATCTCAGCCCAGTATTTGAAGTCGGAATTTCTTGGACATAATATATGCTAGTATCCTAATACGAACACAGTTCATATCTACAAATCTCTATCCATTACCAAACGATTACAACCCAAATATCTTAAAGTTACAGTGATCAACAGGCTTCTTCTTGTTGACCTCGCTTCATCGTCCCAATTTATACCACGTCTCTATATCAGATCTAGAGACAAGAGCTAAACCTATTTCACATAAAAAACATACTACAATTCACACAAGACAATCCTTAACCCCTTCACTACTGTGGAAATTAATACCCATGCCTGTACAAACAAATTACAGTCCAGCCTACCGGATAAACGTTTACTGGTACATTTACAAACAAACACCATAACAGACCGATGATAGAGGAAGTCCGATCGTACGAATGATGTATGGAGCGAATTATCTTCGGATTTATTACACAAATGTTGGCATTGTGGTGCAATTATGAAAGAAGGTATCGTATAATTTCGAGGGGTAGATTTAATAGAACTTCAGACCAAATATTAGAGCTTTGTTTTGTAACTCGTATTAAATAAAGACTGTTTTCTTTCCTTTTCGAATATTGTCAACAATCTTTTGAAATTCTTAATAAAGCCACTTTTAAATTAATTCAAATACCTACATTTTAAAAATGCTTACGTTGCACATTTTTGAGCTAAATATAAACGGTTGCTCGAGATTTTTAATAGTTTTACAAAGATATAAGGTTTCTTATCATCCATTTAGGGCTGATTTTTCAATAGTCAGATAAGAAATATTCGTGGGACAAAATACAATATGGCTAATTTAAAAACGTCACCTAATTGTCAGCAATCATAGGTACCTGTCATTTTTTAAGATCTACCGCTTTATAATTTATCAGTCTTATAAGTTTTATCTGACCATTGAAAAATTGGCCTAAAAGGATAAACTCCACAGGCCCTGATTGACAATAGAATAATTTGAATTTAAATATAACCGAACCCTAATATCTAGACGTGTACGGAAAATTAAAGAAAATGTTAGAAAGCTTGAGAGTGTAAAACTTTGCACCACAGACACAGTACAATCACAAGTTGGCGGTAGATTTGAATATAATTGCATTACGGACAAGTCACGCTCGCGCGTCGGCGCTATTAGCATAGGTAAGTGTGCAACTACCCTCGAATCGTGTTGATTTATTGCGTATTGTTGCGAACTGCTTACACGGTGCAAAGGATATGATAGAGTTCCGATAAAAGTTATTATTAATGGAGTTGAAAACGAGGACTTGATTGTATCGTTTATTTTTTTGAGTGTTCAGTATGAAACGTGACCAAAGGCGCAGCGTAGGGCGTCCACCGACAAAGGAGAGATAACCTTGTAAAGATCGTAGTATCACATTGCTTCCGCTTTCGACCGATCGCTGTGAAAATCTGTAGAAGAGTGTGTGTCTATATTCGGCTCTGGACGTTCCTTGAATGATAATGATGATGATGAATAGGGAAACTGTGATTTTACGGATATAAAGCGCGTCATAAATTAGCAACTCTGACCAGTCTTCGACCAAAACTAGAGTTATTACTTACCTACTTGTAATGAAATAAGGGAGGAAAAGTGTTTATGCTATGATACATATTCATATATAGATTGGTTGTGTCAAAAAGTGTGGCGTTAAAACGCATTACTATCGAGGACACTGATGCTTAAGATCCGAAATCGCTTGTAACTCGTGTCGCCTATTTTTTATGTCACGCCCGTTTTTGTGTCGTATATGCTAGAGATTTTTGTTAAAAAAAGTGTATGACGCTGATTACAGCAGGTATAGGGTGTAAAATAACCAAATAGAGGTCATTAGTTCCCACTTTCATGTTATTATCCCCGCCCTTCTATCATCGGTCATCACCATCATTAACATCCAAAGGACGTCCACTGTGAAACATAGGCCTCCTCTTCAGTTTCCACAGCGACCGATCGCAGCCGTCTGCGTTTATTAGTAGCTAGGATCTCCTAAATTTTAAATTTCACTTAAACGATCTTGAACTATGTCACGAGCAATAAAGAGTTATCTTATCTTTCCTTCCCCCTTTCCAGGCGAAGGCTCTTGCAACAGCAACGACGGTTACAGCAGAACGCCAGACAAGTCTCCCCCCGCGTCAGACGACGACACCCCCCGTCCCGGCTCAGCGGCAGACAGCAAGAAGAAGCACAGAAGAAACAGAACTACATTCACGACGTACCAACTACACGAGCTGGAAAGAGCGTTTGAGAAGAGTCATTATCCGGATGTGTATTCGAGGGAGGAGCTGGCCATGAAAGTTAACCTGCCGGAGGTTAGAGTGCAGGTTAGTGGATTTTAGACTCTGTTTCAATTGATTTAAGTTAGTTTTTTGCTGTGATTTTTAGACCCTGATCGGTGGGATAAATAGGTGATTAGATATTTTTTTTCTGCTGCTGCTTATTTTCAACACAAGGCCCTAAGGCATAAAGGCAGTGACATAGATTTCCTTAAGTATATAAGTGACCCATATAGAGACAAAACATGTACTCCAAGCGCCAGATCACGGCATATCTTGCAATAGTTATTTTTATTAGCCACGTTTCAGAGGCTGTGTAGATCTTGAGCTACTTAAGAATACTTACTAAATTAAACATTGCTACAAGAATTATTTTAATTGACTAGATAATGTAGAAATTTTGTTACAATAATGGTTGATTATTCTCCTTAGTGAAGGTAATATGACTTTTTTACACCAGTTATGAAATTAGTTTTTTATTTAACCTAAGCTTCGCCTTTTTCATAATTGTTTCATTTACAAAGAGCCAATTTATCCGACCTCAAAACTATGACATATTTTAATATCCCCAAATTGGGCTAAACGTAATCGTACTTACCCCTGAAAATGAGGTATTCTACAAACAGTGTACGCCCTTCGAAAAGGGTAAAGGGGTAATAATGAACCAAAAGAGCTTATGCCACTCAATTCTCTGGCTTTGCGAGACGAACATATGTCGAGCGTATACGACCAGAAACCGAGACCTCCCGCACCCTGTTTTGTTCCAACTGTTACAAGAATTGCGACAGAATTTGTAGGTCTTCATAAACTGGACGGTTCATAATTGCTTTCTTGTACAACTATAAAAATGTTTCCGTCCAAACAACTTTAGAACTTACGATTATCGAAATATGGTTGATAGTTTTAGAATTTGTAAGTTGGTTGTGGTGTTTGCCAAATAAACCGGCGGTTAGCTAATCTGACACTTGTCTGGGGTGATGTCAATGGAAAATGTCTTCATTGTGTGTTATAGAAGTGTAGCTAAAAGTTGTTATTAGCCTTTTAGGGAGTGATGGGCCGAAAGGGTTGATTAAACCCATTGAAGGCGTAGGAAATCCATTATTTCAGTTTTGGAATGTAAGTTACAGAGGAAAAAAAATCCTCGAAATGCCAAATAAGTGTACAGTTTTCGAATTATACAGCATGTTGTAATAAAACTCCACAATGAATTACACCGAAGAAAATACCGTATAAGGGGGTCAATTCCAAAACCCCACCATACTGCAGTGACTTTTGGTTTACTCTTTAACTTAGTAATTTTAGTTAAAATAATATTTAAGGATCTCCAAGAGAAGTGTTGTTGACAGTAAAAAAATGTGTAATACTAGTACTAACAACGTATTTTATAGAAAAATCCTTTGAACCATTATTGTTGTATTGTGAGAGTTATTACCAGTGAATCCCTTCTTAACTGTCTTTCACTCTATTTCGAGCATTAACAGCATTTTGAGCATCGAAAGATTTAAAACTCCCTTTATATCTAAATGATATCTGGACCATAAAAGCATAAGGTCGAATCTCAAGATACACCCTAAAACACTTTTTGCCAGTTTTGATCTACACTTTTTTTGCTCTTTCTGGCAAACTAACCCTTTTATTTCTATCTTGTTTCATTGCGGAGATACAAAAGGTGATTTATGATGTTTTTGACAAATTCACAATATGGCTAAATTGCATAATAGCATATTTATAAATATACCTTTCTTGCACAAATAACAATACCTAATAGTATACGTATATCGACGTCAACCATTATGCCTTATGAAGTTTCAGTCTTTTCTGTGATTCACGTTGGGAGTATTCACAGATACACCTTTCTGCCTCTAATCGTTGCATGCAATGTAATGTTTGGATCTTAAGATACACCATTATGCTAGAAATATTTTTAGCTTTACTACAAACGCATAGAGTCGAAAGTAAATATCAAGCATTGTTCCTATAACAAAGCAACATAACGCATTTTTTTTTGGTCGTATAACTTAATATACTTTTATGCCGTCAAACATTTCATGAAAATGTGGTCCCATTATAGTCGGTTCTACAGATAGTTTGAATATTTTCCAATCACCAAGTCTTTGAAAATCGTTGAGCGAGCAGTTTTAAGGTCCTAATTTATATGCCGACGAAAGTATTTTTGCCTCTATCCATCTTTTTTAAGACCGGGTGAGCAAACGAGATGGCTAGAGTTAAAAATACCGCCAAAACTTTACGCAATGCGACGTTGCATGTAGGTAAATGTGCGGGGAGTCAAATGTATTGCTTGTCTCTCTCATTCATCGTTTCTATTGCGCGTGGCAAAGCGAGATGAAACTTATGCGCCAGTGCTATAAGCATGTAAACTTAAAATCGAGATAGATGAAACTAAAAGAAAAGAAATAGAAGAAGAGCATAAAACTCATATTAAATGAGCCGAAGAGAGATTTACATTGAAAATAAAAGACAAAGAAGAAGCAACAAATAATTCTCAGAAGAAAAAGTTCTTATAAATATATGATTTACAACAGTGTTTGGCGAATGCCAATCTTACAAACACAAAATCGGCTTACATGCGTTAACTACGGACGTTAAATTTGACCATGTTTGATGCAACTGAAAATACTGCGACGAACCTTATCATCATCATCATTATCAGCCAAAGGCTGTCCACTGCTGAACATAGGCCTCCCTCACGGTTTTTCCCAGCGACCGATCACAAGCGGTCTGCATCCAGTGTGTTCCCGTGATCTTAATAAGGTCGTCCGTCCAGCATCTTCGTGGATGTCCCGCGTGGATGTCCCACGCTGCGCCAAAAGGTCAAAAGGTCTCCAATCTAGAACTTTTTTGCCCAAATGGCTATCAGTTCTTCGCGCTTTGTGCCCTGCCCACTGCCACTTGATATTACTGTTTTGTAGGGATATGCCCATTACCTTAGTTACTCTACTCATTTCTGATTCGATCTCGTTGAGAAACGCCGAGCATAACCCGCTCCATCGCTCGTTGTGTTTATTTATGAGGCCCATAGTCAGAGACCACGTTTCGGATCCGTATGTCATCACTGGTAAGACATACTGGTTGAAGACTTTCATCTGCAGACACTGTGGTATTTGAGACGAGAAGACGCTCTTGCGCAGTTTCACGAACGCTGCCCAGCCGAGTTGGATTCGTCGATTGACCTCTTTCTCCTTTGTTATAGTTGGACCTATGTAATTGGATCACTTGTCTAAGGTAGACGTACTCGTCGACAACTTCGAGAGTTGAGTTCTCAAAAGATACTGGATTGGATACAACACGGGAACTTGACTTTTTTTTTTAATTTTAAAATTTAATTTCCTTTCCATGTTCATTTTAAGACCCACTTGTTGGGATACTCGGTCAACGTCTTCGAGAATATTGCAAAGATAATCCAGCGTCTTTGCCACAACGACTAAATCATCGGCAGACCGGAGGTGTGTTATGTATTCGCAATTGACGCAGATGGTGAATCCTTCCCATTCCAGGAGCTTGAAAGCGTCTTAAAATGCCGCTGTAAACAGTTTCGGAGATATAACGTCTCCCTGTCTTACACGTCTTCGCAATGGAATCGCCCTCGTATTCTGTTCTTGTACTCGAACCGACATGGTAGCGTTGTTATGTAGGCACTTTGACACCTCTTTATACCTATAGTTTATGTGACACCGCTGAAGAGACCGAAGCACAGCCCAAGTTTTGATCGAATCAAAGGCCTTCTCATAGTCCACAAACGCTAAACATAGAGGCATGTTATACTCCACGGACTTCTGTAAAGTTTGCCTTAGCGTATGAATGTGGTCTATGTCGATGTGGTACTGTAGTCTTTTCAGAAACCGGCTTGTTCGGGAGGCTGGAAGTCATCAAACCTTCGAGCCAGACGATTCGTGATGACCCTTGAGAACAGCTTGTAGATATTGCTCAGAAGTGACATGGGTCTATAGTTCTTCAATAAGGTTTTGTCTCCTTTTTTGAAGAACAACACCACCACACTCCTGTTCCATGCCTCAGGCGTGATACCCTCTAGCAGAACGGAATGACGGAGTACCGGTGTTCCACCCGCTTTCAGAAGCTCTGCTGTGATTCCGTACTCGCCATGCGCCATCCTTATCTCGTAGATGCTGATGTCCGGGATGTCTTCGGTGTAGTTTCGGGTCAGGATAGCTCTTGAGTCTCTGACTGAGCTATCTAGCTATCCGATAAACCAAGTATGGTCTGAAAACATTAGCGGAAGAAGACGAAATGAAATCGCTTACTGTCTGCTTCGTTGGGCAGATGAGAACGGATCGAAAATAGCAATTTAAAACTATGCAAATAGATACCCCAAGGGATTGGTCACAGTTTATACAAACATGCGGTGGAGGTAAACGAAAATTCAATGTTTTTGATATGACATTGGCGGATTTTAAAGACTCACTTCGCTGTATAAAACAAAGGGACCTTGAGTAGTGAAAAAAGAAGAACACGGATGGAAATGACTTCAAAATATCATGTGTATTCTTGCAGTTAAAAACGAGAACACCTGGGTGTTCTTTTCTACAAAGAAAACTTTTCAGGCGAATGCGTTTATACGAAATGTAGCTAAAGGATGTCAATTGCTTGCTGAACTACCTGTTATACGAAATAATGAAAAGCCGATATCTTCTGATAATTTCACGGGTATTACAAAAAAAATTCAACACGATGATATTATGACTGATTTTCCTGAGGCTGATTAGATTCATATATTTTTTTAAACATCTTTTCCGGTTTTTCATAATTGTATTATTAAGAAGTTCATTGATAATGAAAGGTATGAATATATAAACGTTTTTGTTAAAATAATGTTTAGAAAGCAAACTAGCAATTAGTTTAATTAGACCTATGTTCAGCAGTGGACGTCCTTCGGCTGATAAAATTGATGATGATGATGATTTCTTAGAGGTACAAGTTGATATTTATAAATGCTTAACCGCTTTCTGCTTGAAATTATTATTAGTTATTCAAAAATATGCTATTAAATACAAGCTGACTTCCGACGTATGCTGTCATTGGGAAATTAATAACATAATACTATATCTTAATTTGAGAATTTAATTTTACAACAATAATCGTAAGCAAAACATCGTTTCACCGATACTCCTCCGCGAAGCCGGTATTTAAGTAATTATTTCAAGCAGAAAGTCGTATGTTCGCGAAAAATTAAAAAAACAATTATTTTAAAATAGTTTTTTATTGTTTTGATTTGTCTGAATACTGAAATATGAAATATATTATTAGTTATTACATATGTGTTACAAAAAACTGTGTTTTTCTCTGTTTTTTCAATGAAAATTGGCAAATATATTTCTCAATTTTGTTTTGGCTCTCCTGAAAACCTGTCATTTTGCAGATCCGACCTTATGCCTTTAAGGTCCAGATATATCATCATCATCATTCTCAGACAAAAGACGTCCACTGCTGAACATAGGCCTCCCCCACGGCTTTCCACAGTGACCGATCACTAGGGGTCTGCATCCAGTGTGATCCATTTTTAAGGTCGTCTGACCATCTTGTTGGTGGACGTCCTACGCTGCGTCTTTGGTCGAAGGGTCTCCAATGCAGAACTTTCCTGCCCCAACGACCATCAGTTTTTCGCGCTATGTGCCCTGCCCATTGCCACTTGAGCTTACTGATTCTCAAATTTATGTCCGTTACCTCATTTCTGATTCGATCACGTAGAGAAACACCCAGCATAGCCCTCTCCATCGCTCGTTGTGCGATTTTGAGCATCTTTATGAGGCCCATAGTTAGAGACCATGTTTCGGATCCGTATGTAATCACTAGTAACACACACTGTTTGAAGACTTTCGTCTTAGACACTGAGGTAGATAAATGATATATGCCTGTATACTTATAATCTACGTTCATGCAGACCCGTTTAACCGAATTACCGGTCGCATCCGTCGTCGACGTCTGCAGTTAATGTCAATATGTGGACTAAACTGAGCTTAAACTACCACTTCACGACTATTAGTGAGAATATTTATGGATTTCGTTGAATTTAATTCATTGGTTACGTTTAATATTTGAGAGTCAACACCTCTCTACAAGATGATTATTTATGAATGTAGTTAGTACAAAAAAAGTTAGCCTTTAACAATCCACTGCTGGGCAAATATACTCAAGTATGAGCGACTATGAGCCATACTCCACCATGCGGGCTCAGTGCGGATTGGCGGAGAGTCGTTTGCAAGGCAAGCGACCGAACCTTATTGTCACATTTTATCAAGCCCATAGGGACTCTGACTTGGCTTAACAAACTCAACCTTTATGAGCCGGAACTAACTGTTTACATACCTACCGAAGCACGGAGTTGCTAGTTTTTTTTACGTCACTTATATAATTTGAATGGTCACCATGAAAAAATCATTTATTTATGCAAAAAGGGCCATTGAGGACACTTTTCACACCCATCCAAACATGACCGCGCCGTAGGTAGCTTAACTTCGGTATCGCTACCAAAACGCTGCCACCACTGAGCTACGGACACCTAAGTTATAATACAACTACAATATACTTACCTAATTTTGCTTCAATGATTTGATTCGTGATGACAATCTCATATACTGTACATAGACTATAAGTGATAATCAAAACTTTGAATGGTATTTAGGACTTAATTAAGTTGGAACCTAGTTTAATTTAGTTAAGACCAATGGTTGAGTGGAAAAGAATGCTTTTGGCATTAAGTCCGCCATATGTATCGTTTGTTTGTGCACGAAGTTTAAAATAACTTAATAATCGGTACTTAACAGCTAATATCGGTTGATATTCGTCGTTAAACCTAGTCAGAGGCTCTATAGGCAGCTTGATAACATCTGACAGCAAGATTTTATCACTTGCCTTGCAAATACCCCTACCTACACCAATCCGCACTGAGCCCGCGTGGTGAAGTATGGCTCATACCGCCTGATACTTGAGGTGTGGCCATTGCTCAGCAGTGGGATGTTACAGGCTGATTTCACAAATTTATTTTATATAAAATATGAGTTATATTAAGGCCTCGCCATTGGTGTCACATACATACCTCAACCAAGAATTCTATCTACAGTTGGACATTGAGCACCTTTAGGTTCATCATTATGCCATATTAATAACATATGAAATTAGCGGACCTAGCGAACTTTGTTTATTTCGCCCCCAGCCCCGTTCCGCCCTGGCCCCGTCCCACTTAGCCCCGTAATTTTAAAAGACGAGCGGTCCCAGCGAACATTGTTTGTTGTTACCCCAGCCCCGGCCTCATCGAACGGGATCAAAATTATCCTATGTCCTTCTCCTGGTTCTGTGTGAGGTAACACACTACCTCCCCACCGTATCGCTCAGGCCCCGTCCTGCCCTAGCCCCGGCCCCGTCAAACGAGATAAAAAGTATTCTATGTACTGGTATTAAGCTACCTCCTTACTAATTTTCAGCCAAATCGGTTCAGCCGTACCTGAGTTATAAATAGTGTAACTAACACGACTTTTTTATATCTTTCGAATATATAAAATTCTCGTGTCACAGTTTTCGTTGCCATACTCCTCCGAAACGGCTTGACTGATTTTGATGTAATTTTTTGTGCTTATCCGGTATCTATGAGAATTGGCCAACATCTATTTTTCATCCCCCTAAATGTTAGGGGTAGTCCACCCCAAATTTTTTTTTAGACATTTTTTTTAATTTATATTTTTTTATGATACATCATACAAAAATACATACAATCCTCAATTTTCACCCTTCTACGATCAACCCTTATTTTTTACTAGCCATTTTAGTAATTTAAGGGCGAAACAAAATTCGCTGGGATGGCTTCACTTTTAAAATTACGGGACTCGACGGAACGGGGCTGGGGCGGGACGGGGCTGGGGGCGAAACAAAGTTCGCTGGGTCCGCTAGTATGTATATAGATATAGATATAGTTGTGAATAAGTAAAATACAACCCCTATCGCTCTTAACCTCTTAAGAACCAAAAAAATTGGCAGCTTCAAACTGAATATTATCTAAAAGCGATCTCATCAGATTTGAAATAACAATTAGTATAAAGTCGTTCAAACATAATATCATTGTTCAAACAAAACTAGCTTTCATTGCCTCTTGAATCGAGCTATTACTTCCAAATGAGAGGTCTTTTGTTACTCGCTAGCTCCTCTACCAGTTTTTACTGAGCTCTTGTTGTTACATACTTGGGTCAAATCACAGGTCTAAATATTCTGGGGGATTGAATTGAAACTAGAGTATAAGACCAGTATTAAGAAGAGAGACAGACATGTGCTTATATAGATGAAGTCACCCCGGCTACGCGACTGCATGAAAACCATGCGTGAAACAATTTTCAACGCATACGCATGATTATTTTTCATATCTTGTGACGTGAAGAGCGATGAATAAATAAAAAATATGCTGAATGCTGAATCTTTTTTGAGACGTCACTGGTTCTATTTAGTCCTGACTCCCTGAGTTTAAATGGAGCCAAAGTATCAACACAAATGTTTTTTGAAACTTCTTCTATTGTAATGACGATTTTTACTCAAATAAATTTCAATAAATGTGACTAATTCTGTGATAGTAAAACGTACGATGCTAAATAAAAAGCGCCAAAGGATGTTTAGCTTCGCAGTGGTCTTCTTTGACGGAAGTAACATGTAATGCAACTTAGTTATTTGGTGGAAAAACCTTGCAACTCAAGCTTAATATATTCCAGCTGAGCAAAGAGCTGAACGCAAATTTAATAGGAAAGAGCACGAATAAAGAAAAAGAGGGGACTTTTGACTTAGGTAACAAATAGCGAAAGAAATCGCTACTCCCAGCTTAAATTGTGTATTTTTTGCAACATGATTTATAAATAACCTGATATGCATAAGAATATGTCCTAACTTTTCGCGTCATCTATTTACATACATAGTCTGTAGGAAGAAACAACAGGGGTCTACCCTCACTGGTGGTGTGACAATAGACTCAGTCCATTAAAGGACAAACAGACAACAATGAGCGTGTGATGGTAATCGAATTCGCTACGTTAAGCACGCTAGAGAGGGTAGGGTGTGTGCCATTTGCTATGTTTGTGGGACATTTACACACGATTGTGCTTAAAAAGTTATGTCCGTGTATGGGTTTATGTAAACTATCATATCTTAAGGTGACAATTACAATAAAATGATTGAACTTTTCTTGATTTTTTTTATTTTGCCATTTGAAACAATGTCATAATGACAATTGACAAAAAGTTCAATTCAGAAATTTAATTTGATAATTTTGGTTGCAATTAGTGGCCACAGATAAAGACTGTGTCATTGTACAGCACAATTTAATTGATTAAACTTATATTTACAATATCATAAAAACTATGCTATTAAACAACTACTTCCTTTGGACGATATATTTTACAAGAACCATAGAAGTTTCATTCAAAGTTTATTTACCTATATACTCAGGAACACGAAGTATATAATTAGTACTTTAACTGAATTCATAATATATTTTTCAACACACTTGCTCAAAACGACGTTTTTATTCCACCGATTTTTGGCTCATAATCATAGATATTAAACACGCGTGCTTTTTTATTATATTATTGCACTAGTGCTTTTAGTTTATAAACCCGACCAATTTACATTTGTAAGTAAGAATAAGAAGCGATATAAATTAGTCGGGTTATACAATACTTTTATTTTAGCAACAAACAGTATTTATGCGAAAAATAACAGTATCTACATATTTATTTCAATAAATGGTAAATCTAGATTTATTACTAAAAATAGCTCAAATTCATTTAAGATTTTCTGTGATTTGTGTTTTAAACACGAATTGTTACATTTTAAATCTTGGCTTTTGGCCGATCTAGTTCGCGCCTAAGCCTTGCGCGCGGAACAGTATAGCGGCAAGAAAAAAAAAACAACGCGCCATTTTTCGTAAATAATAATTGTCTGCTGTGACGAAGTTTGGATTAATTATGAAGTTTAATATTAATGAAAATGTCTACTTCAAGTGAAAAAAAAGAAGAAAACCTATTATTAGCTCCGCCGGACATACGTAGGTAACGAGGCGAAAAACGCGTGCGAAAGTCTTTGCCATCAAAATCGAGTGAAACGTATTTTACTGTTTTATTAATTAAAAACTTAGTAAATGAAGAGTCTTGTCTTTTCCTCGCAAGTGTGTTGAAAAACGTCGTATGAAACACGTGTGCCTGTGACCATTATATACGCGGCTTTCTTATGGCGCACTCGCTTTCGCTCGTGCGCACACAATATCGCCTTGTATACAATGGTCAACTTAGCACACTTGTATCATAATGTACTATTATAATCGCACTCGGCCTATATTAACTGTTTCATTATTTACGGAGCCATTTTCATTATTTACAATTTTAGAACACCAACCCATTCTCATACGGCATGCAAAATTCGTATGTCACAGACAAAGCGTCTCGTTCTAACATCTAGATTTGATAGTTGCATCCTTGTCGGTATCGCTCAGCATCGCTGCCGCATGCGACTGCGTTGATGTTCTTACGGAGTAAGTAACTATACTGTTTATAAAATAAAATAAAATAAAAACAAGTTAAACTGAATCTTAATGCGTGACTTCTTTGACTTTAATATTTGGAGTCAAAAGCAACAGATTTTTCAAAATGTTAGGAATATTTTATGTAAACAGTTTTTTTTTTAAGTTTAATGCAGCTACCCAAAATCATATCCCACTGTCACCCCACTCGTCTCAATGGCTTGTCACTTATCACCGACACGCTCGACTTGCCAGAAATGTGCTAATAAACACTTTTGCGTTCGACTGTACCACCCTCCCGTTACCTCCCATTTAAAAACCAACCATAACCCAAGGTGGTAGAGTTGAAAATTGCGCGAGTTCAACTTTTTCAATTCTAGGTTGTTAAAAACGAATTACAGAGTTTTATAGAGTTTGTTTAGCGACACTTTATTGTTGTGAGCGAATGGAAATAAAAAACAATACTTTCATAGGGGCGGTTAAAATGTAACGGGTACATTCAAGATGAGAAGTGAAAGGATTAATTCGATTTTGAAGAGCTATTTGAGATTGTATTACTGACAACATCTATTATGATCTTTGGTCCTATTTAAAAGTTCATTTTCAGTTGGCAACATTCAATGTAATGTAATGTTGGCAACACCTTTGCAGCTATATTTAAAATTATTGTTAAAGAAATAAAATATTTTCATTTTCATTTTTCAATGTATATTAAACCTACAATACGCTGGAGTCAGATTTGATGTTAGATGGTGAAAAGTGATTGCCTCTTAAATTCTTCGTTATTATTACATTATATGAACAGAAATTGAGAATAAATATTATCAATTATTTATCAATATTAATTTTTTCTTAATATTCATCGATATCTGCCCACAAAATTTAATACCACTGGTAAGAGTTTTTATTTTTTAGTTTACTTTGGTAAGAGTTTTTAGTTTTTGTTTTAGTTAATATTTTAAAATTTAATGTACACTATTTATAGGTTCTAGTCAAATTCTATAAGTGTCATTTCAATGTTTTCTAAGTCACCGTCTGTAAACTGCCTGTGTTCTTAACAATAAATAAATAAGAAATGTGGAAAAACATGCATGCAACAATGCTGAACTCACTTTCTACTTTTTAATTATATCCTGAAAATGGATTCACAAATTGCTTTATCTCTTGCCGACGCGAAACTAATTAGTTTTACCCTTTACCCATTACCCTTAACGAGTTCTTCGATAAGCGTTTTTGTACCCCAACCATTAGCCCTTTTGTTAACTGGTTTTAGCAATAGCTTAGCTACACTAATGATTCCGCAAACATCTTAAGAGTCAGAGTGAACAGACTTCTTCTGGGCGGGCTTGCTCCACGCCACGCTTGGCTTACTCTAGAAGTCTAAATTATAGTTTTAGTTAAGAACAAAATGGCCGGTCGAAGTCAGAAGCAATTTTTTTTCGTTTTGCATGCAGATAATTTCAATTTTAGGATTTTCTGCTGCATCAAATAGCCTTAAACTTACGTCGTTATATCTTAATTTTTTAAGCCTCATTAAAAAATCTTGCCATCACACATAAATACATGAAAACGCCAATTTTGCCTCAGCTTTTTTGAGCGCCATCTGGTGGTTTTACAGGGAACTATAGCAAAACTTCCGTCTGTTCAACTATGTCTAAATAAGTTATCTGTCCAAATCCTTATAAATTTGTTTTATCCTTAGTAATTTGTGGGTTAGTGTTAAAAGGCGTAATAAGTTTAATTAAACAAGACGCTGCGACGGAAGAGGAAGGAGTAGGTAAACTCAAAACGCACGGACAAAGTCGTGGGGGACCGCTAGTCCTAAAAAAAGATAAAGAAGTCTGACATTTACATCATGCATTTGCCCACCTTTACCGACGCATTGCTCTTCATATAATAAGATATTATTAGATAATGAAATACAAAGTACTTATATTATGTCCATATAAACCATTAGGCTCCCCTCAAACTATAAAGACATAATTACGCACAAAACTCAAACATAACAGCCGTAATATGATAAATGACGCATAGTGATGCACCACGGTAATCCCGGGACGAATCCCGCGTCCGCATATTACGCGGGATTATGGGATCCGGGACCCTGTGGGTGTGAGCAGCTGGGTCGCGTTAGGTTAAAAGGCGTGAAATTGTCGTAAACACTTCGCTTGGCGTTGTGCTGTGTTGATAGTGTTTTGTTTGCGTTATATGTTTGCAGACTAGGAATGTATTTAAGAAACCGGCCAATTGCCAGTTCGACTCGCGCACAGAGGGTTCCGGGACAACTTTAACTGAATTAGGGAATTCACTTACTCGTACTTCCACTTATTTAAAATGCAACAATATTTTGTTGACAGCAAATATATCTTTGTTTTTCATAGGAGAAGCGTCTATCTATCAAACGTTAGACTTTAAAAGAAAACGGTTTTAGAAAGTTCTATGTCATTTTAAAAGACTTAGCCACAGACAGGACACGCATAGATTTGACAAAAAAGAACGGTTTTAGTTTCATGTATGGGAGCCCTTCCTTAAAGCGTAAAGCGGTTAACAGGATACATCTTTCTTCCAAATTTTAACAGTTTGATACTTATAGTTACAGACTGTGACATACGGAAGGACGGACAGGCAAACAGAGAGACGGACTCGACGAAACTATAAGGGTTCCGTTGCTGAATGGCAAAAAACGGAACCCTTATAGTCTTGCCTAGTTCTAAAAAGTATAGAATGCTTACTACGCGTCACTGCCTGTAGAGTTTGCTTAGATTTCGAGTTCTATCTATATTCTAAGTAATAAACTGCCTCGGTGGCGCAGCGGTCAGAGGGTCGCACTTTGAAGCGACGGCTGTGTGTGTCCTGGCTTCGATACCCGGATCAGGTCAAAACTATGTACCTGGGTTTTTCTGCTCAGAAATTCTCAGGGTAGCCAGGAGTTTGGAAGATGGTATGTAAAGCCGTTGATCGTGCGCCTGATCTCTCTCCGGTCGTGACAGATTGCTGTCCCATCGGGCTATGAGACTGAATGGAATAGATAGTGTATATGTGTCTGTGCAAACACTTGTGCACGGTAATAATAAGTCGCGCGCAGTCACTTAGTCGTTGTGACTGACCCCCGTAGTCGAAATCGGCTAGGGTCACGTCCTGCTTCCGCTGCGCTTTTGATCTGAGGGTATACAATCTAACTGCTGCCCCAAGAGAAGTGGCCCTCACTATATGCCCTGTCCATTTCCGCTTGAGTTTAATGATCCGCAGGTGTACTTTGCATAGCCATTCTAATTCTATGGAAATACGTGTAGTTCTATTATGTTTTCTGTAGTAATAACTCATTTCATTCATTAGTATAATATAACTAGCGGTCCTCAACGATATCGTCCGCGCGTTTTGAGTTTGCTTCCTCCCCTCTTGTCGCCGTTTTCCTCAACAAATAAGCTATCCAACACAAAATATTTTTTCAAATCAGTCCAGTAGTTCCTGAGATTTGCACGTTCAAACAAGCAGTCTTTAACTTTATGCTATTAGTATAAATAATCTAATTTTCTAGTTAATCGCTTCACAAGCTAAAACACGAATGTATACGCCGAACGCCTGTAAGGTTTATTTATCACGGCGCAGCGCGGGGACGGGCTAACTGAATTATACATGCTCACACCCTGGATTTGCATGCACTGGAAATACCTTATGAAAGTACATGAAATGTAAATAAAATCAAAAGAAAGGAAATGTCCGTCAATGCCGAAAAGTCAGGACAAAATAATGGGAATGACTTCAAAAAACTAACTATATCACGTTTTTTTAACGTAGTTTGGGTTTGCTCTTGACTACAGACCAAGTCAAGTGCGAGTAAGACGGAGTCGAAGATGGAACGAGGTCGCCAGAAGAAGCCTGTTCACTCTAACTTTAAAAAGATTCGGATAATAATAATTAGGAAACACCGACGCAATAATCTTTGATACCTGTATTGTCAAACCAGTAGTGTTTGTTTCACATAAAACTGCAATCTTCTGTGAAAAGAAAAAAATTGAATCGGTCGGGTCGATACGGAAATCAAATTTTTCAATATTGTCTCGGGTCTGGGTGTTGTGGAACCACCGTTGTGGCTGATTTCCATAACACAAGAGCAATAGCTACTCACTTTGGGATCAGAACAATGTATGTGATTGGTGTCTAAGGGATTAACAGTAAATATTATTAAAATATACAAGTCACATCCAGAAACCATACTCCACCAGGCCGGCTAGTGTGAGATTAAGTTATAATAGTTAGTAATTTCGCACTAACTCGATAGTCGCTCGCACTAACCGAACGCCTCTCACCCCGTTACCTCATTATTGTATTATCTACAAAGTTATTTACATGAGCATTTTGCTGTTTTGAAGCTAAATATAGATAGCTTGGTTTACACTTATGAATATGGAATAATAGCACTTGCTGATATCTCATCAATATCTGCATCATCATTATCATTTGACGTTCCTACACTCATGCAATCCTCGTTTAGCGATAGGCCTCCCCAACGGTTTTCTACAGCGACCAGCGGTCTGCAATTCTGCATCCAATGTAATGTAATATAATGTAACATAGTGTGATCCGGCGATCGTTCTAAGGTCTGTCCATTTTGCTGATCACCTAATAAATTTCTTTACCTACTAATATTAAGTAATAATTATAATTATGATTATTCATAAAAAAAACCTTTGAGTTATTATCAAATTTTATTCAGGATTTTTTCCTTGGATAGGATTGGATCCTAGAAAATTTCAAACCGAATGGAGAAACTCGCACCCTGCCACGTGACGTGAACGCGCGTATCTACGAAATACTAGTAAGCTACGAACAGGTGACCTAGCGATGGTAGTTTAGACTTGCTCATATCGCAAAATAAATTAATGTTTGTGGGTTTTTTCCATCGAACCATTATTGTTTGAACAGCCAGCCCTGAGTCGGGCATCGCTGATCAAAACAACACCATGTTTATGAAAATGAATCCTTTTTTCCTTGATCACGACATCAAGCGTGAACGGCTGGACAGATTTTCATGATTTTTAGTTTGTTAGACTCGTTAACTTCAAATTACGGGGCGGTGGCAAAACAAAGTTTGCTGGGTCCGCTAGTAGCAAATAAAATAGCAATACCACAGCACCAAGGTACCTCATGAACAAAATTATTTTTTAAATTTCAATATTACTTACGCTACTCGTTTACGTACTCAATATCAATTCATAACAACACCCTTAAAGCATACTCTTCAAATAAACGTAATAGCTGTAATAAAGGGCCATGCACAAAAAACAAATGACATTTCATCCCCCTAGAAGGGAGATGGGATGTGATCGGTGCAAACACAATTTCCCTTGCATTACCTCTGAATTGCACACACCTCGGATCTCACGGCGAATGATCGAAATACAAACGGCTTTATGGTAACAAGATCGATTGGTAACGAAATAAGAACCATTTGTTACTGAGGTAAGGTTCCAATGTTGTGTTAGTACTCAAGGGATGAATTACATGCAGTTAATGTCAAACATTTAGGGGATACATGATGCAGGAAAGTTATAGATTGGAGACCCTTCGACCAGAGACGCAGCGTGGGACGTCCACCAACAAGATGGACAGACGACCTTATGAAGATCGCAGGATCAAACTGGATGCAGACCGCTAGTGATCCGTCGCTGTGGAAAGCCGTGGGTGAGGCCTATGTTCAGCAGTGGACGTCCTTTGGCTGATAATGATGATGATGATGATGAATGTCAAACATTACTTAGGTATGTTAAAGGTTGTTGCACATCTATACACCAGTTACGGGAACAGCACCGTATCAACACAAGGCGTCAGTATTGTTTGTATGAAACTTCATACTTTAACGCACCTCTATCAACTTTGTGACGTCACCACCTCGGATCAAAATCAACTCAGTACCCACTCTCGACCAGCGGTGCATGCTTTGTAACGCGCTTACGGCGAGTTGCTCGATGGTTGTCAACTATCCACCCACCCTGTCAAACGGTCGTTTCAAGCGTCATTTACAAGAATAACTGTCAAAAGTTGTAACAAATACGATCCGAGTCGAGGCGTTTGTTATCCGGTGCCGATCCTATCTATCCTATCCTATGGTTGACGCGTGGTTGGTGCTGTTACCTTGCCGGATGGGTAGATTTGCTTCAACATTAATTGTTTTCGTCCGTTAGACAACTAAACAGGGAGGAAAAGTCATACTAAACTTTTTTGATATGAGTACTGAATGAAGATTTGTATGATACCTTACGGATGAATTAAGGGTCTTTCCAGTTAGGACACCTTTCCGTTGTTTCCAGAAAAGTTGTGTTTCGTAACCTTTTCATATTCAATACATTTGGTTACGTTAAGTAAACATTTTGTCTGAGTGAGTAGTAGAGTAGGGTAGAAAAAAACCATCAAAACTGTTTTGCTTTTTAGTCACATTTAGAAGTTAGTTATGATGAGTACAGAATACAGTAGTTTCTTCAATATTCTTTTGTTTATAGGCCGCCTACGTCCCATGGATCCATGAGGCTTTAATTAAGAACGTATACTTCTTTTAACTTTCATTTATTTGTTGAACAAAAGAAACACATTTAATGCATTTTTTAAATATTTACTGACCAATCTATCTCCAACGTACAAGGATTGCAGAAGTTTAACTTACCCATGAATTAAACGAACATTGGAAGACGTTATAATAAGTATGAACTAACCGGAAATATCAAGTTCAGAGTTCCGCCGCTAAGGGCAGTAATCCACACCGATATGATATCTGCAGAACCCTTCATTAGCTTTATAATAAAAAACTCAACACTAGGCCCTTTTATTTTAAACACAAACATAGCTTGATCCTTCTCCTTAAGCCAACGATTGGATCTCAGAGCTCAAGTTAAGTTGGCTCTAAATTACCTTTATTCCATTGCTTCCTGCGTTTTTTTATTAAAAAATAAACAGGAAGAAGCCATCAAATTTTAATCAAATTATTCTTGACAAAAGAGGTTATGATTAAGTCCATACAAATGCTTAGTATTGATTTTGGGGTCTATTCAATAAATTAATTCTATAATCGACCTTTTGAATTATTTTTTCGAGTAATGGGTTTTAATAAGCAGTTATGAATATAATGAGTATAAGATACGGTAACACGATATTTTGAGGCAAGTACCTACAAGTAACATAAATGCATTTTTTTGTACTAAAACAATTACTTTGTTTATTTTTTTCAAGGGGGAAATAAATACTTAGAATAAAAAAAGCAAAGAAGGTTTTCATCGATCGTAGATAGAACCTTCTCCTTTTGTAGTAAATAAAAAGAAGTGCTCAAAAAAGAAAAGAAAAGAATGAAATTGTTTTGGCAATGCGAATCTGTGTTAATTTTATTTGCTATTCGTTCCTGGAATGGAATTCTTAATTTTTAAATTAAACTTATTACTTTTGAGCATTCAAAAATAGTGCTACCGTATTCGGAACTTTTAAAGACTTTTTCTTAAGACGGTGTGATCACTAGTTTCAAAATCTGCTTATTGTGCAGTGCTTATCTTAGGTAAGCTCTCCTAATATCTTTGTCAATGCCGGGCGACCTTACAAAAGTGCCGGCTTCCATACAATTGCGTCGGTGTCATGAGACTATTGAGTTTCAAACACAAATCTTTGCTTTTAAATGTAAGAAAAATGCCTTTAAAAGCCCTAATGACTAAAGATGAAAATATTGTAACTTTCAATTTGGTTGACAGTAATTACCTTCACAGTAAATAATATCTACAAATATACAACTTTGACCATATATTTTTTGTGTTTTTTGTCATTACAAACCAGGGATGTGCGTTTAATGAAAAATAATCGTTAAAAAATAGATTGCTCTTTATTAAAAATAACTCAATATTAACTACAAAAAAAACGATTGTTTATAAAAAAATGTTTTTTTTTATTACTTAACAGTAGGTTCATGCTTTTCATATTCCAATAAGAATCCTTAAAGAGTAATTATAACAATTTATACCAATAACCAATTCAAAAGTGTCAAAAATGGCAATATTCCTTTAAAATTTCAAGAGGAAACTAAACAGCATTATTGATAACAACATTCGTACTTTTTTCATAATAACAAATAATATAATGAGCATCCAACAGAATGACAAACTTTTTATCTCAAAAACTAAACTCAAATACTAATCTTTCGGTATTTTTTAAGTTTAAACAGTAAAATTATAATTATTTTTACAAATATTTATAGTGCGATGAACGACTTGTATTTGAAAATCGATTTAAACTCGTAAATTACATAATGGATTTACTAAAAATATATTTAAATCATATTTCATATATTCTTAATACATTCTTTTATATATAATTGATGTCAAAAAATATTGTTTTTTGACTTCCCTACTACAAACTCAATAATAGGTATCTATAAATTGCAATTGTAAACATGTGTCAGATATAAAATCTAACCTTACGAGTCTTACGCTTCGGTTTTGGTCTTGTATAAAATAAATTAAAAGATATCACCACAAAATAAAGACAGCAATATCTTCACTACTCTATTTTGATTAAATATTTTACTCCAAAAAATGAAAATAAATTTACTACTTTTAAAACAAGTGACCGAATAACAACTCAAGTACCTCTAACATTGCAATTAAGTCTTTATTACCTGCAATCTTCGATTTGTATTGTATCACACAATGAAAGTGTTTCTTTGAGAGCTACACTAGCGGCCATTGAGGAGCATTTGCCGTAACAATAAGTAGGGTGGCCATAATTTTCGAGGGTAATAAACCTTGTCTTAACATATTTATTATCAATTTAAGTAAATTTAATTATAGATGTGTAAATTTTCATTTATTTACGGTGATTTTCATTTTTTTCTTCTGTTTTTTACGGAGCCAACGTAGTGCGTGGCCATCTCGATTTAAGAATTATGACTTTTTTGATGCATGGCATTCCTGCAAATGCTTACGAATATCGTGTTGGAAATTCAAGTCCCATTTAATCTCTAGGGAGGTAATAGATTGTCATACAATATTACGCCTCTAGAGATAGAATGACTATCTTTAAGTTTACTTAACAATATAATAATGTAACATTTCCAAGCAAGTGTTTTGAAAACTTATTTGTCACCCTACGCTATCCCAAGCACAGATTATCCGTCCAATTTGCCAAACAATTCAATCCTCATTCAATTCAAACCTATTCAATTCGGCTTCGAGTGGCGGCCATTTTAAAGAAAATCAGCTGTCATAAGATCATCTGTACGCGCTAACTTAGACCCTATGTTATACTAAATAAGGTATCTGACATATTTCAATGGCACGAATGATATTTGAAACTGTCATTGAAACTACTCTATGGATCGCTTTACAAAATCATTGGGAGTTTTTTTTTAAAGTATTGAGCCTAAATTTGGGTGAGGGTGTCGTAAGAGGCTTTTAGTATTATAAGTTTCTGAAATAACTATTTAATTTACTTCCTATATTGCTGATTATTTCTATTGACTATAATATTAAACCGCTTTTGATATACACAAAAACCATGTGATAGACGCTTTCGAGTCAAAATAAATCTCAATATTGGTTTTGATACAAATTAGTATTCCATAATTGATTGATTAATTAAATTAAAAATCTCTTTGATATCATAAGGTAGACGAAATATTTGCCACACTGCCTTTTGAGAGTTATAATTAAATGATTTAATGTATTAATTGTGTTTTATTTATATCTCGCAAGCTTTTTGAACTTTTAGCAACAACTCAATTTAGATACGTATTTCATACGGTGCTTCTTAATACACGTTATTTGTTTAGAATTGAGGGTTACTTAATTATTTTGAGCATAAACAGTGTGTACCTGAATAAAGTGCAATCGGGATACGAGGAGAAAGTAGACCTAAAATGAAACAATAAGTCAAAAAATAAAATAGTTTTTTTTCAATATTAAACAATCAAATTCTCATTTTGTACTGAGACGCTATGTAAAACTATCAGCCAAATACATGACAATACACACATACAAACTTTCATTTAGCAACTATCTTATTGTATAACTTAATTTTTACTGCTACTATTCATGAAATTTGACAGCTGTTTTGACGTTCCTATAATAAGATACCGCAAATAAGTTTTAATCCTTTTTTTCTTACTCTACTTTGTACTGTTACATTGCTGGGTTTAGGTATTGTAGAATAGCTATTTCTTATTTAACCATAATATACTACTCTCATAATTTTACCTAAAAAGCAACTCAAACGCCTCGTGTCAGTAAATTAATTTATAGCAAATCGCCGCTAATTGTATAATTACTTCGTTAAGGCATAGCCCAGAATTAATTACGGAGGGAACAATGTGCAAATTGAAGGTTGTGGAATAAACTCTTAATTAAGGCGACGATAACGCGGTTTTAGATAACATTTGAAAAAATATGATTTGTAGAGCCTTAAAGCGTTTAGTATGGGACCACCCTTTGTATGGAATATAGTTCTGAAATAAAAGTAGGTAAAATTAGCTAATGTCCCACTGCTGGACAAAGGCCTCAACTCAAGTATAAAGTAGAAGCCACATTCTGTGCGGATTGGTAGAGAGATTTGGCTTAACAAATAATATCAACCGATATTAGCTTAAACAAACGGCTTCACGTGTTAATTTATAATAATCTAGAGCATACGTGCAACAAGTTTTTAAAACAATAAGGTCTAAAGTATGTTATACGCTAGTCTTTTCTTTGCTAGTCGAAAATTGTTATCAATGTTGACATTCCTTTTTTAACAAAATTATTAATTTTAAAATAAGATAAACACAAAACTTACTACTTACAGAAGTAATTCAACGTTGAAAACTGAGATATTATTATATCAAGTAGTTAATTTATTTTATTCACTGATATTAATTTGTAAGTAATGATAAGATTGTTTACATTTTTGGACTAGCAATAAAAAACGGACTCTAGCTCTTTAATAGCTATGGCATTTTTTTGATAGTCCCAAATAAATCTTCCTACGATAGATACACTTAATTACTTGATTGATGCTAAGTGGATGTATGTGTTAAAGGTTAATGTATCTTTTTATACATTTCACACCTAAACTATGATCTTAAGCTCAATTATAAATCTATCAAATTATTAATTAGGTACGCTATAGTGACTGTAGTAACGACGTACTGACACGTGACGAATTTGAACGAAGTAAGAAACTGTAAGAAACGGTTACAAATTTCATTGTCTCGTTCTTTGTTGAAAGATGTGTGATGCCAGGCTTTCATATTTTATAAGAGAAATATTTAAAATACCTCCTTCTACTTAAAGCAGTGAGAAATTAATTAAAAGATAATTTAATTTTCGGATCAAGCGCCTTAACTCTAATTAGAAATTCGTCTAGCCTAAATACACATTCAATAGTATCGTTCGTTGCACAATGGTCTCTATTCTTAGGAAAATACGGTTGCCATTTGAGCGCAGACGTGTGCTCTTGTGACGTTTGGCGAAGCGAAGTTTGAGCTGACAAATACTAAATTAACCTCTTAGCTTAGTAAGGGATCCATGATTGGTGCTAGTGTTAGGACATAAAAGTCATGAAACTTGAATACTTATTATGACGTATTAATTTGTCCTTCAATTCTTTGTATTTTTTAAAACGATTAAAAAGAGGACTCTATCTATTTATTGTCCAGTCATTCGGCACGTCGTATTTTTGAATCGGTTTGTTAGTTAGTCACTACCAATCCGTATTTATCATCAGTAAGCAGTAAAAAAAATACTGTAGTTATTATGAGTAAAACTTAAGTTAAATTTTAATTGTATTACTAGTTGGTTTTCGATTTCTCACATCTCCTTTGACTAGTGTAACATAAAAAGAAGTTAATACATTTGGCATACGCCAGCCTTATCTATATCTTTGCATTAGTTTAGAAACCAGGTCCGAAAACTGAACTTTGATTAGTCTGTTTCTTAAATTTTGTAAATAAACTATACTCATTTAGTTTATCTAAATTTATATTATTTCTTGTCATTTATTATTTAACTGCATGTTGTGTTTACCTTTAAAAAGTTGTACACTTAGACGTAGAAAGTGTTTATATACTATATTTGCAATGAATAGTGTATCAATTACTGGTAAATTAAAAAAAAAGTGTCAACAAAAATATTGATGGTGGTTGTCTGTAAACAAAAACATTGGAATTTCCGCCAGATTCCGTTCTCACGGTCACCCTTATCTGTCAGAGCGCGGCCGTGTTAGCGTTTAGTGCGAAATCTAATTAAGGATTCCCAGTTTGTCTACTGAGTAATGGAGTGGGCTTGGGCTTGAGATTATGTGTAGGTATCACTAGGTACATTATTACACGCTGCTAAGTGACACTTGAAACCTTGGAAGGCTTACAATAAAATACATACCATTATTATACGGGTGAGGAGGCCTTTCGGACCAGGAGGTTTTCGGACTACAGGGCAAAGTGCCTAAGTGCTGCTTAAGAATTAGGTACATTCAATTTTTATGAAAATTTCATAAGATGTCTAAGGTAACTGTCATAGTTTTCGGACCCCACTGCACTCAATTTATTATTCTTGATCAAAATTAATAACGTTTAATTCCGTCTCAAATCTGACCTTTCTAATCTTTTGTTACATGACACCAGTCTCAAATTGGCTGGCTTGCGTGTGACGTAGGGTAAACGTCCCAGTGGTGGGCGCCCAATTAGTGTCAGTCGCGTGCGAGTCACGTGACGTACTGTAATGAGACGATACAGTGCGGTTTGATTTTTTTATGTAACTGATTTTGAGAAAGAGAATGCATTGCTTTCACTTTTGTTTGAGGCCTGTTAATCTTTGAAAAAAGATATGTTATAAAAAAAAAACGTTGAATGACTTGATTGCAGCTTATGAACTAAGCAAGTAAAAATAAAACAAGAAAAAAAAATATAGCTCAATATTTATATGTAAAACTTTCAAAAGATTTATTTATTTTCTAATACCAGTAAGTAAAAAGCATACAGACGACCACAAAGAAAGTATTATTAATTTTGCTTTGTATATTCATGTAAATTTAAACGAGTTATTTCCGTTAAATTTTCTTTTCTTTATACAAATCTCTACAAAAAACTTACATAACTACATTATGTAATCCTTTCTTACATAAGTTAACACTAAAAGTAAGTAAATAACATGTGGACTTTGCCTAATTTCCATAACAATATCTAATTACTGAATATTTTACTTCAAACAAGTTACAAGGGTGCACAAACATATTCGACACATAATTACCACGTTTGCTATTGTGTATTGCTATAGGGACGACCCTAATGCGGTGAGGACTCGGTGACAATGGGAAACGTATTAGCTAAATGGCGACATGTTTTTGTCACGGCTTTCCAATAAAAGTTTATTATATTTGTTACATATTTGGGGTATGTTATTTTATTAAAACCTTTTTTAATCACCAAAATTTTTTTAAAAATTCAAGACCGTTTTACATATAAACGTCATCATTCTAAGATATGCAATATGTAACTTTCAAAGGACACTGCATTATGCTTAACACATTTCAAACCAATCTCGTCCAATATTATAATTCACTTTTAGCAAAAAGTTAAAAGTATAAAACTCTTTTTTACACCACTGTGCGGCTTAATTGTAGCTTCATTGGCATTTTTTTATTCATTAATGGGGAAAAGAGCAGACCATTAAAAGGTAGATGTGGGTCCATACATCCACACATATTTTGTAATTAAATTTTCTCTGCAAAGTTGTTTCTATTGGAAATCCTCTCTCGGTTACCATGTGCAAATATGTCGCTTGCTTAACAATTGTTTTGTGATATTTTAACTTATTAATAATAAATAAATAACTATAATTGTTGATATTGTTTATCATTATAATTTCTGTAAGATTAGTAGACCTCGGCAAAGCTTATGTATTATTAATACGTTAGCTTTGCCTAAATATTTTACTTATTACTTTTCCACTCGTAAGTTTATCTCGCATACTACAAAAACATGGAAAGAAAGAAAGAAATAATATTAATTTATTTAATTGAAAATAATTAACATTAAGAGTTTAAGATTAATAGTACTCGTATAAGACAAATTGGCAAAAAGGACGTAAGTACACTTAGGCCAAAAAGGCACCCATTCAGCATTGGTCGCGGCAGCAGCAGAACGCATACCACGATGCTGATTTTCAGCTAGTGCTTTTGTGGGTATATTTGGTCTACGGATAGATTTGTTTTAAAAGGAAATAGTAGACCGGCTTTTTCGGTTATTGTTTACTAAGCATATCATTATACAATTATTAATCAATGAAAGTATATAACAAAATAAACCAATACGTAACCTGCAATACGTTGGCACTGTGTTACTTACCCACTTTTTATCAATAACAATGTTGCTAACGAATCGATTTTATTTGCTCGTAAGTAATTTGTTTCCGATTGATTCAGTTTATTGGAAACCCAGCGAATGGAATTATTCATTTAACGGCCTTACGTAACTTGGGATTGGAACACAATGTTTGCGATTTAAAAAAAAAACAGTGTACCTACACTGCGATAATGATTGTAATAATTATGCAGACCTAATTGTTTAACTAGTAGTCCATTAGACTTATAAGTTGTCGATGAAGATGATTCAGTCTCAAAACCACAATGACTTGCAAATAACTAAGTGTTTTGGAGTAAATATTTTTGTTGAGATCCTTGGATATTGATAATGATGACTAAACAAACGATATGATGGGATAATTTATGTATTTTAGGTAGAGCTCATATAAGCCTTTTAATAAATATGGTTAAGAAACGTAGAGCATCTAAAAGTTACATAAAAATTACATTTTAATATAGTTTATGTGATGAAAGACCACCCACTTTGAATGAATGAGTAGTGACTCCCAAAAATCCACACAGAACCTTAGGCTAACCGTTGGAGGTGCTACAAAGAAACCATGGCTGAGGCGTACTTACCGCATTCAAAGATAATGTGCTCAATAAAATGTAAAGCCTCATTTTTACTTTTGTTTAACTCTTCTATGAGCTAAAATGAAAATACTCCCGCTGACGTCAGGCCCTTAACAAACTGTTACGACAGAACAGGTTATTTTGTGACGGCTCAATTAATCAAGTTTACCTTTGCAGCGAAATCATTTTATAATTCACTTAATACTGTAATTGAGTTTGTTGAATTGAAATTTCAATCGCTTAATTGAGTGAAACATTTGGAACCAATTTATCGTTTTGATGTATTGAACGTTGACACCTTTTGTTATAATATTTTTTTAAATTACTTTTATGTTCAATTATGTTATAAAGTTAATCAATTGAGAGGCCTATTATGAATATTATAACAAACAGGTTTAATTTTTATTATTTTAAATACTCGTATTTAAGCTCAAAGAAATAAAAATGCGATAACATAGGTCCTTTTTAAACAGTAAGTCCTTTTATGAATCAGATTTTATTTATTTGTAAAACTTAAATAATTGATCAATGTGGCCATTTCAATTTAACAAAATCTTTTATTAATACATTCCTCAATGCTATTTACTCAATTTGAGTAGGTCTAAAATATAGCCTCCTGACGCCCACGGTCCTATTTTAAGGACCTTCCTTCACTTGGGGTTACGGCCCAGCGATAAAGTCAGTTTCATCTTTTAATGACCCACGGTCCTTTTAAAAGGACCACGATAAAAATCACGCCTTGTAGTTGATTTTGGCGCTTTATCACCAGACAAATTTTCTGAACGAAAATGAGATACTTCTAGGTACTTTTAGGTTCTATATTTCGTTATTTTCTGCTTCATTCGATGCTAATAATGGTCCTAGATGTACAGAAAAAAATAATCCTTAATGCGATTATCATAGACTATATTTTTTAATCTCGTAAAATCTGGGTCGTAACCATTGAGTCCTATAGATAGGACTTTGGGCTCCTATTTGCTGTAAGCTTATATAAGACTGGGCGTCAGGAGGTTAATAAATTTATACTTACCGTAGCATGCTAAGTTATCATCATACAAATCATCCATCAAACAGTCGAAAAACTCTGAATTGATTCCCCCACAGCAACACCAAACATCGGCGTACGCTGCAAGTTAATAGTTCTCGTATTATACGCAATTACTGCTCTTGATCCTTTGTGCAAATAAATAAGTCGTTATTAAGTAGTCGAGCGGCGTCCGCAAACAGAGGGCGGCCGGTCACTGGAGCGTTTACCCTACGATTGGGGTAGGGATGCGATGCGATGCTGTTTAAAAGTACGAGACGGAAAACGTGTGAAAGATTATTTTTTGAATAGTAAAATTAATACTAAAATAAATATCTAGGTGTTTTTTAGGGTTTCGTAGACGAATGGAAAAAAACAGAACCCTTATAGTTTCGTCAAGTCCGTATTTCTGTCCGTCCGTATGTCACACCCACTTTAAGTAAGCATCACACTATTGGGTTCCCCCCCCCCCCCGAACTTCTAAACTAAGCGACTGTAAATTTTGAAAATAATGTATGATGTAGATCTTAACACTGACTTTCAACGAAAATGTGGATGGGATTGAACTAGTAGTTTTTGGCCACATTTTCAACAACCGCAAACATAACTTTGTCATTCATACAAACACTATGAATAACAAAGTTATATTTGCTGTCAACAAAATATTGTGGTATTTTGGCTTAGTGGAAGTAAGTACATCGCTAATTCAGTTAAAGTTGGCACGGACCCTCAGTGGGCGAGTCCGACTCGCACTTAGCTGGTATTGTATTTTTATAACACCAAATACCTAAATTAACTATTGAGAAGATACCTATGTTTGATTGTATTGCATAGACTCATTGCGTTACCATCATACCTTATCGCTTAAAAAATCTCTTTTTAACATCAATTTACTAATTCCACCAACTTTATAAACCCTTACTGAATCCAAAATGAAATTAACGTCAAGTGAAGTGCGTTCAAAAGACTGCAGTTCATTTCTTTTTAACCAAACAGCGGGCGCCACCCCCGACCGATATTAGATGCAATGCATTATGCCTTAGCTATTTGTTTTTTAACCTTACGTCACATTTATGAATAAGATACGGCCTAAAAAACTTGTTAAAAAAGAATGAAATTTATTATTTGTCACACTCTTTTGACATATAACGGGGTTTTTGGCAAAGTATTCGGCATTTTGGCTTGATTTTCACCTCTTTAAGTTCATCTCTTACGCCGAAAACTAAATTTACTTGTATCTATCAATTTTACGACGCAACATGAACATTGTCAAAACAGTTTTTCTTTTAGAATACAAAATAACACTGTGTCTGTTCCTTTTTAACCCCTATGAGACAACTGTCATAGGATAAATATAAAACGCTAAAGCCTCTAAATTCTACAAAAGTTACATTAATACAGCTGTTATAAAGAAGTAACTAACTTATTTAGAAAAGTATTGAATAACAGACTTTTCCGCAAAAATGTTAAGTAAGATCATTCAGAAAATATTCGCGCCAAAGAAACGGTTATTTACGCTTAATAACACTTAAATATCTTCCTAATGAACGGAAAAACGAGACCCTCAAACCGCTTCTGAGTTACACAAAAACGGTCCTAATTTCCTTTACTCACAGTCGTTTTTCCAAACACCTACCAAAGTAATTACGTCTATACAGAATCCAATGTAACTAAATGATGGGAAGACTGAATGAAATCAAGAGATAAAACGCTCACAACATTCGATTTTCGTTCGTAACCCTCGATGTAATAAAGTCGTTTATTCTATTTGTGTTGAGCCAATTACACTTAATAAAGATTCGACTCTATGTGATAGGTTTTACGGCTAGTTTTGGTTTGTGAGAGTTTATTTAAGGGTATGAGTTGTTTGTCGTCAGTTAATTTAGTTGTGGATATAGCTCGGTTATAGTGATTGATGTTTTTGAGCGATCCGCGCTTTTGAATGAACAGTTTGTGTGATTTCATTACAGCGTTTGTGTTTATTGTTTTAACATTTGGGCTCTATAGTTAAATATACATATTTAGACTAAAATAATTAAAGATAAGCATGCTTATACGTGGTCGAGAGTTATTATTTTTGTAGTCGTAAATTTGGTTTCTCTCGTAATCGAAACTTGTATTATGGTAAAAGAATGTATTATGATTGGCTATCATAGTTATTTCAAGAACTAATGACGCACATTTTTTTAGGAAAGAAATCCTACCGATAAACTATTTTTAAATTCACGTTTAGAACCGTATTTGATCATTTTTCAAAATCACGGTTTCAAAAATGTGACTTATTTAATAGCATTTACAGGCCCCTTAAAAAAATATTTTTCAATGGCCGACTTGAATCAAATAAATTTCGAATTTAAATAAGCTTGCACAGTTATTGAAAATTTGATCTGAAATACGAGTATCTATCGCATGAGTACAAGTAGTAGGTACCAATCGTATTTTATTATGACTGAAAAATATATGACGCACACAAAAGTTACTTATTCTATTAACTTTTGTTCAGCTGATCTAATTATCCAGCCAATTCCGTGCCACCATAATAACAAGTTTGACTGCACCCGACTACAATTCACAATTACCAGTCTCAAACATGAAAGCCCTCAAAAACAGACGCCATCAGAAACAACCCGTGATTACTCGAAGAACCCTCCCTTAAGTTTGCCTAACCTCCGACAAACGTTATTATTAATCTCACTTCCAGCACCCTCAATCAAAACTCAACTCTACCACCACATAATAAAAGCCAATCTCCCAAACCAATTGTCCGCCACTTACGCTCTTTTGTATCAAAGACAAGGAGTTATTGGCTAACTTCTGGTCCACGGGCTGCATCTAAGATGGCGCTTTGTTGCCATCCTTTTCACACTTGGGTGTTACCGTATTTGCGTCTCGAGCGCCGTCTTGCGTAATAGAAAGAAGGTGAAGTACTTTTTGTTCGTGTTTGTGTTAGGCGTTAGAGGGAGAGGGCAGACAAAAGTCAATTGCGTTTGTTATGTAAACAAAGTGGAGATATCGATTCTGCTCGATAGGTATCTACGAGATTTGATGGCTAACTTTTCAGGACAAGGCGGGGTGACGTCTTAAGATATTGTGTTGGAGGTGTTAAAATGACCTAAGCTTGATAAATGTATTCAGATCAAGCCAGTTTAGAGAGCGAAATATAGTAATTCAGACAAAAACTTGAAGTTGACCAATCAATTTTTGCATCTGATTTAACGAATCAAACGCAAACAATATCACTTTACTTGAGATGTTTTCTGAACGTTTTAAAAATACGCTGCAAAACAAATGGTGCTTTTTTTCTAGGAGTTACGATTTGGCCTCTATCTCTTTAAACATAACTCTATGTATTAAATTAGAGTTTTGTTTCAATTCACATAACTCTATACATTAATATAGAGTTGTGTTTAAATTTCCAAATTAAAAAATTGCAAAATATATATAAATTATATATTGATATATATAAATTATAATTGTGTATATATTGACATAACTTGGGCCACGATGGGTTAACGAAAATAACAACACCAGACTCAGACAGTGCTGTACAAATGTAACATAGAACAAAACCTCATTATATTTAATACGATAAACCAATAAAAATAAATTAGATTACAACTTAGTGTACGGAGAAACCAATTACGGAGAAGAGGATCTTGCCTCCCTTTGGGATGACTGTCTGGATGGAAAAGGTTTGAATTGTTTGAAGATTTGATACAATGTGGCTGTTAGCTCGTATAAAGAAATGGAAACAAACTTTTATATAAAAAAATGAACAATGGTTAAAAATGCCTACAGCGAAGTGTAGTGAGGTTATACATATTGAAATTCATGTTGTAGTTAGAACATACTGAAAGTGTGAACAAGGACCTCTGTTAAGGTCAAAATTGTGTTTAATTGGTCGTGTTATCATCTCAGTAAAGTAACCTTCCAGCCCTTCCGATTCAGAATCATTCGGTTACAGATTCGGTTAGAATTTGATAAACTTCACGTAGTTATTAATATAAATGTAATAACTTGGATTTATGCGATACAACTATTTTATTTTTATTATATTTGTTACGGAACTAATATATCGACATCCAAATTAAAAATCATAAAATTTTAAATTGAGGATTGTTATAATAATTGTTATAATATGTGATTGTTAAATAATGTAAGACTAATACGTATCACATTTCTAAATGTACTTCTTTGTTAAGTACATTTATTGTATTATTATTATATAATAATATTATTTATTGTACATTTGATATTATTGTGTAATAACGGGAAAAAAACATGCCATTGTAGTATTATTCAAATATTACTATATTTATAATATTCGTTTACACTGAGTGAGAATGGAACTGCCTGAAAATTGAAAGGGTTAAATTTGAATTGCTATACGCCCCCAGTCCTCAAAGCAGGTACCTACTTCAGTTTAGTTCATAGGTAGTTCACCTAAGTCACGCTAATTGATCTGGTTGTATGATGGAAAGCACTAGTTTTCTCTTGTCATACGCAACTTTTTTATTTACACTATCCTCAGATTCTTCATAATATTTTTTTTGGTTGTCACTTGTCACGTGTCCCTTCATTCTGCCGCTCCAGTCATGTTGGTGTCCACTATTTTTTCCGAATTTTTGGTCCATTTTTATTTCAATTCATGGAGTAATTATGTAACTAAATCGATTGCTGCAGCTTTACGCCCAGCTCCATAATTTTAAAGTTAACACTTTTCAGGGCAGTATCCCAGACAAAATAGGAACTTTTATTGATTTACGGCTATAGCCGTTTACTGTCACGTAGAGTGTTAAGAGGACCCAGCGAACATTGAAATGCCTCGATCCCGTCGAACGGGATAAAAAGTATCCTATGTCTTTCTTCTGGTTCTAAAATGAACTTTAGTTAGACTACCTCCGTGGTTATGTGACCAAGCACGCTGGGTTTCAAGGCATCGCCGCTCAGAGGTTCCGGGTTCGATTCCCGGTCGCAACAATGTAGATATAAAAATTTTCTACATTGTCTCGGGTCTGGGTGTTGTGGTACCACCGTTGTGACTGATTTCCATAACACAAATTATGCATTAGCTACTTACTTTGGGATCAGAACAATGTATGCGATTAGTGTCCAATATTTATTTACTTCTGAGCTAGCTCCCCACCGTTTCACCTCGTGAGTGGAGAACTTAAGAAGTGGTGATTTCAAACAAAATTTGGATTGCTTTCTATGGCACGGATATTACCGACATCGGCACATCTATAATCGACAAACACAGCGACAACTAATTGACAATACTTACATTGATAAATCACTTTACTGCTCCGAAGTTGCGCTTACTTCGGCTATATTCTTCGCAGGATGGCTATCACATCGATATCGCAAGTTATGTAATCTCCCCGCCGCTTGTTATTGATTGTGACAGACTGACGTATAGAAAAACGAACAGCCGGATAGTCGAGACTGACAGACGTAGCCGAAACAAATGAAACGGACAAAACTTGGATGCGTTTGAAAGGGATTGATTGGCGGTGACCACATTTCTCAGCGGCTGTGTCTACGAACAAATAATAACTGAAAATATTTGCAAGGCGAACTGACAAAAAAATGTCTCGGAATCTATAGTGGGTTGCCTGATAGCGGTAAAGCCTGATCTTCAAGTGGGTAATGAAATGACAGACCAACCACAATATAATACACTAGCAGTCCCCCGCGAGTTTGTCCGTGCATTTTGAGTTTACTTTGTCCCCTACCGTCGTAGCGTGATGTGTTTTAACTTAAAGCCCTCCTCGATAAATAAATATCCCGCACAGAAAGCATTTTTCAAATCGGCCCAGTAGTTCCTGAGATTAGCGCGTTGAAACAAACAAACTCATCGGCTTTATAATATTAGTATTGATAAATGGATTCCCTTCTTGTGTTACGAAAGCCAAAAAACGATTATGACGTATCTTATAAATACTTAAATTAATATAAATATTAATGGCTAAGGTGTTCGCGCTCATCACACAAACATTTGCCCCTTGCGGGATTCGAACCGCTTCGTCAAACGCGTCGTCAAAATAACCTTAGCTTAATAAATTTGTCATTTATTTTTATTTTTTAGGACAAAAAACACAATCCTCTTTATTAGTAATCTAAATAAAGTGTTTTACATGATTGCAATCCAACAAACAATCAAGTTTAGTTCTTGTAATTTATTTTACACTGCCTAAAACATTCAATAATTGGTCATTGCTTACGAAATAGAGCAAAGAACGCAATAGACCACTTACGAACAATAAACAATTGCTCATTTAACCTCTCAGCTCTTTCCTTAGACACGAAATACATATAAGCATAAAACCTTCCTTCCGTCCCGTTTTATTAAAAAAATATTATTTAATTTACCTAAAGAGTCCTGATGCTATTTGTGCATTACCGTTTTTATTTTCCAAAACGTTTCTTATTGGATCGGAAACCAGAAGAGCTATTACTGAACTCTTTTCTCATAGCAATTGATAAGGCATCATGACATTAATTGTACATGCAAAAAATGTACAAGAGGTACTAGTTTTTGTCTGCACTGCTACACACTTTATGTATGTTTGTCATGGTTTTTTTTAAAACGAAAAGTCATAGCGAAGTGATTACTTTTTAGCTCAATCAGGTATATCTCAAGTTAAGGTAAAGTGTAAGTTTCATAAAAATTGGTCCAGTAGTTTTTTAAAGGTATGGGTAATAACTAAAAAATATGAAAAAAAAAAACTAACAAGCTCAAAACTACGCAGTTACCCTCTATTTAGGAGTAACAAATTCATTTGGAGTTGGTGCGTAGACATTAATATATGTACTTAAGCTTGAAATCCAAAATTTTCAGTCATATTTTTGAAGACGGTTCAATTTTTCAACTCTTCAAAGCTTTCAATCTACTACTATGACAAAATTTTGACGTCAATAACAATGTAATACGTAAGTATTTTTAGGTATAGTCAGCGTGCTATCAACTGAGTCTTGCCACTTTCATGTCCACCTTGCTTGCCACTTACCGATAAAGCGCGCTGTATTTTCCTCTCTATTTGATATTATGGCCACACAACTCAGTTCTTAACGTGCCGACTTTAAGTAATACACCCTCGGTTCAGGCGTTTCCGCGATTCCGGTGTCGACGTCCGCCGGATACACCGCGTTCATCTGCGATCGCGAATACGCGATATGAGAATCATTGTCGCGAATGTCTGCAACGAGTAACGTTAAATGCGCAAAACCTGAGAATAGGTTCATTGGAATAAGAGGCAGAATCAATTGAACCACTTTTTAATATGGGTCTCATTAAAAAAAACTTCATTAAAATGTTGCCTTGTCTATTTATTAATAAGAAAAGCTATTATCGTGCGGAAACCTGCCAAAATATGTAAACAAGCAATGTTTAGTTCTTTATGAGTGTAGATATAATAATAATTATGTCAGCGCGGCGCAGCAGCTTGGTAAATACCTGCCGGCTCCTCTCTCGACAGAGCACAGAGCAAGAAATGTTTAGAAGTGTTAGAAAAACCAAAACACCACTTTTTTTCAGAATTCAGTCAATTATTAATAATCATGTGGGGTGTCTGAGGTTTTGCGCATTTAAGACTACACGTTGTATACTGCTGGTTATTTTGCTACATTCAACGCAAAAAGAGACATAGTGAGAAATAAAGTTTTTTTTTTTTTAATACGGTACATGTGATTTCACTTAAATAAAAATAATAATAAAAAACCGTCTTATGACTTGGTTTAACTTAGATTAACTCGAATTACTTACAGTGAATATAAATTGCACTTATATAAAGCAACTTTGGCTGTGTGACAGACGAGGCATCGAACCCCGTATCGCTATCCTTTGCCACACGCGTAAGCCTTTACCACTTGGCTACCGTCACATTAGCAAGCCTGTTGAATTTTGCAAGCGCTTACTTTAGCGAGTAGGCTGCGTAACATCATAAATGTTGCGAAATTGCTCTCACAATATCCGAAGGAAATAATTTTACAATTTTTTAACAATCGGTTAAGATGAAGAAAGCCAATTTATAATTACATTTTTGTTTTTATACTGTTTTGTCACTGTACCAAACAAAAATATAAATTGCACTTTTAAAAAGCAACTTTGGCTGTGTGACAGACGAGGAATCGAACCCGTGTTATTATTATGTTTGTGTAGTGACAAAACACTATAAAAACAAAAAAATAATTATACTTACAATGACGTTCGTTAGTAGGCGATAAGTAAGCGACAGGAAAATGGCAGTAATAGTAAAGTAGTCGCGATTAGTTCGTGAACAGAATTTTATTTGATTTACATTTATAGTTCTTGAATTGATGTTCCCGCTTCAAAGCCTTCACGCAAGAACCAGAAAAATGTTCGCTCAAATAAAAGAGGGAGAGCTTCAAATATTAAATTTTAAACATCCCTGAGGCCATAGACATGTCACCAAAATTATGTTTGAGAGTTGAACTGGCGTGTTTGTCATACACTTGTATGTAAATAGCGGTGTCCTTTTCGAAAAATATTGCGTGTTGAATGAAATGGGACAATGTGCCGCAAACTGTACTTATTACCTTAATTTAAGTTTCTGTCTTCACTCAATATTAAATCCTTAGTGTTATTGTTAGTTGTACATCCTACTAAAAATTGACTGAACAGGGGGAAAATAAATGAATGACATTGAGACATGGTTTAAGACGTTAGCCTGTTCCTAGCGGAACGAAATAAAAATAAAATGAATGCTTTTCTAAGAAAATTCCCATGATCGTGATATAAAAATGCTATACATAAAGTGTTTTAACTGCCTCGGTGGCGCAGCGGTTAGAGGGTCGCACTTTAAAGTGACGGCTGCGCCAGAGGTCCTGGGTTCGATGCTTGGGTCAGGTCAAAAAACATGTAGCTGGGTTTTTCTGTTCAGAAATTCTCAGTGTAGTTTGGAATTTGGCGGTATTCCCGAACCTCAGAAAGCGCGTAAAGCCGTTGGTCCTGTACCTGATCTCTCTCCGGTCGTGTCAGATTGCTGTCCCATCGGGCTATGAGAGTAATAGGAATAAAGAGTGCACCTGTGTTTGCGCACACACTTGTTCACTATAATATGTCCCGCGCAGTCGGTTAGTTGTTGTAACTGGCCACCGTAGACGCAAAGAAATTAAGACAATAGTTATTAAATGAAGAAATATACAAAGAAGTATGCCAATATCAAAAGGTGTAATTTTTACTTGTACCAGTAGTAGTACATCTTAAAGCGCTTTTACATTTAGGCGACTTAGCAGCGCGACGGTCGCGCGACAGTCCCACCGCTAATAATTTCATACATAAACGGCAGCAGCAGCAGAGCTGTTATTTATGTATGGCCATCCGCTACTGCCGCGCTGCTGTCACTCTAATGTGAAGGCGCCTTTAAAAAGCACATTATATAATCTTAGGTATTTTTAAGCTATTGCATAGCTTCTATCGCGGGCCTTGAGCGTGGAGACCGAATCCAGAAATTCTGTAACGAAAATATCCTAACACTCCGACCGGCACAGCGGTGATACTTTTTAGTTTTTTCATCTATCGATGAATAGCAGAATTTTGACTTTTTGAATTATGACGCTTGTCTCTTTAGTTCAGCAACCCTTTAAGTGGCATTGGTTGTAGTATTAGTTAGTAAAATAATAATCGCAGTTAAATAGTAATTGCATAAGTTGTTAAAAAATGCTATGCAATAGCTTTACAGCGGCAGTCTCCGAGTGCCACACGTCTTTTTGTAACACCTAACACGTCACCTATCATCAAATGGTCACTACTCACTGTGGACGTAACGATTATACGACACGATATGACGATATTGTGACAGTAAAATTTGGATTACAAAGCATCAAATAAAATGTATCAATGCCTTTTTAATCCAGCAAACAGTTTCACTTTCAGTGAGTAAACAGGGATTGTTAATTAGCCGTATTTTCGATATCACGTGACTATGGTTACAGTTAAACAAATTTAATTTTTATTACAATCGCCTTATCTTTTATGCTGTGTGACCACTGCAAGCAAGTAAACAATTATTTTGATACATTATCAATATATTTAAAAATAAATTTGTTAGCTTCATGGAATTTATTATGTCATGTTTCACGTTACATCATAAAACTAACTTGTTTTAATTTGAAATGCACATACTTTTTTTAAGCGTCCTAATCAGTTTTGATTACACATACGAGTATAGGGAAACCTATTATTGGCTTAACTTTAAACTTAACTACTTTGTACATCGTATTATTAAGCTGTCGGTTTTCTTAATAAAATAAAATTAAATAAATGCTTCTATAATATAAGGTCACCTCGTCTTCAAGGGCCGATTTAGTACAATAAATGATTCATTTTTCGTAGAAAACACTTTGGTTTTTAGACGCTAGTTTTTGAGGTTAGGGTAATTATTTTTATTAATAAAAGTTAATATTGGAGAGAAAAAAAGTATTGGGCATTAAAACCATTGAGAAAGGTGAAACCAATGACGTAGACAACTTTTAAAATCGTGAGGGTGCTATTTCAAAAATGTAAATCAAGGTTCTGACGGTTTCTATTATTTATCACTTAAAACGATTTGACCTTAGTTAAAATTGATTTTCTTGAATTTTTCCTAGAAAATAAGTAAAACTAAAGTTAGCCTGTTAATTTCCCACTGCTGTGGACAAAGGCCTCACCTCTAGTATGAGAAAATAAGACTAAACTTAATTTTGACCCAGCTTCTCGTAGCATGCTTTAAATTCACTAAGAGGCTAGTTTGCTTATCTGTACTTGTTTGTAGTTTTTTACGCGAAAGGCAACTTGCCGTCAACATAAGTAACGTCAGCCGGAGCCTAGACCCTAGCCTAGTCTCTGTTGTAATAAAATAAATAATAAATAAATATTTGACAACATCACATACTTTGCTCCGATCCCAAGCTAAGTAGCTAAAGAACTTGTGTTATGGAAATCGGAAACAACGGTGGTACCACAACACCCAGACCCGAGACAATTTAGAAAAGATCGTTTTCTACATTGACCCGACTGGGAATCGAACCCGGAATCTCACGAGATGGCGACACTTGAATCCAGCGTGCTAGCCGCTCGACCACGGAGGTCGTCAATATGCCGTCGACATGTCGTCAATATCATGTCGATATGCCGTTACGCGCCACGGCCACAGCCGTTGTTCAGTGCCACTATAGTGTTATAAAAGTAATATTATTAGTAATACTATTTTTGCATTATAGACTTACTCGGAGATCGATTCTACCACAGCTTCGAGACAAATTGTGGGCTAGTGTTGAGAAGAAGAGCTCCAACTCGCTTCGCTTTCACTGGTTCGCCAACCTAAACCTAAGTTAAGCGTCACAGACTTAAATGAACGTGTTATTGGGGTGAAATTAAGGCAGTTACCTTCGTGCTGGGAATTGTTAGCCTAATTGGCCCCGCGAGGCGAGCGTGCAAGTTAATATTTGTGCACCAAACCGTTTGATAACGAATGTGGGTTTTAATTCGTTTATTGTTAGTGTTTAGTGTGCGCCTACCTTTAAATGTTTGTTCAAAATTTATAATTTTACCGTCGAGTCTTGTTATTTTATGGGCTCTGAAATTATAAAGCTAAAATTTCATTTTAAAATATTTTTTGCAATATTTTACGACATTGATTGGAATATGAACAACACATAACTTCTTAAATATTAATCAGGGAAATTAACACTTTTGCGTACAGCTCTCCAGAAACACAAATTTTATTGTTATGACGTCTATAGATGTTCATTGTCTACAAAAGAGGTCATACAGTCAATGTGGGGTATAACGTGGCGCCCAACATGTCAATTTTATTGAAAAGTCCCATGTAAGCGTTTAATCTATACATTATGATTTATAACAGTTAATAATTGTGACTCTCATGTTTTTTGAAACCAAGCACGTGCTTTTTTTTTTGCACAGCAAATTGAATTTTTTGCTCGATCTAGCACCAAAGTACCGCACTCCAAAAGTGAATAATCGAATCATAATCAATTTAGTGTAACAACAACACAATCTCATACTACAAAATTGAATAATATTCAAATCGAATCCGAGCTACGGGGAGTCAGCAAATCTGACATCTGTCATATTTGCGCGCCATTGTTAGTTTGTGACATTTGTTTTTTTATATGACAGCTGGTGAAGGCGGGATCTCGTTATTTTGTCTTATTGGAATACTTCGATTCGGGTTTTGGGTTTCTGAATTTCGTTAGTTTACTTTTATTAAGTAGCGTATTTTTTATAACCTCTAAATTGAGAATTCATTTTTGTAACAAATTGTTGATAATTATTTATTTAGTATCTTATGATGTCCAAATATATATTTATGGTTTCGTCACGTAAACCAAAGCCTAATTCTAATATTAACATAATTTTCATCGCATTTAAATTCCCATATTTACAGAAAGATAACATAAATCAATAAAAAACTAACAACAACTTGTTAAGTGCATTTGATACGAACGCGTTACTGGCACAGTTAGCGGCCTAGCACCGAAGTTAGCTTCGCGTGTCAACGCTTATTAGCGCTCAAACGCGGCAAATTAGTCGTTTGGAGTTTAGTGCTAGTTAAGGGACCATTTTCATGAAGTTGTACTTCTTAAACGCTTAGTTAATTTGTCGTAATTTTAGTTCGCTCGTTAGATTTTAGTTTGGGTTTCATTTGAATCACTGTTTAATAGCAAGCTAAGGATCTAGAAATATTATTTTCAATTTCAAAGTTTATCGAACTATTGCATGTGTAAAACATCTTTGCTTATGGCTTATGGATATGAGTTATTAATGTTTGCGTTGCCATCATTAAATTTATTTTTAATTTATTTAAGGATATTTTTATGTGAAAAAATATCCTCTTGAAATACCGGTCGTTGTAAAAACCTGAAGGGTAAGCCTATGTTCAGCAGTGGAATCTCATTGGGTAATAATGATGTATAAACAATAGGTATTGCTTTCAACTATTACTTTTATACATATATCTACCCACTTATTGTTTTATTTGCCCAATTATTATTGATTTCATCGTGCTTAAAATAAAATAATAAAAGCCCACGACTTTAAAAATGAAGTTAGTGATCGAAAATCCTTTAAATAAAATTTCTAATACCCCCGACTAAAATGCGTAAGCGTACTAAAATATTTATCTAACTATTTATTAATTACTACAAAACCAAGTAATTCCGTCGGTGCTGCCATTTCCATCTCTCTGTTCCATTTCAAATATAATGAGAATAAGAATCATAATTGAAAAATGCAAGAAACTGTATTTTCATACTGGATGTTCGAACTCAAAATGATTTGCTATCTATTCGTCATTGAGCTAGGACATACGGTGAATGTCCTAGCTCAATAGCAAAAAGACAGCAATATTATTTTAAGATTATCGAAGTTTTTCGCTGTGAAGTCATATAAAACACATCGTCGCGTTCGGGTCGGCACCACCCGACACCACAATGCACGCGATAACTTTAAGGTCATACATTTACGAATCCAAAATGAGACCAACATAGCTTAGTGTACTTTGTAACGAATACTAATACGCACTAGCAGTGTGCAGTCAAAAAAAAGTCCTTTATTAAATATACATAGATACAGTACTATCTAATGCTAGAATTTGAATGTAAGTAAACAGTGTTTAAACTATTTTAGTTGTGCGCGTTGAAAATCCTGGTAGCCCCATAAGGCGCGCCCCAACGCGCACACTAGCGCCACTTTAGTAAAAAAATCATAACCCGTGAAATAAAAGACCAATCGAAAATCTGATTGATGCGATTATAGCTCCGGTTATGTGGTTTAGATACAATGTTTAAGTTCAATAAAACAGAGTTATCTGCAGTTACAGTTAGAAAAATTGCCAAAAGTGGCCATATTTAGCAATTTTTCTAACTCTAACTACAGTAAACTACTTTAGAAACAATTTAAACGTACTGAATAAACTATAGAACCTGTACTACAATCGTGTCTACCAGATTTTTGATTGTTTTCGTTTTAAGGAGTAAGAACTATTTTAAATAGAGTGGCGCTAGTGTGCGTTCAAAAATTCAGGTAGCCCTTTAAGCCAAATCCTAAAGTTTTGCTGTTTGGGCACATCTCAGCTATAATAAGTACATTATAAAGTAAGACTACGATTTTTTTAAATAACTTTTAGGTTTAAGCTTTGTTTCTACAAGTATTCGATAATTTATGAAAAAACTTAACCAACGTAAGAGTAACTGTCATGAAATAATCTGCGGCGATAAAATTAAGTTATCGTTTCACATAATCCAAATGAATCGAATAAATCCACTTCCCTTCGTGCATTTCGATGTTTGAGCGTTGTTTATGGAGTGCCATTGGCAACCTTGAATACGAGTTAACATTAGGGTTGCCTTTATTTAATCAATTTATTTATTTTCAAAAAGCCTACTTTTTACTTACTAAAAATTTGTGTCACTAAATTTTACCAAGGAAAAAATTGTATTACAATCTTAAACTTGGTTTACAATAAGTACCTTATCAAAAGTGTTAAATATAGCCTTAATTTAGGAACTGATAATATGGTACTTCTGTATTTCTTTCAAAATAGTAACCCCATTTCTTCTGAATTTTACATACCTTACTGCCAGTTAATCTCATTACTTAAAATTTACAATTAATGAAAAGCAATAAGGAGCTATAATTTTACTTGTTACCATAATCGTTTTATCATTAACATCCTTTTTTTAGATTGGCTACCCTGTTATAGACTGTAAACAGGGAATAAACTGCGCAATCGAAGTCACGGGGGCGCTCCACATGCCATGAACTAGTTCCACCATTCCTTACTCGATGGAATGTGTAACATCGGTCGAGTGGCGGTAATTGGTGTTTTTACCTTACTTGTCGATAACCATTATTTGTATTTTTAATTTAGAAGGTAGCTTTCTATAGTTTCGTAATTGCAATTTAGTAATCTGCCTACTTATATAAAATGATGTTTGATAAGAGCCACTATTAAAATCTTTGTGATTTTATTTAAATTCATTAATTAAGCAATATTTTTACTTCGTTAATTTAAATAAATTATCATATACTCACGTACGAGTTTGTAATATTTAAGAGAAAGTCGTTATGTAGAGTCCCTTCTTACCCTGACCATAAATTGAAATAAAACAACTTTTTTACGGATTAACTTTTCGCGAGTTTATTAATTTTATCCCGACGTTTCGAACACTTTACAGCGTTCGTGGTCACGGGTAGACTAAGATGTTATTTGTCATTTACAGAGTTTTGAAAAATATACACTACCGTCACTCATATTATTAATTAACGTTCCTATCCACGCAGAAAGAGCTAACTGTGTCTTGTGATCTTGCAGTGAGTGGTCTAGCTTGGGTCCTAGTTAGAACTGGATCCCATGCAGGTGGAATTTTCCAACCATCTTCTCTGTTAAAATTTGGATGTTTTCTTATTTCTATAGCTTCGCGTAGCATACGTGGAATGAACCTACGTTCTTTTGATAGTACTTTAGGTTGGTCAAAACGTATGAAGTGGTTGGGTTTGTCTAAGGCATGTTCACTGCAAGATCACAAGACACAGTTAGCTCTTTCTGCGTGGATAGGAACGTTAATTAATAATATGAGTGACGGTAGTGTATATTTTTCAAAACTCTGTAAATGACAAATAACATCTTAGTCTACCCGTGACCACGAACGCTGTAAAGTGTTCGAAACGTCGGGATAAAATTAATAAACTCGCGAAAAGTCCGTAAAAAAGTTGTTTTATTTCAATGAGTAATATTCGCGTAAACTTCAGAAACAAGTATCTGACCATAAATATCAACTTTATTTCGTCGAACAATAATTTTCTAATTTAATTCCAAACCTACGCTTCACTTAATCTGACAGTAACACACAATAATTCCATTTCGTGATTATAGAACCGTCAAACTCCAAACTGGTATCAGTGAAAAATCACCTCGGAACAAAGTTTCTTAATTAATGTCCCTCTATCTATTATACCAAACTTCCCCCACAATAAAACGCTAAAAGGCGTCCGCTCAGACGATAAATCAAAGAAAACACGTCACTTCTAAACAGTTTGAAGCCAGACATAACAAAACTAACTTTGAATATGGGAAAGCATGAAACACGGACTCAATCATATAAATGGTACGTGCCATCATTGGTAGCAGTTACCTTATAAACCAATTCTCTTTAACGACTTTCAACTCTATAACATAGACTGAGAGTCCGAATTGGATTGTGTGAAAGTATGTGTATGATATGAATGTGGTGTCAAATTGTAGTGTGAAATGATATATTCAGGGGGTCGGTGGATGGTAAAAATACGGGGCGATTGCGTGCCAGGTTCGATTTCGAGCGGAGACACCGAGTTAGCGACATGCGAGCAGATCGCCTGTCACAAGTATTAAATATGTTTGACAATGAATCGGCAGACACGGGCTTAAAGGCGAATGATCGTTGTTTTATTGACGACGTATGTGTCTGTAAAAAGCTGTTAAGAGGTCATTTACCCCGCCCCCGACCGGCTGAAATGAATATGATAATGTAAACGACCCCTGATGTCTTTTCTCTTCCAAACAAGTCTGGTGCGTCACTGAATCATCAACTCTTACAGTCATATCTTGTTTCACATAGTCCATTTTGTTGATCAAACTCTTTACCTACAGCTACCAAAAATTACCTAGAGCTAACCTCAATCCTAAGTAACATAAGGTTTCTTCCACAGGTCTGGTTCCAAAATCGCAGAGCAAAATGGCGTCGCCAAGAGAAGATGGAGGCAGCTCGACTTGGCCTATCAGAATATGGCTGTGGGGCTGGAGGCGCGATACCGAGGCTTAGTGGGCTTGGTCTACCTGTGGACCCTTGGCTGGCACCACCACTGCTTACTGCGTTACCAGGTAAGAATTGCTTTTGTTGTCAATACGGGTAGCTCATATTAGATTTTCTTACTTCCGTGTGATTGCATAGGCTTGTTCAACTGGTGGGATCTTGATTGTTCATCATTCTTGCTTTCTAAGCTGCCAAGTTAGAGGTAACATATGTATCGTTAAGACCTCTTACAGATCGCGACTCAGGCAATGGAGAGATTTTGAAATCAAGCTGTCGTGTGTTCGTAGCGATGCAGGCGCCAATATATAAATACAGTTGTCAAGGATCAGCCTCTGCATCACGACTGCATCGGTTCTAACGCGCGACAGCATCATGACTGTATCACTACTAAAAGTCGCAGTGTGCAAAGGATCTAAGAGACTAAATGTTCTCAGACAAACGAAGTTCAAACGAGGGCTAGAACTTATAAAGTTATTTTTTTACTAAAGACAAAGCTTTAGTTCTGATTGCTGGAAAACACATAGGTGATTCTAACACAAGAGCTCCGAAATTTCCTTTAATAAATGGAGTGTGACACATTTTAAACAAGTCACTGTATCCAGTAGCTTCTTTGTAATATGTCATTAGGTAGGAGTAAAGACCTATTTAAGACTATAACCCCTATGTACCATTAATAACAGAAAACTTCCATCTTTTTCCAGGGTTCCTCAGCCACCCACCATCTGGTTACCCCAGCTACCTCACCCCGCCCGCCCCCGCGCCGCCCGCACCGCCCGCCCCACCGGATCCCCGCTCGTCTTCGATAGCAGCGCTCCGGATGAAGGCTAAAGAACACGTTGAGAGCTTGAGCAAAGGACTCCAAATGGTGTAATAGTTGTTTGTGATTTTATTTTGTTTGATACTCACTTGGATTTTTTGAGTGGAATATTATTTTCGAGTGCAAAGATCATTTATTTTTGGCAAGACTTTGACGATTTTATACACAACTGACTAATGATGTCTGTAAAATAAATGTGATCGATAATTAATCTGATTTGCGCCATCTTAATTTAACCGAATAATAACCATCACATATGTTTTTTGAGTGACTACAGAAATGTATTGCGATCCAACTTAATCCGGTAAATTGGAACTGACTGGAGTCAGTTCAATTTTCAATCAGTGTAAACGAATATTATCAATCTATACTAATATCAAAGCTGTTTGTTTGAACGCGCTAATATCGGGAACTACAGGACCGATTTAAAAAAAAATGTGTTGGATAGCTTATTTATTGAAGAAGGTTAAGGCTATAAAACATCACGCTGCAATGGGAGCAAACTCTTAATTGAAAAATGGTATGAATAATAATGTTATTATATTATGGTTTCCACATATGGTTATTTATTGGCAATGATTTCGTCTTATGATCTTGTGAATTAATGTGTTAGATATAATTAATGATGAGCAATAACGTATGTACATATAAATATGACACGTAGTGTAGATTTGTAAGCATTCTAGTTTCCAATTTAATTTTGTCGAGTATTTCATGAATCCTTTAAAATAAGACGTACCTACCTATATTTATTTATTAGTAAATATTAGAAGTAACAATATTGATACAGATGTATTAGATTTTGTTAATCGTAGCTTTAACTTGTACAAAATGTGTAATAACAATACGGTGTATCAAAGTAGATGATTGTATTACCATTTCAAAGCGTGAAAAATTAATAGCAGCATTTTAATGCCTTACACTATTTTACCTTTCACAACTTCTAAACTCATTCAGTTTTCGATGACATTTGAAAGTAGTTAACGTTAAATATTATGTTTTATCAAACTGTAATTCACTTATTTGTACTGCCCACAACTGACGATGTTACCCTATTTGCACTAACTCGTAGCTTATATGTAAATAATAATGTGTAAATAAGTTTCCTTACTTATGACTCCTTACTTATTTTAGGACTGATTTATCAATAGTCAGATAAGAAATATTCGTCGAATAAAATATAATATGGCTAATTTTAAAAGTCACCTAATTGTCAGCAATCATAGGCACCTGTCATTTATTAAAATCTGTTGCATTATAATATCAGTCTGTAATAATAAGTTTTATCATAATAGTTATCTGACCATTGAAAAATCGGCCCTTAGACGTGATATAAATTAAAAATCATTCAAGTCATTCAGTCAAAATTCAATTAAAAATAATGATTTAAACAAACGCACTAATGGTTCACTATTTTTTAATCACACGCGTCAAGATGGTGTTGCCATCGATTGATTAATGTCCGATTTTCCAAAGATAACTGGATTTCGTGAGTATATCTACATTTCCCGTATTTTCCATTGATTTTTAATATGTTTTCAAACAAAAATCACAGCCATATCAATCATGCGAGTGATTAAAAAAATAGGGACCCTGCACCTTTTTCGTATCTACATTTATAAATTATATTTCATCAATTCCCTAAAGTTGTAAATAAAAATCATCAGTACAACAAACCCAAGTACCCCGGGTTTGTTTTACCTAACTTTGAAACTCTATATAGATCTCAAATCATGACTTCAATGATGGTGGTACAGACTTTATTACAAAGTGCTACAGCCGGTTTTGATTGCATAATTATCGTATAATTTAATTTCAATCGTTTTCTGTTTATAACCTTAACGAGTATAATATGTTCGACAGACATTCCATTGAATTACTTTTCAATACCGTTTTGAGTGTAAAGTTTATTATTATTAGAATTTGTGTGCTCAAACGTTATGCCATAAATTACAATTATGCCAATGTATGCAACTCAATACTATGCCTGATTTGTCCTATTAGCTTTTATGTGTAAATAGTCCTAAATATTAAATATAAATTATTTAAATGTTTGTATATATTATCATGAGTGGACGTAGTATACGCATAGTTATAAACAAAATATCTAACATATGAGAGATAAATAAATGTGTCCTTTCGTAGCGTTTGCGTTATTTATTTTCCTGTGACATTATATAAAAAACACACATATTAATGGCGATGCGATTACTTATGTACAAGTCTCCAGTAAAAAGTTACGAGACGTGAAAATATTTGTTAACGACAGCCACAAGACCAAAAGAAGTTTCATATGATTTCATTAAGCTTTAATATTGTCGTTTATTTTCTACTAGACTTAAAGAAAGAGAAAAATGTATAAGTAAGAACGAATACGAAAATTGTTAAGAAAAATTAAATAGGATAGCAATATATGTAAGAAAGAAATGAACATAGTAGTGCCGTGTGCAAACTTCGTGCTCAATAATTAGAGATAATAATGGATCGCTTTAGTCGCTAATTGAACGCAGAAAATCATACAAGAATAGAGCCGAATTTGTATGCAGTACGTTCATTCCTTCCTACGGTTTAATAGTGAATACAGCTACTAGTGAAAAGTGAAGTACCAGTAATTACCAGTGAATTGTGAAAATAGTAAAAGTATTAATAAATTAATGTGTGTCAGTATAAGTGCAGTGTTTTACTGGGGAACAGTCAGTGCCTAGTGTTAAATTTAAATTACAGTCCACTCGCTCTCTGGGCTTGACGACTGTACTCTCTCCATAGTGTAACACCAACATCGTTGGTCCTATCGGAGACGGATCGAAAGTACGCACCAGTGGACTCTGTGCTGTGAAATTAGTGTTTATGACTTAGTGCAATATGGACACACTTATTTTGGACTATAAATTGTAAGTACTTTTATTATTTCTACAAGTGATTACTGTGTTATTTCGTGTTAAGTGCATCTAATCTGAACTTTGATTCCTGAACTGTGGATGAACTCTGTCTGTGTTAATTGTGATTTACAAATAGACATTTGACTCTGCTAATTGACTCTGATAAGTGTTTAAATGGTGTATACGCGAAGCCAAGTCATGGCCGAACGTTCCGAACGTGTGTTACCGGAACCGCCCCGGTCGCCGTCCCCGTCGACGAGGAGCCGCTTGGAAGCGGAACAGCATACGGCCGCCCAGCCTAACGAACGTGGCGCCGCTGTGTTGGGTACGCACTCAGCGTTCGACGTGAACATGGGACATGTCGAGACCGCCGCAACGAGCAGGACGCAGCACGCCAGAGCACGCTCCACCAGATCCACTGCTAGCGCTGTAGCACGGCTACGGTTCGAGGCAGAGGAGCGGCTCGCAGCCATCAGACGCAAGGAGCTTGAGCTTGAGGCCGAGATGGTAAAAAAGAAGCTCACGGCAGACCTAGCAGAGTTGGATGACGACAGTGACCAGGAACAGATGCAAGAAATAGAAAAAGTAAACGAGTGGCTGGACAAGTCTGCGCCAAACGTGGATGCCGAACGGGGGGAGCGCCTGGAGGCTCCACCGGAACCCAGCAACGAAGAGACGCCTGTGACCCGAAGGGCAAGATTTTGGACGCCGGGACCGGTCCAACCCAGACCACGCGCAGAAAGGAAGAGATCGTCAACCCCGAAGGGACGAGGTATTGAACAGCTGGCAGACACGCTGTCACAGATGATGGCGTCGCGACCACCACCGCGGCAAGTTACGGATCTACCGCTGTTCTCCGGATCACCACTGGAGTGGATACACTTCGCTACTGCAATGGAGGAATCAACAAGGCTGTATAAGTTCACTCCATACGAAAACTTGGCCCGACTACGCAACGCTCTCAGAGGTGAAGCAAAGGAAGTGGTAACGCCACTACTTAGCAGCGCAACGCACCCAGATCGAGTAATGAAGACGTTACAGCAATGCTTTGGACGCCCAGAGATGATCATAGATATGGCATACGAAGAACTTAAGAAGCTGCCCAAGATGGGAAGTACTGCAAGTGAATTAAATTCCTTCGCCATCAAAGTCCAGAACATCGTGGCAACTCTTGGCAACGTGGATCCAGCATATCTGTATAACCCATTGCTAGTGCGTGAAGTATTAGAGAAGCTGAGCCCACACATCAAATCAAGGTGGTGTGACTTCGCCGAGGAGCAGCCGAGAAATACGACTCAAATCGTAAGGCTTTCCGAATTTTTAATGCAGCAAGCTGACCGTGCATTAAAACACAGTTACAGTGGTGCTAGAAAAGACGTCCCGATCAAGAACACGAAGATCGAACAAAAGAGAAAAGTATTCACTGTAACGGAGACGAGCGGCAGGCCAGAAGACAATCAGAAGCCCGAAGCCAGCGTCTGCATAGTGTGCAACAGTGAACACAAGCTACCTGCGTGCCCGAAGTACAAGGAGCTGTCGGTGTCGGAGCGGTGGGAGGCAGTGAAGAACGCAAAACTCTGTTTCCGGTGCATCAACAGCAGGCACAGAAGAATGAACTGTAAACAGAAGCTCTGCGGCGTAAAGGGCTGCAAACGTCCTCACCACGCCACCCTACATGCTGAAGTCCCGGCCAAAGAGGAAGTCGAACAGGTGACTACGAACCAAGCAGAGGTCGCAATGGCCACAGCTACACCTGGAGGGAGTGACGTGAAGCTGAAGATATGTCCGATCATCATCAGCGGCCAGCGGGGGGCGCAGCGAACATACGCGCTCTTTGATGAAGGGGCCACGATCTCTCTAATCGACGAAGACCTCGCGAACGAAGTTGGAGCTAGCGGACCCAGTACTTGTCTAAAACTAAGAAGCATAGACAAAGAAGTCACGAGCATGAACAGCAGAACCGTCCGCGTCAAGATCATGGGAGATGACGTCAGCGGACACAGCTCTGTCATCACATTCCGAACGATGGCAGGTCTGGACCTATCGACGCAGTCGTTGCCAAAGGAGGCACTACAACTGGAACACCTGCGAGGACTGGATATCTCAAGCCTAGCCTACCAGAACGCCAAGCCACGAGTCCTCATAGGAACTGACAACTGGCCGTTGATCATCACGAGGGAGCTGCGAGCGGGCAAGCCGTATCAGCCGGCAGCCTCCAAGACCTTACTAGGATGGGTGATCCACGGAAGAGTACCTAGAAGCTGTCAAGATACAGAGAAGATCTTGCACATCAAACTAGATGAGAAGATCGAAGATCTGGTCGAACATCACTTTCGCGTCGACTCGCTAGGGATATCTATGAAGAATGAATTCACGAAAGAAGATGACCTACGAGCCATGAAGATCTTCGAAGAAACCGCGGTAAACAAAAACGGAAGATTCGAAGTAAGTCTACCGTGGAAGAGCGAAGGCATGAAGCTACCAAACAGCTACAACGCTGCCTTGAAGAGGCTGAAGACACTTGAGTCCAGCTTAGAACGTCGTCCCGAAGAGAAGAAGCAGTACCACGAGCAAGTGGAGAACCTGCTAAAGAAGGGATACGCCGAGCAGTGTAGTGGCGAAGAAGAAGACAGTTCAGTAGCGTGGTACTTACCACACTTCGCAGTGAAGAACCCGAACAAGCCAGGAAAGATCAGGCTTGTCTTCGACGCAGCAGCCAAGGCGAACGGAGTCTGCCTGAATGATTGCCTGCTGGAGGGGCCGGACCTTCTGCAGTCTTTGCAGACCATACTGTTCCGGTTCCGAGAAGGCGCCTACGCGATAACAGCAGACATAGAAGAAATGTTTCTGCGTGTGAAGATAAAAAAGGAAGTTCAACCTGCGCAGATGTTCCTATGGAGGGAACAATCAACAGACAAACCAGTGAAGATGAAGATGACTTCAATGATATTTGGCGCATCAAGCTCTCCGTTCCTGGCACACAGCGTCCGGAACAAGAACGCACTTCAGCACGCGAAGACACACCCTGAAGCCGTTCTACCGATCATGGAAGCCCACTACATGGATGACTACGTGGATAGCTTCAACGACCTGGAGAGCGCCAAACGAATCATCGTGCAAGTCGACGAGGTACACAAGAAAGCCGATTTCCATCTTCGAGGTTGGAGCAGCAACAACGAGGAGCTGCTAGAGGTCACACCAAAGGACAGACGAGCAAAAGCGGGAACAACACCACTAGGAGGACAAGAGAAGACCTTGGGACTTCTATGGAACCCGAAGACCGACAAGCTGAGCTTCAACACTTCGCTGATTCGAGTCTCAGAAGCCGTGAAGTCAAGAGAACGAGCCCCCACGAAACGAGAAGCCCTGTCAACGGTAATGAGCATTTACGACCCGCTGGGACTTCTGAGCTGCTACACCATTGCAGCGAAGATCACTCTTCAGAAATTATGGCGCCTCAAGACTGGATGGGACGAACCGATTCCTGAAGACATCGCCAACGAATTCGACGGTTGGATCGCAAACTTAAAAAACATCAAGAAGCTGCAGCTTCCCCGAAGCTACAACGGGGGGAGAGAAGTGCAACGTCGAGAATTGCACATCTTCTGTGACGCAAGCGAAGAAGCATACGCAACGGCTGCATACTGGAGGCTCACCTACAGCAACAAGGAAGTGGAAGTTGTGCTGGTGGCAGCACGCGCGAAGGTCACCCCGCTCAAAGCACAAACCATTCCCCGGCTAGAGCTACAAGCAGCATTAATTGGAACGAGGTTAGCGAAGGCCATCAAACAAGAACACAGACTTCGCATCGATGACACGGTCTACTGGAGTGACTCGCAAACAGTCTTACATTGGCTGAGGAACGGGAGTCGACGCTACACGCCCTTTGTAGCACACCGGCTCGGCGAGATCACAGAAGAAACGAAGCCAGCAGACTGGCGGTGGGTGCCGACTCACCAGAACATAGCTGACGTAGCAACGCGAACAGGCTACGTGCCAACGTCCGAAAATGATCCATGGTTTGGAATGTCGTCATTTTTGGAGAAGCCTAAACGTGACTGGCCACGCCAAGAAGATAGCAGCGATGACATTACCACGGAACTACTACATGTCATCACTGAAGAACGGAAAAAAGAAGATGCAGCACTGCCTGACATCAGCCGATTCTCCTCATACGATCGGTTGATTGGAGCCACGGCAAGAATATTACAGTTCGTAGATCTTTGCCGCAAACAGAAGACTACGCTCAGCCATGAACACATCAAGAAGGCAACGAATCTCTGGCTGCGACGAACACAGCAAGACTCGTTTCCTCACGAAATAGACTGCACGAAGAGAGGCATCATCGTGCCCCGATCAAGCCCTCTTCATCGCTTTGACCTACTATGGGAAGATGGACTCCTAAAGCTCAATGGGCGCGCGAACAAGGCAGCGGTACCTGATACAGCAAAGCGACCCATACTGCTGGATGGGCGCCATCCATTCACAAGACTACTCATCGGGCGAGAACACCGAAGAGCTGGCCATGCGAACACCGAGAGAATAGTCAACGACGTTCGACAAAAGTTCTGGGTGACACGATTGCGGCCTACAGTGAAGAAAGTAGCCGCCGACTGCCAGATGTGTCAACTAAGAAAGACGAAGCCAAGAAACCCACCAATCGGAGATCTACCGATTGAACGCCTGCAGTCATACCACAGACCGTTCAGCTTTTGCGGAGTAGACTACTTCGGCCCCATCACAGTGACGATAGGCAGACGACGAGAAAAAAGATGGTGTGCTCTTTTCACCTGCCTGACAACAAGAGCCATCCATTTAGAGTCAGTCGCTTCCTTAAGTACTGACTCTGCCATCATGGCTCTCAGAAGAATGGCTGCCAGAAGAGGATGGCCCAAGACGCTGTACAGCGATAATGGAACAAACTTCAGAGGCGCAGACATAGAACTAAAGAAAGCTTATGCCGAATGGCTACCAGAACTATCAAGACTGGCGATGAACTACGACACCGAGTGGAAATTCATAGCCCCAGGAGCTCCGAACCAGGGAGGCGCATGGGAAAGGCTAGTGCGTTCGGTCAAGAACGCGCTTACCGCGACGTTAAAGGAGAAAGCGCCGAAAGAAGAGACCCTGACCACTCTGCTGACCGAAGCTGAATACTCAATTAACTCAAGACCATTGACCCATGTCTCCGTGGATCCAGAAGACCCAGAAGCGCTGACGCCCAACCACTTTCTTCTGGGATCATCAACCGGACTACCACACACCGGAGCCTGCGAAGAAGCGGACCGGCGGACTTGGAGAGCAGCAATGGCACTTGCGGACAGCTTCTGGCAGCGGTGGATGCGCGAGTACCTACCCACACTGGTGCCACGCCTTGACCGTCACGAACGCCAGGTTGCCGTCAGAACAGGCGATCTGGTCATCATCGCTGATCCACAACTACCACGGAACATGTGGCCCAGAGGCACTGTCACCAGGACCTTTCCAGGACCTGACGGTGTCACGCGCATTGTAGATGTGCTAACCAAAGGTGGGACCTTCAAAAGACCCACCTCAAAAATCATCGTGATATTTACATCCGCACCTTCCCCGGACCAGAGGGAAGGGACGCGCTGCACCAACGAGAGGCTGTCTACCGGAGGAGGCTACGGTACACCTTCGCCGGGGGGAGAATGTTAACGACAGCCACAAGACCAAAAGAAGTTTCATATGATTTCATTAAGCTTTAATATTGTCGTTTATTTTCTACTAGACTTAAAGAAAGAGAAAAATGTATAAGTAAGAACGAATACGAAAATTGTTAAGAAAAATTAAATAGGATAGCAATATATGTAAGAAAGAAATGAACATAGTAGTGCCGTGTGCAAACTTCGTGCTCAATAATTAGAGATAATAATGGATCGCTTTAGTCGCTAATTGAACGCAGAAAATCATACAAGAATAGAGCCGAATTTGTATGCAGTACGTTCATTCCTTCCTACGGTTTAATAGTGAATACAGCTACTAGTGAAAAGTGAAGTACCAGTAATTACCAGTGAATTGTGAAAATAGTAAAAGTATTAATAAATTAATGTGTGTCAGTATAAGTGCAGTGTTTTACTGGGGAACAGTCAGTGCCTAGTGTTAAATTTAAATTACAGTCCACTCGCTCTCTGGGCTTGACGACTGTACTCTCTCCATAGTGTAACACCAACAATATTTTTGTTAGTAGATTTTTTTATAGATATTTATCTAGTTAACTTTAAGGTACAAAAATACCTTCTAAAGTTTAAATGCAATAAAGAGTTAAATTAAAAGGTCTATGATCCTCTATCATAGTAAAAATTGACATTTAAAAACAAAATAATTCTGTGGAATGGATATGTCACTATTTTATAATAATACACATAATAGTTCCCCTAGCCGATTTTGGCTAGGGTGGCCAGTCACAACAACTAACCGACTGCGCGGGACATATTATAGTGCACAAGTGTGTGCGCAAACACAGGTGCACTATCTATTCCTTTCGCTCTCATAGCCCGATGGGACAGCAATCTGACACGACCGGAGAGAGATAAGGCTACGCCTTTACGTTCAACGGCTCTACGTGTTTTCCGAGGCACGGGTGTGAAACACCACTTCTAAACTCCGGGCTGCCCTAAGAATTTCTATAGTATATAGAAAACCCAGGTACATATTTTAGCCCGACCCGGAGATCAAACCCGGGACCTCTGACGCAGCTGTCGCTTTAAAGTAGGCTCTCCTACCGCTGCGCCATCGAGGCAGTTACTTACTATGTTATAAGACCACATGTTCTGACCCTACATCTGAGGCTGCGAAATGTTTAGCAAACGTATTTCTCAAAGTCAAAGTCAAAGTCAAATATTGTTTATTCAATTTAGGACACAATATGCCACTTATGAACGTCAAATGTACAGTGAAAAATAAAATAAAAATAAATGTGCCCTGAAGGGGCCGAATCATGTATCCTTATCTTTTGGGCCCTACCAGCGCTTCGAGACAGAACACAGACAATTAGGCAAGTGCTGAGAAGAAACGCCGGAACAAACTCAGTCACCACTAGCTGCCGTAAAATCAAAATCATCAAAGGTAAGTACATCAGTCGGTGCAGGCTGAAACCTTGAATTCCTTCTACCTGCACAACTGTCCGTGTTTACTCTATGTATAAAATAGATTAAGGTACGATGGGGCTGGCATGTGATGTATCAAAAGCCCCAAAAATAAATAAAAATTGGAAAAAAAAGACCACATGTGGTGCAAAGTGATGCAATTTGGACTGACGGGTGTTGGTTGAATTTATACAATAATATTCTCCTTAGTATGACCAGAAGAAACGAAGTAAATACTTTGATATGGATGCCAAGTTAATTATGTTAATTATGAAAATCAAATCAAATAATTTATTTGTAAAACATAGGTGACAAAATTCAGGTGGTACATGATGAGTAGAGCTCTATGTTTGGCCTATGAGTGGCGTACAAAATTTACAAACAAAAAAGCATGCTAGTTAAATCACAGTCAATCAATTCAATGTCAATTTAAAATAATAATATATATATTTTACAAAATTATCATGTCAAAATTATATTACAAAGTATCAGTCAAAAATTCAGATAATGTATAATATGATTTCAAGCTGGCGTCTCTTAAGTTTTTTGGCAATTTGTTATAAATTTTAGGAGCCATACAGTAAAAGCTTTTCCTCTTCAATACGGTTTTACAAATTGGTGCGCTTAAAGTGTGTATATGACGTCTACTGGATAGAGTGGGAAACAGATGCAGATTTCTCTTGACAAAGACCGCCGTCTCGTAGATGTAGAGCGAGGGAACTGTTAATATTTTTAATTCCTTGAAGTGTGGTTTGCAGCTGTCCCTCCAATGCAAGGGTTTTATAGCTCTGATGCATTTTTTGTAGCTTAAGAATGGTAGAAAGGTAAGTCAATACTTTTTATACACGCCAACAATCTATCGCAAAGTGGAAGGACGGAAATCTTTCATTTCTGTTTGTGTTTTATTATCAATAAAATTGTGTTTATTGATAATTATAATACTTAGAGCCTTTTAACTTATATCAAAAAAAGACCTGTTTTTTTTAAATAAAACCGGCAAAGTGCGAGTCCAACTCGCGTATTGTGGGTTTCGTGCCAGCTTCACCTGAATAAGGGGTTCACTTACTTCTACTTATAGTCCATTTTATGAGTCCCTCCAACGGGGGTCTAAAGTGCGTGAGTTAGTAACGTAAGATGTTTCTTCGGAAACATGTCAAGAGTCCCTAGGTAATAAACATACTAAAACCCTGGGACATTAGGAGGAGCCCCGGAGTGGGAGGAGGGGGGAGAAAGGGTCCATTTTTTCATTTTTCGCTTAAATCTCAAAAACGGTACATGTTAGAGAAAAACTTTCAAGGAAAAGTTGAAAGGCCATAAAAGTATTTACAAGTTGTTCCTAAATCATTTTTTTCTATTCGCAGCCGTTTTCGAGCTACATCCCATGAAAGGTGAAAAATTCGAAAACTTTTTATTTTACCAACTTAGGGTGCCCGCAGACGACCGTTACCGTTATAGACCTAATTATGAGTAATCTATCTGTACCGGTCACAAGTTGCACTTTTGAGTTTTTTGGAAGAAAAAAATAAAAAAGATCAAGTTCAGTAACTCAAACTACCCTAATATAATATTTTGACAATCGATTCCTCCTAAAGGCTTCCATGGAGGAATGTGTTTTTTTTTAACAATTATAGACCTAATTAAGAGCAATCTATCAGTACCGGTCACAAGTTGCACTTTTGAGCTTTTTGGAAGAAAAAAAATAAAAAGTTCCAAGTATCGTAACTACCCTAATAAAATTCAATTCCCCGTAAACGCCTCCGTGGTGGAATCTGGTATTTTTATCAATGATAGACCTAATTATGAGCTATCTATCTGTACCGGTCACAAGTTGCACTTTTGAGTTTTTTGGAAGAAAAAAATAAAAAGATCAAGTTCAGTAACTCAAACTACCCTAATATAATATTTTGACAATCGATTCCTTCTAAAGGCTTCCAAGGAGGAATCTGTTTATTTTACCAATTATAGACCTAATTAAGAGCAATCTATCAGTACCGGTCACAAGTTGCACATTTGAGTTTTTTGGAAGATAGAAATATTTTTTGATCGATTGATGTGATAAATATGGGTATGTAGTATGGGGAAATTGTTTGAGCCAAAATCATTTTTTACTGAGTGTAACTCAGAAACGGTAGGATATAGGAAAAAATGATCAAGATACAACTTGTAGATAATTTTATGGCCTTTCAACTTTTCCTTGAAAGTTTTTCTCTAACATGTACCGTTTTTGAGATTTAAGTGAAAAATGAAAAAAATGACCCTTTCCCCCGCTCCCCCCACTCCGGGGCTCCTCCTAGTGTCCCGGGGTTTTAGTATGTTTATTACCTAGGGACTCTTGACATGTTTCCGAAGAAACATCTTACGTTACTAACTTATGCATTCTAGAACTTTTTATTCAATGGACTATTAGCCAATATACATCATTATTTTGTTGACAGCAAAAACAACTTTTTATTTATAGTGTTGGTATAAAAGACAACGTTACATTTGCGGTTGGTGAAAATGTGCAATCTTCGAAACAATCTTGGCATACCTTTTTAACGAAATGATTAATAAAAACAAAGTTAAACAAAACTCTCAACTTACAAAGGTAATTCATCGTTGAACACTAAGATATTTTAAAATCAAATTGTTAATAAATTTTATTTAATTCACTGATATTGATTTAAAAGTTATAGAAATGTTGTTTGCATTTTTGGATTTAATTTCTTAGTATATTTTTTTCTTGTTTGTTATTTAATAAAGTTACTAGCAAAAATTATTACGGATTTTAAATAACTTCCTTCACGGCAGTTACAAAACACGAGCCTTACGGCTTGTTTCACAAACTCAATTAGTTCTGGTTAGCGTTATCTGCAAGATAATTTATACGAGAGGACGTTCTATATTGAAATTCTTCGTCGGTTAGTGTTTATTTGTCGATAAATGAAATGTAACTAACAAATAATTAAAATATGGAACGTCATTTCGTTTGAAGTAGAGGTCGGATAACGATAAAGTTTATCCAGACATTGCGCAACGGGTCCTTATGAGTACAAGCTACAAAAACTTGAGTACAAGCCACAAAATCTACTCCTTCTCTTACTTAACACTAGACAATATCAGACTAGTAAAAAGTGATAATTGTTCAGTTTGCCTGCAAACCTAGCAGTCATTGTGAACATTGATTTATAAGTTTACTGCCCGCTGCTACTCCTGTGTAGCCAGGATTTACAGCATGGCTTAATTGAAAGTCCTATTATTATTATTAGTTGTTGGGCTCTAAAGTTGCCAGCTCGACCAGGTATGATCTATTGTGGCGCCCTTATATTTAAATTTCACTGCTTAGTCCCGTTGAGTCCATAAATTTCCAGATTCTTTGGAGCGTGATATCTGCTATCTCATCCGGGTGCATGATGTGCCGCCCGAGATGGATACTTCTTTTGCTCATAAGCGGTCCGCATGAGCAGAGGATATGCATGGCCGTTTCTTCTTCTGTATTACAGAATCTACATAGAGTGTCTTCGGTCATGTTCATATTGGCCAAATGTTTGTTCAGTTTGCAATGGCCAGTTAGTATTCTGGTCACTGCACAAGCTTTGTATCTTTCGAACTTTAACAGTTCTTTAGCTACTTTGTTGTTGTAACCTCGAATTAGTGCTTTTGAGTGTTCTTGTCCTTGTGTAGACTTCCACGACTCAATAGCCTCTTGCTTACAGACGGTGGTTAGAAGCGTAGTAGCGCGTTGTTTGGTGATGCCACAGAATGGTTCTACGCCGATTTGAGGGTTATCGGCTCCTTCTCTAGCAAGTTCATCTGCTACTTCGTTTCCTTCAATCTTTGAATGCCCTGGTACCCATGTAAGTGTGACTTTGTTGGTGTTTCCCAGTTCATTCAATGTCTCAGTGCATGTTTGCACCAGTTTTGACATTTGTTCGAAGGATTTTAGAGCCAGCAATGCAGCTTGGCTATCTGAGTTGATGTAGATGTGTTGGTTCCGGAGTCTCTTCTCAAGGTTTATCTCTGCACATTTGTTTATGGCAAAGACCTCGGCTTGGAAGATGGAGGTTTCAGTCCCCATGTTTATACTAACTTTGAGCTTAGGCCTCTCTCCGTAGATCCCACAACCTACATCATTCCCTTTTTTGGATCCGTCTGTGTACCAGACGTGACTACCTTTCTTAAATGACATTTGGCCCTCAAGCCATTTATCTCTAGAAGGTATGTTTACGGAATATAACTTAGTAAAGTTACATTCTGTATGCATGTCGTCACTAGGCATGCTTAGTAGTCGGTTTTCAAGTACTGATTCCTTGAGTTTTATCAGATTTTGAGAAGCCCATCTGACTTTCGTGCGGGAGCAGATTCTATACGTGCTCTGCTTGGCCACTTTTTGCACATGTAAATGCAGAGGTGTTAGATCCAGCAGAGCGTTCAAAGCTGCCCCTGGTGTCGTAGACAGTGCTCCAGTTGCTGTGATGCAGGCAAGCCTTTGCAGGCTGCTTAGTTTCTGTATTGTTGTCGCTTGGTTGCAGGGGCGTGCATTAAATTTTTGATGGAGTATGCATATACTAATTATGATTCCGAACTTCTTAACAAATTAAATATCGATCTTAGATTTTGTATCTAGTATAGAGCTATATGAAAATGACGGTGTAATACCAGCAAAAAATAACTTACCTAGGTTTTTTTCTGTGCAATTTTAATGAAGGAAGCATACAAGCTGTGTTTGCGATGATTTTACACCACACACAAGTATCAAGGAAATGGATGATTTTATAATGACATGCCATTTCACTGATACCCATAGTGGCTATGATACGATTTTGGCCTTCCTCATTCACAAGCAAAGGTCTTGCCTTTATTTAGGGCATTAGCGCACAGTCAAAACTTTCATAACAAAACGAATCTTCTTTTGAACCCTCATCACACACAACATGACTTTTATGGCACTCAAAGTAACACTGCAATTTCACTATCCTTTCGAATGCAAAATAAACAAACCCCGAAAACACTTTTACTCAATCGAAATACAACTTTTTACTTGAAATTTAAGATTTTTAACACTCGCGGGAAGGAAGCGAAAAGCAAAACAAGAACTACATAGATAAAAATGGCTGCCGCAAACTTCTAAAGAATGTTTGCATTACTTTTATACCAACCAACACTTTAGCTGGGTTGAATTACTTGCATAAGAAAAATAAATTAAAGTAAAATTACGAACTTTCCTGTGTTCACAATATCATTAGTTTGAGAATTATTAAAGATTATAAATTAGGAAAAAGGCGTAGGAAATTGCAACGTCGCGCCATCTAGTATCGGGTAGACGAGTAACAACGAAATTTCCGCTTACACACAATCTCCTTTGAAAGATTTATATTTCTTTTAATTAATGTTACATTAGTTTTTCTATATCACAATCACTTTAAATTAAAACCATAGTTTATTGATATAAATATATGTTTCTACCTTAATCCCAAATTAAAGTTTCTTCTAAGGGATGTGTTTTGATTAGACTCCGAAGTATTTTACGTCATTTGCGAAAGAAATCAGAGAAAGAAGATAGTATGCATGCCTACTTTAGGAGTCCATGATGCGAATATCACCTGTCACCTTGAATTGTACGAACAGAGCGTCATTTTCAATTCGGTCGGGTTTATATCATCATTGTGTGACATTGTAGGTACGAGGGGCGATTGCAAGAGTGTGCGTGTATTTAGCAAGCAGCCGTTGTGCAGCCTACTACCTAAATTTTCGTTTCAAATTTGAGCTTTAGTACTTAATGTATGTAAGTTGATAATAAAAATACTTTTATTTTGAGCTTAGTTTAAAGTTATATTGTACTATTGCCATTATAATGGCGAGGTAGGCACTGCTTAACTGCCTATATGAAATGCACGCCCATGCTTGGTTGACCTTGCTGTACCAGACGGCAGGTGCATATGTTATTACTGGTCTCACGACCGCTGTGTACAGCCATAGGACAATTTTGGGTTTTAGTCCCCATCTTGACCCCGCCATTCGACAGCAGCTCCACAGAGCCATTTTGGCTTTTTGAATGATATTATCTAGATGCGAGTTCCAGGTAAGTTTTTGCTCAAACGTTACCCCTAGATACTTTGTTTCACAAGAGTAAGGAAGAATTTTACCGTTTAACTTTGGATTCACCAGTTTTTCCAGTTTTCTCTTTCTTGTGAATGGGATTATCACTGTTTTATCTGCATTGATAGATAATTCATTTTCTCTACACCACTTACTTATGGTGTTGAGAGCGCCTTGCATTAGACTAGAAATTGTGCTGAGGCAGGGATCTCTGATGATCACTACTAGATCATCAGCATAGCCTTGGGTATCATAGTCTTTTTCTGCCATCTTAACAAGTAGTTGGTCTACTGCTAGGGTCCATAGAAGTGGAGAAAGTACTCCTCCTTGTGGACATCCTCTCGTGGCAAGGAATTCAAGCTTTGAAGCATTGAGGGTAATGTTTGCTACTCGATTTGAGAGCATGTTTTTTACCCATCTGATGGTGCTTTCATCTATCCCTTTTGCCTCCATTCCATTAAGAATGGTTTCTATAGGGGTGTTGTCAAATGCACCTTCAACATCTAGAAAAGCACACAGGGCTGTTTGCTTATCCTCTAGGGATTTTTGCACCTTGTCGACCAGATCGAGGAGGGCTGTTTCAGTGGATTTTCCCTTTTGGTATGCATGTTGGTTGATACTTAATGGCCTGTCCACTAAGTATTTGGCCCTAATGTGCTGGTCTACAATCCTTTCCATGGTCTTCATTAGGAAGGATGTTAGACTTATGGGTCTGAAGGATTTGGGTTGTGAGTAGTCTCTCTTCCCTGTTTTTGGTATAAAACGTACTTTGACCCAATTCCATGGTTCTGGTATAGTACCCCAGGCGTAACTTGCTCTGAAAATTTTTACCAGATGTGGAAGAAGCAGGTCATTTCCTTTTTGCAGCAGACCAGGAAAAATGCCGTCTTCTCCCGCTGATTTAAATGGTTGGAATTTTTCCAAAGCCCATCTAATCTGGTTAGGCCTAAAGATATTAGCGGCCTTATTCCAGTCTGAGCATTTTGCCCTATGGAATTCATCATTCCTTTGGGTGTAGCTTTGTGTGTCGATTTGGTACGAACCCGGAAAGTGTGAAGACCTAAGGAGATCTAGAGTCTCCATTTCAGTGTTCGTAAATGTGTTATCTGGCTTTTTAAGTAGTCCAAGATATTTATTTGGGGTCTTAGCGAGTATTTTGTGAATTCTTGCTCCTTTGTGGGTTTGGGCAATTTGTTCACAAAAGCGTCGCCAAGAAGCTCTTTTGGCTTTTCTGATTTGTTTGTTATATTCTGTAAGGGCCTTGCCGTACTGGTCCCAATTGCACCGATTGAATATACGGCGTGTGGTGGTTCTGAGCTTTTCCAGTTTTTTGTTCCACCACACGGGTGATTTGTTCGGTTTTATTTCTCTTTCGGGACAGCTCTGTTCGTAGGCATCTATTATGCCATTGTTGAGCATCTTGACCGCGGCATTAAGAGAGTCAGGTGTTTTGATAGTTTTGGGTATGTCCTTTAGATTCTCGCTGAGTATGGTTCTATACATATCCCAGGAGGTGTCTTTTGGATTTCTCACTTTTACGTGTTGAGCTTCTGCTAACCCGGAAACATCAAAAAGTATATGTCTATGATCGGACATTGAATTCTCGCTGCTGACGTGCCATTTTGTTACACACTTTGACACATTTTTTGTTGCGAATGTTAGGTCTAATACTTCTTGTCTATTTTTTGTTACGAATGTTGGCGTGTGGCCATTGTTCAGCACATGTAGACAGTTAGTTAGTAGAAAATCGGATAGTAGCTCACCTCTTTTGTTCGTATCCGAGCTCCCCCAGATGGTATGGTGGGCGTTAGCATCGCATCCCACTATCAGCTCAGACTTTTGTCTTCTAGAATAATCCAGGACTTTAGTCAGTTCTTCAGTGAGATCCTGCTTATCACCAGGAAGATATGCCGAGCAGAAAAGTACTTTGGGCCTATTCGGCCCTTTGACTTCTACGTATGCGGTGACTGTATCTTCGCTGCAAAGTTCTGGAACAGGTAAGAAGTTAATATTTTTGTTAAATACGATGCAGGCCCTAGGTCTGAGGCCTTTATCGTATACAAGTATCTTACCCGCATTGTTCAGACCGGCTACCACGGAATCGGCGTTTATCCATGGTTCTTGAATGAGAGCGATGTCCAGGCCACCTTCGCTAAAGATCTTCTCTACAACCGCAGAGGCTGCAATAGCGTGGTGTAGATTGACCTGGAGCACCGCCAGCCCCTTTGGGCGTTGAGGTTGGTGGGGATTACTGGCTGTGGGAGCCGCGGCGCCCTTGTGTGCCCCGCCTTCCTTGGTTTGTTCCCCTGCTGTTTCCCCTTCCTCTGGACGGATGTGCGCCCCTAGTGGCCCCCCTATGGAGAGGAAACCGCGTACCTCTTCCCCTATTGGTCCCTGTCGAAGTGGATGTGGAGGGAGTTGGAGGAGGGATGTTCCGTTGTGGTCCTGCACGGACCTGCACGGAGCCCTCAGCGGGAGTGGTTGTAGATGTGGGGGTTAGGGTGGTGTTGGTTGCGGTGGAGGTCGAGGGTTCAGCGTGAGGTGGATCAATGGCCAAGGTGATAGGGCCCCTGATCCTGAACTGGACCTTTTTAAAGCCTATGTTGGCCTTTAGGTCCGCAATCTTGAGGGCCTCAAACGAGTGGTCGTCCAAGGATACGGTCAAAGTATGACCTCCCTTTTCGACCTTCGTATTGAGGACCTTCCAATGTTCGGTGTTCAGACCCTCATTCTGAGCACCGAAAAGTTCTAAGGCCCGCTTTGCGCAGTCTGCCTCAGAGCTTGGGATAAATACCACCCCCACATTAGGTTTCCGGATGTCAGACTCGTTCATGAGAACGAGTCTCGCCTCCGGCCACGGTCTGAGGGGGGGTATTTTTCTCTCAAGCCATGCTTTAGACCGCTCATTCTCACATGTAATGAGGAGCCAGCCTGGCTTGAAGGAGCAGCCCTTAAATTTAGGCCCTTCACCCCTTCCGGATTGAGCAATGCTTTGCAGGATGGTATTGCGCAGCAACTCCAGTTGTGTGTCAGTCATCAAGGACTTGGAGTCTTTTATGCCAACCCGGATTGAGCGTACGGCCTCGCTGTAGGCTACGGTGGTTGGGGTGTTTAGGTCCTCACTCACCTTTGGGGCTTTGGTGATATGTCCCTTTGGTGATTCTTCCTCTGAGCGAACCCGTTTGACCGGTTTGCGCGCAGATTCAGACTGTGAGGATTTAAACTTATACCCCATCTGCTTCAGCTCAGCGAAGCTCTTTAACGCTAGTGTTGAAGCCATACTCGGCTCCACTCCCAGCTGTCTCAGAGCCACGAAGCGCTTTTTGGCAGCACTTGACAGTTTCCTGTCACTACGTTTGGAGGCGGTGGATTCATCAGCCGGCGAGGGTGAGCCGCAAGCAGCCCTTTCCGCCGTGCTGATGGAGTCCTCTGTCTCCATGGAGAGTTGCTCCGATATTTGGGCAGGTTGCTCTGCGCCTTCTATCAGAGGCATAAGTTCCTGGCATAGGTCTTCCAGGTTACCATCGTCTTTGTTAGTTTTAAAATCGTTATTCATGTTGATCCCACGAGTAGCTAGGGAAAGTAGGTCCACTCCGGCAGAGCCCCGCATGCCGGAGTAAGGCTAGATACACCTCGAGGTCGCCTGGTATCGAGGGCCCACCGTTAACGACTGAGCTCCCCCTCAGCCACGCATCTCTCGGCACGGTACGGATAACACCTTAGATTGGGGATGGTATCGAGTCTTTAGCCGCCAGATACCACGTCATTGAGATCCCAGAGTGAAATTTCAATGCCGCACTACCTGGCGTTGCCCAGGGTGAACCGCGACAGGCGCTACTGCCTCCCCTCTGACGAGTCAGAGTGGATTCAGTAACATCCCAGTCGTCACGTGGAGGTAACTCGAACTGACACCCCTAAAAGTTAAAAGTCCTAACCAGTGAAGGCTAGGGAGTCCCAGGAGGGAGTTAAAATGTCTTGGGCCCCGCAACGAAATTAATCAGAAAGAATAATAGAAGGAGTTTGAAAGACTTAGTAAACAAACATTGTGAAAACATTGTGAACAAAAAAAAGCTCAATAAATTGAACCGTTTTAGGGTTCGGTAGCCGAATGGCAAAAAACGGAACCCTTATAGTTTCGTCAAGTCTGTCTGTCTGTCCGTCCGTATGTCACAGCAACTTTATTCAGTTACTATAAGCATCACACTATTGAAATTTGGTAGGAAGATGTATCCTGTTAACCGCTTTACGATTCTTATACAAAAATAAAAAATATGATTATTAAGGGCCCCGCTCTCATATAAGAAACTTAAACAGAAAAATCTTTTTCTAGCCAAACCATTTTCTATTAAACTCTAACGTTTCATAGCTAGACGCTTCCAAAGTGCTAAAATGGGCGTCACCCTCTATCTAACTTCCAAACTAAGCGAGTGTAAATTTTGAAAAAATATGTAATGTAGATCTTAACAAATAATTTCAAAGAAAATTGGTTTGGACGGGATCGAACAAGAAGTTACCTCAAGTAAAGCACATTTTCAACAACCGCAAACATAACTTTATTCTTCATACAAACACTATGAAAAACAAAGTTATATTTGCTGTCAACAAAATATGTAGTATTTTACTAAGTGGAAGTGTCTATGGATAGGTATTTTAAAATGACATAGAGGTTCCCAAAACCATTTTCTTTGAAAGTCTAACGTTTCTTAGCTAGACGTTTCCAAAGTGGTAAAATGGCCGTCCCCCCCCCCCATCTAACTTCTAAACTACTTTCAACGTATATAATAAATACTTTCAACGAAAATTGGTTCGGACGGGATCGCACGAGAAGTTTTTGAGATATAGCACATTTTCAACAACCGCAAACATCTTTGTACTTCATACAAACACTATGAAAAACAAAGTTATATTTGCTGTCAACAAAATATTGTGGTATTTTACTAAGTGGAAGTTAGTGGATTGCCTAATTCAGTTAACGTTGGCACGGAACCCTCAGTGCGCGAGTCCGACTCGCACTTGGCCGGTTTTTTTTAAAGTGCCGACACGTATTTGCTCTCATTGGATTTTAAGTTGGGGTTACACGGAGCTGATTTTTTTGCAAAATAGCTACCTACCTATTTGGACGCCTAAATAGACCATCACACTTAAATATTATCCAATTCCAACGACGTTAATAAAATATAGGGCAAAACGATAACCTTCATTTTTTGAAGTCGGTTTAAAACTAGACTAAGTAACATTTGCAGAAAATCTTATAAGTTTTGATTTTGTAGAAGATCTCATCTCGCTAGGACGCATAGTTTACGATATATAAATGCGAAAAACCTAAAAAAATACCTTCAAACCCGCTTTCTCCCGGCTCAAGAGGTACGGCTTGGGACTTTTGATATGTTAACCTCTTAACTAGTCCAAACAAAGTTTCGAAGTCTAAAATCGTGTTCCTTAAAATTCTCTTTACAATCTTTCGTGGACTGAACTAAATTCCCAGATTTTTTAAAGAACCAAAATGCATTTATGGGGTGGTCATTTGAAATAGATGGAATATTCACGGTTTATTTATTTATTTTACGACATAAAGTAACTGCCTACCTACTAAGATTCTTGCAGATAAAAAGTAATTTTATTCTTGAACAGAGAATTTATTTTTAGATGCTCCTACTTAACTTATGTCATCATCATCATTATCAGCCAAAGGACGTCCACTGCAAAAACTAAGGCCTCCCTCACGGCTCTGCACACTTATGTAGTTAATTATTAATTTCAATGTTGCATACTACAACATTTGCTACATTTCTGTAATTAAAATCATAAAAAAAATATTAGCACACTCCATGTAAACCACCATAGAAAAAATGAATATAAACCACCCATATATAACAGATGTAACAAAATTAATAATCCGCGCGGTCGATTAGCGCCCAAACGACGCATTAACATGTTATTGCTCCCTCCGCCCCCCCTTCATCCCTCACCCCCTTCGAACCCTTATTTTGAAGGAACAGCGAAAACTGTCCTTTTCGAAGGATAGGTGGAGGACTTCGTGGTTTTTCGGTGAGTGTCAAAATCTGTAAAAAAAAACTGAGAGAGCAAATTCAATGAGAGTATTATCATAGATTTTAGCTTTTTTTGGGGTTCCGTAGCCATATGGCAAAAAACGTAACCCTTATAGATCGTCCCCCTTACTTCCCTCTAACTTTTAAACTAAGCTAGTGTAAATTTTGAAAAAAAATATATAATGTAGATTTTAACAAATACTTTCAACGGAAATTGGTTTGAACGGGATCGAACTAGTAGTTTTTGAAATATAGCACATTTTCAACAACCGCAAACACAACTTTGTTTTTCATACAAACATAGAAAACAAAGCTATAATTGCAGTCAACAAAATATTATGGTATTTTAGCTAAGTGGATTCCCTAATTCAGATAAAATTGTCACGGAACCCTCAGCGTGCGAGTCCGACTCGCACTTGGCCGGTTTTTTGTTATTACAAGAGTAGTTGAGTAGATAAATTAATCTAAGACTATCAACGTTAGATTTTTTTTGGAAACATATAAAACACACCTCAATTTAATTTCAGACAGTTACCCTCAGAAATAGATCTACTTACCAAGCAATATTTAAATTATCAAAACTTTACGTTAAACAAAAATAAAATGGATAACTAACGGTTTTCTTACACTCGCTAGTTATAATCAAAACAAACCATCAAAAACAATAAATCAAAACAGTTTTTCATTCCGTAATCAGCAGAAATTATTTCCAACTCCCGTCCCACTTATACGGAAAGTTATAACAATTCGAAATATGAGTGGAAGTTATAGCAGTGGTAGAAAACACGCGTAAACTCATTTGAATTCATGAATTACCGCGGTATGAAAATAGTTGTTCTTTTGGACGGCGTTATGCGATAGTTGTCTACTTAAGAGACATTTATTAACACCTGCAACTCCAATACGGCCTGGTCAATTTTGGGACGTGTATAAGTGCTAGCAATAGCCTTTGTACTTACAAAAAAATTCATAGAATTTTTGAAAGTCCTAATAAGATTATGTTGACCTTGTCTGTCCATTACTTCATAGGAAACGTGTTAATTTGTGCTCATTAATAATAATATAATAACAAAAAGACTTGCGACCTTTAATGTTCCTTTCACGTTGAAACCACGTGGTTTGGTTCATGATGATGGCAAGAGACCCGATGGCCTCACGCTTATTCCCTTGGAACGGGGTCGGGCCTTAGTTTGGGATGCAATTTGTGTCGATACTTTGGCCCCCTCCCATCTCGAGGATCAGCCCTTAAAGCTGGTGCAGCAGCGGAGTTGGCTGAAAACACCAAGCGTCGCAAGTACGTCTCACTTGCAAGTGATTATGTGTTTGCGCCGTTTGGCGTTAAAACATTTGGGCCGTGAGGACCCTCTGCTAAATTGTTGTTTAGAAAAATTGCGACAAAATTAAATTCCGTAACAGCTAATAATAAAGCTGGCTGGTTCCTAGCTCAAAGAATCAGCAAAGCTATCCAACGCGGCAACGCAGCCAGCATCATAGCCTCCTTGCCGCAAGGAAGTGGTTTCGTTTTTGAATAGGTAGTTTTTAAGTTATTTTTTTATGTTGCATGTCTTAGTTTTTTTTTTTCGTGTTTATAATAATTTGATAAATAAATATATAAATAAATAAAAATGCGCCAGACAATATACCGATTGTCCGCTGTTTCGTACCAAGAAATTTTCATCCTTGGTAACGAATACCTGACGATTATGACGGCGTCTCCCTTAAAAACACACAAACATCCATGACTTAAGTACAAATGTTAGTGCTCATCACAAAAACATTTGCCCCTTTTGGGATTTGAACCATTCATTCATTGTCATTTTACTTCCTAATCACAGAAAATAACTTTTGTATCCGATGAAATTGTCTGAATCTTTTTTTACCTATATCCTGAACAACCCTGATTGCTCATAGACTCCTTCGGAAAAAAAACATGTTTTGTTTAAAAATATATGCCATCTTAGTCACCAGTTAAGGATGTGATGGTGAAATCACGAAAAAGTCAACTAAATCCTTCTAATATGGGCACAATAGTTGGAGGGCAACCTTTTGTTAAACGAATCATTTGACATGAACGTTGGTTGCTCGCAGATATTTAACTACGTCTAGTCGTTCATCCAATGCGTTCATTACAAGGCAATTCTTCATTTTTTACTACAAATAAATGTACCTAGGTTACTTATGATATATACTTTTAATACTTCACTACTGCATAGCACCATTCAACCAAGTCAGGGCATCAGTCACAGCTATCTCAAAGCTCATAACTTGTTCTTATTTACGACTGTGACTCGTATAAATCGGCACCATGGTTTATGGGGTGCGATTAAGTACTTGTTTATTTGTTCAATTGGATTTTTGTAGTTAATTTTGGGTGTTTGTTGGATTACTTAAGTTATTAACTAGCGGTCCTCCGTGACTTCGTCCGCGCGTTTTTAGTTTGCGCCCTCCTCTACCGTCGCAGCGTGAAGTACTATAGCCTAAATTATATCTTGACAAATAAGCTATTGAACACAAAAATATTTTTTGAAATCGGTTTAGTAGTTCCTGAGATTAGCGCGTTCAAACAAACAAACTCTTCAGTTTTACAATATTAGCATAGATTAAGTATTTGTTTGGCAGGACTAACAATGTGATCTATACGAAATGTTTATGTAGCAATAAAACTTAAAGAGAAAATATCTACAAAACATTTCATCGACGAAAATACCCCGTAAGGGGGTTTTTTAATCGTTAATATCGCTTGATGTACAGAAAGAAATCAATTGCTACATCAATTAGTCAAGTTACTCAAATATTAATTAAAAAAAGGTATGTCAATGGCCAAAATACCCCTAATGTTTGTAGATGTTGCTCCTAAAATTTCAATACCTACTACATCCCTGGACATAAAGGTTTTTACTAACATTATAAAGCTAAAGGTTGCCTAAAGGATGCTTTATTAGTCGAAAAGTGAGGAAGTCTTAGTTTCGGCTAAGTCGTATCGCACTACAGCCAAAAAGGGCGAAGCCATGATGAAAACAGTTGCCGAATGAGCAGAAAAGTCATACAAAACAATATTAAATATTCGAGTTAGTTAGCTCCATCTAATCTCTTGGAGGCAGCTCTTAAAGCTGGAGCAGCGGCGAAATTGGTTGAAAACGTCATAAGTATAGTTCACTTGCAAATGATCATGTAATTGCGCCGTTTGACGTTGAAACTTTTGGACCATGGGGGCCATCCACTAAATTGTTTTTTTGGAAAAATTGCCCCATAACTAAATTCTCTTTAAGCCAATAATAAAGCTGGTTCGTTAATCGGCTGGTCAAAAACGAAATTCGAAATAAATTCGAAAATAGAAAAAAACGAAATAAACATTTGACAACATCACATACTTACATTGCTCCGATCCCAAGCTAAGTAGCTAATGCACTTGTGTTATGGAAATCGGAAACAACGGTAGTACCACAACACCCAGACCCGAGACAATATAGAAAAGATCGTTTTCTACATCGACCCGACCGGGAATCGAACCCGGAATCTTACTAAAAACCGAGTCAATAAGGCAAAGAGGCGAGCATGCTAGCTGCGTTACCGCTAACGTTTTTTTAAGTAGGTTTTAAGTTAGTATTCATGTTTAGTTCTTACAGTTATAATAGTAATTTACAAACATAATCAAAATAGTAAGAGCGTAATCAAAATAAGTAAACCAAAACCCCTAAACAAAAGCAATTCGTAGTAAAATTAAGCGTTGCTCATAACAATTTGTCGATTTGCATGCTCTAACTGAATCACTGCGTATTAATGCTCGCTGTAATAACAATTATGAGATAGGCAAGGGGATAGGAAGCTAAATTATAATGTTTAAAAAATATTTTGATAATTTATGCATGCAAAATCGTTAGAAGTTGCTAAATAACTAAAATATTTGTGCATTCTGAAAAAATCAAAAGATCTTTACCAACACCAAGTCGCATACAAGGTTAAACACAATTAATTAACAATAATATACTAAAGCGATAATGCAAAGACCTTGTACCTACTCATTAAATTGTTTTTTTTTTTTACACTGAAACATTAACACCTTGTCATGTACTTCTTCTCTTGAGATGTCTATAGTTTATTTTGGATCAAGCCCTATCATCCATGTGGCTTATTTTTAAAGAAGGTCCTTGCGATTTAGTGTTTTGCTTTGTTATAATTTATCTGAATTGATACATTACCCATATCTCAAAAACTAGTCCACCGATGTTGTCCTACATTGGAATATACCTGATTGAACTACAAAAAACATATCGTTTTCGACTTCGCCTCGTTTACTCAGATATTAATAATTCTAACGATATCACATATATATATCACCGTTATATTGGAAAACCCGCGAGTTTACAATCCAACGGTTTCAAATCCGTTACATTATAATCTAACGATTTTTTGTGAACTGTGCCGAACTTCATACATTATAACATAAACTGAAATGATGGATCACTGGTCATAGTGGTGGGTCACGTTTATCCTTCGTGTTAGGTTGACATGTACTCGTAAGTACCAATAAAAGCGTAAATATTAAACCAAGTCAAGCTTTACAATTAATAGACAGATTGCAATGTAAAAGATTTTAAACCGTTAGATCGTAATCTCGCGGTTTATACAATATTACGGTGACATGACACACGTAGGTATGTGAGGAATGTTCGAGAGGATGTTTTGTACGTATTGGTAGAGTGTGCACGGATTGAAGACGATCGTCGGAAGCTAGAGTTTGAGACTGGAATACGATTTCGGGACATCGGCTCCTTAATTATTATACTGACCAATCCGAAATAGTAGCTAGTTTAGTTAAAATTATTTATAAAATTAAATAAATAAAATAAATAAATATCCATTGGACATTCCCACACATCGCCATCTAGTCCCAAAGTAAGCTACTCAAACCTTGTGTTATGGGTGCCAGACAACGGATATAATATTTAAATACTTTTTGTTTGTAAATACATACATGATATACATAGAAAACACCCAGACCAATACAAACAGACATGTTCATGCACAAAAATGTTTGTATTGTGCGGGGATCGAACCCGCAACCCGCTGCGTAGTAGGCGATTTCTCGACCACTACACCAGACGGGTCGTCAAATACCTAATACCTAATTCTAGATTAAAATCTAACAGTTTTGTAACAATATGAAGCCTTCTTAGTTAAATATAGAAATGAACACATTCACATTGTAAGTACATATTAAACATCCATGACTCAGGTACAAATGTTCGTGCTACTCACACAAACATTTGCCCCTTGAGGGATTCTTGAGGGAACCTTCGATGGTCTGCGTAATAGTCTGGAGCTCTAACCAATACATTAAACGAGTCGTCAAATATCAGAAATACGACATTTAACCACTTTTTATAACAGGTTATAACTTAAAATATCTTCACCCTGTCTCCTACACTACGCGCGCGTATCGTGTAAGCACAAACATCACGAAAATCTCGCGTTAGCGGTCGCAATTAGAGCAGTTAATTAATAACGCCCGTTGCTGGTTTTACTGATTTTTGTTATTGCTTCATTTAAACTTGACTAACTGTGTGTATGTAATTAATAAGTTAACTGGCTTGCCCGCCCGGCTTTGTTCGCTTTTGAGGCATAAATTCCGTAATTGTTAGGCCCTTAGTTTTTAATCAGTCGCGTTAATGTGTAGTGTGATTATAAGTAGTTGATAAGTGATAGATTTTCCAATGAAAAATCAGTTGTTATTTACAGAGGAGTGATCGAAAAAAACTAAATTTTTAAGTGGTCGTTTTTATGTTAAGTTTGATTTTCGTTAGACATTTATCGATTTTCAAATGGCAATCACTCGGCAAATTAACGCGAGTTTCTTAAAAAATAGAGCTCCGTAACTCCGGGTTCAACAGATTTTTGTTACATTTATACTTATATTATAAAGCTGAAGTGTTTGTTTGTTTGATCGCATTAATCTCAGAAACTACTGGACCGATTTGAAAAATTAAACAGGCACTCAACGAAAATCACACGCCATATCTAGGCGAGTGTTTCGAAAATAGGGCACAGCCCAAGAGAAATGCTTGTAACAAACAATAAAACCACTTTAATAATTCCACTTTCTTTGACGACCTCCGTGGTGTAGTGGCTAAGCACGCTGGTTTCGAGTTGTTGGTTGGTTGGTTGTCTGGGTGTTGTGGTACCACCGTCGTGTCTGATTTCCATAACACAAGTGCATTAGCTGCTACTTTGGGATCAGAGCAATGTATGTGATTGGTGTCCAATAAATATATATTTTTTTTAAATGGTTGATTACCTAGTACTTTAGCACTATCGTCATCTTGCAACACCGAAAGCCATCGCCCTCCTAACAGAATCGGCTAAAACATCAAAAACTAAGGTAATTACATATTAAACCCGCCCATTTGCAATTACAAACATTAATAACAACCCACTGTTAGGCAATAAATCGTATGAGAATAATTAATTTGCTGGTATTAAAACGTAATGAGTAGTTTAGTCACACGCGGTCACGTGACCGGTATACTTAGCCCACACGTTTGTTCTTATATTCTAATGTACCTTAACTTTAACTGCTCACTATCTAATCCGGTAAAATCGAGCCTTCTTTAGTTGGTTTACTTATTCAGTTTGAAAAATACCTATTAAACTCTTTGCCAAATAAAACCTAATTCGAGTTATCGTAATTGGACAGAAATATTACAATCTTTTGTGAGAAACATTAACAATCTTTTATTTGCATAAACATGGTGATATCGGATACAACATTATATTAATATAACTTGCATTAGTTAAAAGAGTTTTCTCGTCCAATCTTCTTTTGAACAAACCATCAACTCAGTTGCGACATCTCTTGTCGAGTAGATAAACTAAAATTCTTTAGAACAATAATAGACTGCCTTACAATAATGATAAAATAATACGAATAAAAATACTCCTTTTTTAGTCTTCATTGCCTGATTATCCTTTTTTTGTATTCATACCTACTAATAATTTAATTGGTTTTTACCGATACAAAATATAGTACCAAAATTGTCCGTATCACCGCCTGGCGCTACCTTTGCCTAGTTCTGCTACTCGCCGCCGCAGCGCTGTCATCGCGTCGATTTTTAATTACGCTTCGCCCGAGGCAGTGGGCGCGACAATTTGCAAGTCAAAAGCCGCTGAAAAAACCCTAAAACACCAGACACATAGCCCTTTGGCACTTCGCTGCGGACAGAGATTGGGCGAAAAGGTATGGAGTCGAATTATGGTGTTTTTATTTGCACTCACATAATGAATATCAAAAGAAAATATATAATTAAGTTCTTATTTAATGTTAAGTTTAAGAAATGATTTGTAGCTAAAAAACATGTGGACACAAATCAATGGATAAAATATTAATGTGTGTGTTTTTTATTAATAGTAGATGATAATTTCATCATGAGATTATGTAGTCATATTCGTGTGAGATGTAGCCATAATCATTTTCATCGTTTTCATAATCATTTTGGCTGTGATAATATTCCTACAGTTTTTCACAACTTTTGTTGCAAATACCATTAGCTCCTAACAAAGTGAAAGCTAAAGCGCATACTATGAAATACTGAAAGGAAGAAAGAAAGAAAGAAAATACATTTTATTCACAGACTAGAAAATACATTATTAAATACAGACTCACAAACACATACAATACACTGACTCATTAACACATATGTGTACCTATAGGTTACACACTTATTTAACTTTAACATCGAGTCATAAGTCGAAAAGGCCTCCTTTAATCCTATATATATATATATATATATATATATATATATATATATATATTATATGTTACGGCTAATAGCCAAAGTGCGGCTACACCTAGTTTAAGCCGGCTACAACTAGGTGCAGCCCGTCACATGCGGTTAAACTTAGGTGTATCCTACTTATCTTCGGTTACAACTAGGTTTAGCCTTCATTATATCGGCTAGAACTAGGTACAGCCGCACACTGGTGGTTAAACTTGGGTGTATCCTATTTATCATCGGCTAGAACAAAGTTTTCAGTTTAGTTGTTTTCCAATTCTAATTTTGCGTTTCCCAATTCATTCAATTACATGGAATAAATAAAAGACAGGGATGTTTAAGTGACATTTATTATTTGATAGGCAAATATATTTTAATAAAAAAGGCGTTATTATAAGTAATTAAAACTGAAAAAATTATAAATCTGCTGTACATAAACTAACAGAACTAGACATTACAAAATAAACATAAAAAATAAAGTTTTACTTTTTAACTTTAAAAAAATCAACTAAGTTTTTGTTCTCTTCTCTCATATTTTTATGTTAAAACAAATAGGATAAGATTTTTACTCAGTTTTATTTATACAAAAATCAACAAACTCAAATATGATAGTATGTTGCAAGAATGTCTATCACTCATGTGAACAAGATAAACTTGAATGACATTTGGAATTACACCAAATACTATAATAATTATATTATAATTTTAAAAAAGTATTGGAAAATATTTTACATATTTTCTTATCTCGACGGCAAATATCTTTTAACAAAAAAAGACGTTATTTTAAGTAATTAAAACACAAAATATTATAAATCTTCTAAAATTAACAACAGATAAAGTTTTACTTCTTAACGATGCAAAAATCAACTAAGTCTTTGTACTCTTCTCTCATATTTTTAAAACAAATAGGATAACTTTTTACTTCAGTTTTAATTATACAAAAATCAAAAAACTCATATGTGCCAACCACTGCCAACTCGACAAACTCTTTAGTGCCTTCTTACTGTAGTTTTTACTACAGAGGGACTCTCCACATTAAAAGACGAAATTTCATTTTAGTTCATATATAATTCAACACAATTACGAGTATAAATCTTGTTTCGGACTGGCATGGTTTCTGGCTTGTTTAGGATAAGATATCTTATCTACCGGTGTGATAATACAAAATCGAATCAATCAGGAAACGCAAGATACGAACCTCAAAATAAAAACAAAATGCTTAGCTGTACTGAAAACTTAGTTTTAGCTGATAATAAATAGGATGCACCTAAGTATAACCACCAGTGTGCGGCTGGACCTAGTTCTAGCCGCTATAATGAAGGCTAAACCTAGCTGTAACCGAAGATAAGTAGGATACACCTAAGTTTAACCGCATGTGGCGGGCTGCACCTAGTTGTAGCCGGCTAAAACTAGGTGTAGCCGCATTTCGGCTATTAGCCGTAACATATATATAGAATTATTCTATACTAATCAAATACTGGAATTTGAAACTTAAGATAAAAAAAAACAAACGTCTCCACACCTCCCCTATTCGTGCCGATCCTCTCGGAGGTGAATTTCGTTAGCTCGCATTTGTCCTGCAGTAATTGCTGGAGATATGGGGGTTTACCGTGCACCCCCCCCCCCTCCCCTCCACACTTATTGAATTGCCTTATTGGACCGTATAAAGAGTTTGTAACCGCGTTCACGGGTGTTCTTTTGTGCATTGTTTTACGAGGTTTGATTAAATCTCTCATCTTTTGTTTTAGACATTATTTAATAAATGAGTTTATTCAGATAATACGTACTTCTACGTTTTTAAACGTGGTAATATCGGAGGTTTGTTTCAATAAACGTAGGATTCAATAAATTAACTTTATTTATTATACGTACATAATGTTCACATTTTAACCTTTTAGGGTTCATTGTTTCGTCAAGTCTGTCTATCTGTCTGTCCGACCGTTTGTCACAGCCACTTTATTCTAAAACTATTAGTCTCACACAGTTGAAACTTGGTAGATAGATGTATTGCTCACATACCTACATGAAACCTAAACCGTGTCTATGAATAGGTCATTTAAAATTACATCGAGAATCCTACAGCCGTTTTCTCTAAAAGTCTAACGTTTAAGAGTTAGACGCTTCCAAGGTGGTAAAATGGGCGCCCCCCTCCCCTACCTAACTTTAAATCTAAGCGACTGTAATATTGAAAAAAAAAAGATGTAGATCTTGACAAAGATTGGTTTGAACTACGTCGAACTAGTAGTCTTTGAGATAGAACACATTTTCAATAACCGCAATCATAACTTTCTTATTCATACAAATACTATGGAAAACAAAGTTATATTTGCTGTCAACAAAATATTGTGGTATTTTGGCTAAGTGGATCTCTAATTCAGTTAAAGTTGGCACGGAACCCTCAGTGCGCGATTCCGACTCGCACTTGGCCGGTTTTTTTTAAAGATAAGGATAAAGATAAAAATATTTATTTACTTAACATGTGTGTACATAAATGATGACAACGAAACTTTAGCATCAACATATTCTGCCAACATTCGGCGTGTAAAAATGTCATTAAAAGCGAACAAATTGTATTCAAATTTAAATTAAATTTACAAAAATTTTATGCAAGATTTTTAATTATCTTTTTTTTAATGAAATAAATGTAATCCTAATTAATATTAATAATAAAAATAACTAATTAATATTAATAGTAAAGGACAATATTTTTTTTGTATGGGAGTTGGGCTTAAAATAAAATTTTAACTAACAGAAACAAATGATACACCAAATGAAAGAATAAATTCATACAAACAAAAAACACACATTTTTGTTAATTTTTCGATATGGGTTTTGTTTTTATTTTCAATCTAAATCTTTTGTTACTGGTAAGTGCAGCAGAGAGTTGCAACACTGTCCGCAGTAAGTGCGTTTTGTTTACAGTTATAGAAACATTTTATTTTGTTTATTTTTGAGAAAACGAATTCAAAGATACTTAAATTACATCAAAAATCCAAAAAGAGAAAATGCCCACTTTACAATCAGCTTGATACTTATCCTAAAACAAAGATTTTTACTCTTTAATTATTTGTAAATTCGACGAACAAAACGCTGGTTTGGTTCCATCCACTTCTTCGTAAATATTGACATCTGTCATATGTCAGTGCCAGCAAATCAAATGTCAAAAACGGTATAAATCAACGTTCTGTTCGACGCATTTTCAAGAATAATAAAATGTTTTCAAAAAGAAAACGGGCGTATTAAAAAATCTTAAAATAATGTTAAATGAAAGTATTTAAGTTTATAAGTAATCCACAACTAAATATGGCCCTGTTTAATATTCACGTATTTTAGGCCCAAAAAAAATGATGTACTTTAGTAGGTAACGTAAACACAGTAACAATTTTCAGTTTTCAAAAAAAAAAACAGTTAACCCCATCTTGTGGCGCGTAGTATCACTATTTGTTATTTTCCCTAGAACCATTGCTATTAATAAGAGTTAACGACATCTATTGGTGAGTTTAATAACTATTAGTATTAATAGTGCCATCTATTGGAGGGTTTGAAAAATAATGGTGGTAGCTTTATCATATAGATGGCAGTAGAAGTGTTTTCAAATAAAAGTAGGTTTCCCGCCAATCATCAAGACAAAAACCTTTATAAATTAATGAAAGTAATTGGTCGTTTGTTCACTACAAATATTGTGACAGTAAAAGGTAATTGGTAAAAAATACTGCCTTTATTGTAATGATGATGTACTTAACGCTGACTTCATGAATAATTGTGAGAAATCAATTAATCACATTTCCCTAATTATTTACACGCTTTTCGTTGAGCTCATATTAAAAACGCCCTAATATAAAATTTTGTACTTATTTAAAAATATAGTCTAGATTACATAACAAGCTGTTATCGAAAAATATTTTAATGGTATAGAAGTGACATAAATAAAACTCAATCCATATTTCCCTTAGTCACTCACGACATGACGTGTGAACGGCCGATTTCGCATTTTTTTCATGTTTTGGGTTTGTTTAATGTCAGGAGAAGAGTCTTATGAAATAAAAAAATAAGAAAATTGCGCGCAAAATTATAAAATTTAAAAGTACCTACTTTCTTACCGGGGCCGGGGCGGAACGGGGCCGGGGGCGAAACAAAGTTCGCTGGGTCCGCTTGTGGCTTATACAAAGTAATTAATCATATAATTATCTTTTTTAATAGCTTACCTATTTATCATAAACTATCATACTGCAAAATACAAAGTTTCAGTGCAAAAAAACTAATCAATTCAATTTAAAGCAATTTAGTCTTTTACCCTAAAGAAAACAAGCAAAGTCTGGCTTATATAAGCAAGCCGAACCCAACATTTTTAATTACAAAGTTGCTTCATTTAATGCCACGAAATGAAAAACGCACAACCTGATGTTAACTTTGTTTATTTTAGGAAAAGGGGGTCTTAATTTAGAATTTAAAGCAGGCAGACGATATTGTAATGATTTTGGGGAATTTGGGGTTCTTTAGGTTTAAAAGAGGTTTTATAATGAAGTGGAGTTCACGTAAGTAGATAAAAGTGATGTCCCCCATGGCCATTTCTTGTAAGCATTTTGCTTTTACCCTACGATGTTTCTTCTCTAAGATGGCTGACGAAAAACTGCCCATAACATATCAATTTTATCATTCTGTAAAAGACATTATACTGACTATAAAATTAACCTTCCATTAGGGTCAACATATGTGTACAATACAAAAAATGCAATGAACACTCAAAAGAAACGCCAACGATACAGCTATCTTAAGGTGTAATAAAAACAACGGTCATCGGTATTCATAAGTGGTTGGAAGAGGGACTATGTATAAAAGATGTTTAATAAGGCTTACAACATTATACTCAAAATACTGAAGCAAATCTCATTCGCTAGTTCTAATTAATTACTAAGACCAGAATTTCAAGGTAACCATAACCTGACCCCAGATAATATAATACTACTAGACCTGACGAAGACGACCCGTCTGGTGTAGTGGTCGAGAAATTGCCTACTACGCAGCGGGTTGCGGGTTCGATCCCCGCACAATACAAACATTTGTGTGCATGAACATGTCTGTTTGTATTGGTCTGGGTGTTTTCTATGTATATCATGTATGTATTTACAAACAAAAAGTATTTAAGTAGGTATTATATCCGTTGTCTGGCACCCATAACACAAGCTTTGAGTAGCTTACTTTGGGACTGGATGGCGATGTGTGGGAATGTCCAAAGGATATATTATTATCTAATATTTATTCCTTTCAACTAGATTAATATACAGATTATGTAGTTCACAGTATTGATGTAAAAAATAAAAAAATACCTATAATTTCCATACAAACTTACCATAATATATCCGGAAATCTTTTATCATGATCGCATCGTAACGTATCTTGATCGTATCGTATCTGTCGCCTCGTATTCGCAATTTGCCACCGCGCAAACACACCGCTCGCTACTGTAGGTAAGGCTGCCTCTACATTGGTTTTTAACTAGGATTTCCTGTACCTTAGTGCAAGATTTTTATCGTTTTTTTCAATAAAACGCTCTAGGGTTAAATTTTCCTCTGCTGTTTGATATAGGTATGATTGTATATTATGCCAGAGCAAATCTATGCTTATCTATCATAACGGTCTACACTGACTTCGTCGGCGCGTTTAGATTTGCTCCGTACCTCCCGTCGCAACGTGATGTTTAATACCTTAAAGCCTTCTTCAATAAGTAAGTTATCCAAAACAAAAATAATTTTTCAAATCGGTCCAGTAGTTCCTGAGATTAGCATGTTCAAAAATATAAACAAACAAACTCTTCATCTTTATAATATTAGTATAGATACCTTGCTTGTCTCGACCTATGCGATTATCTTCCGCCTTTCCTCAACTTATAGCCATACTTTGATGCCTCGTTCAATGTCACACTTCAGCTGAAGCTTCGCCTCTGCCTATGATACTCTTCGCCTCAACTCATGCTGTATCTCAAGTCATATCTTACCAATGTATCCCGTCAACTCTTGTCATGCTCATGCCTTTGCTGCTTTAACTACCGCTGCTTTGCTCATTAACCGACTTCCAAAAAAGCGAAGGTTATCACTTCGACTGTATGTTCTTTTTGTGGCTGTGTTACCTCATATCTCAGTCATTTGTTGACTGATTTGAAATTTTTCTCGCCTATACTTAAAGGTTATACCTTCTAGTTGGTTCCATTGTTGCCAAATCGGGATCTGATGATGGGATCTTGGTGTAATCGAGGAAAACCCTCGACGTATAAGGTTTTTGTACTAGAATCTTAATGTTGACGTGTTGTTCCGTCTGTTAGACAACATTATATTGTGCATGATGATAGGTAGTTTTTAGCTTCTTCAAGAACAGAGTTATGAGATGAAAACCCCCGCCCCCCTCCTGTAATCACTAAAATTGAAGAAATACAATTAACTTAAAAAAAGTTAAAACCGACTTATAAACCAAAATGCACTTAAATGTCTAAAACTCGTAACCCATTAAAAAAGGGAATTCATTTCTGACAAACAATTTTTTTTTGAGATGGTGCCATCACTTTGATCATCTCAAGCATTAACTATCAGAGCACCGACTCCAAAAAGAAATAGTTCGCTTAAAATGGATTCCTTTCGTTTAAAGGGTCAAGAGATAATTTTAGATTTTTGTAGTGCATTCTGGTTTTGAAGTCATTTTTTTTACAAGTTATATCACACCTAGTCTTGTTGTGGTCTTATGCTTCTTCTGCTTCGCCTCATTTCATGCCCATTCGTTCCTCATGCCACTGTGACCACGCCTCCAGGCCAGGGCCACTAATGCGACCCTAAACGACAATTTAATAAAGAAAGCTAAGCGCTCGTCGCACGACCGTAATAACGTTTGTAAAAATATCCGCAGACACACTGTTAAGGAGAGGTTACCAGGAAAATTGGGAGGATTTTCGAATAGTTTCAAAGTTTAGGTTATCTTTTTTCGTGTGGTAAAGTCCATTGTAGTGTTCTTTCATGATGTGTAGTGTTTTTTCTTCAGTAGCATAATCAGTAATTTTGTATTGTGCGGGTATCGAACCCGCAACCCGCTGCGTAGTAGACGATTTCTCGACCACTACACCAGACGGGTCGTCAATATCTATATTGATTTCGATTAATATTAGTCGGTAAGCCTAAAGGTAAGCCTATCAATACTAATATTATAAAGCTTAAGAGTTTGATTGTTTGCTTGAATGCGCTATTTCAGGAACTGATTGACGGATCAACAAAAAATATTATGTGTTGATAGCTTATTTATAAAGGAAGGCTTTAACAATAAAACATTGCGCTGCGACGGGAGGGGAGGAAGCAAACTCAAAACGCGCAAACTAAGTCGCCAGGGACCGCTAGAGGCTTTATAAATTCGCTTGCCTTGCAACAACCCCTTCGAAAATCTGCCCTGAACCCGCGTGGTGGGATATGGCATATGCTAACCCATACTTGCGTTAAGACTTTTGCCCAGCAGTGGGCTGCTTTTAAGCTAGCTTTTTTAACCATTAATTGCAAAATAATATTTATAGTCTTACCAACGCCATCTAGTGAGAGAAATACAATGCTATGAATAGCTTAATCATTGAAAAATAAAACTAAATTCATAGAAGTCATTTATTTATTCTAATAGGCCCATTGAGGACATTTTTACACGTCCCAATATAAACCCTACCACAGCTTCGGGTCAATTTTGGGCTAGTGCTGAGAAGAATAAATAAATAGAGAAAATATAAATAAATATTGGACACCAATCGCATACATTGCTCTGATTCCAAAGTAAGTAGCTAATTGCACTTGTGTTAAGGAAATCAGACACAACGGTGGTATCACAACACCCAGACCCAAGACAATATAGAAAATTATGATTTCTATATTGACCCGACCGGGAATCGAACCCGGGACCTCGGAGCGGCGGCGCCTTGAAACCAGCGTGCTTTGCCACTACACCACGGAGGTCTTCAAGCGAAGAAGCTGCGCAACAAACTCAGTACCTATTGTCAATGCCTCTTTTCAAAAGGATTACAATGTTTGTAGTGATCATGCAAGTCCATACATTATTATCTTTTAAATAATCATCTACTTTATAATACCCTTTCGTCATATGGGTTTCTTTAATAACAGTTTTAAATTTATTAACCGGTAAGTTTACAATGTGTTCTGGTAGTTTATTGAAAAGTTTAATACATTTCCCTATGAAAGAATTACCAACATTTCGAAGCCCAAATTGGGGAATAGCAAGCTTATCCTTATCCCTAGTGTCATATTTGTGTATGTCACTCTTTTGCGTGAATGAATGTATTTTTTTCCGTACATACATTAAATTTTCGTAAATATACTGAGAGGCTAGAGTTAATATTCTAATTTCTTGAAACACCTCTCGTAAGGAATCTTTAGGTTTAAGATATTTATAAAGTCTCGCCAACGCCATCTAGTGAGAGAAATACAATGCTATGAATAGCTTAAGGGCTGATTGTTCAATGGTCAGATAAAACTTATGAGACTGATAATTTATAAAGCGACAGATTTAAAAAAATGACAGTTACGTATGATTGCTGACAATTATGTAACGTTTTCAAATTAGTCATATTGTATTTTGTTCGACGAATATTTCTTATCTGACTATTGAAAAATCAGCCCTTAAACGATACAAAAATAAAACTGCTTTTTGTCTACAGCTTCGCCTTAACCCCGGGGGTGCGGTCTCTACTTTTATTTGCTCCTCGCCTTAACCCGAGCGCGGCAATATTAAATTCTGCCCGCGCCCGAATTACATTATGTTTGCATTTACCTCTCGTGGTGAATGGTTATCGTTTTTAATTAAATATACGTTTGGTAAAGAGGACTTTCGGTTCTTCGAACTGTATTATTAAGTAATTTGGTAACAATTAGCGCGTTTATCCCAACGTTGTCACTCGGGGATGAAACATATAAAACGTTATCGATAAAATACTAAAAAAGTTATGATGTAACCTACACTTTAAGCTATCTGGGGATCGTGCGAAAAGTTTTGAGTAAATTTGAAAGAGCTTTTCTTTCTCGTTTTTTTACTATGTAGAGTTTTTTTCTTTGTAATTTATCTATGCTAATAGTATAAAGATGAAGAGTTTGTTGGTTTGTTCGAACGCGCTTACCTCAGGACTCAGGATCTACGAGTAGTAGATCGATTTGAAAAATATTTTTGTGTTGGATAGCTTATTTATAGATGAAGGCCACGCTCTGACGGGAGGGGAGGAAGCTAACTCAAAACGCGTTCCAATATTGTATGTGTGTGCGTTTGTGATGTTCTTTTAATATATATTTTTCTTTTTTCTTTTGTTTCTTTTATGTGAAAATGCCATGATAGTTCTGTCAAAACAGTAGTACCGATATACAGTTAACCAGATCCCCGATTCTCATGCAGATCACATTCGTAAAAAGTTCACCGATATAATTTTCTTTTTAATCAGTTTTTATTTTCTCAGTGTCACGTTTTCGATTAAGAAATCGAAAGACAGTGTGGTTGTTTTTTTACGTCTGTAAATTACTTAATGTTTTTGGTAAAACAACAAAACTCGTATTCGAAACCACACTGAAAAAGTTTGATTGACGAGAGAATTAGGCCGTATTTGCCAAATTAGTGAATGTGTAAATAATGGCCAAAATTACATTAATTGCTATGAACTTTATGCAAGTAAGAACTTGAGTTATATTTTAAGATTATCAGTATCTAATATATACTTTGATCGGTTGATCCACCTTGAGCCACATCACACAAATCAAAAGACAATTTATAATCCCCGTCACCAAATAATATAGGTCACAACAACGAAGCTTTAAAGCTTCGAGCTTATACCCATTGATTGGACGACAGCCAGCTTTATTTCCGCTCAGTATCCAAGTAATGTTTGGAATGTATGACGTTTCTTGAGATAAAGTTTGCGATTTAATAGAAACACGGTTAATAGTTGATAATGTTAAATTTCTGATGTGGAAATGAATTTTAATAACACTCACCGATAGATACCAAAGTGATCAACCTTCAGCGCGGTCGTGTTTGGATGGGTGACCATTCCGACCATATAAGTAACGTATATGACGAGCATCTCCGTGCTTTGGAAGGCACGTTAAGCCGTTGGTCCTGGCTAATATCGGTTGATATTAGTCGTTAAGCCTAGTCAGAGGCTTTATGGGCAACTTGATAACGTCTGACAGCAGGGCTCGTCGCTTGCCTTGCAAGCACCGCTCTACCAATTCACACTGAGCCCGCGCGGTGGAGTATATATATAGGACATAAAATTATACAAATTAGTCAGCTTTGGAACTTGATTAAAGGTTAGTTATTTAATATGTGGATATTTGCTATTAAAAAGGTAATCATAAATTCCTTCAACAAGTAGGTAAACACCAAATAAAAGGCAATTCCAAATCATACTTATAGTGTTCAGACAACGTATCTACCATTGAAATGAATAGCTAAAATCATCATACATACTTATAATAGTCGGGTAAAATTAAAGGCAGTACTTAACAGTAACGTTTTAAGCTACCAGGAAATACCTATTTGCAATACTGATGACAAACGACTAGTATTCATCACCATTCAAAGTCGCCAAAAGTCACCGACACCATTTCACGTCCTTTATTAGCTCTTGAACAATTTAGATTACACAATGGTAATTAAAAAAACCCTTTAAATCTGTGTGCCTAAATGCCCGGTAAAAACAACTTTGATTTTTCGTTAAACCCTTTTAAACTGAGGGTTGACAATTGTAAAATAGTTAAGCCTCTTTTATTTATTTTAAAGGGTGTTTTTTTATGTGCTACTGTTTATTTTGCGACAATGAGAAGGGATACAATGGTTTGGTTGATAATAAGTTCTGTTTGTAATGTTGTAATTGACCAAATAAGTGAATAGTGTTTCATTTTAGGTAAAGTGAGTGCTTGTTGTTAAAGTGAGATTATGAAATTTTGATCATGATCCCTTACACACTGCGACTTTTAGCATCTATGCAGTCGACTCACGCAATGAACAGATTTAATTTAGCATCGATGCAGAAGCGCCTCTGCAATTCTGCATTGATGCTAGCGCGCGTTAGTATCGATGCAGTTACCAAAATACAGTACATAATTTGTCAATTTCCAGCTTTTAGAATTAGATTAGCAGCAATCAGAATAAAATATTGTCATAAATATGTTATTTAGTTGTCATACGCGTACTACGTTATTTTTTAATTGATCGGTTAATACTTTAGTACGGTTCTAAGAGTGGTAGTAGGTTTTTGGAATGCGAACGTACTTATATTGAGTCTTTGGAAGGCCGAGGATTTAATGATATCGTACTTTTTAATTTGTTGTTATTAACTTAGCGCTCTTTCATTTGCCCCTTAATTACTTTCTTTGCGCTGCCGCCTATATTTTCTCTGTTATGATCTGTGGTTGACTGATAGAGAGTGATTTAAAGATTAAGTCCGCCATATGTTCCGTTGGTTTGTGCATAAAGTTTTTAAATAAAAATAAATAAATTTGTCTTTCACAAGGTTTGCTGTTAAGAAAACTATTTCAAAATATGTTCATGTGCTTTTATTATTTCTTATCATATTTAGCTTATTGTTTAAGTTGTAAAATCTATCAAAAACACCATGGAAGTATTTTTAGAATTAATTGATAAAATTTAAACAGCAACTTTAAATTTTATCAATTAATTCTAATTATTTATTTTTACGTTATGTTAGTCATAATATTGTTCTGAGTGGCCACTTTAATCATATCAATTACGATTTCACCGGGCTGTAAAAACATTTTTACGCACTCAATTTCCCCATCCATTCTTCTAGGTAGGAGGTCAGAAACAGATTATATCAACAATAAGACAGGTAGCTATGTTACACAACGACATTATCCTACCTTTGTTATTGTTATCAACTAATTAGGCGTTTACTTTTGCACTAAAAGGTACTTAACACGCCTCACTACCCAATTATAAGGGTTTTAGCTAAGTGAAAGTATTAGGATTTAATTTGTGAGCAAAAGTATTTTAGATAATACAGCAAAGATGAATACGTATTAGTTTTTATTTAATGCTTAGCTCGATATTGTGAATGATTGTTTTAATGTTGTAGGTTTTATTTTTAATCCGTGAAGGCAGGGGTCGAAATTAAGATACAATTATTATATTTTCATTTTTGTTTTTATAGTGTTTTGTGACTATATAAACTTAATAATATACATTGCACTTGTAAAATTAGCCACCATAGTTAGTACTTGTTTTTAAATATTTGTAAAAATATTTCCTTCGGATATTGTGAGAGCAATCTCGCAACATTGATGTTGTCACGCAGCCTACGCGTTATAGTAAGCGCTTGCAAAATTCAACAGGATTGCTAATGGGACAGTGGCCGAGTAGTATAGGCATACGCCCGGATAGCGTAAGACACGGGGTTCGATTCCTCTTCTGTCACAGCTAATAGTTGCGTTTACATGCGAAATTTATATTACAATTATTGTACTTAATAAAAAATATTATTCACAATAAAAAAGAAACTGATTTAAGCTAAAATGTCTGCCATTTGACTGCAATGTGACCTTTTTATAAGTAGCAAAATAACATATCGATTTTAATAACGTCGAATAATCCCCTTTAGGAATGACTCACAAAGGACACATCACAATTAACTCAATAAAATTTCACCTCCGCCCCGTCCTATTCAAAGCGATTTGCCTACAGCCCAATAAACTGCGAAAAGACATATGAATTGATATCAAAAAGATTTCTCCGAAAGAGCAATTGTGACGACGCAAAAAACATCCAATAATCGCTGTTCGTGAATCGATGGAAAAAGTTTAGGGGATAGAGTGCAACGATGTTGTGTAAATGACCAGTATTTTATTAGGTCGCATGAGAATAATCAAAAAAATATGTATGTTTATTAGTTTAGCGACTGCGTCCGTGCGTTTTGAGTTTGCTCCCTGCCCTCCAGTCGCAGTGTGATGTTTTATAGCATAAAGCCTTTCTCGATAAATAAGCTATCCAACACAAAAATACGTTTTCAAAACGGTCCAGTATTTCTTGATATTAGCGCGTTCAAACAAACTCTTCAGCGTTATAATATAACGAGTAGTATAGATTAGTATATAATATTATATTATATTATATTATCTAGCTGCGTGGGACGTCCACCAACAAGATGGACAGATGACCTTATAAAGATCGCAGGATCAAACTGGATGCAGACCGCTAGTCGGTCGCTGTGGAAAGCCAAGGGGAGGCCTATGTTCAGCAGTGGACGTCCTTTGGCTGATAATGATGATGGTGATGATGATTATATTATCTGGGGTATTGCCAATAGTGGGCTCAAGGTAATTTGTACAAAATATGTACCATAAGGTACATTTCCGAGTTTAACTCAGTTCCAGAGACCGTTACGCAGGTCGCATTGCTCATAAGTCAAATCTTAGTCTTAGTAGTTCATTTTATAAAAAATCTTTACATATTTATTTTTAAAAAAAGCTAGCCCCGTTCGTAACAGACTCTTTTTTTAAACTTCTGAACTGCTTTCATCTTTTCGAAACAATTAACAACACTAGTACCTGTTCTTATTTTTCGTGATATATTTTGACATAAAAATCCACAAAACACTCGCTTTTGTGTATGCAGATTCAGTACGTCCATTCATAACTGCATCCCAACCCTCGTCCTACAAGTTATTAAGTGCAAAATTAATAAAAAGCTTGTCGCGTCGGCCGAGCGGCTTTGAAAACGCTACATCAGTGAGTCGCGTCGCGTTCGTCAATTAAACTCGCCCGCGCACTGACGAGTTCGACGCATTCCAACAATGGAACGCGATTGGTTCAGGGGTGGCGACATAGTTGTACATACAGAGTGTTGTTTTGGTCAGTGACATCCAACTCAGGGATGATAATATGAGTTATGCTTATTCGAAATATATATTTTTTTTAATTCTGAGCAAGTTTTATACAAGAAAACCTCTTCACAACATTAAAAAAATACAAAATGAATGGGTAAAGCACCCTAGCGCGTAGCTAGCGCTTATCTACGAAATACTACGCCGTAGCTACTAAGCTACAAAGAGGCTACCTGGTGTTGGTAGTTTTGATTCGATCGCTGTACCGCATAAAAAAATTATTTTGTGGAATTTTTCCATTTCAAAACAATTTTTTTTTTTTTTGGCATCAGTATCGTTTGTACAGCCATCCCTGAGTCGCTCGTCTCTGACCGAAACAACAGCCTGTAGAATAGGCATGTCGTAAAAAATGTAAAGCTATTTGTACAAACACCGCCGCAGTCAACGGACCTCTTACCTTTAAGTTACGCAATCAGTAGAATAAAACAAATGACAGCTTAGATAATAATGCCCCTATCCGATTTCGACTACGATAGACAGTCGTAACGACTAGCTTACTGCGCGGGAAATATTATATTCGTTTTACTCTCATTGTTCAATTCTCAAGTTGCCGACAAGTATGTCTACCTTGAATAAGTAATCCAATTAGGTAGGTTCAACTTTGAGAAAGAGGTGAATCGACGAATCCAACTCGGCAGCGTTCGGGAAACTGCGCAAAAACGTCTTTTTTGAAGATAAAGTCTTCAACCACTGCGTGTGACCAGTGATCACATACGGATCCAAAACGATGTCTCTACTATCGACCTGATAAAGAATCTCAAATCACATAACGGGCGATGGAGCGGGCTATGCTCGGTATTTCTCTATAATCGAATCAGAAACGAGGAGATACGTAGTATCCCTACAAATCATTTAGCTCAAGTGGCAGTGGGTAGGGCACATAGCACAATTGATAGCCGTTGGGGTAGGAAAGTTCTAGATTGAAGACCTTTCGACCAAAGCGCAGCGTGGGACGTCCACCGACAAGATGGACGGTCGACCTTGTTAAGATCGCGGGATAACACTTGATTCAGACCGCTTGTGATCGGAAGCTGTGAAAAACCGCGGTGGAGGCCTATGTTCAGCAGTGGACGTCCTTTGGCTGATAATGATGATGATGATGATGACTCTCATAGCCCGATGGGACAACAAACTGACACGAGCGGAGGGAGATCAGGGATTAGACCAACGGCTTTATATGCGCACCGAGACACGGGGGTGAAACACCGCCAACTTCCAAAGTCCGGGCTACCATGAGAATTTCTAAACAGAAAATCATATTTTTGGCCCGCCCCGCGGATCGAAACCGGGATCTCTGGCGAGGTAGTCGCTTTAAAATGCCACCCTCTAAACGTTTAAATAGAGTTATCAGGATGGTCGTGGAATCTCACCTGGGCTTTTTGTAGGTTAAGCCAGCGGCGCTAAGCAAATACCGATCATATTGTCATCACTTGCCTTCAAAACAAATACAACCAGTTTGCTTATCATTCAGCTACAATTACAGAAAAAGTCAAACATGTCAGTTGATTGTGACGCTGAACGTTTTACACAGCTACACAGAGTTGTAGCTGTGTAATACGTTCAGCGTCACAATCTTAGCACTTTGTCCAATGTTGATTGCTCAAAGACTGTCGCTTTGGTCGGCTTTGTTTTTTTTTCAGAATAAGGTCAACTAAACTAAAAACCATATAGGGAGTCTGAGGTTTTGTGCATTTAACATTATACTTTGCATAATTCAATAGCAGTTTCCTGCTGCTTTGCCGTATCGCATAAATATCGTATCTCCTGTAACATCAAAGTAAGCTATAGCGTATGTGCTCGTCCATTGTATAATCTACTCGTATATTATTGTGAAGTTTTATTAAATCCATCTAGTAGTTGTAGAGTGAAAGAGTAGGTACCAAACATGCATCCATCCTCACAAGCTTTCGTGTTTATAATATTAGTAGGAGGATATTAATAGGAGTAGTTACTGCCAGCCCTGACCCCGCCCCACCCTCGGATGTCTCCCGCAGGTTAATAATGATTATTAATATAGTTTAGTAGTCGTTAGCTCTAAATGGAGCGGCCGCGGGAACTTGTCTAATATCGCGCCGAGCAAATACTAGCGGTTTGATTTAGACAAGGAGCCGACTGCGTGAAAGGTTACCAACCGTTTAATTTAGCGGAGTGGTAGGTAGATACTCAAACAATGTTGTTGTTGCAGCTTCGTTCCCATACAATACATAACTTTAGTTTCTCTTATCATAATCTTTATGTAGTACTAGCGGACCCAGCGAACTTTGTTTCGCTCCCAGCCCCGTCTCGACTCAGCCCCGTCTCGCCGAGTCCCGTAATTTTAAAAGTTAAGCATTCCCAGCGAATTTTGTTTCGCCCTTAAATTACTAAAATGGCTACTAAAAATAAGGGTTGATTGTAGAAGACTGAAAATTGAGAATTGTATGTATTTTTGTATGTTGTATCATAAAAAAAGGGAAATTAAAAATTTTGTTTAAAAAAAAAAATGGGGTGGACTACCCCTAATATTTAGGGGGATGAAAAACAGATGTTGGCCGATTCGCATAGATACCGGATAAGCACAAAAAAATTCATCAAAATCGGTCAAGCCATTTCGGAGGAGTATGGCAATGAAAACTGTGACACGAGAAATTTATATATAAGATATGCTATTACTTATTTTACTTTTATTATAATTTAAGTAGTTTATAAAGGCACGGTTAGCGCCAACTTCTTTGTGCTTTACTCAGTAGAGGCCTACTGAAAACTAGCGTCAGGTTCTCCAGGAGACGTGGCTTATGCTGAGTGAGGTCCTCTTGGGTATAGGCGTCATAGACACACATACACACACACACACATACACACAAACACACACACACACACACACACACACACACACACACACACACACACACACACACACACACAAACACACACACACGCACACATACACACATTGCGACATGCACTGATTGGCTGGCTTGGATACTTTTATTCATCGTAGTGTAATTATTATTTTTTCTCTCATTTTTATATTTTTGTGTTTAGTTTTCTTTCTTGCTTAGTAATTTATGTGTAATCTTGTGTATGTGTGTGTTTGTGATGTCCTTCCAATAAATACTTTTTCTTTCTTTCTTTCTATTTTATGTCGATGGTTTTGCTACTCAAATGGTCTAAGGTCTCCCTGGATTAAGTTGGCATTGTTTTCTAGGTTTTTAATCTTGTTTTCGCTCAATTTAAGCTTGAAGTAAAAAAAGGGTATGACATCCTAATGCCTAAGAAAGCAAGTCAATAATTTTATATATCTTTTTCGTCATATCGGACTACGCCGTTTCAATGAACTATTAGAGTAAAAATCAGAAAGTAACCTTTGTGTATGGCTAAACTTTTATTGAATTAGAAGATTATTAGTTTATAAGGAAACACTGACTGTGTCTTTATTTAATAAATAAACATATGACGCAAATTTATAGTTTCAATAAGGTCATTACATAAAACGTAAGATGTGAAAAGCTTTATGTGTTTTAAAGTAATTAATTAGTAAATATATTTTCTCATATTTCTCATTAACTGCTTCATTGATCTTATTTTTTTGATTGACCTACAGTTACAATAGATTTGTAATTGCCATACTTGTATATCATTTTCAATTTCCTCTGCCAGAGATATTTAGCAACCGTATCCTGGACTACAAAAAGAACAGAACGAGCTGAATATTAAGCGTCGTACGATTCCAATTAAATCCGTCGCGAGCCGATTACAGCTTTGTTGTAACTAAACTAATAAACTAGCAGTTATTAACAGCACACGTACAAATAGGCGGAAAATATCATGCTAAAGGAGGTTTGGTTGGTTTGATATTGAATTAATTTGATGAAGGCAACTGGAAATTAGTATTTGAGAAATTGGTTAAATTTAGTTTGAGGTAATATTATATTTGGCGAATATGTCAATGTAAGGACAACAGCACGTCAAGGTAAACACTGAGGTATCTTATGTAGTTGTAATAAGGAGTAGTTTGCAACAAAAGTGGGTAGCCTGATGTGCTGGCCACTGTACTTATCATTTTCAAACATATTGTATGCTCAGAAGCTCTATTTTTGACTCGCTAGGATATGGCGTGTGATTTTTGTTCGAAAACAAACTAAATTTCAGCGTAAACCGAGCAAAATATATACTTAAATACTTACAATATTGAGTAATATTTTTTTTATCACTCCTGTGTGGAAATAAAATGTTTTTAATTCGATAATCGGACATTAATAAATGAATATCACACGCCATTTTGGCGCGAATGATTCAAAAATAGAGCTCCAGAAGTTTTTATGAATGTTTATAGAAAAATAGCAGGCCCAGAAATTTTTGTTTCGCGCCCAACCCTGTCAAGCCCCGGCCCCGTCCCAACCCAGCCCCGGCCCAGTATAACGGGATATAAAGTATCCTATGTCTTTCTCCTGGTTATAAGCTACTTCCCCATTGTTTCACCCGGCCCCGTCCCAACCCAGCCCCGGCCCAGTATAACGGGATATAAAGTATCCTATGTCCTTATCCTGATTCTAAGCTTCCTTCCCGCCAATTTTCAGCCAAATCGGTTCAGCCGTTCTTAAGTTTTAAATAGTATAACTAACATGACTTTCTTTAATATATGTAGGTATATATGTATAGTTTGAGTGGTTGTACAGGTACTATATATTTTTGTCCTACATAGAAACAATTAAAAAGGAGTGCCTAGTTAATAAGTTAATTTGTTTCAGTAATACTATCATAATGTCACCGTCACTCCCGGCTAGTGTGGACAAAGGGTGTTTAAAAGGTACTAATATTCAAATGAAATAAAAAAATCCGGGTATAGCATATGGCAACAAAACTTTATTCAAATTTGCTATTTCACAATTACCTTTTAGCACCTTCAAAAAAAATCAAATACAAAACTTAATAGCTCAGAATTCAGTAGAGACTAGGTTAGGTTCTATTTTAGTTATCTATATCTATACTATTACAAATCTTTATGTTCACAAATTTCTAATTAAATAAAAATAAACCACCAAAATTTATCCTCAAAGGGATTCCTAAGTTATGCTTAAATTAATAGCTAAATTATCCCACTTTTCACTAAAGTTAAAGTAAATACAAGGAAAACCAACCTTGGATTTCAACGGAGGTTACTATTTCAAATCTTTGTTGCATCAAACTACAAAATAACTCTGCAACGTTACCCCAAATTTCACTGATACCGATCCATCCTAAAAACAGCAGACAAGAAGCAAATCATCAGGAAAATCTGACTCCAAAATAATCCAAATAAGGTCTAAGTAAGGTCACTGAGGTTACAACATGATCACCAAATTGTGACTGTACAACTTACAGACACATATCAAAAGCGAAACCTGCAACAGCTGGCTCGCCATATAAATTTTGAATTGATTACTAAACATTTATGCTAATTATTCTATTTGAGACCATTTTCCAGTCATTTACATCAAATCATTTTCGAAATTAATTAACATGTTGGCGGCGTCAGGAACATAGAAAAAATGTTTTTCTATGGTCAGGAATAACTATCAAACTACAAATTAATTGGGGCGTGCCCCGTTATCAAAATTTTTACTTTTTTACATTTTAACACACGTTCCACTCCGACGCACGACCAACAGTCGTGGAACCGGAAAAAACAGCAGATGTCACACTTGACAAATGTCAGTGTCAGCATCCATCATATCTATGCCAAAATTTCCGACTATGGACTGGAGTCCTACATCCATTTAGCTTTTCGTTTCACGCGAACGAAAAATATACAACGTTACAATAATTTTCCCCAAATTTTTTGTTTTAATTTTGTTTAATCTCAGTTGCACTTCTCTTTCGGAACCTTAAGACTTTAAGATCATAATTTAAGCTTAAAAGTCATACTACTAAGGGCTGATTTTTCAATGGTCAGATAGAACTTATCAGACTGATAAATTCTAAAGCGACAGCTTTCAAAAAATTGACAGTTACGTATGATTGCTGACAGTTAGGTGACGTTTTCAAATTAGCCATATTGTAGTTTATTCGACGAATATTTCTTATCTGACTATTGAAAAATCAGGCCTAAATGCATCTTTTCTAATTCCCACAGTTGACGCTACTTTATCTTTTCGTTAATTACTTGCTTATTTCAACTGTTGCTAAAACTCTCATTACATTTTTACAAGTCACTTTCCTACAATCGATTTTCAACCCAACCAGTATAAAATTAAAGTAGGAAATAATTAAGAAGGTATACAATATAAATAGACAAAATCACCTCATCGTATTGCTTAAAGCTTGCTGACTAGCGTTGTCAAACTGTCGATTCTTTGAATATCGACTAATATCGATAATAACCTCGAATATCATCTATGTGTAATAGGAGAAATATTTTAAAATAAAGATGCACATAGAAATTAAAAATTCATTTAAATAAAAACAAACCAGCAATGTATTGCCAACAAATGTGTCCAGTTTTAGAACTTTACATGTTATTTACTACAACGAGTTAGCGATTTTGATATACTTTGATAAGAAATTATAACTTTTAATTAATTTATCTCTTTGTTAAATTTGCAACACTATCATATAACTAGGTCAAGTTTACTACTTATTCTCTGTAGAATCATTGGTAAAAAATTTTGCTGATTACAGACCACACGCTGTTTAAATATTGATAGTATTGATAAATCCGTTTGGTAAAAAATATTTATCAAAACTACCGACAGTATCGAAGCCTAATATCAAATTTTCTGTTGATACTATGTTCTCTGACTATTGTAACTCTTATTGATAGTGTCTAAAATATCGATATTTTCGCTCTTTTGTCACTATCGATAGGATACAACTGAAGAAAACTATGAATGGTGCCTTTGATACTAAGTATTACTGTGTTTTAGAATTAACGCTTACGCTATCGATACTATTGTCACACTGTTAGTTTTGTTACTATTTACTTTTTATTGTTATACTATAATAACTTGCCTCAGTGGTACAGAGGTTGGAAGGTCGCTCTTTAAAGCGACGGCTACGTCAGAGGTCCCGGGTTGGGCTAAAAAAATAATATGTACCTGGATTTTTCTATTTCGAAATACTCAGGGTAGCCCGGAGTTTTTCAAAGTTCGTATTTACCCCCGTAAAGCACGTAAAGCCGTTGATCCTGCGCCTGACCTCTCTCCTGTCATGTAAGATTGCTGTCTCATAGGGCTATGACAGTGAAAGGAATAGAGAGTACACCTGCGTTTGCGCACACACTTGTGCACTATAACATGTCCCGCGCAGTCGGTTACTCGATGTGACTGGCCATCGTAGTTAAAATTGGCTAGGGGGACTATTATTATTATTATTTTTGCTCAACTATCGATAGACTTTCGACATTGGACAATCCAGGGGCAACACTATTGATGACTTTTAGTTAAGTTCGTCTGAAATGAGATTGGTTGGTTGTAAGAGAGTAACACAGTTACGTTAAGAATTCATTTGCATTTTGAGACTTTGATCAACTGTAAGGGTACAGTCTATTTGTATTTTCTTTGGGGTAAATAATGATTAGAAGGTGATAATGAATTGGGGTTGGTATTTGATTGTTAAAATTAAACTTATGACTGTGTTTGCAAATCTGTACAGCCCTATTGAAGTACCGTTACTTGGTAAAAATATTTTTTTTATTTTATTTCTAACAAAAACAGACATTTATTTTATTCCTATAGTACAAAAATGTTACACCTGGTTTATCAGGTTTAGCAGACAACGCTTTGAGAATTTGATACTTACAAAGGTATGATAAAAGTGACTCTTGGATCCATAGTCATAAATACGAGTAATATATATGAAGTAAACTTTAAAATATCTCCGACTTTAAAAAAAATATTTTTTCATGTAAAATATCTGAATAGTTATAAAAGTAGAGGTTCTGAACCACAGGAAGAAGATCTAAATTTCATTAGTTACATAAACCATGGGTTATGGTGTCGAGTTGGCTTTAAGATTGAACTTAAGGCATATTTAATATTCTATATCAATTGCAATACGCAATTGATAAAAATGAGACGCACTGCTAGTGCCTGGTCAGCCGAAAGGCTTTGGTATTTTTTCGGTTAGGTTAAGAACTTGGAGCGTTATGCGAATTGCTCTGATTTTGAGTGGATTAGCAAATTTTGTATTAAAATAAATAATAAGCCTTTATTTTCCCAATAAATTATTAACAATTACTTCATAAAGAGACGATTTTACCAATGTCAGATAGGAGTTATCCGACCAAATATGTATAAAACAATCAATTTTAAAATGACATTTACGTAAAATATTGCTGCAAAATAGGTAAAGTTTCCGAATTAGGCGTTTTGCATTTTTTTTGTCGAATATTCCTCATATGACGTTGGTGAAATTGACTCCAAGAAATACTATTTAAACGTATTTTAATGAGCAATAATAGTTCATTAGATTTTTGATATATTAAATGTTAAATTGAAAATTAAATTATATTAAACACTGTGGATTATTATCGGATTTATTATTATTGGCAACCCATCTTTGGTTGAAGGCCTTCTCCAGCTTTTTCTCTCTCTCAGATTTACACAGCAGAGCACAACAGACGTATAGGACGCAGCGTAGGGCTTTCACTAACAAGATGGCCAGACGACCTTATAAAGACACCAGGGTCACACTGGATACAAAACACTTGCAACAGATCGCTGTGATAAACTGCGAGGGAGGCCCATGTTCAGCAGTGGACATCCTTTGGCTATTGATGATGATAATGATATGCCCTACGTATAAAGTATCTTTTCGACATATAGTATCTTAGACGGCGCGTTTGGTGTGTTAGCGCTCCCTGTTTGTGTGATCAGCACGTTTTTAGGGTTCCGTAGCTGAATGGCAAAAAACGGAACCCTTATAGTTTCGTCAAGTCTGTCTGTCTGTCTGTCTGTCTGTCTGTCTGTCTGTCTGTCTGTCTGTCTGTCTGTCTGTCTGTCCGTCCGTATGTCACACCCATTTTATTCTGTAACTATAAGCATTGCACAATTGAAATTTGGTAGGAAGATGTATCTTATTAACCGCTTACCGATTCTCATACAAAAAATAAAAAATAATGAGATTTAAGGGGGGCTCTCATACATGAAACTAAAACCACCAAGGAGGAAATAGACATCAGGCCGCAATATAATAACTTCATTGACATTATTCAACATGACAAAAATCTTATCACTAGCCCTAATCAAATTGCAAATTTATTTAATAATTATTTCATTGAACTGACAAATAAAGAAAATAAAAAATGTAATAATTTAAATGACAAATCAAATCTTATGTTAAATAATTCTATTTTTTTAAACCCTATTGACGATAGTGATATACATAAATTAATAATGTCCTTAAGAAATAGCAACTCTGAAGGATATGACGGTGTTTGTACAAAAGTCATCAAGGCATGCAGTAAGGAAATATGCCATGTCTTGGCATTCTTGATAAATTTGTCATTGGTCTCTGGCACTTTCCCTGACAAACTTAAATTTTCTTTGATAAAGCCTTTATTCAAAAGAGACGACAAATCAATTTTAGACAATTACCGACCAATTGCTTTGGTTCCAATTCTGTCAAAACTGTATGAAAAGGTTATGCAAACAAAACTCATTACTTTTTTTGATAAGTATCATATCCTGAAGCAAAACCAGTATGGCTTTCAGAAGGGCAAATCAACCGCTCATGCCATTTTTGATATGGTACATGAAACTCTGACATGCTTAAATAAAAAACACTACACAACTGCTCTTTTTTTCGACATGTCGAAGGCCTTCGATTATGTTTCACATAATTTGCTTCTGGAGAAATTGGAATATTGTGGTATTAGAGGCAACGCCTTGAGCTGGATTAAAACTTATTTGAAAAATAGAAAACAAGCTGTGGAAGTGAGTAAACCTGACTTCAAAAATGTTTTACAAAAATATCAATCAGACCAAAAAAAAACGAATACGGCGTCCCACAGGAAAGTGTTCTAGGCCCACTGCTGTTTTTGATATATATAAACAATCTTCCAAGTGTAATTAAACACAAATGTATCTTGTTCGCGGACGATATATCTGTGATAGTCAAAACAGATAGCAAGCATACACTTGAAAACCACATTGATGACATAAATAATACTGTAAAAACAATAATTGCATGGCTGGAAAATAATAATTTACTAATAAATCTTGACAAAACTTATTTTATAAATTTTAATAATATATTATATCAATCAATGAATATTAATTATGATGGACATAAACTTAAAGGTACAAACATGACAAAATTCCTAGGGGTATGGATAGACGACAAATTAAATTGGAAATATCAAATCGAAAATGTCTGCAAAAAAATTAATAGATTCTCATACGCTCTGTACAAATTAGGTAAAGTTGCCACTAAAAATACCGCGCTTACTGCATTCTTTGCATATGTCGAATCCGTCTTGCGCTATGGACTCATTATATGGGGTTATAGTACTGATGCTCATAAAGCTTTTCTGGCCCAAAAGAAGTGCATCAGGGCGATATGTGGCACTGCACCTGACGAGCCATGCCGTCCATTATTCCTGTCGCTAAATATTCTAACCCTTCCAAGTCTGTACATTTTTGAAATTGCCAAGTTTGTCAAACAAAATATGTATTATTTCAAGCAAGCAAAAGAGATTTACTTGCGAAACACCAGGAACGGCAATAGACTTGTTGCAGATGCCATACCAAAAAGTGCAAGATATGAAAACAATTGTTACTATATGTGCACGCTTATATATAATAAAATACCCCAGAATATAAAAGATTTGCCCTTAAATAGATTTAAATGTGTCCTTCTCAAGTGGTTACAAGAACAATGTTTTTATAAGGTGGATGAGTTTTTAAAAATGACGTAGGTTAGGTATTCTATAATTTTTGATTGACTTTTTATTAAAATGGTATAAATTTAATTGTAATATAATTTTATTGTAATTGATGTAGCAAACTTGTGACTTAAATAATAATATAATGAAGACATCGTGATGAAAATGTTATAATTCATAGTCAATAATTTAGTAAGATTGTAAAATATTTGCATGCTATTTATGATAGCTGGAAAAGCTGAACCGCAATATTTATAACACCTTCAAAAATGTACCCTTTTCCAAAGGCAAATAAAATATTCATTTCATTTCATTTCATTTCCAAAAAAATATATTTTTGTCAAACCTATGCGTGTGGGGTGTCTATGGATAGGTGTTTTAAAATAAAATAGAGGTTTCTAAAACCATTTTCTTTTAAAGTCTAACGCTTCATAGCTAGACGCTTCTAAAGTGGTAAAATGGGCGTCCCCCCCATCTAATTTCTAAACCAAGCAAGTGTAAATTTTGAAAAAAATATATGATGTAGATCTTAATAAATACTTTCAACGAAAATTGGTTCGGACGGGATCGAACAAGTAGTTTTTGAGATATAGCACATTTTCAACAACCGCAAACATAACTTTGTACTTCATACAAACACTATGAAAAACAAAGTTATATTTGTAGTCAACAAAATATTGTGGTATTTTACTAAGTAGAAGTAAATGGTTCAGTTAAAGTTGGCACGGAACCCTCAGTGCGCGAGTCCGACTCGCACTTGGCCGGTTTTTGTACCTAAGTCATGGCTGTTTATATGTATTTACTAGCGGACCCAGCGAACTTTATTTCACCCCCAGCCCCGTCCCGTCCCAGCCAGTCCCGTAATTTTAAAAGTTAGGCATTCCCAGCGAATTTTGTTTTGCCCTTAAATTACTAAAATGGCTATTAAAAATAAGGATTGATCGTAGAAGGGTGAAAATTGAGGATTGTATGTATTTTTGTATGTTGTATCATAAAAAAATAGAAATTAAAAATGTTGTCTAAAAAATAAATAAAAAATTGATGGGTGGGACTACTCCTAACATTTAGGGGGATGAAAAATAGATGTTGGCCGATTCTCATAGATACCGGATAAGCACAAAAAATTTCATCAAAATCGGTCAAGCCGTTTCGGAGGAGTATGGCAACGAAAACTGTGACACGATAATTTTATATATTAGAAGTATTTATGGGAGACGCCTCCGTCATTATCGTCGTTTGTTATTCGTAACACAAGTAAGAAAATTCCTTACTTCGAAATCACGACAATTGGTGTGTTGTCTGGCGCAAAATGTATATTTCATTTACGAACTTAAAGAACTACAATTATCCAGGTTACGCCCTAAAAACTTCATGAATCAACTGCAGCCCGCGCCAATTCTGAATGCACTCAAAAGCTGTGCGTACGCGTCGCTCTATTTCTGACGTTTACTTTTATAGTAGCGAGTGTGTTGGCAGCGTATCGGCGTTGATAAGGAGGCTAAATTTGGAGATGAGGGGAAAGTGACGGAGAAGAAATTTGTATTATTAAATAATAAAAAGTAAGGCTTTCTAGTTACTCCTTATCAATAAGACGACCTCCGTGGTGTAGTGGCTAAGCACGCTGAGTTTCAAGGCGTAACCGCTGTACCGGGTTCGATTCCCGGTCGGGTCAATATAGAAATAAAAAAAAACTATTGTCTCGGGTTTGGGTGTTGTGGTACCACCGTTGTGTCTGATTTCCATAACACAAGTGCATTAGCTACTTACTTTGGGGTCAGAGCAATGTATGTGATTGGTGTCCAATATTTATATAAAAAATATACTAATGAACAAGACCTTCTAACTCTCATAGTGACTGGTTGCAAAGGGTCTGCATCCAGTGTGATCCCACAGTCTTCGTACGCTGCGACTTTGATTAGTAGGTCTTCAATGTCAGCTATTCGCATTAAGTCTCATGCCTTATGCCACTTGAGCTTACTAATCAGCTCAGAAGGAAAATTCTTCCTACTACGAGGGTCAAACTGAAAGTTCTTAGAAAATCAAAAACTGATTACATTAGCCAGTTATTAGTTTTATTATATCTTTTCAAAATATTGTCCATTGACGTCAATACACCGCTGCATGCGATGGAACCACTGGGAAAAGCACTTTGCCCACTCGTCCTTAGGGGTCTCTTCAATGGCATCGCGATACGCAGCCACCGCTTCTTCAGCATTCATAAACCGCTTTCCTTTAAGTTTTTCTTTAATTTTTGGAAATAAATAAAAATCACAAGGCGCGAGGTCGGGGCTATACGGCGGGTGACCCAGTAATTCAACGTTTGATGTCGCCAAATAGTCGATCGTTCGCTTGGCGGTGTGCGACGAGGCGTTGTCGTGGTGAAGGAGGATCCTACTGCGAGGTCGTTTCTCTCGAACTTTTTCCAAGACAAGTGGCAAACAATTGGTAGTGTACCATTCTGCAGAAACTGTTTTTTGATCCTCTAACACAATTGTTGCGAAATGACCTATCCTTCCAAAGAACGAGGCCACCATTTTTTTTCCCGCACTTCGATCTCTCTTCACTTTAGTTGGCAACTCCTCGAAAGGAAACACCCACTGAGCAGATTGTCTTTTGGTTTCAGGATCATAACAGTAAATCCAGCTTTCGTCACCTGTTAGTATGTCGAACACAGCATTTGAGTCACCTCCGTTAAATCTTTCAATCATTTTACGGCACCAATCCACACGATGGAGTTTTTGAGCCTTAGTCAAATTATGAGGTATCCACCGGGCGCAAAGCTTCCTGACCGCTAAATGTTCGTGGAGGATTTTGTGCACTTGACTCATACCGATGCCTAAGCTTGTCCGAATCTGCTGATAGGTCACTCTTTTGTCAGTCTCTATCATACGCCGCACAACACAGATGTTATTTTCAGTCGTCGCCGTAGAAGGCCGTCCCTCACGTACATCATCAGTGAGATTAGTGCGACCACGTTTAAACTCATTAAACCAGTTGTAAACAGTCGCACGAGATGGGGCTTCATCGTGAAAGGCCAATCGTAGTCTATCATAACTTTCTTGTTGACTTAAATGACATCGAAAGTCATAAAAAATCATTGCACGAAAATTTTCTCGTGTTAAATTCATGTTGACGTGACACAGACAATTTTCAATTTGCCGCCAAATCGTAAAACAAATGACAAATGAATGAAATATGTACTCAGTAATATTGGCAAAGAGTTCTATTTTCAAATTTAAGAATATTTTTTTTATTATATTGTTTATAAGTGGCCAGTTCTAAGAACTTTCAGTTTGACCCTCGTATCATTTCACTTCAAGACATGTCGTTTGGGTTCATACTAAGTAGCGCGGGAAATAATATGAGATGATTTAGAATGTTTTCAACACTCACAGTGTAATCTCGTCTTTATGAAGAATATGAGATCTAAATCGCCAACTTTACCTTGGTAAATGATCAGCATATTTTATTTATACTTTATTGCACAACCAAAAATTTGTACAAAAAGTGGACTGAACGCCATATGGCATTCTCTACCAACATATCGGGGCTTGAAATTAATACAAGGGCGCGTATTGCGATGAAGTTTTGATAGGTAAGCGGCTCAAATTTACTGTCAAATTAGCAATTGGTATTGCGATTTCGCAATGATATTTATTATAATTATTATATTAAAACAACATAAATATTAATATTCGTATAAAATAATATTTGTTTACTGCCTTGGTGGCTGTGGTTGGTGGTAGTGGCAGCGGTAAGCACGTCGGCAAACGGTAAGTGAGTCGCACTTCAAAAGCGACGGCTGCGCCAGAGGTCCGAGGTTCGATCCGTTCGATCACCAAAAATATATACATGAGATTTTTTGTTCACAAATTCTTAGGGTAGCCCGGAGTTTGGAAGTTGGCGATGTTTCACCCCCATGCCTCGGAAAAGCATGTAAAGCCGTTGGTCCTGCGCCTGATCTCTCTCCGGTCATGTCAGATTGCTATCCCATCGGGCTATGAGAGTGAAAAGAATAGAGACGCCGTTGGTCCTGCACCTGTGTTTGAGAACACACTTGTGAACTATAATATATCCCGCGCAGTCAGTTAGTCGTTGTGACTGGCCACCGTAGTCGAAATCGTCTAGGGGGTTGATTAAAAAATTATAGTCGGAATTGAGCTGCCTTGAAATTGAACGGTTAAAGTTGGATTGCAATACCCCAGGAAAGAATATGAGACTGTAATCGCCAACAATTCCTTTGTAAAGTAGTAATAATCAGCATATCGGGGCTTAACATTAATACCTGAAATTTGAGTACCTATGCTAGAATAATACCTGTAGAACTTTTTGTACTCTTGGTAAATGCTTTTTAAATAAAGGATGCCATTAAAATGGTGACAATTTGTGTTGATCATGTACCCTAATTTTAAAATCGCAACAGCTGATTTAAAATTAAACCAAAGACTAGAAGAAGTTTAGAAAGAGGAAATAGAAAGAATTAATTAATTGACCCCTATGTTCACTAGCTTTTATATAAAAGATCTCTATTTCATCCATCAGATTACCTTTGATGAATAAATAAATATTCTATACTAACATCTCCGTCTTATTGAGCAGATGTTTTGAAAAAATACAATAATGCGTAACTAATACTTTGTTTTTAATTTGAAGCTATGAAACTACGCATCAAGTAGTTGAAAAAACTCTACGACTGACACAAACAGACACTCCCTCTCTATAAATACACGAGAAGAGCAACACGAGATATCTAAATCTTATATTCAATGCTGTAGAACGAAAATAGGTTAAAAAACTCACAAGTTGTGCCACCAACCACAGACAAGAAGTAAATATTAATAATAAAGTGAAATATAGGGCATATGGTATGATGACACACACTCAAAGATTACCAAAGCTTGTGCAAAAACTACAAAAAATAATTCTAACCAAAGATACAACGGCATATTCTAAATTGAAACTAAGCCTATGTCAGCTAAGAAAGGTGAACCTAATACCATCAAAACAAATGGTATCAATACTTAATACTGATCCAATATCGAAGAACATTGGCCAGAGTTCAATAAATTTTAAAGTCGGGAACGTTGACACGAAAAATTAAACCGATGTCCTCACATTAAGAATTTTAATACGCGAATCACGAGACAAACAGATCATGACGAAATAAAACTCTATCCCCCAGACATAAGAAACTAAAAAGAACGCGCGTAATATCCCACACACCGAATCCGAACATACAAGCGATCCGGGAGACTGAAATATTAATAGAAAAGCTGGAACTATCGCTTTTTTTACTCCACTCAACACCCGGCCACGCGGTTACACGAAACTTGATCTTATTTTCGTCGAACAAGCTCTAAAACGGGTTAGCGCGCCTACCAGCCGGTATTCTGGTAAAATTAGAAAATGCTTTTGGGTTCGGGCGCGTGTTTACTATTTATGGTAATGCGCGTCCAAGCTAATTCTGAGCGTGTGGGGTAACCGCTTCTAATTCTGTAGCTACGCCTCGCGTCTTTCAAGATTTCGGAATGACGCGCTCGATGGCGGCCATTCCTAAAAACATTGACAGAGCCGTCAATCCTATACTGGAATGTTGGCAACAGGTCTGACCCACTTTTAGACAGGTACGGTACCACCACATACTATTACTGTAATCCTACACCACTCACACGGGAAGGAAACAAGGTTCAGGGAACTCCAATCAAAACAGAAACTCCTTAAATGTATAAAAAAGAAATGATGTAATTAAAATAAATAAATTAACCGTTTATTTATTAATTACATTGGCGTGAGATCCATAACGATCCCGTGTATATAATAAAAATAAAAAAGAAAATTAATTTTATATAAATTTTACAAATAAATTACAATTACGATAGATGGCGTAATATTAAGATGTTCAGTTCTGTCAGGTATCACTACGTACAACGTACAAAATGCTCGCGCTCCGTAACTCTCGTAGAGAACACCACAACACACAGCACTAGGGTCAAGGCGCTTAGAAGCACTTGCGGTGGACGATTCCGGGGCCGGACTCGTCGTACTCCTCCTTGGAGATCCACATCTGCTGGAAGGTGGACAGGGAAGCCAGGATGGATCCACCGATCCATACGGAGTACTTCCTCTCGGGGGGAGCGATGATCTTGATCTTGATGGTCGAGGGAGCCAGGGCGGTGATCTCCTTCTGCATCCTGTCGGCGATACCGGGGTACATGGTGGTACCACCGGACATGACGGTGTTGGCGTACAGGTCCTTACGGATGTCAACGTCGCACTTCATGATGGAGTTGTACACGGTCTCGTGGATGCCGCATGATTCCATACCCAGGAAGGAAGGCTGGAACAGGGCTTCGGGGCAACGGAACCTCTCGTTACCGATGGTGATAACCTGACCGTCGGGAAGCTCGTACGACTTCTCGAGGGAGGTGGAGGCGGCGGCGGTGGCCATCTCCTGCTCGAAGTCGAGGGCGACATAGCACAGCTTCTCCTTGATGTCACGAACGATTTCCCTCTCAGCGGTGGTGGTGAAAGAGTAGCCCCTCTCGGTGAGGATCTTCATGAGGTAGTCGGTCAAGTCGCGACCAGCCAAGTCCAGACGGAGGATGGCGTGGGGCAGGGCGTAACCTTCGTAGATGGGCACGGTGTGGGAGACACCGTCACCGGAGTCCAGGACGATACCGGTGGTACGACCGGAGGCGTACAGGGAGAGCACAGCCTGGATGGCGACGTACATGGCCGGGGAGTTGAAGGTCTCAAACATGATCTGGGTCATCTTTTCCCTGTTGGCCTTAGGGTTGAGGGGAGCCTCAGTCAGGAGGACGGGGTGCTCCTCGGGGGCGACGCGCAGCTCGTTGTAGAAGGTGTGGTGCCAGATCTTCTCCATGTCATCCCAGTTGGTGATGATACCGTGCTCGATGGGGTACTTCAGGGTGAGGATACCCCTCTTGCTCTGGGCCTCGTCACCGACGTAGGAGTCCTTCTGACCCATACCGACCATGACGCCCTGGTGACGGGGGCGACCGACGATGGACGGGAAGACGGCACGAGGCGCGTCATCCCCGGCGAAACCGGCCTTGCACATGCCGGAGCCATTGTCTACTACGAGCGCAGCAACATCGTCGTCGCACATTTTGTGTGTTTTTTTTTGTTGTAGGGACGCGCTGGAAGTTGACTCTACGGCAGCGAGACTGCGAGTGCGGCGGAGAGAGGCGGCGGTATCTTATATAGGCGGCGCGGGCGCAGACTCCGCGCGCCATACAAGGCGAGCGCGACGGCCCCCGCGACCCGCTGTTTCTTTGCTTTTATCATACACATTCCTGTCAATTTTCAACTCTTAACTATACAAACCTTTTCAATATAATATCTGACACCTTTATGTCTCATTTTTAGTCGGAATATAAGCAAATAATTAAGGTTTTACGATGCTAAAAGCACGTACGTCCGCCGCCCGCCTTGCGCCTTTTCAGGCGTTGGGCGGGCGCCGATTTTACTCTACAAACTACTTTTACCTTCTGAATTTAGTTTTGTTTCTTTAATTAGATAATGATTGGTATGTTTTTGAGTTAATTATGATGTTACAGAAGAAAAAACTACGAAAATCCTATTAATAGAAAAGCCAGAGCATACTAATGAGTTCACGTTATCAACACAATATCGGTAACTGTGTTTGTTGATTATTATTTAGTGAAAAAACAAAATGAATATCTCAATTTAATAACATTTCTTTTGACCCATTTTTCTAAACGTTAACGTATTTTTAATCAAATACGAGTACGGTACAATTGTTTCATCAAATATTTTATAATATTCTGAAAAAATAGAGTACGCCTAGAAAATCATTAATTTTTATCTTAAATTTATTTATTTTTTAACATGACACCAAAGTACGTAATTTTTATTAACGTTGCGTTCTTTTATTGCTTAGGAAAAAAACATGAAACCGTTTTGTGAAAAGGAACACTGAGAAACTTATTCATATAGAGTTTATACATAAAGATTAATAATATATTGATCCTTTTATTACCAAGATTGAACCTACACAAAAATACTTTTCATAGAACTTGTAAAAGTGTTGAACTCAGTTATTATCCTTGAAGTATCTATGTAGGTAGTAACAGTACTAACATAATTAAGACCGAGAAATCATGTACTAAAATGGGTTTGGGATTTTGATGTTCTTACTCTAAGAATATCACATCAAAATTTGTTTACGATCTAGAGTAGGTAACTGTAGTTGTAGATTAGTCATACAAACATTTTTGGACCAAACCATTCATGCTTGGAAATAGTTTGAATCATACACCGCATTTATGGCGTAATTTATTACGATATAAATAACCTGAAAAATTATGCCCTCGTCACTACATGGCGATTGTGAATACTCTACCTGAAAAGTGCTTTTGCAAATCCATTATTTAATACAGGAGTAGAAGTCGTTCTTATAAAATACTACAAATAGTAATGTACTAATCTGTACTCTATAATTATATTATTCAACTGAAGAGTTTGTTTGTTTGTTTGAACGCGCTAATCTCAGGAACTACTGGACCGATTTGAACAAGTATTTTTGTGTTAGATAGTGTATTTATCGAGGAAGGCTTTAGGCTATAGTACATCACGCTGAAACGGGAAAGGAGGGAGCAAACTCAAAACGCGCGGACGAAGTCGCGGGAAAGGAGGTGTACCATTATGTCATATTGTCATTACCTACGTAATACAACTAAATTTAACTTGCATTGGGCTATTAAAACAAAGATTCAGACAACTGACCATAGAAGGCTTACTCAGTAAATTAATAATTGTTGACCCTTTCGCGTCAGGCTGTCTAAAAACAGTTATCAAACTTGAAATTATATTGATTGATAAAAGTACATATAGTAAAATCAAGCAATTTTTGTCACGTTCTATAGCGCCACTACTATTATTAATAAGTGTAATAGTTTTATAAGTAATTAACATACCTGAGTATCGTTGCGACTTACGTTTGCTTACTATTACAAATTTAATTGCACTTTAATTTTCCATAACAGATTTTTCATCCATTTTCTTCCTCTAACACCTGTACAAAACGAATTCCTAACATTTCCTATTGCATACTTAACTGCATGAATCGCACCTGAGCTGCTCCTCAAAATAGATAAGGCCAATGCACTCTACATACTGCACAAATCAATTCTAAAGATAACTTTGCCCACCATCTTTAATTTTTATACATTGATAACTATGTAAGAAAGGATGACGTCTATTTTAGAGTATAAGAAGAAATGGTTGCGTAAGATGCAATTGTATTGTTGCACCGATTGATTTGTAGATGCATAGTAAAAGTATTGGTATCCGATTGAATGCAATCAATGAATGGCGATAGTAAGGTATATTTAACTGCGGTTAATTCAATCTTGGCTTAGCACTACAGTTTAATTATACTGGCACTAAAATTAACTTATTGATCTGTGATCTCTTTGTTGTCGTCGATATTAATAGTTGTATTGTTGACAAACAAACGGTGTCTCTTTACAGGTGAGCTTTGAAGCAATTAATAACATTTGCAGAACAGAAACTTGAGAGTAAGAATTCTTGGTTTTATGATCAAAGTTTCTAAAAAATACGTAGGCATACTATTTTTTTTCTTAACACTTTGACTGGCTTATGAATACGACGAATTGCCCAGGTAACCCCAATTTTTACATGTTAATTAATAAAAAATCGTTAATAGTACATTATGATACAAGTGTGCTAAGTTGACCATTAGGTATATATACAGGGCGATATTATGTGCGCACGAGCGAAAGCGAGTGCGCCATAAGAAAGCCGCGTATATTATGGTCACAGGCACACGTGTTTCATACGACGTGTTTCAACACACTTGCGAGGAAAAAACAATACTCCAATTACTTATTTACGAAAAATGGCGCGTTGTTTTTTTTTCTTGCCGCGATACCGGTGCGCGCGCAAGGCTAAGACGCGAACTAGATCGGCCAACAGCCAAGATTAAAAATGTAATAATTCGTTTTTAAAACACAAATTACAGAAAATTTTAAATGAATTTGAGTTATTTTTTAATAATAAAGCTGCATTTACTATTTATTGAAATAAATATGTACTTACTGCTATTTTTTCATTAATATTGTTTGTTGCTAAAACTAAAGTTATAGCCCGACTAAATTATATCGCTTCTTCTTCTTACTTACTACTTGGTACTAGGGTACAAATGTAAATTGGTCGGGTTGTTAAACTAAAGGCACTAGTGCAATAATATACTGAAAAAGCACGCGTGTTTAATATCTAGGATTACGAGCCAAAAATCGGTGGAATAAAAACGTCGTTTTGAACATATGTGTGTTGAAAAAAATATTTGCGTTTTTTTTTTAAAAAACATGCTTACTCGGGCCCGAGTGGTCGGCACACAGCGTGCTGGTGGCCAAGCATCATAAATATAAAATGACGTGAGAAAAAGACATCGCTATAAACACTCGGGCCCGAGAACTGTACTGAACGAGTTAATGAAGATATACGTAACGCTTAAAATAATGGTGAACAGCAGGCAGACACCTTGATCCAAAGTTGTTTTTTAAGAATACCATAGAGTTATCGTTTATTTGTCACACACATAGAAACAAATTACATTACTATTATGAGAAATAGCAAGGATGGGATAAAAACAAAGAAATTTATATAAAACAAGATTTCAAAAAGTGCAGCACTGATTTCCAATCAGATAAAAAGAACTCATCAAACCACGCCATAGCCCGATCGAATGTTGATCTAAACTTAAGAACGTTAAGATTTGGGAGCCAAAACATAACGGCGTGGACCTCGCAGCGAATTTCATCAGAAAGTGTTAATAAGGGGGGATTTAAAGGTTTGTGTTGACTACTTTCTAACTCTGAGCGAGTTAATAGTACGTAGAATACATTTTGGACAATCCAAAGGCAAGAATCTACATGGACTTTATCTTATGACCAGTGATCGTATAGTCGGATGCATATTTACCTAAAATTCATTTAAGGCTAAGATATTATCGAGGCGGATTCTTGAATTTTAAAAAATATGTAAATAAGATAATTCAGGAATCCGAAACTAGTCTGTGACACGGTGAAGAAACGACGTCTTTAGCATGTGGTGATTATTAAAAAACTGGACTCCGGGATTAGATACTTTTAATGTGTATTAAAGTAAATCAAAGCTTTCCATCAATTTATGAGTATGTTAAGTGTAAGAAGAGCAAAAGACAGTACGTATACACTCATTAGTACTATACCCGATTTGGTTCTATAATAAAAACACTTTTTCGATTCAGAAATCTGGGGTTATTTTCTATGTAAAACTGCATTCTATATTAGCTAGCCAACACTTCAAAATAAGTTAAAATACCTACACACGATTTGTTTTTTTTAATAACCTAAAATCTACTTATTCAAAAACGAAACCATTTCCTTGCGGCAAAAGTCATAAAAGTCATTTATTTATGCAAATAGGCCCATTGAGGACACTTTTACACGTCCCAATATAAACCCTACCACAGCTTCGGGACAATTTTGGGCTAGTGCTGAGAAGAAGCTGCACAACAAACTCAGTCACTATTGTCAGTGCCTCTTTTCAAAAGGTTTACAATGTTTGTAGTATTCATGCAAGTCCATACATTATTATCTTTCAAATAATAATCTACTTTATAATACCCTTTCGTCATAAGGGTTTCTTTAATGACAGTTTTAAATTTATTGATCGGTAAGTTTACAATGTGTTCTGGTAGTTTATTAAAAAAATTAATACATTTCCCTATGAAAGAATTACCAACCTTTCGAAGCCTTAATTGTGGAATAGCAAGTTTATTTTTATTCCTAGTATTATAATTGTGTATATCACTTTTTTCCTGAATGAATGTAATTTTTTGCGGACATACATTAAATTTTCATAAATATACTGAGAGGCTACAGTTAATATTCTAATTTCTTTGAACACCTCTCGTAGGGAATCTTGACGTTTTAGATTATAAATAGCTCGCACGGCTCTTTTTTGTAATACAAAATTGATTCTATATCAGCAGCCGAGCCCCACAGTAAAATACCGTAGGACATCAAGCTATGGAAATAACTAAAATAAACTAACCTAGCTGTTTCTATATCAGTCAAACGTCTAATCTTTCTTACAGCAAAAGCAGCTGAGCTTAGTTTCCGTGACAAGGCCTCTATTTGAGGACCCCATTGTAGTTTGGAGTCTAAAGTGATTCCCAAGAATGTTGTGGAGTCGATAATATCAAGCGATTTGTCTTTTATCTTAACCTGAGTTGATGCCTGTCGGACATTAGGCATCGTGAACTTTACACATTTAGTTTTACTTCCATTAAGAAGGAGATTGTTAATCGTAAACCAATGTAACACTTGTGAAAGAGTATTATTTACATCGTCAAAATTTTCTTCACCTCTTGGAATTTTAAATATAAGTAAAGTATCATCTGCAAACAATACTATATCACAAAGATTTCCTACAAAATACGGGAGGTCATTTATATATATATCAAAAATAATAGTGGTCCCAATCTATATTGGAGCGCCTCTAACAATGGGTGTGCCCCAGGGATCTATATCCCTGGGGCACACCCATTGTTAGAGGCGCTCCAGAAGACTCAATTTCGTTTACATATACTTTTTGCGTTCTACCTGATAGATAAGAATTAATTAAGTTTAATGAGTTTAATGATACCCCATAATGACGTATTTTTTTGAGCAATGTTTCATGGTCCACACAATCAAACGCTTTAGATAGATCACAGAAAATTCCTAAAGCATCATGCCTATTATTATAGGCATCAAAAACATATGTTAAAAGAGCAACTCCTGCATCCGTAGTGCTTCTACCTTTAGTAAAACCGAAAGTAAAAGAGGCTATGATGCTGGCTGCGTTGCCGCGTTGGATAGCTATGCTAATCCTTTGAGCTAGGAACCAGCCAGCTTTATTATTTGCTGTTACAGAATTTAATTTTGGCGAAATTTTTCTAAACAGCAATTTAGCAGCGGGTTCCTACAGCCCAAATGTTTCAACGCCAAACGGTGCAAACACCGCGACGCTTGGCGTTTTTAGCCAATTCCGCTGCAGCTCCAGCTTTAAGGGTTGATTCTCTGAGATGAGAGGGGGCCAAAGTATCGACACAAGTTGCTTTTTTGATCAAAAAACTAAACTTCGCAATAGCGCAATCCCGGGTTTTAGCCTACCCCTCAACTTCAGGTAAATGTGCATTAGATTATCCGATCACTTTTTACGACCTGCGGGATAGTTTCAATCACTTGCTTTATGATTTCGATCAATCAAATTAAATGATATCATAAGTTAAACCATATTTTATAGAGATAATACGATAACTACATATAGTTATTAATCACACAACGAGCGATGGAGAGGGTTATCTCAGTGTTTCTCTACGAGTTCGAATTAGAAATGAGGAGATACGTAGAACAACTAAGGTAACGGACATAGCCTTGAGAATCAGTAAGCTCAAGTGGCAATGGGCAGGGCAGATAGCGCGAAGAACTGATGTCGGTTGGGGCAGAAAAATTCTAGATTGGAGACCCTTCGATCAAAGATGCGGCACAGGACGTCCACCGACAAGATGGACGGACGACCTTCGCAGGTTCAAACTGCATGCAGACTCCTTGCGATTGGTTGATGTGGATAACCGTGGTTGAGCCTTATATTCAGCAGTGGACGACCTTTGGCTGATAATAATGGTGATGACATATAGTTCTTACAAACGTAACCTATAAATGAAAGCAAGACAATTATATTAAGGGCCGATTGTTCAATAGTCAGATAAAACTTATCAGACTGATAAATTATAAAGCGACAGATTTTAAAAATGACAGTTACGTATGATTGCTGACAATTATGTGACGTTTTCAAATAAGCCATATTGTATTTTTTTCGACGAATATTTCTTATCTGACTATTGAAAAATCAGCCCTTAAGAGTATTTACTCGATGTTTTGACAGTATACCTAAATTTTAATTTAGTCGCTCATAGAATGCTGTAGTGAAGTTTAATTTTTTGACAAAAAATCTACGGAAAAAAACATCATAGTTAGGAAGGTTTGACATTTCTTACAAAGATTTAATGCAATGATATTGTATTAAGAACTAGATCACCGGTGAGACGCTAAAAGATAGTCAAGCAAACGACTTCGTCTGTTTTTGATGGCGTCAGCGTTCATACGTGTCTCAATGCCTCAGTGCGCCTGTAAAAATTGCAGAAACAACTTACTTAATTTAAAGAGTTTCAGTCCGAATATAATATTTTCGTTAAGTTAATTGTATTAAATGCCTATCATTCATGATTGAAGTATTTTCAATAAAATTAGCGAATATTGTTTCTTAGCCAACCAACATGGTCGATATTTGTCGTTCAAAGCTGATTTTCTAAGACAGTGCCATACATGGAGAAGTTTGGTACTATTATTTTTTTAACAATAATTTAACGACCGTCATAGTGTGGTGGTTTAAGTTTCGAGCTACAAAGATAAGCAGTTGCGGGTTCGACCCTAACAAATACGCGAGGCGTTATCTACTTCTAAATATAGTATCATTGATTTAATATGAAAATTAAATGCTACGTACCTACTCTATCTATACTAATATTATAACACTGAAGAGTTTGTTTGTTTGTTTGAACGCGCTAATCTCAGAAACTACTGGCCCGATTTGAAAAAATATTTTTACGTTGGATAGTCTATTTATCGAGGAAGGCTTTAGGCTATATAACATAAAGATACGAATCATAAGACCACAGCAGCAACGAAAAATGTTGCGAAAACGGGAGAAAGATATTCCTTTCGAGAGCTTCCGCTGCGTACGCTGCGGAAACCGCTTATATTATACAAAAATCATGTATGACAGGATTGTTCAGCATTAATAGTTCTATAATAAAGTCCCATATGTCTATCTTTTATGGTTGACTTACTACAACCTTTTATATTTAAATAAATTAGTTAAAAAATATGCATTATTTTTAGAGGTGTATTATACACACAGGTATTTATTCTTATCAAAAACAATAAATTCATCATCACGAGCATTTCATTCAGAACAAAGTTGCCTTTTATATTATTTGATTTCAATAAATATCTTAGGAGCTATCACAATTTAAACATAACTCCGCACCAAAATAATGTTCGCAGCTTAAGTACAACGTGCGCTTGCGCTAATATATTATAAAGCTGAAGAGTTTGTTTGTTTGAAAGCGCTTATCTCAGGAACTGCTGACCGATTTGAGGATATAAAACATCACGCTGCGACGGGAGGGGAGGGAGCAAACTCAAAACGCGCGGACGAAGTCGCGGGGGACCGCTAGTAACCTATAAATATGAAACTACGACATCTTTACTACTGAACAGATAAACAATTACCTATTAACAGATTACAATGTCTAGTAGCCAGCTCTGAGCTGAACTGTACTTAATGTAGCATTTGACGGGTTAGGTCTAATCATAGATTGGCTTCTCTACTATCAGAACACTGTTTAATCAAATTCTTTACGCAGATAACATTATCAATTCTTTTTCACTATCATCTATTTCCGCCACACCAAGATGCGTTGTGGCTATGAAACAAGCGGGTCATGACCACATTTTAACGTAATTTAAGAAATGAATTTGTCATCCCAAAGAATACGGCCTAATTTCTTAAATATTTTGTTTATTGTGTGTAATTAGAGGATATGTAACAGGAAATGTATGAATTTTAGGAATTGTATACAGCTTGTAGAAAATGTATATGATAGAAGCTTTAGAAAATGTATAAAATATTGATTTAGATATTATATACTATGCGTAACTAATTATACATTTTCTATATATAGATGCATTGCATATTTATATGTATAGATGCATATCTATACCTTCGTTTTTTTATATTTCCTGATAATGTTATAGAATTCCAATATCGTATTAGTATCCAATTTTATAAAACAGAACGCTTTGTTTGAAAAAAATAAAGAAAACACATTTTTAAATGAAGAATCAAGAGTTTTTATTAGGGGCTCATTGAGACAATTATGTTACGATCATTCTGTTTATAAATTATAACAATATCTTCATACTCTTTCATTCTCACTATCTATTTCATAAATTACCAAGAATTTATGAAATAGAGTTTTTATTGAGGCTCTCAATAAGCCTCACAACTAACAATTAATTAAATGTACATTTCCGATTGCTGTTCAGAAAATTGTATAAAAATCCTAGAAAATGTATCTAATATAATTTACATCACACATTTCCGAGTGATTTAAGGATACAGAGTGACTTTAAAAACATTGCCAATATTTTAAACTAAGAAGATAGGTACCTATGATTGATAATCCCTTCCACATATGAAAATTAATATTAATTGTTATAAAATACAATTTAATGAAACCGAGAAAAATCATATTGAACACTTAAGAATTGATCTTTGCTTCAAACTAAAATAATACATTACAGTTTAATTTTCTCAAATTAACGAATAATATTAAAATACTAAAAAATACTCCACCTAAACGGATTTCGGAAATCGAAGTGATACTCGATGATTTTTCTAGGTTTCATCAAAGCAATTGATTTTAATTTTAATATGTCTAAGGGACTATAAATGATGAGTAGGTTTCTAGTTTAAAATATTACCAATAATTTCAAAGTCATCCTATCTACAATGATGACTTTCGTACACTTCCTGTAAGAGATATAATGCTTACAACTCTGTTGGTGTTGTGGTACCACCGTTGTGTCTGATTTCCATAACCCAAGTGCATTGGCTACTTACTTTGAGATCAGAACAATGTATGTGTTTGGTTTCCAATTTTTTTTCAAATAATAACTCTATTGAACCAGTCCAAATACAAACCAAAATGTGTACTAAAGAAGTGAACGCTGATTCAGTGACCACACGTAAACTCCTCTCCGTGCCAACACAGCGCGCAACTGCCGCGACCTTACAAGGCGCAGCTATTATCGTCCCACTGCTGGGGTAACTGTTTAATAACATATGACGTTTTGTCATTAAATAATTATTATTTTTAATCTATAGTAAAACCGCCCAGATAATGCTAATTTGAAGTTTTTGTTTTTTTACACAAAATGTATAGAAGTAGGTAATGAATAACTTTCAGACTCTGTTAATTTGCCTATGTTTTTTTAATAAAATTGGAACCTTAAAGTAATTATTATCTGAATGGCTTTATTTAAAACCCTAGGGACAATAAATATTTTGAAATCACACAGAAATTAATTAAAATAATTGTGTGTAATCCTTACAACGTGCAGCTATTATTGGAGCACTGCTGGGCTTGATAATATGACATTAAACATAATTATTTCAAAGAAAGTAAATCTCAAAGGTGTTATCTTGAAACAACACAAAAAAGGAAAGTGGTGTCCTGTGTTAATATGTGCTAACTAGCGGTCCCCGATGACTGCGACTGTGCGTTTTGTTTTGCTTCCTTCCCTCCCGTCGTAGCGTGCTGTTTTATAGCCTAAATATGTCCTTTATAAATAGGCTATCCAACACAAAAATATTTTTTAAATCGCTCCAGTAGTTCCTAAAATTAGCACGTTAAAAAAAACTCTTCAGTTCAGTTTAGTTTAATTAAGTCCAGGGTTCGATTCCCGGTCGGGTCAATATAGAATTCAAAATTTTCTACATTGTCTCGGGTCTGGGTGTTGTGGTACCACCATTGTCTGATTTCCATTACACAAGTGCAATGGCTACTTACTTTGAGATCAGAGCAATGTATGTTATTGGTGTTCAATATTTATTTATTTTATAATATTAGTATAGATACGAGTATGTGCTAATATGCGCAGCTGTTATCAGCCCACTGCAAGGGTAACTGTTTGGTTATATGACGTTTTTAACATGTTTTTTTTACAAATATGTCACAATCTAAACCCTATTAGCATAGAATATTTAAAAAAAACACAGAAATAATGTTACAAGGCGCAGTTATAATCGGCCCACTTCTCGGGTAACTGTTTAATAACATGACGTTTGACATTACTATTTCATATAAATTATTTAAAAGCAAGGTTCTCGTCATAATGTATTTTCAATCTTATAATTTTAAGAAAAGTGTAGACGGTAAATATTTGTTAATTGTTGCATTTTAATTTAATTTTCTCTGTTTCTCTTTTCGCTGCACCCATTGCCTTCTTTCTGCATGACTTAAAGGATCGACTGGCAGAGAACGCATTTAGCAATAAGTCCGTTTTTGTACACTATGATTAATGTCTGACTTCAAACTGTTTTGACCTATACCTATGAAGACAAATAATTGCATTGGGAAAACTCGTTATATTGTTAACTTATTTTTATTAATTTTGCTTGTAAGTGTGTGGAACTAGCTTTGTAAACTTGCAAGTGTTCAGTTGAATACGCAACGTTGTACATTTATAGCAATATATAAATAAAAATAAATATAAAAAACACAGGATAAACTGTCTGCTCCCACTGTCGTTCCAGCTTTGACCACCACCACCTCCTGACACCTAAAACACCTTCTTCATTCTACATTCAAATTCATATCAACCGTTCTCGCATTCCGTACAATTTCTGTCCATATAGACGTGAAACGGAACGCAAGAGACACCTAGAAAAATCGAAAACTTCTCCTCAATCGACTAACCATCAAATTTAGTCAATTGATGTATGCAATTATTGCATTAGTTAAAATAAAACCAAAACAAAAAAAAAACAGAACGGTAGTTGAATAATGAAATATAATTATTTACTTTACTGTCATGGGAGTATAGGTAGTTTTTTAAATTGTTCCCACAACCATCACTTTGACTTTGATATGCGATATGATTAAACCATAATGTGACCATACTCTTCTATATCTCTAGATCATCTTGATAGTGCTAATATCAGTTCAATGGACATCATGTCACCCTTTGAATGGGGATACACCTCCTTAGTTCAACCTTAATGTCAACCTTAAATTGAGGTCAAATAAAGTATATTTTTGAATTCTGTTGAATCTATCACGCGCAGGCGATCCAACCTGATATTTGATTTGGAAATTTGAACTTTACTTCCATTGGTTACGGTCAAAAATTGAGTATATTTTAAGTATAAAGGGTAGGGGTGATTTGGAAGTAGATTACACTTTTTGCGTATCAATTGGGTGGCCAATTAGGGATGATCGTGTGCACTGATTTTAATTTAGACAATTACCCATGATGTCACTTTTTTAGTTCCTTTGTAGAGTAGAGAAAATATGGGAAGTTCAAATCAATGAAACAGAAGCCTATTCGTTCTTATAATCGGTAAAATAGTTGTTTATGTGTTATGAAAGTCTTACTTTAATTTTAAATCGATACAAATATTATACAGCTGTAGGGCTTTGTTTGTTTGTTTGTTTGAAAACACTAATCTAAGGAACTACTAGACCAATTTGAAAAAATCTTTTTATGTTGGATAGCTTAGTTATTGAGGAAGGCTTTAAGCTATAGTTATAGTACATTACGCTGCAATAGCAAACCAAAAACGTGCGGAAGAAGTCGAGGGGGACCGCTAGTTGAGAAATAAACTTGAAATATATAATAAATAAAAGTATTAACCACACAATAAGAAATATATTAATAAAACCAAAGACAAACTCGTATAATCATTTTTCTTATTTCAAAATTCGTCAACAAGTTTATCTTCATAGCAAACGTTCTGCTAAGTATATTATTAGCAATTATTTCATTTTATTACCCCAATAAGCCGTCGCCATCGTCCCACACTAAATATGTTGGATGGAATTAAATCAGGGGCCCAATCACACGCCTGTTTTCTATCCCTAGGGGCAGAGAGTAAAAGTACAGATATGTCACTTAGGTTCGGTTGTTAGATTGATAGTTAACTCAACTCATGATTAAATGTCTTGACCAGTGGTTGAATATTTACGGTTGCTAATCTCTCTCCGGTCGTGTCAGATTGCTGTCCCATCAGGATATGAGTAAAAGGAAAAAAGAGTGCACCTGTGATTGCGCACACACTTGTTTACTGTGTATAGATTTGTCAGGAATAGTCAGCAAATCACACAGTAAAAAATAAATTAAATAAAATTATGCACGATAAAGGCAAATAGTTTTGTTACTATCTAAATAAATCTGAATCTGATTTCGGGGAACTTTTCTCTAATGTTGTTGGTATTGTTTACAGATATTCCTTCGAAAAATCAACGAAAACGCGAAATGTAGACGTTCGTACTCACAAGTTCGAGCTATCTTTTTTCAAATCTCCGTCGTGAAAATTTCAACTATTTTCATTCGAAAATTCGACTTGATGACTTGATGAATCGATGAATTTCACTCGCTATCTTGACGCGTGATTCAAACTTGAGCCCAGCGCATTCCATTTTAATCGTGAGAGGCCGTCTCAACTTGTGCTTAAAGCACACTGTTTTGTTCTCTTATAACCGTATAATAAATAACTAGCTTATGCTGTGATCTCAAGCTTATTTTTTTCATTAAATCATATAAAGGGTCTATTTTGCAATAATTCAAATATAACGCTAACCAAAACTTATTACGATATTGTAAACCAGGTCTTAAGTGTTAGCCAAACAGTTGAAACCAGGTATAGGCATTAAACCCCATGACTCATCTGTCACCATAGCTAATCTTTGCCGTTGTATGAAGTGCGCATCGCGCTGGTCGCGTGGCGCGCGCAATCATATCACTAATTGACGATTTGCTGTCCTCTGTGCACTTGCGGGCAACATAAATGTATCTCTTTTAGAATATTAAGTAGCTACTTAAAAACAGTATAATTTGTTAAAAGTTTGAGTGTCACATAAAACCGCCAGAAAACGTTATATTTCTTGTTTTGCGCTAAAATGTCTCATGGTACTGATCTTTAATCGTAAGATATAAAATACTTCAATCAGTCTAGAAGTTCAATTATCGTAGCAATAACCAAATTTATATAATATTTAATTTAAGTAATTTAAATTTATTTATTTCTATTAACTGACGACCTCCGTGGTGTGTAGTGGCTAAGCATGCTGGTTTCAAGGCGTCGCCGCTCCGAGGTCCCAGGTTCGATTCCCGGTCCGGTCAATATAGAAATCAAAATTTTCTATATTGTCTCGGATCTGGGTATTATGGTACCACCGTTGTGTCTGATTTCTTTTGGAACAGAGCAATGTATGTAATATATTATGTGTAATATATGTCTTATATTACTTTTTTCTAACGTTTGTGATAATGCTTACTTCCACACATCTTTTTGGGGATAGTATCACTAAAATTAGAAAATAGACTTTTGAAAATTTGGAGTTATTTTTTATATTATTATTTCAACATTATTTTTGTATCAGACGTTATTTTGCGTTTGTATTGTTGGGTGCGCCGGCACCGCATAGCATTTAAGGCAAAGTAAATTTTATAAAACTCATCTTAATCTTTATGGTGCCCCTATATCGTGAAAAAAAAAAACGTGCCCACTTTCCGTGTCCCGCAGTGTACACTGCGCACACGTCGTTAATCCTCCGGAATCATCCGCGCGGGGCACACTTAATTTGTCCTTTATTGATCCCCCCTCCCCCCACCACTGTCACAGTAATTGGTCATTGTTGCTCCTTTGAGATTTCAACGGGTGACAGGTTTGGATAACGAATTTATTGGGTTTATTTGCCGGTAATTGGTGTGACAATTCTTTGGCCCGATGTGTATTTGGTTTATGCGATTCGAATTGATGTGATGACATTTTAACAATTAGCGAGAATTTATTATTTGAAATAGGTATTCTATTTTAATACTAATTTGAATAGAGTGACTGCTACATTATTTCAGCGCAAACAGTTATGTACCCTTACTATTTGATGTAGCATTTAAATGTCGTTTCGTAGCAATTCGTAGCGTTTATTTCATTTGGTCTACTACGAGCTACGAAAGCCGTAGCACATAAGGTTGTTGTACGTCACCCGTAGCACCTGACCCGTAGCAACCCGAAGCGGTGCACTATTTTTTTTTAAATATTTGACAATATCACATTCATTGCTCCGATCCCAAGCTAAGTAGCTAAAGCACTTGTGTTATGGAAATCGGAAACAACGGTGGTACCACAACACCCAGACCCGAGACAATATAGAAAAGATCGTATTCTACATTGACCCGACCGGGAATCGAACCCGGAACCTCACGAGATGGCGACGCTTGAAACCAGCGTGCTAGCCACTCGACCACGGAGGTCGTCTGACTGAATAGTATCTACTAATACTTTTCCTTAGTTCATTTTCACTTAAGTTTCTTTTTTTAACGGACTTAAAAAAAGAAATTCTCAATTCGACCTATATGTTTGTATGTATGTATGTTGGTCCGCGAACATCATGCGTTTGGCTAGACCGATTTTGATGCGGTTTTCAGTAAGGTATTTTTTATACTAAGGAGAATGTTTTAGTAACAATTTTGTAAGTACATGTGTCCGCAAATAATTCGCGTTTGGCTAAACCGATTGTGATGCGGTCTTCAGAAAAGTATTTTGATATGTTAGGTAGAAGATTTTTGACACAATTATAGTTCATCAGGTTCATTGTAATTTAAGGAATAACTAAAAACGAGGAAAAATATTTTTTAACGGAACGTAGACGGTCTACGCACATCATTCACCGACTTCAAACGAGTTTGTTTCTCCTATTAGCGTTATTTTAGTCCTTTAAATGTTTTTTAAGGTGATTCAACTTTTTATTAAGAGATGGTAATAACGACACTAGATCGAATGTCTACCTTACTGAAATGTCCTTGCATGGTCTTCTACCAAGCCACTTACTACCAACTCGGGGGCCCAAATGCTATGACCACTTCTTTCTACCCACTGGTAATTTAGCCACTACATTAGTAAATGAACCAACGATTACTGACCATAGTACCCTATTAGTATCAATCAATTGTCAAATTAATTATAATACAAAAGCTAAGATGATAACTAAAACAAATTACGACAAAGCACTCAAGCTATTATCTGAAACCGATTGGACGCAAGTTATTAATAGCTCAGACCCTGAAGTGGCTACTAGTACTTTTCTGGAAATTCTTAAAACTATTCTAAATGATTGCACAACTACACACAAAATAAGTAATAGGAAAGCTACTGTCAAGCCATGGATCACACCAGGCTTGATTAGGTGTATCAAATGGAGAGACAAACTTCACAACAAAGCCAAATGTGACCCTAATAATTTCATTTTGAACATTACTTACAAAAGGTATAGGAACTTTTGCAATCGTTTATTGCGCAACGTAAAATCTGAATATGAAAACTTCCAGATAAATCGATATAAAAATAATGCTAGGAATACCTGGAAAGCTATACGGCAGATATGCGATATTGATAGTGGCAGAAAATCTGGACGAGAACTTTTAACAATAAAAAAATCACCATTGGAATCTGTTAATGATATTAATCAATATTTTAAAAACATTGGTAACACACTAGCCACTAAAATTATCACGAAATTAAATAAAACACAAACTGACCTAGCCAATTTATACTCATGTTCATCAAGCCCAGTTAACTCACTTATGTTATTACCTACCGATGTATATGAGATTACTAAAATTATAAGAAACCTCAAATCCACTTCATCAACTGGCTGGGATGGAATACCGTCGTTGCTTTTAAAATTGGGTGTTGACTATTTAGCCGAACCAATATCGCATATCTGTAACCTCTGTTTTTCAACAGGCATATTCCCTAAGCTTTTAAAAAAATCTGTTGTTATACCTGTTCATAAGACTGGGGATAGGGACAGTGTCACCAACTATAGGCCAATCTCTCTGTTACCAACACTGGCCAAAATAATAGAAAAGGCTATTAATTCTCGCCTGAAAAACTATCTTGAATCTAATCATCTTCTGTCCTCTAACCAATATGGCTTTAGGGATAAAATGTCAACCACAGATGCCATTGAAAAAGTCATACATAATGTTGTAGAAAACTTGGATTCGGGAAAAAAATGTCTGGCGGTATTACTTGACTTGGCGAAGGCATTTGACACTGTGTCTATCCCCATCCTAGTTAGAAAATTAGAATGCATAGGGGTTCGTGGGGTACCACTTCAATTATTAGACTCCTACCTCAGAGACAGGACGCAGTGTGTTTGCATCGATGGAATACAAGGTCAATTCGAGAATATAGATTTTGGTGTTCCCCAAGGCTCCGTTCTTGGGCCAACATTATTTCTAATATATCTAAATGACCTTAGCCAAATGGTTCTAAGAAATTGTAACATCATATCATTTGCTGACGACACTGTCCTATTGTTTGATGGGTTGACATGGGACGAGGTTAAGGAAACTAGCGAAGACGGCTTCAAAATAGTGTTGAAGTGGCTTGATAATAATATATTAATTTTAAATCTGGATAAAACTAAATATATGACTTTTAGTATTTATAAAAATGGCCAACCACGTAACTTTTCTCTGTCAGCACATATTTGTAATAGGGTTTCGGATTGTAACTGCTCTAAACTGACATAAGCCTCAGCTATCAAATATTTGGGAATCACTGTAGATCAAATTCTTAATTGGAAAGATCATATAGGAATACTTTGCAAAAGAATAAGGAAACTAATTTGTATTTTTAAAAAAATAAGACACATTAAGGATCGTGAAACTATTAAAACTGTCTATGCTAACATATGGTATAACAGCTTGGGGAGGGGCAAAAAAGACTCATTTACTTTCTGTTGAACGGGCCCAAAGAGCCATTATTAAAGTACTTAATTTCAAGTGTCATAGCTACCCAACCAATAAACTTTATCGTGAATTTCCTGTGCTGACAGTGCGGAAATTGTTCATTAAATCCATCATTTTAAGACAGCATCGGAAACCAGCTCCTCCTGTCGCAGTCACTCCCGGCTAGTGTGGACAAAGGGTGTTTAAAAGGTACTAATATTCGAATGAAATAAAGAAATCCGGGTATAGCATTTGGCAACAAAAGTTTATTCAAATTTGCTATTTCACAATTACCTTTTAACACCTTCAAAAAAATCAAATACAAAACTTAATAGCTCAGAATACAGTAGAGACTAGGTTAGGTTCTAATTTAGTTATCAATATCTATACTATTACAAATCTTAATGTTCACAAATTTCTAATTAAATAAAGATAAACCACCAATTTAAGTGTTTAATTACCTAAATAAATTCCAAAATTTATCCTCAAAGGGATTCCTAAGTTATGCTTAAATTAATAGCTAAATTATCCCACTTTTCACTAAAGTTAAAGTAATACAAGGAAAACCAACCTTTGATTTCAACGGAGGTTACTATTTCAAATCTTTGTTGCATCAAACTACAAACAATTCTGCAACATTACCCCAAAATTTCACCGATACCGATCCATCCTCAAAACAGCAGACAAGAAGCAAATCAATCCATAAGGAAGTTCTGACTTCAAAAATTAATCCAAATGAGGTCTAAGTAAGGTCTTAGTAAGGTCTAAGTAAGGTCTAAGTAAGGTCTTAGTAAGGTCTAAGTAAGGTCACTGAAAAGAATTTACAAAAGGTTAGTTCAACGAACAAACCAAAGTAAAAGTTAAAAAACACTAACTTTTCATAATAAATATTTACCTGAGGTTACAACATGATCACCAAATTGTGACTGTTCAACTTACAGACACATATCAAAAGCGAAACCTAGAAATAAAAGAAAGTTCTAGTTAACAACCAATTTTTTTTTTCTAAGTGAGGGTGGTTATACTTTTCATCACCCTATTTATGAAATCTATAATAAACCAATTTAATACCTGCAAAAGCTGGCTCGCCATATAATTTCTGAATTGATTACTAAACATTTATGCTAATTATTCTATTTGAGACCTGAAATGATAAAAATTACAACTCTCAATACAATATGCCCAGATGTAGGTAGGCTACATTTTCTTTACAAGGATTTCCAAAGGAGTTTCTCAACATACTTACCATTTTTCCAGTCATTTATATCAAATCATTTTCGAAATTAATTCATCCAAATTGACATGTTGGCGGCGTCTGAAACGATAAAAAGAACCATGTGCTCAGACTCTAAGAAATGTCTCGCAACAAACAAAATTCAACGCAAACCTTTCTGCAGATACTTACCAGGAGTAACTATCAAACTACAAAATAATTTGGGGCGTGCCCCGTACTTAAAAATTTTCATTACATTCTATTTTATCAAACGTTCCATTCCGACGCACGACCAACAGTGCGGAACCGGAAAAAAAGCAGCTGTCACACTTGACAAATGTCAGTGTCATCATATCTATGCCAAAATATGGACTGGAGTCCTACATCCATTTAGCTTTTCGTTTCACGCGAACTTAGACAAAAATATACAACGTTACAATACCCCCCTCCCAAAGAAAAGAGGTTCACTACAGTGAACCGAAAGCTGTCCCCAGCTTCCGTTACTGTAAAAATATGTACTGTTACCAAATGCCAAAATAAAATCTACATAATCTCCTTTCACCATCCAACAAGTCCTAACTGACACTAAAAGGTAAACAATTTCACAAGAAGGATTCAAACTATTACTGTAGGTCCAAAATTAAATACCAAAAAAAAATGTGTCCCAAAGGATCTCAAAAAAGCTAACCTATGTTATTTAAGGGTGCTCTGCTAAAATTATTCAAAAGATCTACAAATAGAAACTCAAAATCAACGCTATTTAAGAATATTCCATTCCAAAATATCGACGATACCTCAAAAAAATCTTAACTCAAAGCTATTTAAGATTTTCTGTTCAAAATATCCAAAATAGCTACCTGAAAATATAAACTCAAAAACGCCGTTTTAAATTTTTTTCCAACTAAAAACATTCATAAATACCTAAAGATCTCAACGTCAACGCCATTAAAGATTGTTCTGTTCAAAATAATCCAAAAGCTCAAAAAAAAAAACAAATCAACTACATTGAATGTTCTGTTCAAAATTATCCAAAAGCCCTCATAATAAATTCTCAATAACAAAATATATTTCTTTTCAATTTACTCATAAGGTTAATTAAGTCAAAAATCGGGCAACAAACACATTCAAATAATTCCAAAACGACCTCATGCTAGACAACAATTCAAAATCATAAGTTTCAAGCGACTTAACTTAAGGGTTTCCGCTAAAACATACCCCCAAACAAATTAATTTCATTCTTCCACAAGCAAACCATCTTATCAACCTCGCCTTTCATACTTCATCATACAAAACTAAACAGTTTTATTTCTCAATCTAAATAAAACTGAACCCTTTCACTTTTGTGTTTAGAATTTTCATCAATTTAAACACAACCAAAGAAACTCTAGTCGAATCAAAACTTATGTCTCAATATCCTTAAATGCCACGAACCGAGTGAACGACCATCCATAGCCTCCAACTCGTAAACAAAATGGTGAAAAATACCTCAGTGATCCCACACCAAACAAAAAACAAACAAACTGGTGCCAAATTGGGCATCACTTGAGTGTAGCTGGACTCCCAAACTACATCACCAACCAAAAATCAAAACGCATTTCTGCGCCCTAAAACAACAAAATTTGTGGCATGTCTAGCACGGACACTAAAAACTTCCAAAAAAAAATCCTTTAAACAACCGAACTCACCGACATAATACTCCTTAGGCATAGTTACTGCGTACTCCGTCGCGGTATCCCTGTAAAATTATGTTTAGGAATGTTGTAACAAACCAGTGCCTCCCTGAATCACGATCCCATAATATGTGTCCAATTTAACCACAATCACGGTTTCAGTAACTCATGAATCACTATAAATGGTTTCTAAAATTTTTGGCAACATCTGTACCAGTAGCACGCCTAATAGAAAACAACAGAGTCGATTTACCAAAACAATGCGTTACACCGAGAAAATTGTAACTAATTTCTTGGTTTATATACAAAACAGACGCAAGTTACATAATTTAATTCGTTTTCAGAACAACTCCAATAACGCTGACACGTAACCACAATGACCCTACAATTTACTTCATAACTCATTTATCAATGTAACCACAACAAAAGCAATAATTAAAATGCAAAATTAATTCAACTAATTCACAACTCAAACTTATACAAATTACTGTTATATCACTGTTAAATCAAATTATTTACCATTCCTTTTGGTGGTTTATATTTTTACAAATTGTGACCTAGACAAAAGTTTTCTTTTTACAACAATACAAAGTTATAATAAGGTGTAAATATCTCAATCAAAACAAATACAAAATATACCTCAATACTTATACAGGTTTAGAGAATTTCATTAATGCTAGGTAAAAGCAAACAAAAGGTTTTGGGATTTCACAAAATAAGGTTTACACCATAACAATAACTTTTATTTGGTTAGTAAATACAAATTGTTTGATGCAACACTAAACTTGTGGGATAATTCCTAACCAGTTAGTAACACAGGCAAAATTAAACCTAAGCTAAATAATATGGTGGTTAATTAGCATTCCAAAAAAATTCTAACAACAAAGTGCTCAAAATTGTACTAATAACTAATTCTAAAGTTGGGCGCCATTTGTCGCAGTCACTCCCGGCTAGTGTGGACAAAGGGTGTTTAAAAGGTACTAATATTCGAATGAAATAAAGAAATCCGGGTATAGCATTTGGCAACAAAAGTTTATTCAAATTTGCTATTTCACAATTACCTTTTAACACCTTCAAAAAAATCAAATACAAAACTTAATAGCTCAGAATACAGTAGAGACTAGGTTAGGTTCTAATTTAGTTATCAATATCTATACTATTACAAATCTTAATGTTCACAAATTTCTAATTAAATAAAGATAAACCACCAATTTTAAGTGTTTAATTACCTAAATAAATTCCAAAATTTATCCTCAAAGGGATTCCTAAGTTATGCTTAAATTAATAGCTAAATTATCCCACTTTTCACTAAAGTTAAAGTAATACAAGGAAAACCAACCTTTGATTTCAACGGAGGTTACTATTTCAAATCTTTGTTGCATCAAACTACAAACAATTCTGCAACATTACCCCAAAATTTCACCGATACCGATCCATCCTCAAAACAGCAGACAAGAAGCAAATCAATCCATAAGGAAGTTCTGACTTCAAAAATTAATCCAAATGAGGTCTAAGTAAGGTCTTAGTAAGGTCTAAGTAAGGTCTAAGTAAGGTCTTAGTAAGGTCTAAGTAAGGTCACTGAAAAGAATTTACAAAAGGTTAGTTCAACGCACAAACCAAAGTAAAAGTTAAAAAAACACTAACTTTTCATAATAAATATTTACCTGAGGTTACAACATGATCACCAAATTGTGACTGTTCAACTTACAGACACATATCAAAAGCGAAACCTAGAAATAAAAGAAAGTTCTAGTTAACAACCAATTTTTTTTTTTCTAAGTGAGGGTGGTTATACTTTTCATCACCCTATTTATGAAATCTATAATAAACCAATTTAATACCTGCAAAAGCTGGCTCGCCATATAATTTCTGAATTGATTACTAAACATTTATGCTAATTATTCTATTTGAGACCTGAAATGATAAAAATTACAACTCTCAATACAATATGCCCAGATGTAGGTAGGCTATATTTTCTTTACAAGGATTTCCAAAGGAGTTTCTCAACATACTTACCATTTTTCCAGTCATTTATATCAAATCATTTTCGAAATTAATTCATCCAAATTGACATGTTGGCGGCGTCTGAAACGATAAAAAGAACCATGTGCTCAGACTCTAAGAAATGTCTCGCAACAAACAAAATTCAACGCAAACCTTTCTGCAGATACTTACCAGGAGTAACTATCAAACTACAAAATAATTTGGGGCGTGCCCCGTACTTAAAAATTTTCATTACATTCTATTTTATCAAACGTTCCATTCCGACGCACGACCAACAGTGCGGAACCGGAAAAAAAGCAGCTGTCACACTTGACAAATGTCAGTGTCATCATATCTATGCCAAAATATGGACTGGAGTCCTACATCCATTTAGCTTTTCGTTTCACGCGAACTTAGACAAAAATATACAACGTTACACTCCGTTCACACCAAAAAGACGTATACCACCCGTTTATGAGGTTCCGGTATGCAAAATGGCTTTCTAGAGGGGCTTGCATTTGTACTTGAGGCCATGGCTTTATAATAAAATAAACACCAACTTTCACCTTTTACAGGATAAAAATTTCATAACTTGCAAAAAGATAATTTCAAATTTTTTATATGAATTAAGCTACACAAGTACAGAGGACTTATTAAAATCACAGGGCTAATGACAACGAAATTTTTATATACATATAAAATACCTAAATATGTATATATATATATATATTTTAATTATCTATCGTATTATATCTATATGTATATTTGAAATTATACATTTTATTTAAATTTAAAATAATAATATGAATTGACGCAATCACCAACTAACTAATTTGTTTACTTTCATTTAGTTTTAATTAACATTAACTTTTAATTGCATAAAACAGAAAGCATAAAAATTGTCTGTTATTTTTACATATACTGTAATAACTCGCCATTAGCAAACGACGTAACTACTCTGCCGCAACACAGGTTTGTTACTAGCGCGGAGGGTAGGTGCCACTTTGTCGTCATGTTTTTGTAGCCAATGTTTATGATTGTACCTTATTAGTGCAAAATCATTGTAAATGGTCAAATAAACTATTATTTATTATTTATTTATTTATGTAAGGTTCTATTTTAACTTCATGGGTAATAAACTTAATGTATGAATAAATGAATCTTTATTTCGGACAAAAACATCCATATCATAATAATAACAAATAATAAACATTACAAATTACGAAATATAAATAAATATAAAGTAGAAATGATAATAATAATAAATGATAACATATAATCAATGCTTGCCCGATGTTAACACAAAATGACTACACTCATTGACATTATCAAGTTGCTCATTACATCCATCAAAAACTTGTCATTAAATACAAACTCGTCCCTTCAAAAACAAAACCGTATTACCAGTACCAACCAAAATCTGAGCTAGAAAGTCCTAGATACAAAATGTATTTTGACCGAGCAATTCTTACCGATACAACCATACATTATAATAGACCAGATATCAACTCATCGACAATATAAACAAACAGGCCTACCTAATAGACATAGCAGTGCCCACACCCACAATATTAAAAACACAATAGCAATTAAAAAAAGTAAAAACCGACTTCAAAACCAAAATGCACTGAACTGAACGGGTTGAACTGAACTTCTAAGCGTAAAGGAGTTCCACCATCAGTTCAGCCCCACAAGATGTTGACTATCAGACGTAATAAGACGTCAACATTAAGATTCTAGTAAAGAAACACTATACGTGCCTTTAAAATTTCAAGGTTTCCCTCGATTACACCAAGTTCCCATCATCAGATCCCAAGTTGGAAAAAATGGGACCAACTAGAAGGTATACCCTCTAAGTAGGCGAAAAAAATTTTCGAATCGGTCGACTGAGATATGAGGTAACAAACATACAAAAAAAAAAAAACATACAGTCGAATTGATAACCTCCTCCTTTTTTGAAGTCGGTTAAAAATACATAAATACACGAAACTGAAAGAAGAAGTTTCACGAATCTGGAACCTGGAAAAAGTTAAAGTAAAATTATAGTACCTTGAGTAATCTCCAGCCATACCCAAACACTTACTTCAAAGTCTTAAGTCAATTGACCTCCCTGAGAACAGCTTTATTACTATGCAGAAAGCTGCAATACACACATGCTACTCTCACATCATAAGTAGGTACTGATCTACATTTACTTCCAAACGTTTTGTGGATCAGTTACTTGGCAAAGCCCGTACCTGATACAAAATTTAATATAAGCTGAGATAAAAAACTATACAAAATAATAAATGATAATAATAATTCTATGTATCTTCTTCAGCATACTAATGTGACCGAAGAAAACCCAATACGCAGATTTGTGTCATCATTTGTATGTAGTTAACAAATTACACGAGAAACACTAAGGATCACTTATGCACTTTGTCACAGTGAAAATCAGTAACCAAATCAAAAGGGGATAAGTCAACAGAGACAAAGAAAACAAAGCGAATTGAAACCAATCTAGCGCCCCCGTTCGATTCCCAGGCCGACTCGCGTTGACGGCGAACGTTCGTGTGTTTGTACGAATAACAATTTTGTTTTTATAGAGGGACATAGTTTGTAGAATTGAGCTGGGAAAGGTTTAAATTGGTTGACAGTTAGTCGGTGATTTAATTTGTACTTTGTGTGACTGTCATCTAAAAAAAGGCTTTAATTGTGTTGTTGTTTTTAAGGAAAGGAATCCATTTTAGGCAAACAGTTTTTTTTTAGAGTCGGTGCCATCACTTTGACCATCAAGCATCAACTATCACAGCACCGACTCCAAAAATAAATTGTTTGCCTAAAATGGATTTCTTTCCTTTCAATGGACAAGAGTTTATTTAAGACTTTTTAGTGCATTTTGGTTTTGAAGTCGGTTTTTACTTTTTTTATTCGTACAAATTCCATACAAAAAGTTACGCCGTTGCTATCGAGTAAGCTTACGGTAACGGTTCTGATCCTACCATTACTTATGGAGTTGATAACTATATTCAAAATAGATGTACTGAACACCGTTTGAGCTAGTGTGGGGAAAAATAAACAATCAAATAAAATAGTTCTTAGTTTTTCACTATTACGATACACCAGATTGATATACGAATAAAATATTTGTCTTTCACCATCACCCCAAAATACTACAATACTTTGATATACAGTAAAACCCTAAGGCAGTGGATTCGGCTGCTTGTTTTTGTAAAAGTTTCGGTGTTTCTTGCTTTTTTATGTGGTGTAATACTGCTGGCTGTATTTTTTTCTCTTTCTCTTAATGTGCCTGAAAAATAAGGAATTGGAATTTAAATAAAGTATTTAAGGATACTTTGGATCATAGGCCTTAACATATTCGTATTATTTAAGCATTTCCAATCTTTCGAAAACTTAACATTTTCGACTTATTCGAGTAAGTACTGATGAGTTAACTTTACGAGAGTATGCAATTACAGTAGAAATATAGACAACGAATTCATAAATAGAACCGTTATTTTGATTTTTTACCTCAAAGTGGCCATCAGACAGTTATTTCAACCATTTTTTTTATAAACGACAAGATACATCCAAAATGAGCGTACTAAGCGGGATGGAGCAAATCATATTAAGCTATTGGGGTACAACTGTATGTGTAACAATGCTATAAACATTTGACGACCTCCGTGGTGTCACAATACAACAGAAGCACGCTGGGTTTCAAGGCGTCGCCGCACCGAAGTTCGGTCGGGACAATGTAGAAATCATAATTTTCTATATTATCTCGGGTCTGGGTGTTGTGGTACCACTGTTGTGTCTGATGTTCATAACACAAGTGGATTGGCTACTTACTTTGGGATCAGAGCAATTTTATTGAACTAAAATACTAGAGAAATGTTGACGAATGTCCTCCAACGTATTTTAGGGTTCCGTAGCCGAATGGCAAAAACGGAACCCTTATGGTTTCTTTAATTCTATCTGTCTTTCTGTATGATGTACATTTTTAAAAATCTTTCAATGTATATTGGTTTGAACGAGATTAAGCTAGTAATTTTTGAGATATAGCACTTTGTCGACAACCGAAAACATAACTTTATTCTTCATACAAACACTATGAAAAACAAAGTTATATTTGCTGACAATAAAATAATGTAGAATTTTAACTAAGTGGAAGTAGGATCCTTAAAGTTTGCACGGAACCCTCGGTGGGCGAGTCCAACCTGCTCTTAGCCGGGTTTTTTTGCGACCGCTGTCAAACTTACTTTGCACACAGCTTATTTACTTTGATGAAAGTCTAACATACAATGTTGGCAGATTTTCTTCCACAAAAAAGACACGATATAAAGCTACAATAAACGATATCACAAACTCTAACGGCAAGTCTCACAATGTGCGAATAAGTTCCAGCTAGATTTATCCGTCCAATACTTCGTACTAAATGCCGTTCCATATTTGAACTATTCGTTGGTTAGTTCTTGTTTATCAATAGTCAAACCGGTCTTTACAATTGCAAAACCATAAGACACCTAGTAATTTGATCGCAATTCTTTCAGGACTAAAATAAAGAGTAGCTTCAGTGTCGTATTCAGGAATGCGTTAGTTACGTAGCGCATTGGGTTATATTTATCGCGTTCCCACGCTGTCTGTTGACTCACTGACACACTGAGCTCAAAAATTGGCGAAATATGAAGTAGTAATAAGAGGAGCATGTGTATGCTTAACAGTACGTTGACTGGTTTGGAATGTATTCTTATAAAAATGACGATAAGTTAAAGAAACCACGTGCAAACTTGCTTCTGAAAGATTTTTCGCTTCAACAACTGAGCGGTTGCAGGCAACCGCATAACAATAGAATATCTATTGTATCTCGTTCACATACGCTTAAGGGATTAAAAGGTATTTCATAATCAGAAGAGTAAGCGCTCTTGAATACAATTTTATGCAGATAGGTTTCATAAATAAATGAATAAATATTGGATACTAATCACAGACATTGCTCCCACCCTAAAGTAAGTACCTCTACTACCACTTCTTTAATGAGTACCTACTTTCAAATGAGAACATCTTCAAGATGCCTACCAGACTCGAGATACAGGTTAATTCCTAGTTCGATGGTGGTTGGCTGATTGTTGATGTAATACTATGTTCAACATGTACAACTGTTTTACTGTAATTTGAAGTGGAACAATAAACGTTTTTATTATTATTTTTATTATTATTAAGTAGCTAATGCACTTGTGTTATGGAAATCAGAACTGGAGGCCCAAGGCACTGTAGAAAATTATGATTTCTATATTGACCCGACCGGGTATCGAACCCGAGTCCTCGGAACGATGACGCCTTGAAACCCAGCGTGTTTAGCCACTACACCACGGAATACGTCAGATCTATACTTAATATTATAAAGCTGAAGAGTTTGTTTGATTGAACGCGCTAATCAGCTAAGGTTGAGGCTATAAAACATCACGCTACCACGGAAGGGGAGGGAGAAACTCAAAACGCACGAAAGAAGTCGCGAGGGACCGCTAGTTAATGAATAATTTACTTTATTTTGTAATAAAACATATTATTGATTGTTTGAAAAGGTTGATTGCATCTTTACAGTTTTGATTTTAAAGTCGTACTAAGGCACTAGAATAACCACAAAATCCTCTTTATAAAAAGAGATATTGTTTGAATCTTATCCAAAAATGCAACTTAGTACATCCATCAGACCACAAAACACCCATTAGCTCATTCTTCCACTCATATAGTCTGTTGGTATTTGATAAATGTGCTCTATAAAAAGAGCGCCAAGACACACACCTGTTGTGACATTTATTTACTTATGATTAACTGCAGAGTGATGAAGCACCCATTATTATTGGAGGTGACTGTTATTCGGTTCAACTGTGGTAGGTACTTAGCTTTGTACGATTACTCAATAAATACTTATACTATATCAAAGTAACATTCATATATTCTCGTTAACTTGGAAGCAAACGATAAAATTATACTTCAACATAGTTACTGTAATATGAAGAAAAAAAAAACTTCTAGAATGAGATACAAACCATCTAAACATGAGATGTGTTGATACCACCCCAGCCGATTTCTACTACGGTGGTTATTCACAACGACTAATTGACTACGCGGGACATAAAGTACATATAGGACATATATGTATTACAGTGCACAAGTGTGTGCGCAAATACAGGTGCACTCTTTTGTTTCTTTTTTTCTTTCACTCTCATAGCCCGATGGTGCAGCAATCTGATATGACCGGAGCGAGAACAGGCACAGGACCAACAGCTTTACGTGTTTTCCGAGGCACGAGGGTGAAACACCGCTAACTTCGGAACTCAGGTTACCCTGAGAATTTATGAACAGAAAAGCCCAGACACATATTTTTGGCCCGACCCGGGGATCGAACCCGGGACCTTAGGCGCGGCCTTCGCTTTAAAATGTAACCCACTAAGCGCTGCGCCAACTAAATAAGGTAAGTACATAAATAAAGTCATGAAGGGTTTTTAAAGCATACAGGACATTTAAAAGACATGTTGATACTCAGTTTTTATAAGCTAGGTAAATAAATAGTTATTGAAGCAACAAAAAAAAACTTTTCCTTTTCAACACCATTTACAAAAAACTTGGCAATTTTTCATCTTCCTCGAGAAAATCGCTTTTACCAATTGTAAACTGCAATGCTAGGAACGAAATTGATAAAACATTTATTAAGTATGACAATTATTCATAACATGAGTTTGTTTCTGGTTGGTCGCTATTAATAAATCTCAGTAGAGATTAATATTACTGACATGACAATAGTACAAGTAAAAGTTATGCCACCCTCAGTGCCAAATTGATATTTATTGCTTTTAGAATCTATTCAAACGGGCATTTACTAACTGAAGAGGCATTACAACTGAATATTCAGAAAACTTGAATAAAAAAAAATTAAAAAAAATAAAATAAACGAATAAAAAAACTCAAATAAGGTTATTTGTCATATCTAGGCCCTGTTATAACATCAACTAATAAGCAATAACCAACTAATGCAATACAGAACGTCATTTTAACACTTTAATATTTTACTAACACATTTAGATTTTAAAAAAGCTCGTAGTATAATTTTACAAAAAGACGAGTTGAGACTGAGGCGTTTTTAAATGAGACATATTTTATTATTTTTGATTTTGAAATAATTATATTCGATACCAATGTCATTACATTGCTCGATCCCAAAGTAAATAAGTAAGTTCTGCAAGTGATCGCTAGAGGCGCTGTGCAATTTTCCATAGACTTTTAATGGTAACGTAGCCGAAAAGCAAAAAACGGAACCCTTATAGTTTCGTCAAGTCTGTATATCTGTCTTTTTGACCGTCCGTATGTCACAGCCACTTTATTCTAAAACTATAAGCACCACACTGTTGAAATTTGGTACGAAGATGTATCCTGTTTACCGCTTTACGATTCTTATACAAAAGATAAAAATAATGATATTTAAGGGGGGCTCCCATAAATAAATGTCTGTGAATAGGTCTTTTAAAATGACATAGAGGTTCCTACTACAATTTTCTTCTAAAGTCTAAGTCTAACGTTTGATAGATAGATGCTTAAAAAGTGGTAAAATAGACGTCCCCCCTCCTCTAACTTCTAAACTAAGCGAGTGTAAATATTGAAAAATAATAGTAATTTAGATATTAACAAATACTTTCAACGAAAATAGGTTTGGACGAGATCGAACTAGTAGTTTTTGACATACAGCACATTTTCAACAACCGCAAACATAATTATGTTCTTCATACAGACACTATGAAATTATATATGCTGTCAACAAAATATTGTGGTATTTTAGCTAAGTGAAAGTAAGTGGATTCCCTAATTCAGTTAAAATTGGCACGGAACTCTCATTGCGCGAGTCAGACTTGCACTTGGCCGGTTTTTTTTACGTCTTTTCTAGCGAATGAAACCGCCGTAAACTCGTATTTCGGTAACGGTTCGTAAGAACAGTACCACCTTAAATAGAGCTAGATAGCAAATTCTACTCTAATACATACTTCTGAGTCATTTGCCAAACATAAAGACCAACTCATTCTCTGTCAACACGGCTATACGACATACCTCTATTATACCCTCAGAACGTAAACAAACGATTATATAAACTATGACGAAAATATTCTACTGACTTAAGCATCTACGTTGGCACCTAATTAAGGTAGAACGAGAGAGGTATAAACCAAACACTGATTGGAATATGTAAGAGCAGGATAGAAGATATGCACCGTGATGCCATTTCAGGAGAACCTCAATGAGAATTTCGTTTTAGAATGTTCTAAGTCGTTGAGATGTTGACAAGGAGTTTTGAGATCATCTGTCTGAATAATAAGGTTGGGTTTTGAATTTACTTTTAAGAAGGTGTTATTTAAAGTTTCCGACAAATAGTTACAGGTGTGATAGTAAAAGAAAAGCTCCTAAATAGACGGTAGATGATAAAGTAACTTTTATTAATTTGGATTAAGTAGATTTTGCATTCTATTCAAATAGGCACCTTAGTATTTTCTTGACGATTCTTGATCCTGTTAAAGTTTTTTTCGTATCCTAAAATTCCCATATACCTAGTATTTTATTTTACGCATATTCGTTGTAACATCTGGGGTGCGATTGTGTGATTCAAAGCGTACGGTATGATCTGTCAAATGGCAAAGAACAAAGGGTTTGACAGATTATAACGTACGTTTTGAACTGTCAAATGAATACGATTGCTTTACACAATTCCACCTCTGAAATCCATTCATAACTCAGCAAACCTTAGTAAGTATTGCAATACACACTAATTATGCACTAAAAATAAAACCTTGCAATGCACCTACATACCTACTAATATATTGTTGGAAAACTCGAAAATACAATTTGTAATAACTCCACAGGCACAGGTACATACGAAGAACATTGATCATCGAGTGCAATGCATAATAAACGTTATAGTATTAAGAATAAAGTATATAATTGAGTGACGAAGTGTTGAGTGTATTTATAGTCTGTTGCAGATTGCGAGACGAGCTTATTTGGTGAGAGAGTGAGGTATGCTCCTGGTGAAGTAGAGGTAGAATTTTATAATTTATTGAAATACTAGTTACTATAGCTCTTAAATAATTTAAAAAATAGAACCGCCTTCAAAAAACTGACCAAAAAAGCTTATAATAACGCATTTGCCTTCTACTAAGGGAAAAAACTACTGGACCGATTTTGATGAAAAATATCCTAAGTTGAAATATATGAACCTGATTTAAACTAAAAAAATATCATTTTGTTAAAAAAAATATCGGTATCATTAAAAAAATATCGGTTTTTTGACTGAGCACTTTGTAGTTTTATTATGTACTAGCGGTCCCCCGCGACTTCGTCCGCGCGTTTTGAGTTTGCTCCCTCCCCTCCCGTCGCAGCGTGAAGTTTTATATCCTAAAGCCTTTCTCAATAAATAAGCTACGTAACGCAGAAATATTTTTTCAAATCGGTTCAGCAGTTCCTGAGATAAGCGCGTTCAAAACAACAAACTCAGCTTTATAATATAATTAGCGCAAGCGCACGTTGTACTTAAGCTGCGAACATTATTTTGGTGCGGAGTTATGTTAAAACTGTGATTGCTCCTAAGATATTTATTGGAATCAAATGATATATAGGGCAACTTTGTTCTAAATGAAATGCTCGTGATGATGAATGTATTTATTTTGATAAGCATAAACACGTGTGTGTATAATACACCTCTAAAAATGATGCATTATTTTTTTACAAATTTATTAACTTAAAAAAGGTTGTAGTAAGTCAACCATAAAAGATAGACTTATGCTGTCGCGGACTTTATTATAGAACTCTTAATGCTGAACAATCCTGTTATACATGATTTTTGTGTAACTTAAGCGGTTTCCGCAGCGTACGCAGCGGAAGCTCTCAAAAGGAATATCTTTCTCCCGTTTTCGCAACATTTTTCATTGCTGCTGTGGTCTTGTGAGTCGTATCTTTATGTTATATAGCTTAAAGCCTTCCTCGATAAATGGACTATCCAACATAAAAATAGTTTTTCAAATCGGGCCAGTAGTTTCTGAGATTAGCGCGTTCAAACAAACAAATAAACAAACAAACTCTTCAGCTTTATAATATTAGTATAGATGTGGTTGTTTTTAGTTGTAGTAAATAGGTAGTACTAACAATAATTTTAAGTTATATGTTACTAACAACTATCTGTAAATATGGATCCTTGATTGGTCTGAAATAAACGTTTATTATTATTATTATTATTATTATTATTTTGCTAAAATTTTTGCTATCACTTCTCGTTTTTGAGAAATCCGTGGACAACCGTACAAACGTACATACCTACATTCACTTATAAAATATTACTTAAAATTGCAAAAAATAACTAGAAATATGTCTAAGGGAGAAGGGGCAGACCACCATTTTTTTAAAAAATAAACGCCTTCAAATAATTAAATTGAAAACTTAAAATAACGCATTTATCTTCTTTTGATGAGGAGTCGGTGCTTTATTGTATTGTATTGTATTGGACACCAATCACATACATTGCTCTGATCCCAAAGTAAGTAGCCAATGCACTTGTGTTATGAAAATCAGACACAACGGTGGTACCACAGCACCCAAAAGCGAGACAGTATAGAAAAGATCGTTTTCTATATTGACCCGACCGGGAATCAAACCCGGAACCTCACGAGATGGCGACGCTTGAAACCAGCGTGCTAGCCACTCGACCACGGAGGTCGAGTGGCTAGCACGTTATGTGCGTAGACTTTTATCAGTGTACGTCCTTTCTTCTTTTTAGTATAGTAAATATGATACATGAATACCTACTTCTTAAAGTTATGTACCTACTGGAAATTAGTCAGCGCTTGTTAACGATCTTTAGTTTTCTACACTGCAGTAAATCCCAGATGTTCGGGAAATACATAATAAATATATCTTGCTCCCCTTGCCCTGTCCCACCCCAAATCTAATAATCATCAGCCTAAATACAAAATTTTAAGATTCTAACTTTAAAACTGACGGACTTTCATACAAACTTTCAACCCTCATTTCCCATTAGGGGTTGAATTTCGAAAAGTCCTTTCGCAGCGCTGTTTTTCGTCATTTACATAGGTTACTAACAAATTTTGCCACATGTGACGTGTAGTAGCCTACAGCGCAGCCTTATTATATTAGCTCTTAAATGTACCACTATCAAAGTCAAAGTCAAAATTAATTTATTCGGACACAAAATGTCACTTATGAACGAATGAATAAACTAGTTAATTATTCTAAAAACTATTTCAAAATGAAAGAAACAAATTCATTGACAAAACACTCCTCTACCGCACCGCGAGCCGCTGAAAGTTCACCGAAACCCGAATAAGGTGCGTACGATTCGTTACTACGTCTGCCAGATGCTAATACAACGTCCAATATAACTTGATCCCTCACTGTCAGTACATTTCCTTATCCTTCTCTAATTCTACTATGAGAGAGAAGGGGTGGGGAGGTCAAGATAAAATGGCCTGCGCGTAGGCAAGCCCCACGTGCTTGTTGTAATAATATGTGGGTGTAATGTTCTTTAGTTGGGCCGGTTGCACCGTGCGTAGTTAAGGTTGAAACGGGACGTTAGATAACTAAAGGTTAGCGGGCTATAAATACAATCGAGCGAATGGTTAGGATCATTGGAACTATAACCACCGAGATAATAGCAAAAAAAAATGTTTGTTCCTTAGACTTTGAAAAAACTTACGACGCGTGTTTTTTGAGAGTTTTTTAACATTACTAAGGTTGAATAAATAATTTGGCAAGTTATACGTCAGGACTTCTGTTCGCTAACACTATCGTATTATCAAATTTATCAGGGCGTGAATATTTCGATTCCGACCAGTCGAAGACCTCCTCCTTTTTGATAAATTGAAATGATCGTATCTGAGACCATCATACTTTTGTAAGCCCTACTCTAAATACTTGTACTATGCTAAGTTAGTTAATTAGCAGGCTGAGGTCACCAGTGTTCATAAAAAAAAAGTCATAAAAGTCATAAAAGTCATTTATTTATGCAAATAGGCCCACTGGGGGCACTTTTACACGTCCCAATATAAACCCTACCACAGCTTCGGGACAATTGTGGGCTAGTGCTGAGAAGAAGCTGCGCAAGAAACTCAGTCACTATTGTCAATGCCTCTTTTCAAAAGGTTTACAATGTTTGTAGTGATCATGCAAGTCCATACATTATTATCTTTTAAATAATCATCTACTTTATAATACCCTTTCGTCATAAGGTGACGAGATAAAAAAAGTGGTCCTTTATCTATCTATCACACGTCTAATTGATAAAATAAGGTTGTGAAATGAAAACACGTGTTTCCAGTGCTGTGGTTTATTCACAACAAAATAAAAAATAAGGGCGCAGTCGCCGAATTATGTAAGCACAAACATTTACATAACACAAGCAATAAAATAAATACATATACCTATAAAAACTATAATACTTATATATTATTATGATGGTGTTGTAGATGGTTAAAGATTACGCTATGTTGATGCTTCCGATATACATATGTAGAAAGTGTGCACGGACGAGTCTCTTAAATGAAAATTTAGTGGGAGATTGTAAACCCCGGTTTACTTGTAAGAAAGTAAATTAAATTATATTACAAAAAGTTTAAACGATTCGCACGAGGAAAAATAAGATCCATGGTTTGTCTGCGCCATCGCATGAAATCACTGTGACGGGCCGATATGGCAAGGTAATCTACAGTGAACGAATCACTAATCAATTCGTCATTACGATTTTACCTTAATAAATTCAGACAATTGATTCTGTCTAAAAGGTAAATAAAAAAATGAGTCGATCAATCAGCCCTTAAAGCTGAAGCAGCATATTAGCGGAGTTGGCTGAAAACGCCAAGCGTCGCTAGTGCGTCTCACTTGCAAGTTATTGTGTTTTCGCCGTTTGGCGTTTAAATTATTGGGCCGTGGTGACCCTCTGCTAAATCGATGTTTACAAAAATGCATCAATATTAAATACTGTAACAGCCAATAATAAAGCTGGCTGGTTCCTAGCTCAAAGGATTAGCAGCATAGCTATCCAACGCGGCAACGCAGCCAGCATCATAGACTCCTTGCCGCAAGGAAATGGTTACGTTTTTGAATAGGTGGATTTTTTATGTTGCATGTCTTAGTTTCATTTTTTCTTGTTTGTTAATATAAAATGTATATCGTCTTTAAAGTTATTTCAAATCGCTCGCAGTGAAACTGGCCTTCCAATGACGTCATACTCAGCCGCTCGCGCATAACACATTTCAGCGTTTCAGTAACTCTCCAGCCTCTGACCAATACACACGCATTTTGATCTCTTCTCGAACGCAACTCGAATCCATCTCGATAGTTCGGGACTCAAGGGAAATCAATGAAAGTCAAACATTAATTCTTTAATCGGTAAACGTGACTGTGTGATAGTTACTATTGACAAATCCACCAGTTCTCGCTGATAAAACCCCTTTTCGCCAAAGTAGACCGCCTGTTTACTAATCAAAAATATTTCAACATGCGCTCTAAATATAATTACCGATTACTACGTATTGGCAGCAAAATCTTAGGGAAGCTATCTAGGCAGAAAAAATTTTACTAAAGTATTTTACTTTGTACTGAAGAATAAAAACGGAGTTTATCAACAGTAATCTTAAAAGTCAGTTTCACTTGATAAAGTGTCAGCGATTGGAGAATTAATGTTAGTGAGTGCTATTTACCATTCCCCGGACAATCCATTCCGTCTAAAATCAGAATTAGAACTACAGAACTGCCCTGGAAGCTATTCTTGTCTTCAAAACAGTGGAATTATTGATTTGTGTTGGAAATCGAGCTACTCACACGTGTATTTTTGCGTCGTGTTATTGTTACACGAATTTAACGTTGACGTAATGTCATTTCTAATGTCAAATTAAAGTAAAGTAAACAAAAGTGTCCTAAAAGTATTATTTTTTCTTGGAGACTTATTACATTGTCTTTTGTTAGTCCTATTCTTGTGATGTAAATAAGCAGTAGAAAACTGAGCTTCAACATTGTCAATGTGTTCTTTTTACGACGGTCACCATCTTTTCTGTCTAAATAACGGTTTGTGGATAGACAATACCAGGATTTCATGAGTCCAGCTATACATATTTATTATTGTATCTCTAAACTGTTCAGTTAGTAAATAATTTAATATAGAATGTGACATACAACCCAAATAGGCCATCGTTCACAAAAAATATCGATAAAAACGTAAACGGTCTAGTAACCGGATATTTTAATAAACTATTGATACTCAATAATGTTCAACTGAATTTGCCAACTATATCCGAAACCATTTGTGCTATTGATCTATTTGTTGAAACGCAGCGGGTGACATCTACACTTTTTTTTGTGATAATCGATTTTGGGGATCAGTATAAAATAAATAAAACTCTATAAAATTTGACAGTGAGAATGTGTCGCTATCTGAAAAAAAAGTTATAAAAGTCATTTATTTATGCAAATATTGACACTTTTACACGTCCCAATATAAACCCTTCCATAGCTTCGGGACAATTGTGGGCTAGTAATGAGAAGAAGCTGCGCATCAAACTCAGTCACTATTGTCAATGCCTCTTTTCAAAAGGTTTACATTGTGTATAGTGATCATGCAAGTCCACACATTACTATCATCTACTCTATAATACCCTTCCATCATAAGGGTTTATTTAATGACAGTTTTAAACTTACTGACCGGTAAGTTTAAAACATGTTCTGGTAGTTTATTTAAAAAAAATATACATTTCCCTATAAAAGAATTACCAACCTTTCGAAACCTAAATTGTGGAATAGCAAGCTTATCCATATTCGTAGTATTATAATTGTGTGAATCACTTTTTTCGTGAATGAATGTATTTTTTTGCGTACATACATTAAATTTTCATAAATAATTAAAAAAAAAATTTTTGGTCATAAAGTTAATATATTTTTGGTCTTGAAGCAACATATTTTTAAAAATTGAGTATGTGGAAAGACATTAGCAGAAGAATATCTTTTTTTCTGTCCCAATGCTCTATTGAAAAGCTTGCTCGTAAGCTTCTGTAAGTATAGATTAAGTGTCTTGTCATAAATATGATCAAGCGCAAGCTCCTTGGTGTTACCGATAGATGCGCCATATTTTCTTGGAAACAAAGCCCACCGTTATTCCAGTACTCGCATGATAGGGCTGGCAAGCAACAACAGATGGCGCTGCTACCGAGGTTTTTCAAAAGAACTTGTATGCGCTGGCAATGCATATGACTAAACCCCAGATAATATAATACTACTAAACTATCATTTGTCTATTCAGCTTTATCCACACTCTTTCGCTCTCTCGCACTGTAAAACTGGCATATGTAACAGAGATGACTGAAATAGAATATGCTAACATAACAAGCATTTTCAATGATATGTTTTTCAACTTTATGAAAATATTATTACTCTTATATAACATAAGATTTTATAATAGCAACTTTATAGATTATAACAAATTAACTGACGACGACGACGACGACGACCTCTGGGTTTCAATGTGTCGCCGCTCCGAGGTCCCGGGTTCGATTCCCGGTCGGGTCAATATAGAAATCAAAATTTTCTATAGGTAATGTCTCGGGTGTGGGTGTTGTGGTACAACCGTTGTGTCTGATTTCCATAACACAAGTTCATTGGCTACTTACTTTGAGATCAGGGCAATGTATGTGATTGGTGTCCAATGTTTACTATTTATATTTATAAACTAAGTATCAAAACGAAATACGGAACCTCAAAAGAAATTCACACACATTGCCTGTAGCTTATTGATGACATCTTTTGAAAGATTTGTGTCATTTCTTGTGTGAATGAGGTTTGTGGGTTATTTGCACATTTTCACTCACAAATTGAGATGTAATGTGCATTTTATTGATTGAAGATGTCACTATTGGAAATCAGTGAGGCGCGGCGGATTTAAACAGTTATTGTTATGTTTTTCTTAATGTAGTCAAACGTACTAATTGCTGTTTAAAATAGTTCCGCCAAAATTAAATTCTGTAACAGCCAATAATAAAGCTGGCTGGTTCCTAGCTCAAAGGATTAGCATAGCTATCCAACGCGACAACGCAGCCAGCATCATAGCCTCCTTGCCGCAAGGAAATGGTTTCGTTTCTGAATAGGTAGATTTTAAGTTATTTTTTATGTTGCATGTCTTAGTTTTATTTTTTCTTATGAATTAAATAAACGTACTTACAAAATTGCAAAGAATTTGCCATCTCTTCAAAAAGGAATTTTGTGAGTGATCTAGAGATCAATAGGGGCAGAACACTTTTAGCAATTATATTTGTATTATAACATCATATATGTACCACCAAGAGTAGAAGAAAAATAGTATGGGCCCTATAGGTTTTCAATTATAAATTCCAAATAGTTTTAATTTAACTTCATAAAATATAGTTAATTGTTATTTTGCATGTAGTAACAAATGCATCAAACCAGCAATGTATTGCAAACAAATTCGTCCGGTCATAGAACTTGACAATGTCATTATCAACAAAATTAAAATTTGATTATATTTATTTTGTAAAATAATATTTTTGTTCTTGGATTGTAGTGCGCGTGAAACAGAAGAATTAGTCATAATCAAAAAATGTCTCGGCAATCATCTTAAATAAATTGACTTGAGTGTCTAAATCGCTGAATGGAGTTAGCGATTTACATATACATTGATTAGGGATTATAACTTTGGCTAACTATCTGAGTTAAAGCATTTTAGAGAACTATGGTCAAGGTAACTCCGTTTACTCTGTATAATCATCGATTGAAATATTTTTATCCTATTGCAGGACACACAAGGTATACTAATGACGACCCGTCTGGTGTAGTGGTCGAGAAATCGCCTACTACGCAGCGGGTTGCGGGTTCGATCCCCGCACAATACAAACATTTGTGTGCATAAACATGCCTGTTTGTAATGGTCTGGGTGTTTTCTATGTATATGATGTATGTATTTACAAACAAAAAGTATTTAAGTATTATATCCGTTGTCTGGCACCCATAACACAAACTTTGAGTAGCTTACTTTGGGACTAGATGGCGATGTGTGGGAATGTCCAAAGGATATTTATTATGTATTACTAATAAATTGCTTTGCTAATTTGTTTTTCACAAAACCAAAGACATTAGAATTTAAGAAGAATAATAATTAGAAGTATTGATGAAGGGCCACAGGTTGGAATTCTAAGAGGCCAACAATTTATCTCGATGAAGACCACGAATTAACGTACCCAGGTACATAAATCACAATAGCGGAGCTACATATCTACTAATCCAAATATAAATTAAAGTAAAGGTATTTTCCCTCTGCACCGTGCCGTACCATGACCGTGCGGTCACGATCATGCCGAGCTAGGAACGTGTCAGGCATGAAAAGCAACACGATACGCTCTACCTTGCCCACTCATCGCTATACGGAGCGAGAGCGAGAGCGAGCAAGAACGTATTTTGTCGGTGCCGACACGCTCCGTGCATTGTGTTGGTCAGAGACGGAACGGTGTAGTAAGTGTCATAGTTTTTAGTCATCATCGTCATCATCATCATTATCAGCCAAAGGACGTACACTGCTGAACATAGGCCTCCCCCACGGTTTTCCACAGCGACCGATCACTAGCGGTCTGCATCCAGTGTGATCCCGCGATCTTAACAAGGTCGCCCGTCCATCTTGTCGGTTGACATCCCACGCTGCGCTTTTGTTCGAAAGGTCTCCAATCTAGAACTTTTCTGTCCCAACGGCCATCAGTTCTTCACGCTATGTGCCCTGCCCACTGCCACTTGAGCTTACTGATTCTCAAGGCGACGTCCGTAGTTCTTCTACGAATCTCCTCATTTCTGATTCGGTCTCGTAGAGAAACACCGAGCATAGCCCGCTCCATCGCTTGTTGTGTAATTTTCAGCTTATTTATGAGGCCCATAGTTAGAGACCACGTTTCGGATCCGTATGTCATCACTGGTAACACACACTGGTTGAAGACTTTCGTCTTCAAACACTGAGGTAATTGAGACGAGAAGACGCTCTTGCACAGTTTCCCGAACGCTGCCCAGCCGAGTTGGATTCGTCGATTAACCTCTTTCTCAAAGTTTGACTTATCTAATTGGAACAGTTGTTCAAGGTAGACGTACTCGTCGACAATTCCGAGAGTTGAGTTCCCAACAGATACTGGAGTGGGTACAACACGGGAACTTGACATAATTTTTAAGACCCACTTGTTGGGATACTCGGTCGAGGTCTTCGAGCATAGTGCCAACATCATCCAGCGTCTTAGCCACAACGACTATATCATCGGCAAACCGGAGAAGTGTTATGTATTCGCCATTGACGCAGAAGCCGAATCCTTCCCATTCCAAGAGTATTTTTTAATATTGCCAGACACGTTCCTTGGCTCCTATAGCACAGTCATGGTGCTACGGTGTTCTGGGCAAAGAGCTTTACTCTCTATAAATCTATAAGAATAAAGTACCAACGTACTTGTCACGAAGACCTAATTAGTTACGAAGTAAAATAAAAACCCACCTTCGCAAAATCAATACGGCACTTTCCACCTATAACCAATATTTAAAACGCCATTACCTTCCTATATTATTACCATACATTCGAGTCATTACTATCTGTTACAAAATCATTTTTTTGACAAGGGAAATTATACTTTTATCACGTCAGGTGTAACTTCCCATACAAATGATCGATTATAGCATAATATCTTTTATGGCGATCATTAGGATCTATATTAAATTTATTATGGCCAATGGTTTATCCGAGCTTTATTGGGCTGGACTGATAACGATGTAATTACGGTTTCGTGGATTTAGATAAAATTGTATTTGGTGTTAAGCTCTCAATCTATCAAGTGTTCTATATTATGGGCAATTTGCTCATTATTATTAACTTCGTATGTTAAAGGCAAAGTTAAACTTATATTTTTAAGACCTTCATTATATTTTTTCTTTCTTTTTTGCAAGTTATTAAAGGAAAAGTATTAGTGAAATAAAATAATAAGGTAACTTATTCGGTCGGTCTGAACGTGCAAAGTTTCTGGTCTCTTAAGAATACGTCATTACTTATTTTGCACGTTTGAACTGACAGCACGATAGCTCAATTGGAAGAGCGTTTGGCCTCGTTAGAAAGTTGCAGGTTCGTGTCCTGCCCGTAATTTTTGCTTTCTTACTTTATCTTAACTGATTAAAAATATGACGCTTTTTGTGTTAAACATTCTCAACCAAAGGTAATTTATGTCATGCATATGTACAGTCGACAGCTCATCAGGCTATACATTTTTGTGAAAACTAACCCTTATTACAACTGCGTAAGATACCGCGATGTTTACCTTGACGTGCTGTTGTCTGTACCTTTCATATGCCGTGGCCGCGACTACACCCACGTTTTGAATTTACCCCGTTCCCTTATAAAGATCGTAGTGCAACATTCTATAGTCCATATCTATAGCCTTCTTCGATAAGTTATCTTTTGGTTTCTTTCAAATCGAACTAATAGTTCCTGAGATAAAATTCACTTTATTAATAAAAAAGAACAAAAAAAAACTAAGACAAGCAACATGAAAAATAAATTTACCTTTCAAAAACGAATTTCCTTGCGGCCTATCAGATTTATTATTGACTGTTACAGAATTTAGTTCTGACGAAATTTTCCTAAATAACAATTTAGCAGAGGTTCCCCACGGCCAAACGGCGCAAACACATGATCATTTGCAAGTGAGACGTACTTGCGACATTTGGCGTTTTGAGCCAACTTCGCTGCCACTCTTCGGTGAGGTGTGATGGCAAACCGGAAATCACTTTAGTAAATATTTCACTAAACACTTCTCATTTCAATAAAAAAATAATTGCTCATATTCATCCATGTGTATATAAATCATTTTAAAAATAAATCTGATCGCTTGTTAAAAGAAACTGAAATAATTTACCTCCCATTCTTACTTACAGCTTACACAAAATTAATTATTTATTAGCATAATAAAAGGTTTAAAAAAATCACCACGTTTCTCACGAGAGTCAATATTCAGTGGTTCGTCGATAATGCGCGCAAATATTCGCCGTTGAGTGCGTACGCGCATCCAACTGCGCTAGGATTTAGTGATGTCAGAGTATCGATTATCGATATTTGAGTAGTTTGTTTTTTTCATTACCCGACTACTGCAGAGCAAAATGTACAATATCATGGACATGGTAGTCACACGTTACTTATCCTACCTGCACTTTGACAACGTGTGACTGCGGTTTTTTCAAACATGAAAATTTATCTCTACATAGTGAATATTGCATACTTCAGAATAGTATTGTATGACATTATTGTTAATTTACACCGAATGCATCTTGAGTCTACTGTGTACATTTACTTGCAACTACATTAGCAACTTTGTTCAGTTCAGTATTCTGTAAATCTTGTTTTATACTTTTTCAGCGTCGTTTTTTGTCGTAGTTGGGTTTTAGTTTGTTTACTTTTAATTGTTTGGAACGATGGCAAATAAGCTTTAATGTAAATAACATTTTGGTTTGATGGTGATCTTAACCTGATCGTAAGTGCCGACATCTTAAAGAATGAAGGATTTTTCACATTGGTTGCAATATGCGGTCAAATCCATACAAAATTTCCCGCATGCGGTCAATATTATACGAACCAGACCTCAGACCGCAAAGAGTGTGCCAAAAAAGTTATTGATACTAATTATTTTCTCAATCATAATGCTATTCGAAAATGTATGTTAATGATAATACACATTGTATTCTTTAATAATAATACATATTGTTAAGCAATGTCATTAACGATCCGTCTGGTGTAGTGGTCGAGAAATCGCCTACTACGCAGCGGGTGCGGGTTCGATCCCCGCACAATACAAACATTTGTGTGCATGAACATGTCTGTTTGTATTGGTCTGGGAGTTTTCTATGTATATCATGTATGTATTTACAAACAATGGTATTTAAGTATTATATCCGTTGTCTGGCACCCATAACACAAGCTTTAATTAGCTTACTTTGGGACTAGATGGCGATGTGTGGGAATGTCATTTATTTATTTTATTTTTTATTTTTTATTAAAAACTTTTTTTTAATTATCGTTAAAAAGTACAATTCATTTGAAAGAGTTATACAGTTATTTAAATCACCAGCATAAAAAACGTAGCCAAGAAGTCTTACTTCAGATTCATTTTCGTATCACGAGATATTAATGAATACAGGCTATTGCCAAATCAAAAAAAAAAAGTCGATAATTTTTCAAACGCACATCACTACGAGCCGGTCAATTTAATGAAATCATCCATTTGTACATGAGAAAAGAGGGCTTATTTAATTGAAATCAATAAGAAATCGTTCAACAAAATTATGATGGGAATTGGATCACTTATAAAATATGGTGACACCACTTGATTAAACTTTATTGTAAAGCTATTTCTTGAGTGGTTAATAGTCATTTGGGAGTTACTCCTAAGGCTACTTGGAATGTTTTACGGGAGTTTTGAACATGAGCTACTTTATAGTTTGGGTGCGCTCTTTTCGAATTTCAACTTTTCTCGCGCCGCCATCTTGAAATAATCGTCGTCGTCATCGTCAAATAAAACTTTTTAGATGATATCTTCTTTCCGGCTGATTTAACGATAAATTTACCATGACATAATTAAAGTAGAGAATTTTTTTCATAAAATTAATTGCTTCGGTGTACGAGGACATTGTGTGTTAATAGGGCACGTTTTTATCGAATTCCATTTTGGCGCCGAATTTCTTTTTGCTGAATGTTGCTTCGTATCAAGAGGCGATAGAAAGAAGAGAATGGCTCAAGAGCGCGAAGAATGGTAAAAAAAAAACTTCACCGACAAGAGCTTAGCTTCTAAATTAGATGATGATGATTATTATTCCTTATTATAACAAGGAACAATTTCGTTCTAAAAATTGATTTCGCATCCTTACTGGTTTAGGTAAATATACGGACTTGTGGACCTTGTTAAGTTGGTGCATGCGAACTTTTTTCTCCTCCTCCTTACCAGAAAGGAGGCACTTGAGTACCTGACTAAATTAGCTCAGATGATCACCAGATATGCCTATGCAAAGCAACTTCCTTCGATGAAATTTCCTTGCGCATTTTTAAAACCTTACAGAAACATTCCATGCAAAACTATCAATTTCTTGAGTGAGGTCGCGTGTAGCTTGAATGAGTATATTTTAATTTCTTACAAGGAAAATATCTATTATATTTTTTGCAAAAGGTACCTAATTTAAGAACCTTACTTAGAATCACTAACTAATCAACTGTCTCCTAGAAACATAGGACGAAAAACAAAAATATTTTGCTGAATTCCCATACTAACTTAATCACGTGACCCGTTGGATTCCTAGGGAGACGATTTTTGTCATATTCGATCCATGTTTTTGAATTTTGTGCCCATGTTTATAGAGGAATTTTTTAAGTTCATGATTTTGAACCCCCTTCATTCCAAGTGGGTAGTTTTTAACTCATTGTATTAATAACCAAACTTTTTGAGCCCGCCTTTTCATGGTAACTTTATCGAACTTATTTCATATTTAATCAACATCTATCAACAAAGATTAAGTATGATGACGACAATTACCTATATTACACATATAAAATTTCATCCACGTGATAAGCTCTTATCACAACACTTAAAGCTCTATTGATTGTCACGTGCCTGATAAGTGATAACTCATACAATACAATAGTTATCGATACTCAACTCTATTATATTGTGTGCTTTGAACACCTGTATAAATGATTTGATAAAATTGAGAGTCAATTAAAATAATAATGAATATTCTTCATAAAGATGAAATAAAAAAACAAAAACTAGCGCACGGGCGGGGCTTGAACCAGCAACTTTTTGGTTAACCGGGCCAAACGCTTTACCAATTGAGCTACCGTGACCTTACGAAATTTGTGGTCTCTTATGGATGCGTCATTACTCGTGCCGTTGCTGGACGCGTTGCTTGGCAAGAAGTTGCTGGTTCAAGTCCCGCCCGTGCGCAAATTTTTGGTGTATTATTTTATCTTTATGAATATAAAATATGACACTGAGTGTTAAAAACATTCTAAATAATAAATATTTCGTATATAAATAAATATATAAAACTGCGGAAACAACCAAAAAGCTGTAGAATCAAACTATGAGATTTCTACGAAGTTTTACCTTAAAGACGGTTTTTCTTTTCTAATCGAATAATGTAAACATTCTTTAGATAACTTTTAAAATATTATCAGCGAATAAAATTATTTTACTTACTTAAGATTTTAATAGATTTTAGTGTTAAATTGATGATTTTTGTATTTATCTTATTTGAAAATGAATTATTTCGGTAAAAAGGAATGTCAAGATTTTTTACAATATTCGACTAGCAAAAAGGAACGAACTTAAGTTTTGATAAATTATACATAATTATAAGTACTGATGCATTGTACTAAATCAACGTTTAAAAATAGTAGCTTATTTATTGAGTTCTTCAAAAATTTCTTCAATGTCTATTTTTAAATCAAACTTAAATAAATAGTTAATTTCACCAATTCCCATCATATATAACATGATCACAATCATAAAAATAACATTAAATATTTACTGTAATAAACTAAACCCCTTAGGGTTAATATTTTGCCGCAAACCCCTTATTATGGGTCTATTAAACCTAATGATGCACTTTTGCATTGTGTGCAGTTTTTGTATGAAGCATAATGTTTTGTATGACGTATTATGCACAGTGGGCGGTCTTGCACATTTGGTTCCATATGTAAGGTTTCTTTCAACAGTTTGTAATAAAAAAAGTTGATTTATTTTGCGCTAGAAGAGTCATTTTTGAGCGGTATATCACGATAGCAAAGCAGAGTTAATGATGAATAGTTTCAATAAAATGAAAGTAAATAAATAACGCTTATAAGATAAATGTTTTAACTACTTAAACTTTCATGTTCTTGAGACTCACCTCACATATTTGTGTTACTTATTAATTACTATGTATCTTTACAAAATTAATTATAAATACATATTAGACACCAATCAAATAGGTACATTGCTCTGATTCCAAAGTAAGTAGCCAATGCACTAGTGTTATGGAAATCAGACACAACGGTGGTACCACAACACCCAGACCCAAGACAATATAGAAAACTATGATTTCTACGGGAACTGAACCCGGGACCTAAGAGCGGCGACACCTTGAAGCCCAGCGTGCTTAGCCACTACACCACGGGGGTCATTAAAGAACAATACAACTTTCCATATTATTTTGATCGTATTGACGTCAGACTCATTATTACAGGTATTTTTCTTTAAGTGCACAATTTCAAACGTAATAAAGTTGATTTCTGTGTGTTGTATTGTTGTTACTATATTATTTAGTTGCCATTTCTAGCCTCCTTACATTCGTGTAAGATCTTAAATTTCAACAAAATATTCGAAATAGTCGCAAGATCGATTCAAATTGAGGTGTATTACAAACCTTTTGACACAATCACACAATTCCGCACTTCCGACGATATTGTCATGAATAGGGTTGTCACCAGTAGCCTGCCAAAAAAAAACTTGAGCTTTTTTTAACTACTTGTTACTAGAGGCATGCAAACTGCCTAAGATTTTTCTTCAAACAATTGTTTATAATATGGAGTCAGATAGAACCAACAAACCCACCAAACAATCTAAAATTATCTAATTCGAATTACTGAATACAGTGTTTTAAATAAAAACGTCTCGAAAAGTAGTAGGCAAAAGTTTACTACTTCTCAAGACGAATACAGCTTTAGTAGTATTTCTACGTAATATATATATTAAGCAAAAATACGTCTAACTACTGCTGAACAGAGGCTTTTCTTCATTTTATGAAATACTTAATATGTATGATGTCATATGCTTAACATCGCTAAAACATGGATGTTAAAATATCAGAGAAGAAACCAGAATACTCAATGCTATTACCCAACTGTGATAAAGTCTTACACCTATTTAGACAATTCCATTTCAAAAGAGAATAATGACATATTATTTTTTATTAACGTTCTTCTCAATTGCCAATCATGAATTTAATAGGATATTTTGGGATACTTTGAGGTGGTAGCCCTAACAGCATGTGACATTTTTTTCTCCTCCATTCAAATACGTGTAATAGAAACCTTATTTGGTGTCATTTTGCCAAGCTTTGTGGTTAAGCCCGCCTATTGTGCGATTGATATTAGCCCACTTTTGAGCCGCAATAATGTGTGTAAAACGGAAATTGCTACAGATACGATCAAAATAAACGTTTTACGGCTCATATTTCAATTTGTAAGGATATTTTTTTTTTTTTTTTTTTATGGGTGACACAAACCTCGGATTGCTCGTGATAATAATGTATCACATATGGGTACTTTATAAAATACGTTTTTCTTATAACATTTATATTTTCTTTGATACTAATTGATTGTAATAAAAATTCTTCTAGATTTTTAACAAGAACGAAAACAACAATTGGTTTGATATCACGTTATTAAATTTGAACCAAGACCTAGGCACTTTGTATGTATTATATATTTTTAACAAGAACACATCTAACGAATATTTTTGTTCAAATATAAAATATGTAAGTTTTAAAATTATGTTTAGATTCTTAAATATATATAGGTGATTGTAAATACAATACAACACTATCTGAACTAAAGAATGAGTCAAGATACCCACTGTTCTCATTTACATAATTTGAGTTTACTTACATGAATTGGTTAGTTGCTAACTAAAAAACTAAGTACCTAAAAAACTGAAAGACGTAAAAACGATTCTCATTAACAACTGCTTTGTTAACCAATTTTAAGAAGTATTCTTAAACCGAACAGTAGCTTTTAACCATCTAATCCTGACCACCCATATAGCTTTCACTTTTGTCCCAAAAAGCTTAGCAAATCTTAATCTTAGCTCAATAGAAATAAGGCTTATAATTAAATTTAGATTGGAGATAGTTCTAAGGATATACGTTTGAGTGATTTTAGTCGATATTGTAGTAAATATTTATCAATTAACAAGTATTCATGACAAATTGTCACCTTCTTTTGAAATTTCGGTACAGAGAGCCGATAGATCAAAGCAGCCGAAACGAAAATGATTAAGTTAAAGTTATTATGAAGAAGGAGGAAGTGCTTCCTTAAAATATAGTTTGTAGATGCACCTGGTTAAACTGTTTGTTGATACTTTATGCAAACTCTTTTCCCATGCCGGTTTCTGATGTGAATAAAATGGTCATGATTCACAGAAGGGTAAGGTAGTAGACAGCCTCAGTCATTGAAGACCCTATAATTTAGAGATATATCTTTAAGGAACCATTTAATTGATTTTTATTTTATAAGTTGCCAACAACTTCCCGCATTCGTGTTAAATAAATAAATACGCTCTGATCCCAAAGTTAGTATAAATATAAATATAATATAAATAGTGGGCACCAATCAATACATTGCTCTGATCCCAAAGTACGTAGCCAATGCACTTGTGTTATGGAAATCAGGCACAACGGTGGTAGCACAACACCCAGACCGAGACAATATAGAAAAGATCGTTTACTACATTGACCCGACCGGGAATCGAACTCGGAACCTCACGAGATGGCGACGCTTAAAACCAGCGTGCTGGCCACTCGACCACGGAGGTCGTCATATTATATACAAGTATATTGCACTTGTGTTATGGGAATCAGAAGCAACGGTAGTACCACAACATCTAGGACCTGAATTTCTGAATCACTCGCGTCAAGATGGCGTGTGATATTCATTTACTAATGATTCCGATGAAAATTTGTACAATCCCACAACAGAGAAAGATAGAAAAAAGATACTTGAGTCTCGTGAGTCTTACTGATAGACTTACGTCTATATTTCTCATGATTTTCATTAATTTTATATGCGTTTTTTTTAACGAAATTCACAGCCATAATCAAGAGAGTGATTCAAAAAAAAACGAACCCAGACCTGAGACAATGCAAAAAAATCTGATTTCTACATTGATCCGATGGGGAGTCGAACCCGGGACCTCGGAACGGCAACACATTGAAACCCTGCGTGCTTATAGCCACTACACCACGGAGGTCGTCACGGAGAAAATATTGCATAATTAGTTGATTTTAATTCAATGTATACATACTTCAAAATTATGGAATATTTATTGCCTTATATTTCTATTCTTTTTTATTATTATTTTATTTAGTATGGGTTCGCTCTTGACTCCACTCCAAGCCTAATGCGACTAAGATGTAGTTGAAGATGAAACGAGCTCGCCCCGAAGAAGCCTGTTCACAACTTTGAAAAGTTTCGGATTGTAATCCCTAGGAAACACCGATATTCTTAAGATTATGACTTTACATAACTTTAGTATAACTTCTTGACAACTGAAAAATAAGTCCTTTGTCAGTTTGGGTTTCTTAACAGCGCGTAGGGTGTCAGCCGCTTACACTGAAGCCAACTATACCCTGATTTTTAATTAGATAGACCAAAATGTCATTTAGAGGGTAGCCACTTTTTCGAAATTACAAAATAGTGATGTTCCTTAATAATCGAAAATTTCAATTTTATCAATTGTTGTTTTTTATCGATTATTAAATATTCGAATATAATCTGTTTATAAAAATCATAATTATATCTTATAATTTATTTATGGAAAGTATTAAAATGACAAAATAGGTAAAATCATACAGAAAAGTTTATTTTTATTATTTTTACAACAAGTGTTTTATGTATTTCTTTATATTAAGCTTTATGTAACGTTTTACTCATATTTTATATACTTATAAGTATAATCGCATTTTTCATTGGGTGTTTTCTATGTATATCATGTATGTATTTACAAACAAAAAGTATTTAAGTATTATATCCGTTGTCTGGCACCCATAACACAAGCTTTGAGTAGCTTACTTTGGGACTAGATGGCGATGTGTGGGAATGTCCAAAGGATATTTATTATTATTATTTTTGGATAATCGTATCACAAGTTCAATTAATCGCATACAATTGAATAGTGACATCACTATTGGTACCACGCTTGCAAAATTAAAAAATAAATAGTGCGATTGAAGCTGTCATTCGGGTCTATCTAATTAAAAATCAGAGTATACACGTACGTCGATGGCAATTGCAGATGCTACATTGACAGCAGGCTGCTGTACCGTTACCGTTACTTGCTAGCGACTACGGTTTAACTTTTAGTAAGGTTTTTTTTGTTCGGTTAGTGACCGCTGCAGACGCTGTGAAAATTTCTATAGACTTTTTTAACGTCGTCGGTAGCGATTAAAACCGACGTAAACTCATGATAACGGTACTGATATATCGACAACAGAAGTCGTTAATTCGATGACATGTCAACAGCAGCTGCCCCCTTTTATCGGTGGCAAACTGCCTTGTGTAAGAGCCCTAAGTCTATGGCAATGGGAATGTTTCCAGAACAGTCTTTTGGGTACTTGACTGTTTTGCTCGCTTTCACTTAAACCTTCACGGACGAAGTCTCAATAAGCCTCAAGCAGATGTATGTGTTACAAGAAATTAAGACAGTTCAGAACATTATGATTTAATAGAACTCGCTATCAGATAACTTGGCGGCGTAGAGGTGCAGCGAGCGGAATTCACAGAACTGGTTGGTGCACCAGCCGCCGTGGCCGTCGGTGCAGCGGCAGGAGTCACACTCGTCCATGTATTTTTCACCAGGGATGCACTTGAAGAACGGGTTCTTGATCACTGGAGAGAAAAAGTCAGGGTACCCTTTAATCTCGACGAAAAAAAATTGTCATGCCTATCAAGGGTACTTTTGAGGTGGCTCTGGAGATAGAGATCAATGAGTTTGTTGGTGGATACGAGGTCTGATTTGCAGGCATCAGACAATGACATGCCGCAGTCATGACATGCCTTTGTAGCCAAGGTCATCACCAGCAGCAGGAGTCTAATGCTGAATATAACCCTCCCCCAGGGTTTTCTATAGCCACCGCTTGCAAGCGGTCTACATTTAGTGTAATCCTACGATCTTTACAAGGTCGTCCGTTTATCGAATTCTTAAGTATTATGCATTTAATCTGAGGGTCTAAAAGAATCATGTGTGTTCCACACTTTTGCCATGTGCTGATATGATTAAAGAAATATGCGAAGTTCTTTTTTTATTATTTATTTATTATTTAAAACAAACATAAAACAATTTAACTTACCAGTGCATCTCAAACAAGGTGGTCCCCTCTCACACAGCGCAGTCACAGTCTTTTCGCAGAACACACACGATGGCATGGCCTTGCAAGCGCCCGAGTCCTGAGCCTCGCAGAGCAGACAGTTCTTATTCTCTGGTACCATGGTTAAGGATGTTTCCTCCTCCCAGTACTGATGAGGTGGCTTTGGCTTTACGAATTGCGACACTACGTAACTGGAATACGGTAGAAAAGTAAATGTGGCGGTTATTTAGCAGGCAGGACAGGACAGGAGGAATATACGATTCCTCCTCATGTTCAGAAAAGTAATTTGACACTGAGGTGATTCAACTCATGTACCTACTGTCTGTCTGTACCTGCTTTACTGGTAATAGCGGAAAATTTAAGTAAACTAAAATAATACGAATAGGTGTTTAAAACCAGTGTATAGACTAGACGCTGAAATCTACGTCTACATATTTCAAAATGTATCAAAAAAGTAAAGCTAGCTTGTAACATCCCACTGCTGGGCAAAGGCCTTACCTCAACTATGAGGTAGTTAGTTAGTAGTTTCAAATTTTGAATGGTATAAATGAAGAGCTGATGTATAAGTAGTCCGCGAAATTGAAAAATTGCCAGGGGTGCGGTGGAAGGGATACCATCACCTCCCCTCGCGCCACTATGCCCCCGCAGGCGACGTCTCAATGAAGCGGTTTACCTATAGTAACTGACTGTAATTTATCTTATAGAAGAACGCATAAAGCTATTGTAACTGTGTCAAATACTACCACAATCAAGTGTAGAAGCAAATAAATTTGCAATACTCACGCTTGAGATCCAGGCCTGTAGATTGGAGGAGACACCTCTCCTTCACCACCCACTGAGCTTAGGGTACCAGGTAGGGGAGTGCCTCTCATTCGCGTTCTAGGATCTGGTCAAAGAAAAAGAAGCCCTTATAAAGTTGAAGAAGAAACCTTCCCTGTATCTGTTACTACGACTAGTAATCACTTATAGCGATCTCGCTACCAGCAAGGAAGCTGCTTGACGTGGCTGCGATTGTAATTAGGTTATTTACACAAATTTCACGACTAAATGCACTCGTCAAATTGTACTATCGAGGTCCCAGCCGCCCAACCGCCTCAATAACTAATTTGCTTGCACCCAGCGCCACTTTTTATTTGAAGTGACGCTCATTTTTGTGTCGTGTGTGCAACTGATTTTCGTTAGAAGGTAGATAAGCCGGAGGGACCTAGAGCGTACATACTAACATATAATTTACATGTTACATGTGTGCAGCCAACTAGAGATCTTACGACGGGACTTTACCTGATGACGGTGTTAAGCAGCGAACCGCTTATTGCTGACAAATCAAGAGTGATTTGAGACTGGCCTAAATGTCCATTAAACTTGGTCCAGACTTCCAATATGCCGTCAGCTAGCTGTCGTTGGTTTGGTTAGCTGTGGTCAGTTTTTTTTTTATTTGACACCAATTACATACATTTCTCTGATCCCGAAGCAAGTATGCACTTGTGTTATGGAAATCAAACACAACGGTGATAACTCAACAGCCAGACAATATAGAAAATTTTGATTTTTACATTGACCCGACCAGGCATTGAACCCGGAACCCAGGAGCGGTGACCCTTGAAACCCAGCGTGCTTAGCCAGTACACCACGGGCATTATCAAGAACCGCTTTGTACTTCTGTCTGTTCTGTCTCTTCTTTCTTCTTCTTCTTTCTACTTCTGTACTTGTGTACAGTGCTTATTGCATTCTAATATCCTATCCGTCAGATTTTTATTTATAAGATTAAGACTAAGTAAAATATATGTTAATATTTTACCATCAACAAAACCCAGTACCGTCGCGATGCCTGACAGGAATATCAGCAGAACAGCCATAGCAGTCTCGGTGGCAGATTTCCCCGGATTTCCAAATTCCCCCGAATTTGCAAAAAACTCCGTAAAGTGTGGCGCTGGTCCGGCAAAATGGCGGAACACTTGCCAATCTGTTGTGGACTTGCTAATTGATCGGTGCATGCCAATTATTGGGATTGGCTTACACGAGTTTATACAGGCTGGTATACTTATATAGATTAATTATAATGTCTGTGTCATAAACATACAAATATGCAAACATACATACACTTACGAAACTTTGCACACGTGTTTGGAAGCCTTCTTATTTAGATCAAGATACTCAAATATCACCTAAATATACATTCAATGGATACCCTACTTTTTTTGACGTCAGTCAAAAGTAATTTAGAGTCCCGTCACAAGCAATATCCTTCCACTTGGATTTCTAAAATAATTGTAATAGCAAACTGTTTTTTTAGAACTTTTGTTTTCAAATACTCATCAGTGCTAAAAACACCGTGTGAACGTTTGGCTCGTAAATTTGGTTTATTGTATTAGTTAATGTATGTTGTATGTATCAAATGTTAAACCCTTTAAATTGATACCCATATTGTGGTAGTGCAGAAAAAATAAATAGTTCGCCATTTTGGATAATCCGCCATGTTGGATATTAAATTTATCTGTGATTTCGATCCTTTCTCAAGCTCACCTGCGCACTTTAGGAAAAAATTACATGTTGCTGTCTGCGAGGCTCTTTATGTCCTCGAGTGCGATTAGTTTACAAATAAATATTTATAAAATTTTGTTAAATAACTCTCACTAATAATTGCTCTGTTTGCCCATCTGTCGCATGATCTAATATTAAATTTTATACCTATCTGTGGGGGATGGTGCTGGTTACATTATAAGTAATTTCCATACTAATATTTAGGGTTATTCCATTTATGTAATTGTTTGTTGTCCTTAATAAAGAAAAAAAAGAATGACTTTACATAGCTAACCATGCGTTTTCATCGAAACTAAGCGTATATACAAAATTTCAGCTCAATCTGTTAAAGTTAACTGGTTCAAAATTAAGTTGCAAGATACCACCCGCACAAACATGCATTGCAAGAAAAGCTAGTAAAATATAGAAAAATATAGAGATAAGTAAAAATAATTTGGCCACGACCTGATAATTAGTGAAAATGCGGTATAAGATGGACCATGTCTAAGTATTTATATCTATACAAACTAATAACTTCCGTAGGTTTCGTTCTCTTCTATCATCAAAATAAATAGCTTTTTACAAAACCACAGTACTGAAACACACTAATCGTTTGCGGATTCAAAGCATTTTCAGTTTAAAATCCCGCTACGAAACACTTCAAATTCACGACACATTATCGCATTGACTGATTTCGTTTTTCGTAAGCCCTCAGGTAAAAATTGACGAGATTTAAGAACAACCTGTATCTCAGCACCTCTCCAATTAACAACGTTTGCGTATCAGCCGCTATCGGATCGTTACTGCACAGATTACGCTAACAAAGTCGGCAATTCTGTTAAGCTGTTTATTTTGCATGGACTGCATTTTTTAACTATTGTTTTAAAAGTATTCTTTCACACAAGCCACTCGAAGATATACAGGTTGAAATTTTAATCAGTAGTAAAATCGAGAATAAATCTGCTGTTCCATACATTTTGACCGCATGCCATGCCAATGGAACTTTTGTATGGAATAGCAGATTTTCTTGTCTCGATTTCACTATTGCCACCAAAATGAAAGTTGTTCATATTCATCAGTGGAGTCTCGACACAAAATTTCGGTACTGTTTAAAATTTCAGCCTGTATTTCGTTCCTACATTTCACGGGCACTAGCAATTCAAACGCCAATTATTTAAAAATCTCGAATCTTAGTCATATAGTAATTTTTATCTTTTTGTACTCTCCAGCAAATTTTAGTGACAGGGTGTACATTGAAGTGTCTTTAAAAAACTGCTATGTCAGACGAGAAATCGAACCCTGTGTCTGGGCGCATGCCTATACCACTCGGTCACCTTAATTTAAAAGTAATAAAATTAGATTACTTGAAAGTTGGTGCTGAATGGACAGTTATTATTTCTTTAATGTCTGTTCATCCCACATATACCATGGTACCACATGTGTAATGTACTATGTGTATGTTTATTATTCCATAATTATGTATTAATGTATACGGTATTTATGTAATAAGTAGTATGTATGTTTATGTTTAGGTTTGAATACCTATTGTAGTTTTGCCCCTTCCGAATCGTAGTCAAGCTCTCACTTTTCCCTTCTATCACTTCCTTCGCGCCGTCAGCATTTTCTCTGTATAGACCTATGGTTGACTGGTAGAGAATGCTTTTAGCGTTAATTCCGAGATATGTTCCTTTTTTTGTGCATGAAGTGTTTTAAATAAATAAATATACTTTATTAATTAATGGTACTAATGTTAAATAACAGTTATTAAAGGTTAGTCCTTCTCATCGTAAATCGGAAGCGCCGTTAATCCGCCAGAGTCGCATCGAAGTAATATCGGCGCAGGGGGCAATTGACCCAATAATAACGACGCCACTGGCGAGAGACGCACACTGGGAAATTAAAACGCTTAAGGCGCTACCCGGATTTTCAACGCGTACACTAGCGTTTCGAGCGTGCGTTTGGGACGTAAGGGAGCTTAACCAAGACCCAAAGCTCCAAGCCAACCTCACCTTCACGCGGTGCGTCCTGTTTCAACAGACGAGGCTCTGGCGACCGACCGATGGCGGGATAACGATCCAACAAAAGGCGCAGTAAAATGTTGAGCTGTGATGGGCAGCAGCGTCACACTTAAAAGATACTGCGCCTCTGCGCTCGCCAACCCGCCTGCCAAGCGTGGCAAGTACTGGCAAATACCCCCCTATATGGTAGGACACAAAAAAACCAGGCCCCCAGTCTCCGGCAGCCCCGCTATTCCTGATTCCGGTAGCGGTCACGGTAACGGCGGGGCAGGGGGTGCTAAGAATCCCTGGAGGCGATCTCGCTACCACCCCCAACGACAACTGGCCCTGGTAACTTATAACGCGTGCACACTGAGGACAGATGAGAAGTTGCTCGAGCTGGAGGAAGAATTGAGCAGGTTACACTGGGACATAGTGGGTTTATCAGAAGTCCGTAGAGAGGGCGAGGACACGATAACTCTACAGTCCGGAAACCTGCTCTTCTACCGGGAGGGTGACCAAAAGTCCCAAGGTGGTGTTGGGTTTCTTGTCCACAGGTCCCTCGTAAACAACATCGTAACCATCGAGAGTGTGTCGAACAGGGTGATATACCTTATACTCAGAATAAGCGAAAGGTATTCGCTGAAGGTCATACAGGTATATGCACCGACCTCGAACCACCCGGATGAAGAGGTGGAGGAAATGTATGAGGACGTAAGTAGAGCCATACACACTTCCAAAACCTATTTCACTGTTGTTATGGGGGACTTCAACGCAAAACTCGGCAAGCGAGGCGAGGATGAGTTGAAAGTGGGACCTTTTGGATATGGTCAAAGGAACGCCAGGAGAAATAGGCTGGCCGACTTTCTGGAGAAGGAGGGACTCTTTGCGATGAACTCTTTCTTCCAGAAGCCGCCTCAAAGGAAATGGACCTGGCTGAGTCCGGATGGCAAGACGAGAAATGAGATAGACTTCATCATGACCACCAAGAGACGGTTATTCAATGATGTCTCCGTGATCAACAGGGTAAAAACCGGTAGTGATCACCGTATGGTCCGAGGCATATTGAATATAAATGTCAAATTCGAAAAGTCCCGCTTGATGAAGTCCACGCTCCGACCTACTCGTGCCCATATCCAAAATCCCGAGAGCTTTCAACTCGAGTTGTCAAACCGCTTTGATTGCCTAGAGAATTGCGTATCAGTGGATGAAATAAACAACGGGTTTGTGGAAACTGTCCAAACGGTCGGATCTAAGTTTTTTAGACCTGGCCGTAAAAATAGACCTCAAAAACTCTCGGTCCACACTCTCGACCTTATGGCAGAACGTCGATCTATGGCACTGCAGACCTCCGTTAATGCTCAAACCTACAGGCAGCTTAATAGACGAATAATGAAATCTCTGCGACATGACATTCGTTCCTTTAACACGAATAGTGTTAAAGAAACAATAGAGCGGAACCAAGGCTCCAAAGTGTTTGCAAGGACATGTCTATTGGGCAAAGCCTGTTGACGAAGCTTAAGACGGAGGACGGCAGTGTAGCGTCGACGAAAGCAGAGGTTTTGAGGGAGATCGAAAGGTTCTATGGGCAGTTGTACACCTCAGTAGCCAAACCCGTTGATAGCTCGACCGGAGACCCACGAGCTATCCTGACCCGACACTACACTGAAGACATCCCGGACATCAGCCTCTACGAGATTAGGATGGCCCTGAAACAGCTTAAAAACAATAAGGCACCTGGCGAGGACGGAATCACAGCAGAGCTCCTGAAAGCGGGTGGAACACTGGTACTTAAAGTCCTTCAGAGACTCTTTAATTCCGTTCTGCTAGAGGGCATCACGCCTGAGGCATGGAACAGGAGTGTGGTGGTGTTGTTTTTCAAAAAAGGAGACAAAACCTTATTGAAGAACTATAGACCCATCTCACTCCTGAGCCATGTCTACAAGCTGTTTTCAAGGGTCATCACGAATCGTCTCGCACGTAGGTTTGATGACTTCCAGCCTCCCGAACAAGCCGGATTCCGAAAAGGCTACAGTACCATAGACCACATTCATACGCTAAGGCAAATTATACAGAAGTCCGAGGAGTATAATATGCCTCTATGTTTAGCTTTTGTGGACTATGAGAAGGCCTTTGATTCGATCGAAACTTGGGCGGTGCTTCGGTCTCTTCAGCGGTGTCACATAGACTATAGGTATATAGAGGTGTTAAAGTGTCTATATAACAACGCCACCATGTCGGTCCGAGTACAGGAACAGAATACGAGGGCGATTCCATTGCGAAGAGGTGTAAGACAGGGCGATGTTATATCTCCGAAACTGTTTACAGCGGCATTGGAAGACGCCTTCAAGCTCCTGGAATGGGAAGGATTCGGCATCTCCGTCAATGGCGAATACATAACACACCTTCGGTTTGCCGATGACATAGTCGTTGTGGCAAAGACGCTGGATGATCTAGGCACTATGCTCGAAGACCTCGACCGAGTATCCCAACAAGTGGGTCTTAAAATGAACATGGAGAAGACGAAAATTATGTCGAGTTCCCTTGTTGTACCCACTCCAGTATCCATTGGGAACTCAACTCTCGAAGTTGTCGACGAGTACGTCTACCTGGGACAAGTGATCCAATTGGGTAGGTCCAACTTCGAGAAAGAGGTCAATCGACGAATCCAACTCGGCTGGGCAGCGTTCGGGAAACTGCGCAAGAGCGTCTTCTCGTCTCAATTACCTCAGTGTCTGAAGACGAAAGTCTTCAATCAGTGTGTGTTACCAGTGATGACATACGGATCCGAAACGTGGTCTCTTACTATGGGCCTTATAATGAAGCTCAAAATTACACAACGAGCGTTGGAGCGGGCTATGCTCGGTGTTTCTCTACGAGATCGAATAAGAAACGAAGAGATACGTAGAAGAACCAAGGTAACGGACATAGCCTTGAGAATCAGTAAGCTTAAGTGGCAGTGGGCAGGGCACATAGCGCGAAGAACTGATGGCCGTTGGGGCAGGAAAGTTCTAGATTGGAGACCCTTCGACCAAAGACGCAGCGTAGGACGTCCACCAACAAGATGGACCGACCTTAAAAAGATCGCAGGATCAAACTGGATGCAGACTGCTAGTGATCGGTCGCTGTGGAAAGCCGTGGGGGAGGCCTATGTTCAGCAGTGGACGTCCTTTGGCTGATTATGATGATGATGATGATGATGACACTAGCGTTTCTACTAAAATATTAGTAGAAAAATCATAACTCGTTAAATAAAAGACCAATCAAAAATCTTGTATATAATCAAAAATCAAGATTGTAGATCAGGTTGAATAGTTTATTTAGTACGCTTAAATTGTTTCTAAAGTAGTTTAATGTAGAGTTAGATAAAATGCTAAATGTGGCCACTTTTGGCATTTTTTCTAACTGTAACTGCAGATAACTACTTTAGAAACAATTTAAACGTACTAAATAAACTATAGAACCTGTACTACAATCTTGTTTACCAGATTTTTGATTGGTCTTTTATTTATTGAGTTATGGTTTTTCTACTAGAGTGGCGCTGGTGTGCGCGTGTAAAATCCGGGTAGCCCCTTAAATTTTTATCCTATTAATCTATTTTAATGGCCTAGTTCTATTTTTAGTCTTAAACTAAGGTACTCACCGCGACTGCATCCACGCGTTTTGAGTTCGCTCCCTCCCATCGTAGCGTGATATTTTATAGTCTAGAGCCTTGCTCGATAAATCAGCTATCCAACACAAAAAAAGTTTTCAAATTAGTTCAGAAGTTCCTGAGATTAGCGTTCAAACAAACAAATTCTGCAACCTCTAATACTAGTATGGATTATGCAGACCCGCTTTATTGTCACTAACATGATTTCTCTGATTTGTAGAACCCTGTTAGGTTTTAAAACCAACGTTTCTACAAAGTATATGATTCCTTGGCACCATTTTAACTCAAACTTGCTGACAGACATGGTTTTACATATCTTAGTTTGACAGCAATTTGACAAATCTCATATGAAATATGCTGATTTAAAGTCGATTATACTATTAACGTCAGATAAGCGTATGATGCGTCGAATAGAATTCAGTCACCTATTTATCAGCAATCATTTAAGAAAATAACATTTTAAAACCGGTCGTTTTATACTTAATCAGTCAGCTAGGTCCTGTCTGACGATGGAAAAGCAGGCCTTAACCAAACTTAAGATAAAACTTTAATTACATTACTAGACGACCTCCGTGGTCGAGTAGCTAGCAAGCGTCGCTATCTCATGAGGTTCCGGGTTCGATTCCCGGTTGGGTCAATGTGGACAAACGATCTTTTCTATATTATCTCGGGTCTGGGTGTTGTGGTACCACCGTTGTGCCTGATTTCCATAATACAAGTGCATTGGCTACTTACTTTGGGATCAGAGCAATAAATGTGATTGTTGTCCAATATTTATTATTATTATTTTGAAATCGGTCGTTCTATATGGACATTTCTACAGAAGGGCACTTTTTTTCTCAATTCGGTGGTTGATTTTAATTTGGATTTTGTAGTAGTTTAAATAATAAAAAAGAAGTTTACTCCATCCTGAAACATAAAATAACGATTTGCCTAAATTTTGTTGATTGATCTATGAGAAAAGTTAGGCTCCGAATTGAGAAAGCACCGAATTGAGAAAACGATGCACCGAATTGAGAAAATGAATCACCGAATTAAGAATAGATGCAAAATTATCTAATGTATTGTATTGTATTGCATTATATTGTGTATATATAATGTATTTGAATGATCAAAATAAAAAAATACCTAAAGCGTTATGTTAACTGACTGCTGGTCTATCGGTTTAATAGTTTATGTGCCTATCTATATCAATAATTATTCTTTGTAATGTTAATAATAAAAAAAAAACTGATCAACATGTTTATTTTTCGATATAACTTATAATCAGTCTTGTTTTTAAAACTCAAACAATTTAAACATTACAATTTTCAAAGAGGATAACACAAAACTATTTATTATCGATATATTTATATCTTTATTGTTTTATACATATAAAGATTTATATTGTCTTTTTATCTGTATTGTCTTTATTGTATATATTTATATCTTATTCTTATTCTTCTTCTTTATTGCTTTACTTAATTGAAGCGCTAAAGGAATCATTCTGCTAACTGAACGAAAGTTCAAATTAAACACATGATAGTAGCTAGTTACGTATCAGGAGCCGGGTGGGGAGTTTTCAAAAACTAACTAAATTAATTAAAATTAAAATCGAGTAATGTCTGCACCGATTCGAAGATGATTTATTACTGGCTAACTTATTCTAAATACAGGCACGGGTCGTTGAGGCTGAAACGGCTAAGTCGATAATATAATACATGAGCTTGTCCTAAATATGCTGAGGCAACCCTAATCTAAGACAGAAGGGAGGTTCCATAACCCCTCCCTCCCTAATAGTGAAATTATCAGAACGATCATTTTCAATATCTTTCCGATCATTTTGCAAAATTTTTAATAACCTTTTACGCAGCACATATAAAGGGAATACAATTAAACATATTATAACTAAACATAATATGACAAAATAATCTAAATTAACACTTAAGGTAATGTATTTTTTATCACTCAAAACACTTTCCACTTCCGCACTGTGCTTTAGAGCATATGACATATATTATTTTTCATCCAGGTTAACTCCAACCATGTTTAGTGCGTGTGTGCTTGATAGATTCGTATGACCGTGCATCACAGGTAAGTTTATGATCAGGATCAGTTTCGCGGTATCTAGCGACTCGTAGATATGGTGATTGATTTTGAGTCCAAGGACTTCTAGGTTGCAGGGTTCATCAATAGTAACGAGGTAAGTCCCAAAAATAGGCTGCTTACTGTTCTGGTCGTGGTTATCACACAGACTAGTTATCGTTGTTGGTCTTCGACTATACAAGATCCAATTGTTGGTATTAACCCTCTGGATTCTTACTTCTTCGATTTGAATTTGATGCTGGTGACAATGTGTGAGAGTATTGTCAAACTCCATAAGCTGCTCCGCACAGATTGGTTCATGGTAGACATGGCTTGGTTGTCTGTCTTACATAAGAAGTGGTCGCCAGCAGCGAGCGCGCGGCATGGCTTGGAAATTAGTAAGTAATTAGACTTTCTAGCCAATAGGTGAGGAAATTCAGGAAAGATTGATATTGTGATGTTTTGTGACTCGTGGAATATTGGTAAGGAATAAATCTTATAATAACTCTAAGTATGATTATCAGTTATTGGTATCCCATTATAAATGTTATCTTGTCTTTCTTAACGTATGATTTGACATACATTGTTCCCTCTAATTTAAAAAAAAAACTCTAATTTAATACCTCGTTAGGTAAATACATAAGATTTGCAAATTGAGCTATCGATTTTAAATGATTTAGTAATTCTTTCGAATTAACTATGGATTGATGTAAAACTGAAAATTTACTTAAGGCTAGAGCTGTTTCAATCTCCCTTAATTGTGAATTTAGCCACACAGGGAAAACGCGGAAACTCCTTGAAAAATCCGATCCGGCTGCGCCAGTTACGTATCGGGAGCCGGGTGGGGAGTTTTTAAAAACTAACTAAATTAATTAAAATTAAAATGCGAGTAATGTCTTCACCGATTCGAAGATTATTTATTACTGGCTAACTAATTCTAAATACAGGCACGGCCCGTTGAGGCTGAAACGGCTAAGTCGATAATAAAATACATGAGCTTGCCCTTAAATATGCTGCGACAACCCTAATCTAAGACAGAAGGGCGAGGGGGTTCCATAACTAGCTACGTGGAGCAGCATGTTTGTTAGTAAATTATGTCTTCATAATATTTTGTTACATTTTATATTTAAATTCAATTAATCACATACAATATTTTATAATAATTTAATATTTAAATACAATTTATCGCATAAAATAGGAAATTGAATATGTTAGGTACGTTCGTAATTTGTTATTGTTGAACTGTTAATTTGTCAATTTTAAGACACTTGTTGGTATTTTTGTACTAACTTACTGATAATTTATAGGGAGATCTGTAATTGGCCATACCCAATGTATTAAAACGTGAGTTATAGCAATGAATGTGCTGTTGATTTTCTCGATAAACAACAATAATTAACAACAACAATTAGCTAAATTAATAATATAAAAGTAAAACCTCAATTCGGTGTAAGTTTTCTCAATTCGGTGCACCATTTTCCATGGAATTGAGATCCATGGAATTGAGAAAATAACACAATACTTCAAATTACCGAAAAATGTTATGAGTTACAGTAATTTCTACTAAACCTAACGATAGAAAGCTGTTAAACACTCAATAGTTTTAGCACAAATCTCATATAATTCTTTAGATACATAATCGAGGTGGCACACCGATTTGAGAAATTACCCTGTACCAAAAACACCGAACGATTTCGTACCTTTGAAAATTGCTCATATACTTTATTAGTCGGCTAAGTCCTTTTTGATTAATGTTATTAAGGTGTTATCTTTGGTTTGGTTAATGCCTGATTTGTCCAACGTCAAAAAGGACTTAGAGTGCTACAGATCTCCCGTTTACACTGTTCGTCCGCTCGGGCGCAACTGTCAGATGACGGAAACAAGAAGTGCGCGTACCTATTATGCATAGTTAGTGCTACAGGTACATAAAAGTAAATTTCACCGAATTGAGGCATAAGCCTCGGACAAAATTTAAATGTGTCACTGTATTCAAATTAAAGGATTCACGATATATATGAGCACGTATATGGCTTCATTATTTGTTCCTTGTTATAGGAATGTAGGAATAATAATCAGCAACTTATTATTTTAAAAGTTATGAAACGAAAACGAGTAAATTCTGGAAACCGGACACTCCATTTTAGGCCAAATTCTGCCCGTTTTTGAACTTTCCGATTTTTTTTAGACCGTATGTACAACCTGGTGGTCTTCTTGATATGCTCTCCATCAGGCCAAGAGTTGTATAAATACGTGTGATTTTTTTCAGACACGTTATTCAATTTTAAAGGTAGGTTTTTTGCTCCAGTCGGTCAATCAGTCGCTTCTGTAGAAATGCCCATTACCAAACCAGCGTTTTATCTCCCCACTGTCACGGTGTAAAGAATCACAAATCGCTATATAAACTTAATATCGTCTAAACGCGGTCGGGGCCGCCCCGAAATTTTAATCAGTACCGAAATTTTGTGTAGATACTTCACTGATGAACATGATCACTATGGGGGAAATAGAGAAATCGAGAAAAAAGAATCAGTTCTTCCATATATTTTGAAGGAATGCCAATTGAACTTTTGTATGGAGCAGCAGTTTTTTTTTCTCGATTTTACTATAGCCCTCATAATAAAAGTTGTTCATATTAATCAGTGGAGTCTTTACATAAAATTACGGCACTGATTAACATTTCACCCTTTATATCTTCGAGTCGCTTGTGTGTACGAATACTTTTAAAACAATACCTAAGATAAAACTTTAATTACATTACCAAACCAGCGTTTTTCCTCCCCACTGCAGCACTGTCACGGTGTAAAGAATCACAAATCGCTGTATAAACTTAATATCGTCTAAACGCGGTCGGCGCTACCCCGCCGTGTTCAAACACGGCTTATTGCTCATAGCATATCGATTCCGGGCATAAGCTGGTCATAATTTGATCGGTTCTGACCGGGAAGTGGTTCCCAATAAAGATGTTATTATGTGCCGTTTGTTGACAGATAATAGTGAAGGGATTGTGTTTATTTGTTTAGGTAGATAGAGTGATAGGCATGATTTGAGATTAACTGTAAAGGTAAATTATGTTTATGCTCTATGTCAGCAGTTCTTAATCTTTTTTGATGACGGAACCCCTTTTGGAAAGCGATATACTTGATGGAACCGTACAATAAAATTATAGTTTTAACAGTGTACTGTTTATTAAAAAATATATAATAAATAATAAAATAAACAAATATTGGACACCAATCACATACATTGCTCTGATCCCAAAGTAAGTAGCTAATTGCACTTGTGTTATGAAATCAGACACAACGGTGGCACCACAACACTCAGACCCGAGACAATATAGAAAATTTTGATTTCTGTATTGACCCGACCGGGAATCGAACCCGGGACCTAGGAGCGGCGACGACAATAATTTTTGAAAAGTGTATTATTTATAAAAAAAAACATAATAAAAGTACCTACAATATAAGTTTTGCTTATTAATTACTTACATCACAAGTATAATAATATAAGATATTGAAAACCACAAGTAGTTATCGACGGTGGCGCGGCATAGTAAAATAATACGCCGCGTATAAACCGTCGACCAGAGAGAGGTGTTTTGATTTTTTATCTAAATTCGTCCGGGACCCTTACAGGGGAATCGCGGAACCCCGTGGTTCCGTGGAACACACTTTGAGTATCGCTGCTCTTAGTGATATTTTGGTCCATTTTGAAGAATATAAATATATGGGCCAGACAACCAACCAATTGTCTGGTGTTGCGAAGTAAGACATTTTATTCCTCGCGATTTTTTTATTGGTAGGTAACAAAAACAGACATTAATCGTATTAAGGCGCTACCCGGATTTTCAACGCGAACACTAGCGCCACTTCAGTAGAAAAATCATAACTCGATAAGTAAAAGACCAATCAAAAATCTGGTGGACACGATTGTAGTACAGGTTTTAAAGTTTATTTAGTTCGTTTAAATTGTTTCTTAAGTAGTTTACTGTAGTTAGAGTTAGAAAAACTGCTAAATATGGCCACTTTTGGCAATTTTTCTAACTGTAACTGCAGATAACTCTGTTTTATTGAACTAAAACATTGTGTCTAAACCACACAACCAGAGCTGTAGCTCTGGTTATGTGGTTCGCATCAATCAGTTTTTCTATTGGTCGTTATTTAACGAGTTATGATTATTCTACTAAAGTGGCGTTAGTGTGCGCGTTAAAAATCCGGTTAGCCCCTTAAGGTAGTGTAGTAGTAATAGTAATAAAAATATTAAAAACTTAGAGAAACTGGGCTAATGCCCTAAAGTGTTACACCTGCGCGCTAAAATCAAGTTGCGTGTAAACAAATAATCTTAAATTCCAAAGCTAGGATTTAAATAACGAAGTACCATACAACGATTATAACAGTGGCTTCTCCCATAAATACTTAAATACATGTAACATCCATGACTTAGGCACAAATGTTCGGCCTAATCACACATACATTTGTCATTGCAGAATTGGAACCCGCAACGGCTGGTCAAGTAGTCAGCAGCACTAACCACTGCACCAAACGACAAATCTTTGCATACAACAATTTTCATAGTTTTCTTATCGGTTGTCAAATTTTAGGCTTCCGTAGCCGAATGGCAATGAAAAGATACTAAATTGTTTCGTCAAGTCTGTCCGTCTGTCCGTCCGTATGTCACAGCCACTTCATTTTGAAACTATAAGCATCACACTTGCTGTCAACAAAATATTGTGGTATTTGAGCTAGTGGAAGTAAGTGGATTCCCTAATTCAGGTAAAGGTGGCACGGAAACCTCAGAGCGCGAGTCCGACTCGCACTTGGCTGGTTTGTTTTTTATAACAAAATATCTAACTCATCATCATTCTCTTGCCCTGTTCCCAGTTTATCTGGGGTCGGCGCAGTATGTTTTCCTCTTCCACACTATAACAACAAAAATCTAACTATAAATAAATATTAAATATTTGACAACATATATATACATATAAGTATGTGTATACATTGCTCCGAAGCTAAGTAGCTAAAACACTTGTGTTATGGAAATCGGAAACAACGGTGGTACCACAATACCCAGACCCGAGACAAAATAGAAAAGATCGTTTTCTACATTGAACCGACCGGGAATCGAACCCGGAACCTCACGAGATGGCGACGCTTGAAACCAGCCACTCGACCACGGAGGTAGTCAAACCTATAAGCTCTTACCTTTATTTTCGTTGGCAGTAAAAGTGACCACGTGATATTTTTATGTTTAAAATATCATAAACATATAGATGGAACTCTTTTAAGTAGGTACACTAAAATAATTTTGTAATGCAATCAAACACTTCTGTCTTACCCTACCTATGAATAAATTGTAACAAAACTAAGCAATCAAGTCCAAATTCGTCTACAACTTTATTCCCTACCAAAGCTTAACTTTTGTTTCTCAGATCGCAAATAACAAATATCAATTTATGCCGCAACCCGATCTCGTAATTGAGCGGACACAATGGCCGTCCCGGGAATAGAACCCGGCACTCTTTGTGTACCCCGTCATGGACGTCACGGACAGAACACCATTGTTTAGTGGCTTAATAGCAGACTAATGAGATAGGGGTGGGTTGGAATAATTAACGTTTTTAATTAGATGATATCGATATAACTATGAAAACTAGATTATTTAAGAAACAAGTACTTGAGGACCGTCAGATAAGGAATATTAGTCAAATATAATACCTACAAAACACCTTAATTGAAAACGTCACCATTTGTCAGCAACTATTTATGTAAATGTAATTTTAAAATCGGTCGTTTTATACACTTATTCAGTCAGACTTATTCAGTCGGATAAGTCTTATTTGTCATTGGTGAAATTGTCACTAAGTATGAAAGCGTAACAAAAAATATGTAAACGAACTCGTAGCCACTTGGCAAATAGTTCACATGTATTTCAATAAACTACGATTGATTTTATGACACCCAAAAGTTGTAAATTGATTCTCCACAATCAGTGACGTAACGAAGACTTGCTGTTTTAGAGCCGATTTTACCAACGTCAGATATGGAATATTTGTCGACTATAATACAATACCCCTTGTTTGAAAACGTCATCTATTTGTCAGCAATTATTTACGTAAATGAGGTTTTAAAATCGGTCGTTTTTAACCGACTTCAAAAAAGGAGGAGGTTATCAATTCGACTGTTTTTTTTTATCTATGTTACCTCATATCTCAGTCGTTTGTCGACCGATTCGAAAAAATTTTTCGCCTACTTAGAGGGTATACCTTCTAGTTGATCCCATTTTTTTCAATTTGGGATCTGATGATGGGATCTTGGTGTAATCGAAGGAAACCCAAATTTTAAAGGCACGTATAGTGTTTCTTTACATGAATCTTAATGTTGACGTGTTGTTACGTCATAGTCAACATCTTGTGGGGCTGAGCTGATGGTGGAACTCCTTAACGCTCAGGAGTTCAGTAATTAAGTATCGTATATTTTGTAACGTTGGGTTGGCGTCAATTTTGGGCGTCCGTGTACCTGGTACTGCACTCGGTAAGGCCCACTGAAAACCAGCGTCAGGTCCTCTAGGGGCCTGGCTCATGCTGAGTGAGGTCCTATTGGTTCGGACGTCACCGACACGCACACGCACTAAAAACCTGAAAAAACTCTTGACTGTGGAAAGGAAAGGAACCCATTTTAGGCAAACAATTTCTTTTTGGAGTCGGTGCCATCACATTGACCATCAAGCATCAACTATCACAGCACTATCACATACTTATTCAGTCAGATAAATCTTATCTGACGTTGGTAAAATTTACCCCTAGTCCCTCTTTCTTTTAAATTAAGTTAACGTCCAAGTTTTCAGAAATAATATACTCTCTGGTATAATTGTTTGAAGTACCAAAATACAAGGTGAATTTTAAAACACTGACTATTTTTTATAAAGACTATTCATAAATATCCTCTACTCTAGTAAGAGTAGAGCATGTTTCACGTAGAAACGTGACCAATAGTCATATCGAGCAACAAAAAAAATTGGTCGCACGCCAATAAAGCTTTTGCACGTATGATTATTGTAATTAATTATATTTCAAATAAAACACTGAACCAATTTCTCGTACATTTTCTGAACCTTACGACGAATATACGTCCACTAAACCAGATTATCCTCGTCCATCCCTAAGCTCGGTAAACAGACTCTTTATTAACTTACTCGTAACTTAGTTAACTTGGGCGGAACGTAGGCGGGGATGGGGCGGCCGGTTAACTGGTTAGTAACTTAATTGAGTAGACCGAGGCTAAGCTCTGTTAAGTTACTGATGGACTTGTCGATTAATCCCTCGAGCGTATGTGAACGAGACACAATAGATATTCTATTGTTATGCGGTCGCATGCGACCGCTCGGGTGTTGAAGCAGATAAAGGACAGAGGAATGTAAACCTGAGAAATAAATGATTGGAAATCCTGGCCTTTAACGAGATATATCACAGCACAGTACAAGTTATTTATAAAGGTTTTCAAAGAGATTAATAAAAGAACAAGATAAAAGTTAGTAACCGTTCTTATGTTTTTTACATCATTGGGAGCAGGAATTCGAATGTTGTAAACACTAGAAATATAGGTTTAAATTGATTTAAACCTGTTGTTTTTTAAAAAATTTTGGATACTGTCGCATGTCATTTGATCATAAAGTCGTTCCTTTTTGCTTGTCAAACATTGTAAACAATCTTAACCTTTTTACCGAAATAATTCATTTTAAAATAAAATAAACACATAAATCACCAACTACATAGATTAATCTTCGTTCAACACTATTTTTTTTAAATCAAATAGTAAATGAATTTTATTCACTGATATTATTTTAAAGGTTATAAAAAGATTGTTTACACTATTGGACCAGCGAAGAAAAACAGACTTCTGAAAGGTCGAATTAAGATTTTAAAAAACTGGTAATTAGAGCCTTCTTAAAAACATTTACTCGTAATTACGTAGAAATAATTATTGATATCTATGAATGATTAATAAGTGTCATTCAGATTAAGGGTCTGTTCCACAATACTAAAGTAAACACTTTGTACCTACTTGTTTAAAACTAACCGAGACTAGTGAGTGATAAACAGGTCCTATAAGAGTAGGCTTTACCATTTCACTATATCAAATGGAAAAGTCAAAGTTGAAAGAAGCCCTTATTGGATACACCGCGACAGTACAATACTCCACACCGACTGCTTTCGTAAAACATTCCCTACTCCGTTTTAAGAAGGATTAGTTGTAGATCCCTACATCGTGGTCGGCTGTACAGAAACCTTAATTCAATTATCGGTTGGGCGTTTTGTAGGCGGTGGGAGTGTCGGAACGAGGCAGGTCACTTACTTGTTTTGTGTTTGGTATAAGTGGTAGGTAAGTAAAATATACAGGTTGGCCAAAACAGTGACGTCCAATTTTTTTTTGGTAACCTTTCATCCAGGGTAGCGTTGGGCTTGTGACCGGTAATTTACTCAATTTCGAGTAAATTACCAAAAACATGTAATTTACTCGGTAAAATTACCGATGACTGGGAAAATATTCAAATGATTTTAACTAACAAAACTTAATGTATAAATATACTTAAATCCTTTACCAAATTACCATGAATAACATTTCACTCATTTTTACTGTCTTAGCATGATGATACTTCTTTACATGCCAATACGAACAAGAACTTTTGAGCTGGATTCACATCACACAAAAATATATTTATTAGGTTTATTTTTGTTTTGTACTTTGTAATTTATGAGTGATATTGTGTTTGTAATATAAACATATTAATGTTTATTTTAAAAAAGGAGGTTATCAATTCGACCTATAAGGTATGTGATATTGTTAGAATTTTATATGTTCGAGTGAGTTAATCTTTTAAGGCTTCCAAAGTTCCAAACACGTGTTCAAAATTTCGTAAGTGTATGTGTGTTTTGATGTTTTTTTCACCACGGATTTCTAGAAAACGAGAAGTCATAGCGAGATGATTATTTTTTGTTCAATCAGATATATTGCTACTTAGGGTACCTACAGTGTAAGTTCTATCAAAACCAGTAGTTTTCGTTTTATATGTTATTAATTTAATAACTGAAAATGACGAAAAAGGGTACAATTTTTGAAAAAAATGCCTCCTTATCATACTGACCTAAAAGCTAAGCTTATCATTCACCTCACCATCGTCTGCGTCGCCGGTTCCTTTTCACTTTCTTACTCAAGATAACTAACTAAACTAACGAGTTGCAGAGCGCAAGCCACAACTAATTCAACCTTCGGCATCTTCGTGTACAACAAATGCTATGATTAATCTCGCGCAAGTGTGAATCACGAATCGTCTCGCACGTAGGTTTGATGACTTCCAGCCTCCCGAACAAGCCGAATTCTGAAAAGGATACAGTAACATAGACCACATCTATTAAGGCAAATTATACAGAAGTCCGAGAAGTACGAGTATAATATGCTCCTATGTTTAGCGTTTGTGGACTATGAGAAGGCTTTTGATTCGATCAAAACTTGGGCGGTGCTTAGGCCTCTTCAGTGGTGTCACATAGACGATAGGTGTTAAAGTGTCTATATAACAACGCCACCATGGTCAGTCCGAGTACAGGAACAAAATAAGAGGGCGATTCCATTGCGGAGAGGTGTAAGACAGGGAGACGTTATATCTCCGAAACTGTTTACAGCGGCATTGGAAGACGCCTTTAAGCTCCTGGAATGAGAAGGATTCGGCATCTGCGTCAATAGCGAATACATAACACGCCTCCGGTTTGCCGATGATATAGTCGTTGTGGCAAAGACGCTGAATGATCTTGGCACTATGCTCAACCAAGTATCCCATCTTTGAAAAAAACATGGAAAAGGCGAAAATTACGTCAAGTTCCTACTCCAGTATCCGTTGGAAACTCAACTCTTGAAGTTGTCGACGAGTACGTCTACCTTAGATGAAAGATCCAATTAGATAGGTCCAACTTTGAGAAAGAGGTCAATTGACGAATCCAACTCGGCTAGGCAGCGTTCGGGAAACTGCATAAGAGCGTCCTCTCGTGTCAATTACCTCAGTGTCTGAAGACGAAAGTTTTCAACCAGTGTATGTCACCAGTGAAGACATACGGATCCGTTACGTGGTCTCTAACTATGGGCCTCATAAAGAAGCTTAAAATCACACAACGAGAAATGGAGTGGGCTATGCTCGGTGATCGAATCAGAAGCGAGGAGATACGTAGAAAAACTTAGGTAACGGACATATCCCTACGAATCAGTAAGCTCTAGTGGCAGTGGGTACTTTGGCAGGGCACATAGCAGGGAACTGATGGCCGCTGGGGCAGAAAAGTTCTAGATTGGAAACCCTTCGACCAAAAGCGCAGCGTGGGATGTCCACCGACAAGATGGACAGACAACAAGACCAAACTGGATGCAGACCGCTCACAACCGGTCGCTGTGGAAAGCCGTGGGGGTGGCATATGTTCAGCAGTGGACGTCTTTTGGTTGATAATGATGATGATGATGTGTGAACATCAATGTGAACAGCAAGCTCGCGTCAGCTCTCGTGCACGAATATTTCCTCGAACGTTTCGTCAATAACCAGACGAGAAGCGAGCGCGAACGTTAAATGCCATTTAATAATTTACGCAACGCGCACGAATATTTGTTTTCTGTTTTATATGGTGACCCAAGTAACGTAAAAAATAATCAATTTTTGAAGTGTTTTCTACCATCAACACCCGTTTGGATTAAAGCTTTAATCATGCACAAATTATAAAATAAATAAATATAGCAACTGAATATTTTACGGTCTATTTGGTAAATTACGAGTATTTTACCATTTTTACCATAAATTACCATATTTTTCATTACTTACCATTTTGTTTTTTTACCTGCCCAACTCTAATCCAGGGCTATGAAATACCTATATACCCTATTATATGTTTGTTAGCCGAATTTTTGTTAGTTTTCGAGTTTTTTTTTCTTTTTTTTTAAACAAATAATTTCTCCACTTTTTATGGTGTTATGTAGGTTTTTTGTATTACAGTACTGTCCTTATAAAATAAATTTACTCAGATAAAATTATGAGGTCTCTAAAACTAGGACTAACAAAAGTTTCATTTTTTTAAAAAAAAACCTCGATAAGTATTAAAAAAATGACTATCATTAAAATTGTATATTTGGATAGACTTGGATGTATAGAATCCAAAAAAAAATTGAACGTCTCTTTTTTGGCCACCCTGTACCTATAGTAAGCCCTTAAGTTTAATGACTGAAGGAATATTTTGATAAGACTCTTCATTAAACATAACTTCTTAGGGTAATAAAGTAGACATGCTTTGTGTTTGCTTGTGTATTCAAGTATTTAATAACCATTCTACCGAATTTAGATGATTGCAGCTTATCTCAATAGAGATGACTCAGTGAGAACGGTGTTACGTTCTAACACAAACTGACTTTTCCTTCCATTAATATTTTCAGTGAAATGGATTTTAACATGACAAGAGAGATCAAACGCAAATTTGTAGATCATTTTGCAATAAGTTTAACTAACTTCCTAACTCGAAACTGTTTCTGAGTAATTTCAAAACAGAAACATTTTGGGCCCAAATCAAGACCAACCAGCGAACAAACTTGACGACCAATAAAGAAGTCCAATGCATTATTTTTTAAGTTCCTTAAAAATAAGCTTTTCCTCCGCACATAATCTAAGCTTTACATACCCAAAGGGCTTATACCATCAGCCCGTCGATTTACAAACTCAAGTACAAATCAATATAAGACTAAATTCTAAGCTATTACCTAAATTTACACGATTGCTTTCATATTACCATCGTTAATAACGCCTTCACAGTTTTTTTTTTCCTTGTGTTCGAGTTGGCCAAAAGTCAGATAGGACTTATCCGACCGAAAAAGGATAAAATGACCGATTTTAAAATGCCTTTTACGTAAGTAATCACTGACAAATAGGTGACGTTTTCGAATTAGGCGTTTAGCATTGTATTCGACGAATATTCCTTATAAAATCGCTAATTTGTTCTAGTATATAACAATGTTACGTTCTGTGATTAAACACATTTGTTTGCATTACATTGCTGGCTCGATTTATTTTGTTAGAAAAATGTAATAAAAATATTATTCATTTAAGTTAACCTAAACCATATAGGATCAATTGCTGGTTACTTAAAGGGGCTATGTTTAATTATTTTGCTCCTACTACAGGCAAATAAAATAAAGATTGGACACCAATCACATACATTGCTCTGATCCCAAAGTAAGTAGCCAATGCACTTTTTTTATGGAAATCAGACACAACGGTGGTACCACAACAATACCCAGACCGAGACAATATAGAAAAGATCGTTTTCTACATTGACCCGACCGAGAATCGAACCCTCACGAGATGGCGACGCTTGAAACCAGCGTGCTAGCCACTCGACCACGGAGGTCGTCGTATACAAACATATATACGGATAATATAATTGCAATTGCTACATGATCGTTCTAAGTTACCTAATACCACCAGTCTCACTTCATCGCCTCAGCATGCATTACACTGATCCATTAGTCAGTTCGATAAAAATCTTTGTAGCACAATAAAAGTCTATCGAAAACGCGTCAAGCGCGCGCCAATTACACTCTCCAAGACATTTCGCGTACAATGAGCGGCAATCCCCCCCTTTTCGCCCGCTTTGGGGGGAATCTGGGAGACTAGTGCTGGGTGATACCATCACCAACACTTAAAAGTGTCGATATAATAATACCAGTTATATTTTTATTAAGAGTAGATTAGCCTAGCTAGACTTTAATACCCTAACGGCCGTTCCCTATGTGCAAACTAAGATCAATGATAGATAGCTATCCTCGAACTGTTGTCACCAGCTATCGACCTTAATAAACAGTTTCTATATTACAGATAGGAGTTGCTTATCTCCAGTTAGCAGAAGATAGGCCACATTATCCAAGCCCTCCCTTACGTTTCGAATTACGCAGTTTAACAAAACACTCTCAATTACGTCGCGTCAACGTTTTCACGATATTTGTCGTCATTATGATACACCAAGGATAATATTTATATAATACGTTTAAAATAATATTTATTTTTATTGCTATGTACCTAATTATATATATGTTCTATTTTGGGTAAAAATATTATGTGAAGCATGCATAGACTTTACGTCAAACGGAACTTTTTTGAGCGCTGACAGACAGTTGATTGATTGACATCATTCCTACGTCAATTGATTGAAAATTAATACTTTTTATCGTAAAAAGTACCTATTAATAAATTTTAAAATTCAAAACGACCGATTGAAAAGAAATAGAATTAGAAAGTAATCGTTTCAGTTTATTTTCGCAAACGCATCAGAATGCTATCAGTCCGATTGCTTAGAAAAAACAATGTGTCCAGCTGGTAAACAATGTATTCAAGGAGGACTTTATTTCCATAAAATAAGTACAGTCAGTATCAATTGTACTTTCACAAACAAGTCGTTTACGGTTTTTAAAGGATATTGATTAAAGCCGGGTCCAGATTGCGTCTTTGTAGTTTATATTTTAAAAATCTTGTTTGAATTATAATTGTACTGGTATTTTAAGGGTAACTAAGTAATTAAGTATTGAATTACTTTAGTAAAATATAACAATTACCTTCTGAATGTATCAAAATGAATGTAGGTGAGGTGTATTAACTCTGCAATCACAAAACATAACCTCAAAATGCCTAATCTGCCATTGAATTCCTTGTAAACCTGATTATTTATCAAAAATATTTTTTGTGTGTATTCTTTCAAATAATTATATATTTTATCCTAACATTTTGTAAAGACGCATGCTGCCGCAAAGTGTGCAGAGTTTCTATAGAGTTTTGTTCAATATCCTTTGCTTAAATACCAGTTGTTTTCATGTTGTACTGATTTGTTTTATTTACTTCTTTCAGCCACATCAAAAAGTCCACCTTCCCTTGACAAAGGAATAGATGATGATGCTGGTGGAAATATTTCAGGCTCATCAAATGCTATGCAAAGCATCGGGTACCTTCCCAGTCACTCAGCTGTTCCTAGAGAAAAAGTTGACTGCTTGAACTTGGATTCAATATTGTTCGCCACCCGAAACTTATATGTTTTTCATAAATTGTACGAGGTAGCACCTTACATTCTACAACTACGAACACGTCAGTGACCTACATAGCAGAATCCAGGACCGTCGGAACTCACACTGGCGGCCCACCTATTAATGAATATGTTAATATTTTAAATAAACTAATTTACTACCAATAAATCAGATATTATCCGTCCTTGTTGTTCTCATTTCCCTCCACTGCAGCAGACACCTTTATCCGTCCCTATGATCAGTTTGGGCCGTCTGTCAGACTGGTAGCGGGTCCCACCACCTACCTACCATCTTAACGCTGCTGCCCTGGATGACCTGAACGCAGCTCTCCTACCACATCATCCTTACGAGGGTCAAACTGAAAGTTCTTAGAAAATCAAAAACTGATTACATTAGCCAGTTATTAGTTTTATTATATCTTTTCAAAATATTGTCCATTGACGTCAATACACCGCTGCATGCGATGGAACCACTGGGAAAAGCACTTTGCCCACTCGTCCTTAGGGGTCTCTTCAATGGCATCGCGATACGCAGCCACCGCTTCTTCAGCATTCATAAACCGCTTCCCTTTAAGTTTTTCTTTAATTTTTGGAAATAAATAAAAATCACAAGGCGCGAGGTCGGGGCTATACGGCGGGTGACCCAGTAATTCAACGTTTGATGTCGCCAAATAGTCGATCGTTCGCTTGGCGGTGTGCGACGAGGCGTTGTCGTGGTGAAGGAGGATCCTACTGCGAGGTCGTTTCTCTCGAACTTTTTCCAAGACAAGTGGCAAACAATTGGTAATGTACCATTCTGCAGAAACTGTTTTTTGATCCTCTAACACAATTGTTGCGAAATGACCTATCCTTCCAAAGAACGAGGCCACCATTTTTTTTCCCGCACTTCGATCTCTCTTCACTTTAGTTGGCAACTCCTCGAAAGGAAACACCCACTGAGCAGATTGTCTTTTGGTTTCAGGATCATAACAGTAAATCCAGCTTTCGTCACCTGTTAGTATGTCGAACACAGCATTTGAGTCACCTCCGTTAAATCTTTCAATCATTTTACGGCACCAATCCACACGATGGAGTTTTTGAGCCTTAATCAAATTATGAGGTATCCACCGGGCGCAAAGCTTCCTGACCGCTAAATGTTCGTGGAGGATTTTGTGCACTTGACTCATACCGATGCCTAAGCTTGTCCGAATCTGCTGATAGGTCACTCTTTTGTCAGTCTCTATCATACGCCGCACAACACAGATGTTATTTTCAGTCGTCGCCGTAGAAGGCCGTCCCTCACGTACATCATCAGTGAGATTAGTGCGACCACGTTTAAACTCATTAAACCAGTTGTAAACAGTCGCACGAGATGGGGCTTCATCGTGAAAGGCCAATCGTAGTCTATCATAACTTTCTTGTTGACTTAAATGACATCGAAAGTCATAAAAAAACATTGCACGAAAATTTTCTCGTGTTAAATTCATTTTGACGTGACACAGACAATTTTCAATTTGCCGCCAAATCGTAAAACAAATGACAAATGAATGAAATATATACTCAGTAATATTGGCAAAGAGTTCTATTTTCAAATTTTAGAATATTTTTTTTATTACATTGTTTATAAGTGGCCAGTTCTAAGAACTTTCAGTTTGACCCTCGTATTATATCTAAGTATCTTTTGTTAGGCTAGGATCAGTTTCTTAGGGTTAAGGAACATCTTCGCCACTAGGGAGAAAGTTTCCATCTTAACCTTGTGAGCAGCAGGACTTTTACATAAATAAATCAATGAAACATTTAAAACTAGTAAATTGCCGGGGTGTACAAGAGCGTTATCCTCCAAAATCCTAGGATTGAATTCTGGGGTTACTAGAGATAGTCAAACTGACTGACAGTCAGATGAAAAACATTATAGGAACGCAATAAATGTCAATTTCATACAAATGCCTATCCCCAGTAAGCTATCCGTCCTCCCATCGATAAGATGCATCCAGAGATAGTTTACCCTACTGCCAGAAGGTTTATAGAAACAAAAAATCTAAAGGTAGATAACCATTTCTAACGGCCGTTCCCTATATCCATTCTAACTGTGGTTTTGCCCTACTAGAGTTAGAAATGGTTATCTACCTTTAGATTTTTTGTTTCTATAAACCTACTGGCAGTAGGGTAAACTATCTCTGGATGCATCTTATCGATGGGAGGACGGATAGCATACTAGGGTTAGACTTTTGTATGAAATTGACATTTATTGCGTTCCTATAATGTTTTTCATCTGACTGTCAGTCAGTTTGACTGTCTCTAGTAACCCCAGAATTCAATCCTAGGATTTTGGAGGATAACGCTCTTGTTCACCCTGGCAAATTACTAGTTTTAAATGTTTCATTGATTTATTTATGTAAAAGTCCTGCTGCTCACAAGGTTAAGATAGAAACTTTCTCCCTAGTGGCGAAGATGTTCCTTTACCCTAAGAAACTGACCCTAGCCATAACCCCGCCTAACAAAAGATATTTAGATATAATAAGGATAATGTGGTAGGAGAGCTGCGTTCAGGTCATCCAGGGCAGCAGCGTTAAGATGGTAGGTAGGTGGTGGGACCCGCTACCAGTCTGACAGACTGCCCAAACTGATCATAGGGACGGATAAAGGTGTCTGCTGCAGTGAAGGGAAATGAGAACAACAAGGACGGATAAAATCTGATTTATTGGTAGTAAATTAGTTTATTTAAAATATTAACAGATACATTAATAGGTGGGCCGCCAGTGTGAGTTCCGACGGTGCTGGATTCTGCTATGTAGGTCACTGACGTGTTCGTAGTTGTAGAATGTAAGGTGCTACCTCGTACAATTTATGAAAAACATGTAAGTTTCGGGTGGCGAACAATATTGAATCCAAGTTCAAGCAGTCAACTTTTTCTCTGGGAACAGCTGAGTGACTGGGAAGGTACCCGATGCTTTGCATAGCATTCGATGAGCCTGAAATAATTCCGCCAGCATCATCATCTATTCCTTTGTCAAGGGAAGGTGCACTTTTTGCTGTGGCTGAAAGAAGTAAATAAAACAAATCAGTATAACATGAAAACAACTGGTATTTAAGCAAAGGATATTGACCAAAACTCTATAGAAACTCTGCACACTGTGCGGCAGCATGCGTCTTTACAAAATGTTTGGATAAAATATATACCTAAATATTTGAAAGAATACACACAAAAAATATTTTTGATAAATAATCAGGTTTACAAGGAATTCAATGGCAGATTAGGCATTTTGAGGTTATGTTTTGTGATTGCAGAGTTAATGCACCTCACCTACATTCATTTTGATACATTCAGAAGGTAATTGTTATATTTTACTAAAGTAATTCAATACTTAGTTACCCTTAAAATACCAGTACAATTATAATTCAAACAAGATTTTTAAAATATAAACTACAAAGACGCAATCTGGACCCGGCTTTAATCAATATCCTTTAAAAACCGTAAACGACTTGTTTGTGAAAGTACAATTGATACTCACTCACTGCACTTATTTTATGGAAATAAAGTCCTCCTTGAATACATTGTTTACCAGCTGGACACATTGTTTTTTCTCAGCAATCGGACTGATAGCATTCTGAAACGTTTGCGAAAATAAACTGGAACTATAACTTTCTATTTCTTTTCAATCGGTCGTTTTGAATTTTAAAATTTATAAATACTTTTTACGTTAAAAAGTATTAATTTTCAATCAATTGACGTAGGTATGATGTCAATCAATCAGCTGTCTGTCAGAGCTCAAAAACGTTCCATTTTACGTAAAGTCTATGCATGCTTCACATAATATTTTTACCCAAAATAGAACATATATATAATTAGGTACATAGCAATAAAAATAAATATTATTTTAAACGTATTATATAAATATTATCCTTGGTGTATCATAATGACCACAAATATCGTGAAAACGTTGACGCGACGTAATTGAGAGGGTTTTGTACAACTGCGTAATTCGAAACGTAAGGGAGGGCTTGGATAATGTGGCCTATCTTCTGCTAACTGGAGATAAGCAACACCTATCTGTAATATAGAAACTGTTTATTATGGTCGATAGCTGGTGACAACAGTTCGAGGATAGCTATCTATCTTTGATCTTAGTTTGCATATAGGGAACGGCCGTAACTCCAGTAGGGCAAAACCACAGTTAGAATGGATATAGGGAACGGCCGTAAATGATTGATCTTAATTGGCTTTACAAAATAAATGAACTTCAAACTGTCGATCGAATAAACTTACGGCCAGTTTCAAAATGTCTGAATAAGCTCCTACTAATTCCACAAATCAATTTCATTTCTAACGCAATCCGTCTTTGAATGAAATCCAGTCCTTATCTCTGAAATTATTACTAAAGAAACCACGTTTAATACTTTCCATTGTTTACAAAAGATAGTCAACGGTTTAAAAGAATTCATTGAATATTCAACCATATACTAGTCACTACGCCACACAACAGTTGCGATCTAGAAGTAAACCATTAGCTTAAGAAGCCACGTCATGTCAAACACTATTAAAAAAAAAACAAGTGCATACGAAATGAAGTTCCATATTTGATTTATTCGTTGGTTATTTAGTGTTTTAATTATAATAAATGCCGATTTTTCAATGGTCAGATAAAACTTATCAGACTGATAAATTATAAAGCGACAGACTTTAAAAAATGACAGGTACCTATGACTGCTGACAATTAGGTGACGTTTCCAATTTAGCCAAATTGTATTTAATTCGACGATTAGTTTTATCTGACTATTGAAAAATCAGCCTAAGGGCTGATTAACCAGATTAACCAGCAGATACGCTTTTGTATTAAGATACAAAAGCGTATCTGCTGGTTAATCTCTTAATAATTTGCTCTAATCAGACTCCATTAATTTTCACTTCTTGTTAAAGTTTTCACTCACGTATTTATAGATACTGAAACTATCGATAACTTAACATTCCTATTGGGAACAATAAGTAACAGTTTAAGGAGATTACAGGAGGCTATCTGGCGATAAGTAGATCTCGGAAACAGTATTAAAGACCGGAGTTAAGGTACCAGACAATAGGCTTGGATGGACTGTTTTTGATCAACTTTTAATATTGTGCGGTTCAGAAAAGTTGGATTTAATTACGTCTGAGGTTTGTAAAGGTCAAAAAGCTGTATGTTATCATTACTTATTTATAGCTTTAAACCTACGGACGACATATCATAGATTTTTTAACCGACTTGAAAAAAATGAGGTTCTCAGTTCGACCTGTATATTTGTCCGCGAATATCTCCCGTTCATCTCGACCGATTTTTATACGGTTTTCATTTGAGTTCTTGTTACACCGAGGGGAAGGTTTTAGTAACTATTATAGTTCAATCATGCCATTGATATTACTGGAGCGCTGCATGCATAAAGAAAATTCAAATAATCCAGCACAGTAAAATACGAAACACAACTAAAGCCATCGACGGATTACAACATGCTCTAGACATGAAGTGGAAATGGGCAGGCCACGTAGCGCGCCTTCAAGACCGGAGATGGACTAAAACAGTGACAAATGGACGGGACCACAGGGTATAAGGAAGAGAAGAAGACTTTACGCCCGATGGGAGGACAACATTATAAAAATAGCTGGCCCAAACTGGCTTCAGACAGCCCATATCAGAGAGAACTGGATATCTTTGGTGGAGGCCTTCACCTGCAGAGGGGTTCTAGCAGATGCAAACAATTAAAGTAAACATGTGTACATGTATATATTATTAACACTCGCAGTACACTTACAGTGTTTATTTTTTTATTTTTTTATTTCATCTGTAATAGGTATATATGTGTACACTTATTAGAGATAAGCTCATTAGTCTTTCAATATTTTATTTCTCTGCATATGATTTTTTAAGTTACTTGCAAGAAATAAATGTCTTTTATTTTTATTTATATAGTTCAATCAAGTACCTTGTAACCATAAAATTATTATCCCTTTGGAATAGAACGACAAAAGCGAGATGTCACTAGCAGCAAACTGTGTGATAAAAAGAGATGGGTAGCAGAACCATTTTTGTCAGATGTCCGCCCCGCAGAAGCTCGCTGAAAATTACGTGCATTTGATTTTTTATATTTATTAATGCGTCTAAAACATGGTGACTTGATCAGTAATTGATTGTTATGCATTACAGCGGCATAACCCCAACAAATAATCATTTAACAGGTAGATTAGTCCAAATCGAAGCCTCTTAATATACGACTAATATTTACCTCTTAATATACGACTAATGTTTGATTATTCTATTCTACAAACGTTAATTTACGTAAAAAATAAAGACAGCATAACACAGGGAATGTATATCGAATAATATTTTGTATAATGAAATAACATTTAGTTTTACACTAGAGCTGCATATTCAATATTTTGTGTCGACTTTTTATCATGCAGTAAACTACTATATTTAACTTAGGAACATTGTTATATATCACCTGATCGAAAGTTATCTCATTTAAAGCTACAAATGTTACTTACTTATGTAAGTTACTGACATCTTAAATCGGTTTCGATTGACAGCTTTTACTTGTCCTTCTATTCCGATAGGAATATTAATTTTATGCTTGTAACTTAAACAATAACTGAAAACAAGGAAAAATAAATCTTAAAAATTGAACCACTTCCAAAAACAAATACCAAAAGAACTAAAATAACGCTGATAGGAGAAAAAAGCTCGTTTGAAATCGGTGCATGATGTCAACCTTAACGGACAGAAGCAGTCTACATTCTCCTATAAGCGTTATTTTAGGCCTTATAGTGTTAAGTTTTTGAAAGCAGTAAAATTTTTATGTTTTCTTTTAGTGATTTGAGGGTAGTGTACAGTTAAGCGGCGTCCCTAATCTTAATGCAGATTTCGAATTGTAATTACTAACCGATTTTCCGAATGTTTTCCTTGGTTAAAATCCTCAGTTGACGTGATTGTACGCCAATAGAATTTTAATCGGTGTTATTCATAACACCTACACATCATCATCAATATCAGCCAAAGGACGTCCACTGCTGAACATAGGCCTCCTCCAGGGCTTTCCACAGCGACCGATTACTAGCGGTCTGCATCCAGTTTGATCCTGCGATTTTTACATGGTCGTCTGTCCATCTTGTCGGTGGACGTCCTACGCTGCGTCTTTGGTCGAAGGGTATCCAATCTAGAACTTTCCTGCCCTAACGGCCATCAGTTCTACGCGCTATGTGCCCTGCCCACTGCCACTTGAGCTTACTGATTCACAAGGCTATTTCCGTTACCTTAGTTCTTCTACGTACCTTCTCATTTCTGATTCGATCCCTTAGAGAAACACCCAGCATAGCCCTCTCCATCGCTCGTTGTGGATTTTGAGCTTCATTATAAGACCCAAAGTAAGAGACCATGTTTCGGATCCGTATGTCATCACTGGGTAACACACTCTGGTTGAAGACTTAAACACACTGCTTGAATTCCTAAACGCCAGTTAAATACTCAATAACTTTATAAAACACCGCCTCTAGTTTCATAAAACAAAACCAAGTACCTACACACTTAGTACTTACCCCCAGCCCAAAATGTTAATCCCACTATACACTCGAGGCCAAAAACTTCACCCACCGCGGTACGGGATTACGTACCGAAATTTCGTCAAAATTAATCTTTCTTCAAACACTTTCGTTCTTTGTACAGCAATCGAGAGAGGAGCAAATTTAATCTCGCACCCTGATCGTAGATAGCTTCCAATATATGTTCTATGGTTCCGTACTATACGGGGTTATTTTAAATTTAATAATTTTCTTGTTATAACGACAAAATTACAAATATAACACGCTATTGCATTTATCATATTTTTGCTTGCAAAACTAAGTGCTGCGCTCATAATTATTATTATTTTCAAAACTGTAGAATTCAGAAATTACAATTCGATGTTGGATAGAGTTTCAGCTGTCCATTTTAGCATGAAATAAAGTTTAATTAATCTCCCCGTGAAGTTCTTTTGTTAGAAAGTATTGTTTACTTATTTATGTATAACATATTAATGTAATTTTTAAAATCAGATACTTTTGCAGGCCAGTAGACTATAGTTGCTCATAGTTTTTAAGGTTCTTTGATTTTTTTTAAATGTTGTTAATTGACTAACTAGCAATCGTACCATCACACAGTAAAAAACATACTTAAAGTTAACTAAATTTTGTATGGAAAAGATAGTCCTTTGGCTGATAATGATGACAGACACCTATAGTAAAAATAAATTGTAACAGAAGTTAAACTTATTGACTAAAACTGTTTTATTATCAAACTCCTTTTAGTCCGATGGTTTCGACATAACAGGCCTCTAAAAAGGGCAAAACGATTCTAAATGAATCGATTAGAGTGAACAAGAATCGGTATTTTGTACTTCAGACAAGGGCCCTCAAACGATTTCATTGTGTAATTGCGGATTTTAATACATGTGCTTTTAAGAGTAAAAGGTCCTTTAAACGGTTCTTATAATATGATCGACATTATCATAATTATTGTAGATCGTACCTTAACTTGTTTCTTTTACAAGTATATACTTTTTTGTTTTAATATGGAAAATGTACGAGCCACGTAAGATCTAACATTGTTAGTTCCTGAACTTCTAAGAAGTAAAATATCTATTGTATTTCTACTACTTTGAGGACAATACTTTAATTAAACAATTTTGATTCATTGTTAGGAAAGTAAATAAAAAAAAAACTTCAATTTCATCACGTGTTTATTATCTTTACTACAGTGATACGTTTTTGCAAACTTCTACTTCTACACTTTTTAATAAATAAATAATATAACTACATACATCAAATACAGAGTAGCAACATTACATTTTCATCAAATCTTTATCCTGCCAATTGAAATGATTTAATAAACGTTGACACCCTATATGAATATTTGTATAACTTAGAAGAGTTTCTATTAATAATACTTACTTTAAACATGGTGATTTCTAACACTATAATATACACTATTTACAATAATTCACGACAATATTTACATTACATTTTGAATAGATACGGCAAAAATATAATATTTTAATCTTTTGAGCCAAAAAGTGTTGCGGGACGAAACGAAGTCGATGAAAAAAAACACAGTCATTTAATATCTATGAGCTCAAGATTCATAGGTATAAGCAAGACAAAATATATTATGTTACACACAGATGTGTTTGCTATTTACACTATCTTAATATTTGTAATAGTACTCCTAAACTACCTTTATGTTAACCACAACTGGATACCTAGATTAAAAGCATATCCTTTTTTAAACCAAGAGGCCGATTCTCGCGGCAATCGAACTTTTTTTTGAGTTTAACCATTTTGCTTATAATCTCTTAATCAAATTAGATATCTACACGTAAAAAAACTTTCGCAGAACAAAATCTACCATACATAGAAATTGTGACCCTGAGAAATCAAAAACTAATTTTTCTTCGACAAAGAAAATTCGATCGGTGAACTTTTTTCGTATACGAATTGCACGAAAATTGCCCCCAGGTATCTCATTGTGGTAAGTTTAGTTTAAGCTATATTACTATTATGAGATCACACGGAATGTATTAAATATAGTTTATTTCAAATAAAATCGCTAATAACGTAGAACATTAAGGCACACGTCTTATTTTTAATACGCACACCAGATAATCATCTAATTTCAAGTGATCCTTATAAAGATGAGCCTGTACATCTACTACAGACTATTCTTAGGTATTTGGGATCAATAAGAATAGTTAAAAAGGATTTATAGTAAATGTATCTAGCTCGCCTAGCTAGGCGAGCTAGGAAAACTTATGTTTTTTATCCGACAGCCAGTGAAGTCTAGCAGAAACTCTTCTTACTTTTAAATTATAATAATGATTATAACCATGTGAATTCAGTATAGTTCATATCAAAACCTGGCTAAATATTTGATATTGAGTATGATATCAAATATTTAGCAAGGTGATATTTGTGAATGATTTTGAGTAATTCAAAGTTTATTGGTTAAAAATGTAAGCTTTGTGGGATACTAAAATTTGCGTGAAATTCACTCTTATGTCACGTGTTGTGGATAACCTAAAATTTCATTTTAGAATCAGAAAAATAAACTTTATTTGCGAAATATTTTGTTTTGATTGATTTTAATATAAATGAACTTTTCCGAATAAATGTAGAGTCCACATTACGTATGCACCTTACTATTATTATGTAACGCGACCCTATCCTGAATCAGCGCATCATGGGCTCTCAGGCGCAAGGCTTCAGCGCTGGCGAGGCGAGCTAGCGATGACGAGGGGGAAGGGGGTGAAGGGGGAGATGTGGCCTCTGGTTCCGGTGGACGTAGCGCTGGTGGAGGCAGAGCTAGGACATACCTGGTGACAAAATGTTAGGTTATAATAATGTGAAAAGTTAACGCAATTATTTTACACAGCGAGACATAGGTGACTGTCACTAACAAATAACTTCTAGAGTCAAAGTTAAGGAAGTCATGAAATGTAGTGTTAGAAACCGAGACGAGCCATCACTTAGCTACTTATTAGGAAACTCAAAATGAATCAAAAAATAAAAGTTTAAATAAGATTCTACAAAAATTAGCAATGACAGGCAAAAATACTAATAAAGCTCTACAACCCTCATTTTTTGGCAAGAAAAGTCGTCTTTCTATCAAATGTACGTGCTTCAATAAAATTGTAAGAAATTAATCGACTTGCTTTGATTAGAAAAACGTTAAAAAATGCATAAAATTGACAATAAGGAACTTGCGAATGAAATGTCGTGTGTCATAAATTAAATAATTAAAGTATTTAAGTATTATATCCGTTTTCTGGCACCCATAACACAAGCTTTGAGTAGCTTACTTTGGGACTAGATGGCGATGTGTGGGAATGTCCAAGGGATATTTATTTATTTAATTATAAATTGAGGGTAGCGTTTGACGTTTTGCTAGCCAATGTTGTCATTCTTACCTATGAAGCAAAGCTCTAAAGGCAGCAGCGGGTTCAGCTTCATGCCACAAGGGAGCCGGGACTCCAAGAGCCCCCAGTCCAGCCCCCAAGCCGAGCGCCCACCACTCGCCTCCTGGGGGGCCGCCACCGCCCCACTCGCCGACTACTGTAACAAAAAATTTAGTTTTAGAATCGAGTCTGAATTAGGAACTTTATTTTATAAACAAAAGATTCTAAAATCAAGTTGGCATTCACCATTGAAGCTGTGAAAAAGTTCATGTAGCTTAGATCGTCCAACAGCGTATACCGGCGGGACTACTAGCTAAAGCGCTTTCGAATTATTATTTTTCCTGTACTTATTTTAGTTGAATTTGGGTTGATCATCCCCATCATCATTATCTTGCCTTGTTCCCAGTTCATCTGAGGTTGGTGCAGTATGTTTTTCACTTCCACACTATTCAATCACTCGTCACTGAATCATCCACTCCTTTCGCACTCATATCGTTATTCACGCTGTCCAACCATCTCTTCCGGTCAGCCTGGTTTATAAGCTCTAATAAAAACATTATCGAACACAATTTGAGCAAAAGATTAATCCATAAACAATCCTTCCGCCTTGTTTTTACGGCAAGCACCTCTTAAAATGATTGTATTTATAAGAACTCTTAGTGCGCCTTCACATTAGAGCGACAGCAGCGCGTCAACAGCGGATACCGCTACATAGAAAACAGCCATTTATGTATGAAATTATCAGCAGCGCAACTGTCGCCCGAAAATCTCACTGCTGTTGGATTAAAACCTACCTTGATAACCGCCAACAATCCGTTGAAATTAGTCGACCTGACTGTAATTTTGTGATTCAAAAATATAGATCGGACCATGGAGTATAAACAAATATGGAGTCCCACAGGGTAGCGTTCTAGGTCCTTTACTGTTCCTGATCTATATTAACAACCTCCCGGGGTTAACTAAACACAAATGTATTTTATTCGCGGATGACATAGTTGTAATTGTCAAAACAAACTTTAAATTGACTCTGGAAGATCATATTCAGGACATTAATAATACACTTAAAACTTTAATTGAATGGCTTAAAAATAATAATTTACATAAAAATCTGGACCAAACATACTTCATTAATTTTAATAATATAATATATCAGACAATGGACATACATTTCGAAAGACAAAAACTGAAAGGTACAAATATGACGAAATTCTTAGGTGTATGGATAGATGATAAACTTAATTGGAAAGCTCAAATCGAAAATGTTTGCAAGAAAATTAACATATTTTCATACGCACTGTATAAATTAGGTAAAAATCGCTACCAAAAATACAGCACTTACTGCTTACTTTGCGTGCGTTTGCATTACGGGCTTATCATATGGGGTCATGGCTCTGATGCAAATAGAGTTTTCATTGCACAAAAAAGTGCATTAGGGCCATATGTGGTTCTGCACCTGATGCAGGCCGTTATTTACTTACTTACAAATACTACCTCTTCCATGTCTTTATATTTTTGAGATTTGTAAGTTTGTTAAGAAAAACATGCATTTTTTTAGACAAGCAAAGCAGGTTTATATGCGCAACACCAGAAATGGCAATAGGCTTGTGGCAGATATCACTCCAAAAAGTGCAAAATTTGAAAAAAACTGTTACTGCATGTGTACTCTTATTTATAACCTCATAATATAAAAGACCTGCCGTTCAACAGATTTAAAAGTGCACTTTACAAATGGCTTATTCACCATTGTTTTTAAGAAGTCATGATGTTTGAGCCGTTTTATTATTATTAAAACTAATTGATATTGTATTAATATTCTTGGAAACTTTGACATGTGTATTAATATTATGAATTCTGACTAGTTTAATTGATTATTATTGATTGTTTATAATTAAAATATGTATTTGCATGCTATTTAATGAAAGCTGAAAAAGCTGAGCTAACCATAGATTTATACCATCCAAATGTACCCTGTTTTCATGAGCAAATAAACACTTTCTTTCTTTCTTTCTAAAGCCGTGTTAATTTCAAAGCGCTCTTACTTAGGTATTTAGTTAGAGTACACATTTCTTTAACTAATGTATATCCCTTATTACTACTATGTACTTATTAACACTACTGTGTACTATGTATCTTTTTCTTTGTGACAAATGACAAGTGTTAAAAACAGTTGAGTAAAGCTCGTCAAAAAATAAATTGCTATCCAAACCAATAATTTTAATAATGGCCGGCGCTAACTACGTCATTAGTAACACCAAAATCACGTTAAAATATAATTATTGACACACAACACTTTTAACATGTTTAGAGGTAGTTTGTAATCACAGCCGTTATTTCGGAAGTTCATAAATATCGGATTACATGTTATATTTTAAGGGATGTGTATTATAAGGTAGGAAACCAGAAATTAATAATACAGTGACGGGTTCTTCGGTAAAACCAGACAAAATGAATTTAGACATAGGTATTCTGTTCAATTCAATTCAATTCAATTCATTTATTTATATAACAATAATACATTGTGTTTGAATTCATAGGAACTTAATAATAAAATAATAATAATTACAATACAAATGTCAAAGCACACCAATATTCGAAAGTTTATTTGTCAATATTCAATTAATCAATGTCAACCGCAGGATAATGTTATTAAATTGTACCCACTTTAAAATAAAATGTCTATGCTTTAAAAAATGTCAAATCATATAAATCAATGAATATTAGCAAAGTAGATTATGTCAAAATTCAAATACATTACCCAAGTTATCATTTAAATAAATAATGTCAACTACCGGATGGTGTTATAAAATTGTACTTAAAGATGTCAAAAATTATAAAAAGTAATACTTATTTTCTTTAAGGTATTTATGAATTCCTCTACAGAATAAAAACATCCGTCCAACAAAATACTCTTCAACTTTGATTTGAAGCTACTTGTGTAAACTAAGTTTTTTAATTCTACTGACAGCTTATTAAATATTGCAACTGACTGATAGTACGAACTCTGCTTGACTATATTCAGTTGGGGTACACATTTGTGATTAAAATCTTTCCTCCTTGTGCTCTCTCTATTTTTTTTTTCTTCTGGGGTCTTATAGTCACTGATATGCTTTGCAAAATTCGTCAGTAAAACCAGAATGTATAAACATGGAACAGTCAAAATGCCAAGTCTTTTAAAGTGCTCGCGACACGACTCCTGTTGTTTAATACGGACAATGGTTCGAATGGCTCGTTTTTGTTGAACAAAAGCCTTATGTATATTATATTGATAACTTCTTCCCCAGCACAATATACTATAGCGCAGTCTCGATTCTACCAAGGCGTAGTATACCAGCTTTAGATGTTTTTCATCTGCTTCATCGCGTAGGCTCCTCAACACGTAGCAGGCAGAGCTTATTTTATTCTCAATGTCATCTAATTTATGTTTCCACTTTAAAGTATAGTCAATATTTACCCCTAAAAATCTAGTCACCTGTACTAACTGCACATTTTTACCATTTAACTTGCACTCTAAGTTATCCCTATTCCTTATGTTATTTCGGAACAACATAGCGTTAGTTTACCGAGCAAATACTGATAAGTTTAGTTATATAAGTCCCCCTAGCCGATTTTGACTACGGTGGCTAGTCACAACGACTAAACTGCACGGGATATTTGTGTGCGAAAACACAGAACTCTCTATTGTTTTCACTCTCATAACCCGATGGGACAGCAATCTGACACGACCGGAAAGAGATCAGCCGCAGGAAAAACGGCTGTAAGTGCTTTCTGAGGCACGGGGGCTAAGAATTTCTGAACAGAAAAACCCAGTTTCATATTTTTGGGCTGACCCAGGGATCAAACCCGGGACCTCTGGTGCAACCGTCGCTTTCAAATGCGACCCATGGATCCTTACCATGGAGTTAGTCAAACCAGTGATATCACATCACATGGTATGTTAACTTACCATGTGATGATATTATAAGTATGCAAATGTTAATAAATATATTAGTAAGTTAATATCATAGACATCAAAGTTAATTTATTTTTACTAGAAAGTTCTCACAAACTACAATTATATTTTTGTTTTTAAAACATTTTGTCACTACACAAACTTAATTATATAAATTGCACTTCAAAAAAGCAACGTGTCAGACGAGGAATCGAATCCCGTGTCTTACGCTATCCGAGCGCATGCCTATGCCACTTGACCACCGACACATTGGCAAGCCTGTTGAATTTTGCAAACTTTGCTTTCTTCAACGCGTAGGCTGCGTGACCTCATCAATGTTATCAGATGTTTTTTTCAAGTGCAATTTATATTCTCACAAACTGAATGGTCGAGAGGCTAGCAAGCTGGTTTCAAGCGTCGCCATCTCGTGAGGTTCCGAGTTCGATTCCCGGCCGGGTCGATGTAGAAAACGATCTTTTCTATATTGCCTTCGGGTCTGGGTGTTGTGGTACCACCTTTGCGTCTGATTTCCATAACACAAGTGCATTGGCTACTTACTTTGGAATCAGAGCAATGTATGTGATTGGTGTCCAATTTATTTATTTATAATTAAAATTCTCAATTTAGATAAGTCTACACAGGTCAATATGTCCTTCAATTTCATATAATACCAATATTGAAACCAGGTGTTTTTGTCTCCTCTGTCACATCACTATTCCATCTAATTCGTGTCTCCGGTACCGAGGTGGTAATGAAATACGGCGCCGTTTACCGGTCATTACCGGTTATTACTGGATATTACCGGTTATTTACCGATCGGTATCGCATCAGAATATGCGTATATCATTTCCCTTTGATAGGGCTGTCAATTATTTGTTTACATATGATTGATTTTGCTACTGAACTTTGGTTAGGGTGGTGATTGATGAAAATTGTATCTTGAATGGAAAATACTTTGTTTATGGATGTAAGCCCAAAACTAGTTAGATAGGACACATCAGGAAGTCAAGATGAAAGCTGACAAGAGTTAATAATGGTGATTACTCCTGTAATAAGAACGCGGCTCTTAAATTTGAAGATGAAAAAGTTCAACAGTTCAAAAGTTTTAAAAGTGAAAAAGTTCAACAAAAAAGTTTAATAAAGATATATTTAGTCTAGACTGAAATGTATCCGAAACATGGTATCTAACTAGAGGCTGAGATAAAGAAGCTCAGAATCACACAACGAGCGATGGAGTGGGCTATGTTGAGTGTTTCTCTACGGGATCGAATCAGAAATGAGGAGATACGTAGAAGAACTAAGGTAACGGACATAGCCTTGAGAATCAGTAAGCTCAAGTGGCAATGGGCAGGGCACATAGCGCGAAGAACTGATGGCCGTTGGGGCAGGAAAGTTCTAGATTGGAGCCCCTTCAACCAAAGACGCAGCGTAGGACGTCCACCAACAAGATGGACAGACAACCATGTAAAAATCACAGGATCAAACTGGATGCAGACCGCTAGTGATCGGTCGCTGTGGAAAGCCTTGGGGAAGGCCTATGTTCAGTAGTCCTTTGGCTGATAATGATGGTGAAGATGATGAAAGTAACGTGTGACTACGCCTTTCCAAACATGAAAATTTCTCTCTACATAGTGAATATTGCATACTTGAGATTAGTATTGTATTATATTATTGACAATTTACAACGAATGCGTCTTGGTAGAGTCTATTATGTCCATTTACTTGCAACTACATTAGCAACTTTGTTCAGTTCAGTATTCTGAAAATCTTGTTTTATACTTTTTCAACGTCGTTTTTTGTCGTAGTTGGGTTTTAGTTTTTTTAATTTTTATTATTTGTACTATTTTGGTGTTAAAGTGTTTTTGTGGCGCATAATATTAACAAAACAAGTGATACCAAACACATAATTTTATATTAACATAGAACTTTTTGTCCGCTAGAGGGCGCAATACTAAATATGGTGACCAGCTTTATAGCTCATAACCAACAGAATATCAAGGCCCTTCTGCAGTGGTCTTATTCTGATAAGTAGTTAAGAAGCTCAAAATAAATGATACCAAACACGGCATATTTATCTTAACTTTATTTTTTTACTTTGTATGTTTTGTCCGCTAGAGGGCGCCACATTAGATTTTGTGAAACCATACCATATATAGCCTTTAACCAGCGGACAATTAAGACGCTTCTAATGATATGTCATTTGTCGAACTCTGATAAGTAGTTTAGAAGTTACGAGGGAACAGATGATACATACATAGCCTGTCAAAATCATAACCCTCCTTTTGCTTTGCCATTGTCGGGTTAAAATAAAATAAACACGTATCAGATAGGACCATCATTAACTTAAAGAGAGGATATAAAATCATAACATTTGTTTAACATTGATTAAACAATTTATATCACACGTTAAAGGGTAGTATCCCAGATACAATAGAACTTTTATTGTTGAACTTTTACTGTCTCGTAAAGTGTTAAATGAGTTTTGCTTTGCGTTACCCTACCTCGGGTGTGCACTGAGCACTTGTAGCGAGCGATGCTATTTTTGTAATTAATTTATCAATGTAATGTGTATTTTTTGCAATAAATAAATGATTGAACGAGTAATTTTTGATAAATAAATGATTGATATGGTATGGCTAACTACGTGATAATGGCAGAAGTCAACTGATTTAATAAGTAAATAAGAAAGTAATTTTTTGAGTTTGTATTATTGTAACTAAGTAATTTGAAAAGTGACTTTACAAGCGCTGTTATTAAAAGTGGTTCACAATATTAAGGGCATGTTTCTTCACGATCGACAAATAAGCGCTAACCAACGAATAGTTCAAATATAGAACATTATTTCGTATGAAGATGACAAATGACGGTACTAGGATCTTAATCAGTCATTGTGAAACAGGCCGTATCTGGAGTATTCTTATTCTAGTATCGGTGAGTCTATCCTACTTATTTTCATTCCCTCCCCGATATTTTTTATCCGACTGCAGCTCAAAAAGAGGGTTATTTATTTTATCTATTTAAACTACACTGACGATTGCGCTACCACCTAATCGGTGGGCACCCTAATGCCATAGCAAGCTAATCGGTTGCCACCCAAACGATATGGCACCTTGTTACAACAGTAAAAATTGACGTTTATTTTTATTTTTGGGGCTATTAAAATAGCATTAAATGTCTGTTAACAGTTTTCCGGTAGAGTCATGATTTACGGTAGGAAAAGGTTATTAATAAATATCGTCATATAGGGTGAGAAGTTGTTAAGCTTTTTAAGTGCTACATTATTTCGTTGTAGCGACAGTTGATAAACTTTTTGTTAAAATCGAAAAAAAAATCTAATAATTAGATTCAGATTAGTTAATGGTATCATTGTACATAAGTTAAGAGATATTAGTTGTGTTTAATACCTTTTTAGGGTTCCGTAGCCGAATGGCAAAAAAACGGAATCCTTATAGTTTTGTCAAGCCTGTCTGTGTGTCCATCTGTCCGTCCATATGTCACAGCCACCATATTCTGGACCTATTAGTACTTATGACACAAATAACCGCTTTACGATTCACATATAAAAAATTAAAAATAATGACCTTTAAATTTTAAATATTGGACACCAATCATATACATTGCTCTGATCCCAAAGTAAGTAGCTATTTGCACTTGTGTTATGGAAATCAGTCACAACGGTGGTACCACAACACCCAGACCCAAGAAAATATAGAAAATTTCAATTTCTATATTGACTTGACCGGGCAATCGAACCCGGGACCTCGGAGCGGCGACGCCTTGAAACCAGCGTGTTTAGCCACTCAAATCAAATCAAATCAAATCAAATTCTTTATTTCGCTCAAAAAGTGGTACACATAAAGATATAGAATAAGAAACAGTTTCTCACTTTTTACCAGACACTGGCATGCAAAAGGTATTTTTTTAAGAGTTTTCTATTAAAAAGTTAGAAATTTCAATAAAATAGTCATCAGTTTATCACACTGTTATTGAATAAGTCACTGTAGCTCAAATAAATATTATGCTCAATAAAATTACAACAAATTAATTAAATGTCATTAAAATTTAGTCAAGGTTTAAGGTCGTTAATTAATGACTGTTAAGATATTCGTCAACTGAGTAGAAACCACCGCTTATGAGCCAGCATTTTAATTCCCTTTTGAATTCATTTAATGTTAAATTCTTCATATCATCTTTAAGCCTGTTAAAGATCCGTACGGCCATTTGGTAACTATTGTTATTATTCACTGCCGTGGTCATAGGTAGCAGGTTAAGTTTGTTGGGATGCCTACAGCTGTACTTGAATGTTTCGCTTCGTTTTTTGAATAGGTTTGGATGAGTTTTGACAAATACACATATCTCAAATATATATAGGCAAGGCACTGACATAATTTTCAGCTCCTTAAATAATGGCCTACAAGACGTTAAAGGGTCCGCATTATAAATGGCTCTAATGCATTGCTTCTGAGCTCTTAGAACACGATCTATGTGACAAGAGTTCCCCCAGAGCAAAATCCCGTAGCGTAGCATTGATCCCACGTAGCCATGGTACGCCTGTATGGCAACATCCCTACTGCTAATTTTGGTTAATCGCCATAATGCATATGAGAAGCTGTTAATTTTCTTACAAATTTGAGTGATGTGTGCCTCCCAAGTAAATTTATCGTCTATAGTGATTCCTAGGAAATGAGTTTGAGAAGTATCTTGGATACCTTGGTTTTCGTACATTAAGTTTAAATTATGTTTTTTGCCATTTTTATTAATAAATTGTATATATGTTGTCTTCATTATGTTTACTTTCAGATTGTTATTATTTAACCAGTTTATAATTTTAGAAATAGTATTATTAATGTCAAAATTATATGTTTCTATGTCATTGCATGGGACAACCACGGATACATCATCAGCAAAAAGAATGCAATCATATTTTGTAACATCTGGTAAATCGTTAATATACAATAAGAACAACAAAGGACCCAAGATACTTACTTGTGGGACCCCAACTTTGTTTGGTTCCATAGAAGATTTAAATTGTTGAATTTCATTTTTGTTATTTATTTTAGATACTTCTACATATTGTTTCCTATTACTTAAATAACTCTCTATCCAATTATTAGCAATACCTCTTAAGCCATAAGCGTCACATTTAGCGAGGAGTATATTGTGTACTACGCAATCGAAGGCCTTGCTTATGTCAAAAAAGACTGTCGTTACCGGAATACGTTTATCTGTCAACATTAGTATTTTATTTATCAAATGGAAACATGCCAGTGAGGTGGATTTACCTTTCTGGAATCCATTTTGTTGTGACTTTATCACTTCATACTTTGTTAAAAAGTTTGTAAGGCGTAAATGTATTGATCTTTCGAATATTTTTGATAAAACTGGAATCAGCGCTATCGGCCGATAGTTATCTACTACATCTCTAGGACCTTTTTTATATAGAGGCTTAACCTTTGATATTTTTAGGCTATCGGGATAAACTACACTACGCTACACTACACCACGGAGGTCGATCTATTTCTCTAAAAGTCTAATGTTTGAGAGATAGACGCTTCCAAGGTGGTCAAATGGGCACCCCGCCCCTCATCTTACTTTTAAACTAAGTATAAATTAAATAAAAAATACATAGATCTTGACCAAGACTTTCAACGAAAATTGGTTGGAACGAGATCAAACTAGTAGTTTTTAAGATACCGCAAGCATAACTTTTTTGTTCAAACAAAGACTATGAAAAAAAGTTATATTTCCAGCACGGTCGTAGTATGCTACTGTTTAATGGGCAAAGTCCTTTAAAAATATCAACTGCCAATTGAAATAAAATGCCCAAAATAAAATAAACCCTTTTAAATAGATCAGTCACCCCGGGCAGGTGTAATATCAAGCTAATATTGAACACAACTATTGTAATGCAATCGATAGTATTAACAACGAGTCGTTGTAAGTATATCACCTGCAGGTACACCTTTGGTTAGTGAAAACTGATAAGGCAGCTAAAGGTGTGAAAACACCTATTTGTATGAATGAATCAACAAAACTTTATGGTCAATTCTGAGGCCGATTGCATGGTAGAAAGTATTTTATATGTACGCTCAAGTGGACTTATGCAGAGTAGTATCACTGCGCACCAGATTTACTATGAAGATAAAATCATAGTTTTTTTTTGTAGCATATGAACCTTAATTTCAGATTTTAACTATCACATTGTAATAAAAAAACATGGCGATATTGATGATGATAATCACAACTACAATTTTACGGCTGTTAAATAACAATAGCCTGTATTATTTATATATATGTATTTGTTCTTTTATATACAGGTCGTCTGTCCATCTTGTCGGTGGACGTCCCACGCTGCGTCTCTGGTCGAAGGGTCTCCAATCTAGAACTTTCCTGCCCCAACAGTTCTTCGCGCTATATGCCCTGCCCATTGCCACTTGAGCTTACTGATTCTCAAGGCTATATCCGTTACTTTATTGCAGGATCAAACTGGATGCAGACCGCTAGTGATCGGTCGCCGTGGAAAGCCGTGGGGGAGGCATGTTCAGCAGTGGACGTCATTTGGCTGATAATGATGATGATGATGATGATATACAGAGTGGCCGAAACAGTTACGTCCTTTTTTTGAAGCCTTACCACCCAGGACTATCCAAATATGTACCCTATGTATGTTAGCCGAATTTTCGTAGTTTACGAGATATTAATTTTTTTCGCTAACTTAGAATTTTCAAACATTTTTTTTTTATTGCAATATGATCCTTATAAATTAAGTTTACGTAAATAAAATTATGAGGTAGCTAAATCTAAGACTAACAAAAGTTTTAAAAAAATTAAAAAATAAACTCGAAAACTTAAAAAAAATATGGCATATTTGGATAGCCCTGGATGTAAAGCATCCGAAAAAAAATTGGACGTCACTGTTTTGGTCACCCTGTATATTTTTTCTGCTACGAATTCTCACTTCATAATAATTTCTGATAAAATGAGAAACCTTACAATAAGACTTAATTAAACCTAACAACTTACTTATACAAGGCATTAAAAAATACTTCATACAACATAAAAAATATAAGGTAAATGCTTCTTACCGTGATCATGGTGCATAAATGGCGCGTGGTCTCTGCCTAAAGCTTTTTCTCGTTTACGCCACTTTGCTCTTCGGTTTTGGAACCACACCTGATGACAGAAAATAAATATGTTTAAAAAAAAAACGAAAAAATCATAACTTTATTCTACCTAGGGCTGATTTTTCAATAGTCAGATAAGAAATACTAGAGCTGACTTTTCAATAGTCAAATAAGAAATATTTGTCGAACAAAATACAATATGGCTAATTTGAAAACGTCACCTAATTGTCAGCAACATACGTAACTTTTTTTTAAAATCTGTCGCTTTATAATTTATCAGTCTGGTAAGTTTTATCTGAGCAGTGAAATATCGTCCCATAATTGAACAAAATACAATATGGCTAATTTGAACATGTCACCTAATTGTCAGCAATCAAACGTAGCTGACATTTTTTTAATCTGTCGCTTTAAAATTTATCTGTCTGATAAGTTTTATCTGACCATTGAAAAATCGGCCCCTAAACAAATTTAATGGCATCTATCTGGTGTTTATAAAAAATAATTGAAAATCACATGTGGAAACTTATCACGTAAGGCGTCAATTTCCCCAATAATCTAATTGCCCTCAAATATTGCCATTACTCATAATTACCGTATTAAATCCCGGCTAAAATCTCTTTGTGCGACAAAATCATGCGAATTATGAAAGAAATTATACCAATTTTTTCCACAATGTCTTTTTATTAGCGCTATGCCCGGCCAATTTGTTTTCTATTCTCATATTTTGGGGGATGCAAATGAAACTTTAGCTGCATAGGTTTAAAGTTGATATTGGTTTGACAGCACATCGGGTACCAGACCACGTATGCGTAATCGCCATTCATTACGACCTATTGTAGTCGAGAGGTGGGGGGGGGGATCAAATTGCCACCAATTACACAATAAAAAAATTAAACGCTTGCCCCAGAGCGATCTGGCTGAAGAAACGGGAATTTTAAATGTTCGTGGTTGGGTGTTTTTTGTATTCCCAAATCGGTTACTATTGTGGCTAAAACACATGCACGCATTTTCTGCCGCATAATATTTTTATTTTATATAAATATTTTTAATTGAAAAACATGCGTTATCTTTATATGATCCATATTTTTCGTTGCGAATGGATTTTAATAGTTGGTAATATTATCAGAGCAGCTATATAAAACTTGTCTATCTATTACGACCTCCGTAGACGAGTGGCTAGCACGCTGGTTTCAAGCGCCGCCATCTCGTGAGGTTCCGGGTTCGATTCCCGGTCGGGTCAATGTAGAAAACGATGTCATCTATATTGTCCCGGGTCTGGGTGTTGTGGTACCACCGTTGTGTCTGATTTCCATAACACAAGTACTTTGAGATCAGAGAAATGTATGTGATTGGTGTCCAATATTTAATATTTAATTAATATTATATTTAAATAGGATATTTTTATTAATATAATTAATTTCTTACTCCTGCAGGTGCTGGAGTGCTAGTAGGTATTGGATACTTATTTATGTACTGTATCCATATACTAATGAATGAACTATTTCAGGAGCAATTAATAATTGACTTTATACTCAAACGTTGTCCAATTAAATTGAGCATCACCAAAGTTCAATTAAGATTCTACTAAATTCAAGAGCATTTAAAGTACTCAATCGAGTCGTGTCGATTTCAAAGTGCAATCACCATTCGTGTTCCGACCTCAAAAAACCAAAATTAAACTCTTCCCCATTCAAAAAAATGTTCTAACTCTCTTAACTTAGAGCATTATTTCCCGATTTCGCAAATAAAACGAACCGCTTCAAATGAATATTCCTCTCATTGAAAATTGAGTTTAAATGGTAGTATATAAAGTCGCAATTCGGATTTTGGTGAATGCATTTAAAAGTGGTCCGTTGATCAAGAGGATTACAAGTAATTTGCACTGTGTGGAGTGTGATTTAAGAATAGTGGGCACCCTACAACGTAGGGCTGTCTCTCAAGACTTGAAGGGATTATTTTGAAGTGTGACTTTGATTTTTTGTTCAGTGGAGTATCTTGAGATTAAGAGAATGACAAAAAGACAATAGAAGATTAGAAAACATAAGTGTTTGACGAAGATTCTCAGAGAAATAACACTTGAATTTATCATAAGTTATCAGTTAAATCTCACTAAAAGCAATCTTAAAACGTAGGTTAATAAAATAAATTTTAACAGTTAAGAAATACCATGCGAAAATTATCTTTGAATTTTTATTTTTAAAATATTTTAACATTCGTAACATTTGCTTTAAATGCATGTAAACTATTCCTATCCGTAATCTTTTAAAAATGGCTCACTATCCTTTTTCAAATAAAATAATATGTATGAAATTATAAAAATAAAATAACATTTCTATGCGGAACTGTCTCGCTAGGTTGAAATGAAAGATATCGGATTATTTAGCCCACATTTTATTTAAACTATATTAAGTTTCTAATGCTTTACAGCATCCGTGGTCACAGGCAAGACTAAACTACCATCACTCATTAATATAAATTTTACTTTTCGTAACAAATATTTTGAACATTCATTAACATTCGAAACGTCAGGCTTATAGTTTTAATTAAACGTGTGCGAAACAAATCCGTAAAGTCTTTCATATCGGGTTCAATCTCCGGTCAGGTCAATGTAGAAATCATAATTTTCTATATTGTCTCGGGTCTGGGTGTTGTGGTACCACCGTTGTGTCTGATTTCCATAACCCAAGTGCATTGGCTACTTACTTTGGGACAAGAACAATGTATGTAAATTGTGTATTTCAATTTCAATGAGTAATATTCGTGTAAACTTTAGAACCAAATATAACTCGCTAGTATTAAATTAATTGGTGTCCAAATTTCAATGTAGTATTCGCGTAAACTACAGAACCAAATATGGATTAATCGTTAAGATTAAATTATTATGTGTCCCGTTGTCGACAGCCCTAATTCTTTCCTTGCAGGGCCGCCAAACGCGACGCGTGCCCGAGTGCCACTTACACCGACTTGAGAACTCGAGAGATATTAACAGGCAATTGTGGGAGCCGAGTTCATTAGAACCTCAGAACGCGTATAAAAATCATTTAAAAATTAAGTTAAAAAGAAATCAACAAAGATTCGTATAAACTATTGCCATCGGTTTTTAATCGTATCTTTTAAAGCTTTTTTTTAGGTCAAAATCAATTGTAAATAGTAAATGATGTGGTTATATCTGGCTGCTGCTGGAGTTACAATAAACTTTTACTATAAGACTTTATAGACTGATAAACATGTTAGGTACCTATCAAAATGAGCGATAGCATAAATATGAAAAATATAAAACTAAAGTTAAAGTTATACCCACTAGAAAACTTATAATTAAATCCATTGGCAGATGTGGTTGTTAAAAAGTTTTATTAAAATGTTATTGATTACTTACCTGCTACTTTGATTATTTAATTTTAACGTCGATTCAGGTCGCGTTCATAAATGTTTTTTTGATTTGGTAAATAAATAAAAATTAATTTATTAAACCTTCGCAGGAATGTTGCTATAATACTATAAAAGTATTTTTATTTCATTCAGAAAGGGCTCATGATCATGAAGACAACAAATTATTACAAGAGTATTTTTCAAAATATACGAGTGCCTTATACAACATGTAATATTAAATGAGCAAAACTTCAGACACCCCAAATTATTTGCGATTCAATTAATCTTATTCTGAAAGGAAAACTATAATTAAAAATAATTTGTGGTGTTTCAGTTTAACTGACACTTCTGATCATTCCTTGCTCTTCTCTGCCTTTACCTCTCTGTATGTATTCACCGGACCTGAATTTTCATTGTTACTATTTACGCTCATGAAGAACGAACCATTGCTTGTTTACGTATTTTGGCGAGTTTGCGTATGTGACGGCTTGTCTTGTTAATTAATAGACAGGGCAACATTTTAATGTTTTTTTAGTCAAACCTATGCGTGTGGGGTGTCTATGGATAGGTCTTTTAAAATGACATAAAGGTTCTTAGAACCATTTTCTTTTAAAGGCTAACGTTTCATAGCTAGACGCTTCCAAAATGGTAAAATGGGCGTCCCCCCATCTAATTTCTAAACCAAGCAAGTGTACATTTTGAAAAAAAATATAATGTAGATCTTAACAAATACTTTCAACGAAAATTGGTTCGGACGGGATCGAACGAGTAGTTTTTGAAATATAGCACATTTTCCACAACCGCAAACATAACTTTGTACTTCATACAAACACTATGAAAAACAAAGTTATAATTGCAGTCAAAAAAATATTGTGGTATTTTACCAAGTAGAAGTAAGTGGATTTCCTAATTCAGTTAAAGTTGGCACGGAACCGTCAGTGCGCGAGTCCGACTCGCACTTAGCCGTTTTTTTTTAAATGTTACCCATTTTGAAAAGTGGTTCATAATATGATTCTGAGCGTATTCCAATCAAGCTATTTTCAGGTTTTGCGCATTTAACGTTTCACATTGTATAATTTCTAGCTACACATCTCTGCTTCATGTGTCACCGACCTAACTATCCAATGAGAAATTTCAAAAAGTTCCTTTCATCATTTCATTTCCTGGTAATTAGTTGTAATTACGGCGATGTTCAAAGCTCGACAATAGCTTAATTAAGCTCAAGTTTGAGGGCCGTGTGCAATTTGACAATAATTGTGGTGCAGTAGGGGGGGTGTACTCTGCTCTTGACAGTCAAAGAACAGTTGCATTGCATTGCATTTTTTATGCATGATTATTAACGAAAATTATAATCGAAAAATACTTCATATCTTAGAATACTTTGTTGCGAGATTGCTACCATGTACCATCATCTATACTAATATTATAAAGCTGAAGAGTTTGTTTGTTTGTTTGTTTGTTTGTTTGAACGCGCTAATCTCAGAAACTACTGGCCCGATTTGAAAAATTATTTTTTTGTTAGATAGTCCATTTATCGAGGAAGGCTTTAAGCTATATAATATAAAGATACGACTCACAAGACCACAGCAGCAAGGAAAAATGTTGCGAAAACGGGAGAAAGATATTCCTTTTGAGAGCTTCCGCTGCGTACGCTGCGGAAACCGCTAAAGTTACACAAAAATCATGTATGACAAGATGAGTTCTATAATAAAGTCCGCGACAGCATAAGTCTATCTTTTATGGTTGACTTACTACAACCTTTTTTATGTTAATAAATTTGTAAAAAAATAATGCATCATTTTTAGAGGTGTGTTATACACAAAGGTATTTATTCTTATCAAAATAAATACATTCATCATCACGAACATTTCATTTAGAACAAAGTTGCCCTTTATATCATTTGATTCCAATAAATATCTTAGGAGCTATCACAGTTTTAACATAACTCCGCACCAAAATAATGTTCGCAGCTTAAGTACAACGTGCGGTTGCGCTAATTATATTATAAAGCTGAAGAGTTTGTTGGTTCTAACGCGCTTATCTCAGGAGCTGCTGAACCGATTTGAAAAAATATTCTGTGTTAGATAGCTTATTTATTGAGAAAGGCTTTAGGATAGAACATCACGCTGCGACGGGAGGGGAGAAAGCAAACTCAAAACGCGCGGACGAAGTCGCGGGGGACCGCTAGTAAGTAATAAAGTACACGGCAGCAATCTCGTGTCAAACTATGCTATCTCATGAAAGATTAAAACTTTTGTGTGATACATTTAAAATAATCCGTTGAAGTAACTTCTAATAATTCCCGTCTTTACTGTATCAATAAGCCGAGTTTTTAAAAGGGATCGTTTTTTTTACTTATCTGAACTTGAATTGTAACTGTTTCATCAATAGAAAATATTAACCCCTGAGTAACTAACGTTTTTTTTTTATGATAATCATCATTTTATAAAATCTATTTACAAAAATGAATCCATATTTCCCTTGGTCACAGCATCACGCGTGAACAGCTGGACCGATTTCGATAATTATTTTTGTTTGTGTTTGTTATTGTCAGGAAAAGGCTCTTATGAAATGAGTGACTGGACCGATTTTCACGATTGTTACTTTGTCAGATTCGTCACCGTCCGGAGAAAGATAATAATTATCAATATTACGGGGTCGGGCGGAACAAAGTTTGCTGGATCTACTAGTGATAAATAAGCTTTATTCAACTTACAAGTAATTTGAGTTGGTACGACTTCTTATAATTTTATTTAAAATTTGTATCAAAAGCGTATCCTTCTCTCTCGATAGTATTTTTTCAACACTTGAATTTTAATTTTACACAATGTGTTGCAAAACACAATTTAATGCTTTCTATGGGTAATCAATCTTCATAAGAAATCATGATATCAGTCTTCAGAAGTATAATAATATTAAATAGAGATATTCAAAGTTTTAACATTCAAAATCCTACTTTGCTACTAAACACCACAGCTTTTCGTATAAAGGAATCATGTTACAAAATCCCCAAGCTAGACTTTAAATTAACCCTCCAAATCTCATGCCATAAGAGTTGTCTAAATTCAAAAATGCCACCACAAAACAAGCGGTAATGAATTTTTAATCCAGCCTAAGAGACGATGGCTGAATGCGAGCTAATGGTGAAGTACGTTTAATGGAACATCTTGAGGGGGCTTTGGATGTGTCTTGCATCGGGGATGATGCGGGAAAATTACAGAGCATTTAGAAGGGTTAAAATCGTAATGGCTCTAATAAAAGTATTATGTATGTATGTAGGTACATACATACGTATCGAACTTCAATGAAGGTGCCAAGAACATAGGTACTAAGTTAAGATCTTATATATAAAATTCTCGTGTCACAATGTTCGTTCCCGTGCTCCTCCGAAACGGCTTTACCGATTCTTACCAAATTTTATATGCGTATTCAGTTGGTCTGAGAATCGGCTACTATCTATTTTTTATACTCCTAAGTGAAAGGGTTGTTTACCCTAAAAAAAATTATTTTATTTTTGGACGAAATGTTTTTTTTGGTATTTTTTTATAATGTGGCATTAAAAAATCCATACAACCCAAGATTTTAACTTTTTTATTACCAACCCCTATTTTTTTATAGCCATTTTAGTAATTTGATCATTTTTCATTCCGCTCGATAACTGATCCATTATCGTGTTTTTCTTAACTTTTAAATAATGAGGCTGGGCGAGACGGGGCCGGGGCGAGACGGTGCTATGGGCGAAGCAAAGTTCGCTGGGTCCGCTAGTAGAAATATAAAATATTGTGAGCGCAATCTAGCAACATTGATGTGATCCCGCAGCCCAAGCGTTAATGATAGCACATGCAAATTTCAACAAGCTTGCCAATGTGTTGGTGGCCGAGTAGCATAGAAATTCGCCCGGATAGCGTTAAGACACAGGGTTCGATTCCTCGTCTGACACAGTTGTTTTTTAAGTGCATTTCATATTATTAAGTTTGTATAGTGACAATACACTATAAATACAAAAATATAATTATAAGATAGAAATATTAAAGTTATCCTTAGTTTCTTGTATATTATTTACTCTGGAATAGTTTAAGGATTCGAGCTTACAAATTCTTTAACTACTAGCGGACCCAATGAACTTTATTTCGCCTCCGGCCCCGTAACGCCCGACCCCGTATTTTAATGATTATTATCTTACTCCGGACGATGATGAATCTGTCAAAGTAAAAATCGTAAAAATCGGTCCAGTCGCCCGATTTTTAACCGACTTCAAAAAAGGAGGAGGTTATCAATTCGACTGTATGTTTTTTTTTTGTATCTATGCTACCTCATATCTCAGTCAATTGGGAAAATTTTTTCGTCTACCTAGAGGGTATACTTTCTGGTTCCATTTTTGCCATTTTAGGATCTCGAGAATCGAGGGAAACCCTCAAATTTTTAAGGCACATATAGTGTTTTTTACTAGAATGTGACGTGTTGTTACGTCTGATGATCAACGTTTTGTGGAGCTGAACTGATGGTGGAACTCCTTAACGCTTAGGAGTTCAGTAATTATAATGACAGAATTTACTATAAGTAATTTGTGGCTTCTTAAAGAACATAGTCATTGAGTGCAACTTCCGCCCCCCCCCCCCTACAAAAAGAAATTGTTTGCCTAAAATGACTTCCTTTCTTTTCAAAGGTCAAAAGTTTATTCAAGACTTTTTAGTGCATTTTGAAGTCGGTTTTTCCTTTTTTTTTTTTTTAATTTTATTCTTTTATAAGAACCTCTTGCAAATTCCAAACTCAAAAAAATAATTAGCGAAATCGGTCCAGCTGTCCACGCGTGATGCCGTGACCAAGGGAAATATGGATAGGAGATACGTAGAAGAACCAAGGTAACCGTTATACCAATGGGCAGGGCACATGGCGCATGGAAGTTATAGCCATTGGGGCAAACAAGTTCTACATTGAAGACCCTTCGACCAAAGACGCAACTTAGGACGTCCACCGACAAGATAGACCGACGACCTTATAAAAGTTTTAAGATCACAATAGATGCAGACCGCTTCTAACCGATCGCTGTGAAAACCTGTGAGAGACCCAACGTTCAGTAGCGGACGTATATTGCTGATGATGACGATGTGCCTAAAATTTTACAGATGACTTCTCAATATAACATGCATATATATAACCTAATTGTTACGGACACCCAATCTTGTTTTAGTAATAAGTTTAGTTATATTTGTTTGTAAGGATTTTTGATGATAATAAATATAATTTTCTGTTAGGGCCATAGCGAGTAAACATTGTTATTAGCTTAGGGCTCGTTTTATTTCTCAGATAGTATTATTAATATTTTATTCTTCAGATAGAAAAGATCTCAAAAAGAAGAGTTTTATTTGGAATCTACAGTCTACACATCGAAGGAAAGATCGTCGGAAAATTGACTCAGCCTGCCTGTAGTCAATACTAATCTTCATAATAATTCGCTCAAATATTTTTTTTCAATTTGTCAGGGGGTTGTTAGAGCACTCAGTAAAAGTTACTAACTGTAATGTAACTTATCTGCCAAATACCAGCAGTAAACACTGGCCAGGGCTGAACAATAGCGCTGATTCGTGCGATTACGCTCTCGGTGCGAACAGCCCTAATGATTGCCGCCTCACCTGACATAGGGCTGCCACTGTAAAATTGGAAACCTTCCGCCATTTTGAAAAAATAACTGAATTGACTGAAACGTTACCTTAAATACGTTTACCTAGATTTATACCAAAACCAAAAAAAAACATTTTTTTAAGTGGAACGAGGCAAAAAGTACTATTGCCCTCTTAAAGCAAAAACATTAATGGAGGAAATAGCTAAATAAATAATTTACCTATTTTAAATACCTATTTAACGATACTATGGGTTAAATATAGAGTTTAACAAAACTAACTGAATTTCTTCTCGGTAGTGATTCTGTTCCTAAAATCCAAAAACTTTTTATATTAGACCAAAATCGTTTTTTTTTTTATTTAAAACACTTCATGCACAAAAAAAAGGTACATATGGCGGACTTAATGCTAAAAGCATTCTCTACCAGTCAACTATAGTTCTATACAGAGAAATTGCTGGCGGCGCGAAGGAAGTGATAGAAGGGCAAAAGTGAGAGCTTGATTAAAACTACGATAGGTATTTAAACAAAAAATAAACATACATACTTGTTATTACATGAATACCGTATACATTAATACATAATTATGGAATAATAAACATACACATAATAATAATACTAATAATACTAATGGTACACATGTGAGAAAAAAAAGAAGAGGTCAGTGAGACAAGTTCGATATCTCTTCCTTGTAAAGTGCTCGGAGGGCCATCTTGAAAGAGAATTTGGAGGTGGATGCTTGTGCTGTCTTTGGGAGGCCATTTCAAAGTCGAATAGCCGTGAGGGTAAATGAATTGGACATGAAGCCAGAAGAGTGACGCGAAGTGAACAGTTGGAGAGAGTTACTGGAGCGAAGGGACCGGTCATGAGAAGTATGGAGATACGAGAATTTGTCTTTAAGGTGCGACGGAGAATTGGGATTGAAAAGAATGGAGTACAACATGCAGAGTGTGTTGGAAGCCAGCCAAGCTGCCAGCGAGCTTAAGATATAAAGTACATAATATCGTATGACACATTTTAAACTAGCGATCCCAGCGAACATCGTTTAGCCCCGGCCCCGAGCCGCCCCAGTCCCGGCCTCATTGAATGGGACAAAAAAGTATCTAATGTCCGTCTCCTGTTTCTAAGCTACTCCACCAATTTTCAGGCAAATCAGTTATAAATATGTAGTCTAAATAACACGATTTTATTTTAAAGATGTAATCTACGTGCTAGGTTTTTCTATATTACCTGTTTTTGATATGTAAATAAATAATAAATATCATAACTTGCTGTTCGATTTCTTACAACAATGTCAACTTTTTTACTTGTATGTTTCTAAAACGTTACAATTGCGTGCGGCAACCCTAACGAGCGCACTACCGCTCTCCAAAAACTCCGCTAATTGTCGCCTATTTAATGTAATTGTCTCTATTACCGCGTAATCTGAGAACACTTGAATCTTAGCTTGCAGCCTAGTTGTGGAAAATTTGCATTATTATTGCACCCATTATTATGTGGTTGGCCACTCGGGAGGTAAGAGGGTAAATTAATGTCCTTAGGATCACTCTATAAACGTCAAATAAAATGGCCGACACAGAATCATGTATTACATCGATGTTAAAACATTCATGTGTTCTATAGACCATTTATGGTATGATGATCGCTGAGACGTTCTCATTTCGACATTTTTAGTGATGAAATCCAATAAAATTTAATCGATATTTTTCTGTCAAAGTAATCGATTAGTGTCTGACGTTTTTTGTTATAATTTAATGTTTTATATTTTGCGTGTATTCAAATCCTTTTCCAGGCTCAGGACCTATAAGTAACATATAGTTTTATTATTTTTGACAGGTAATTTTGTCGAAAACAAGTAGGAAAACAGAAGTGAAACATTAACAAGTAGGATACCATTCATTTAAATAAGTTTAGCTCATTCGTCGATAGCGATTACATTTTTCATGCGGTTTTTACAAATAAATATAATGATTGATTATTACAGCCGTACCGATTATTCGGACATACACGATTTAAGACCGATTAGGTTTTGTCAATCACTATAGTCCGAGTTTCGTTCCATGCATAATTTTCATTTTTTTATAAGAAACATAAAATTACAAATGTGGAATAAAAAAAATGATTATATTTATCAAAGCATTGTTTAATTATATTTTGGCAGAAAAAACATTTTTTATACAATTTACTTTGTAAAATAATATTTTCATTCTTGGAATGTAGTATACTAATGTAGTAATGAATGAATATGAATGTGTCACGTCAAAAAATGTCTCAGCACTCATCATTAAATAAATAGACTATAGGCAAACGTCGATGTTTATTTATCATCGATGAATATCACCCCTAAGCCAAAGCCAAAAGCTCCCTTGAAAATATGGAAAAGGAAAAAAAATATTTTAAAAATCGATATCGCTAACCAGTTACGGTCATTTGCAGTATACAAACTATAGAAAAAGGTTGAAAGCTATCCTAGATAGGATTTCCTCAACTGGAGATAGGATTTCATACTGCCAGAAGTTTTATAAGGGCAGAAAATCTAATGGTAGATAACCGTTTCTATCTTTAGTAGGGCTAAACCATAGACAGATTGGATATGGGGAATGACCGTTAGTTAATCATATTTTGCCTATTTCACCAATGTCCCAGATTACTGCACCGACGTCACAGGTGGCAGGTGTGGTGAACGCAATTTACGGCATTGTCGATATGCTAATACTGCAGAATAGATCTAATTTTAATTGCGCAACCCTGACTGTGGTGTTAGGACGGCTGAGGTCTAATCAAATTAGTAATTATTTATGATACAAAAATACAAAATACAAAATCTTTATTAGGTTACTTAGTAAGTTTACAAATTTGTGGTTGGCGCTTCCTTTTAAGCAAAAAGTTTGTTGTGTTAGGAAACACCGCTCTTCCATAACATCAACATGCAGTAACAAACTTCGTTGCACAACAAATATCAAATTAAAAGTGAAGATTATTTATGACCTTTTGCCAATTTTGTTATTGTAATTCTTAGATAGATGTGATGTGTTTTAGTTACAATACGTCTAGAGCAGTCACAGAAGATTTGTAAATTTGAAGTACACAATATAAATATTGGACACCGATCAAGATACATTGCTCTGATCCCAAAGTAAGTAGCCTATGCACTTGTGTTATGGAAATCAGACACAACGGTGGTACCACAACACCCAGACCCGAGACAATATAGAAAAGATCGTTTTCTACATTGACCCGACCGGGAATCGAACCCGGAACCTCACGATGGCGACGCTTGAAACCGGCGTGCTAGCCACTCGACCACGAGGGTCGTCAAAATATTTAAAATTTAAGATTGGAAACTGACACCCTTTTCCAATTAATAACTTAACTATCCAACCACATTATAGCCAGTGGTAAAAAATAATAAAATTTTGACTACAAAATGATAATAGCACTTATTATTACATTCACAAGTTCAATTTACACCGCGAATATTAATATCCTCTAGTTATAATTAAAACCAAAATTGAATCACCAAAATAGATTAATATTACACACTAAAATTACTTAATGAATATTAATTACTATTTCCATATTAATTTAGTTGTTAATTAACAATTAACACAATGATGATGCGACCGCAGCGAGTAAAGGCTAATTGAGTATGAATTACAATGGTTTCCAAATTGATTATATTTATTTCGTTAATTATTATGATCTGAATCTACTAATTATTCAACTTGGTAAGTAACAAAAAACTATGCCATATGATAATCAATCGTAGGTTAACTAAAGTAAACATTAACTTAAACAACAACTAAAAACCACGATGATATATTTTTGTCATAAAAAATGAACTAAAATAACGCTAATAAGAGAAACAAACTCATTTGAAGTCGGTGCATACATGATGAGCATGAACATACGCAGACTGCTGCCATCCGTTCAGGTTGACATCATCTTCGACGTTCAATTTTTATAAAAATAACAAATCGTCTTTTTGTTATTGTGTGGGACTGGGCCACTTACGTCCTTATGATAACTCCTAAGAAGTGGACTAAGATCGTCACCCACTGCCTACCAATGAACGCCGTTTGAAAGGTAGACCCCGAAAGTGATGGCGCGACGATCTAGACAAATACCACGAGGACTGGCTTACCAATAACAGGGACGCATGGAATAGTTTTCGACGACCTCCTTGGTCGAGTGGCTAGCACGCTGGTTTCAAGCGTCGCCATCACGTGAGGTTCCGGGTTCGATTCCCGGTCGGGTCAATGTAGAAAAGAAAAAAAAAGATCTTTTCTATATTTTCTCGCGTTTGGGTGTTGTGGTATCACCGTTGTTTCCGATTTCCATAACACAAGTGCTTCAACTGCTTAGCTTGGGATCGGAGCAATTTATGTGATTTTGTCAAAATAATATATATATATATATATATATATATTATTTAATATATAAAATAGTTTGGGAGGTGCCTTCGCCTAGCAGTAGGACAGTAACAGCTGGCAAAAAAAATAACTCACTGATTAATAAATCGACTCACTGATTAATGAATCAAATAATCCAAACAATTTTCAAATTATTATTATTTTTATTTTTTATATTGTGGAGACATTTATTGTCATTTTTAGGGGTTATGACTGATAATTATGATTGTTATATAATTACTTTTTTTTTCTTTTTTTTTCACCAATCAATATATATGTGTACACTTGATCGAAAGGGTTCCCGCAGAATACCAGTAACGTGGCATGCCTCGTGCTGTCACGAATTTTACTGAGCATTATATTCATTTGGGTTATTGTTTTTTGTTTCTCTTTCTTTCATTGTACTTTGTGTCGAATAAAGTCATTTTATTTCATTTCATTTCTCACCTGAACTCTAGCCTCGCTCAAGTCCAGCCTCATGGCCAGTTCTTCTCGTGTGAACACATCTGGGTACTGTGTCTTGTCGAAGGCCCGTTCCAACTCATGGAGCTGGTACGTGGTGAATGTGGTCCGGCTGCGGCGCACCTGCTTGAAACGTATCATGATTTAGATGAAACATATGAGAAGTTGGCAAGGATCCAGTAGAAATAGCAAGAAGTATTAGTAGTATTTCGACAATAAACAAACTTAACAATATAAATTTCACTTGAAAAAAGCAATTGTGTCTGACAAGGAATCGAACCCCGTGTCTTACGCTGTTCGGACGGATGCCTATACCACTCGACCATCCGACACGATGGCAAACCTGTTGATTTTGCAAGTGCTTTCTTTAACGTGTAGGCGTAAGGATCTGATCTGGCTGATCAATGTTGCTTGATTTTACAAGTGCTTTCTTTAACGCGTAGGATGCGTCAATTTTATCTTGCTGATCAATGTTACGAGACACGGGGTTCGATTCCTTGTCTGACACAGCTGCTTTTTACAAGCTTTTAATAATTTATGTGAAGTTTATATAATTCTCTACAAAATAAATGTTGCTAAAGGTCTTGTACTAAAGACCAATAAAACTAGTCTATTATTCTCGTGAGATTCTCCAGAATCAATGCTTTTAAATGTTGGCTATATGTGCTGTCTTCCTTTAGTTCGAGAATTTAAAAGTGAAAAATAATGATACTAATCCCCCTAGCCGATTTCATCTACGGTGGCCACAGTCACAGCAATTATCTAACTGCACGGGACATATTATAGTGTACAAGTGTGTGCGCAAACACAGGTGCACTCTCTATGCCTTTCCTGACACGACGGGAGAAAGATGAGGCAGCAGGACGAACGGATTTACGTGCTTTCCGAGGCAAGGTTTAAAAACCGCCAACTTCCAAAGTCCGAGCTACCCTGAGAATTTCTAAACAGGAATACACAGGTACACATTTTGGCTCAAACCTGGGACTGCCTGGAACTACCTTTAACTGGGTTTACTGAGTTTTAATAGCTACTAACGCCAATAGCGAAAAACAAAGCTATTTAATGGATATCAATAATGATAGTAAATTACCTTGCGTGGTCGTCCAGCATCCAGCGCTTCTAAGTGATCACTGTGCTCAGTATGGTCGTTGTGTGTGTGGTCACTGTGCTCGCTGTGCTCCGTGTGGTCAATGTGCTCTTGGTCGTGGTCGTGTTCCAATTCCGAGTCGGAGAGGGCGCCACTCTCGCTTTTCAGTTCTACGCGATCTGGTAGGGAGAAAAAATAATGTTAGTTACATTAAAATATTGAGGTGCTCGTAGCGCAGTTGTAGCAGCGCTTCGGTAGTGATGCCGAAGTGAAGCAAACTACGGCGCGATCGTGTTTGGATGGGTGACCATTCCGACCATATTAGTGACGTATATCACGAGCATCTCCGTGCTTCGGAAGGCACGTTAAGTTGGTCCCGGCTAATATCGGTTGATATAAGTCGTTAAGCCTAGTCAGAGGCCTTATGGGCGGCTTGATAACATCTGACAGCAGGGTTAGTCGCTTGCCTATCAAAAATACCCCTCCACCAATCCGCACTGAGCCCGCGTGGAGTATGGCTCAAACTACCTCATAGGTGAAGGAGTAAATAAAGCTGTAACGTCCCTTTGCCCAGCAATGGGACGTTACAGGCTTACTTTACTTACTTTTTACTTTACATTAAAATATAGTTATTTGTCTTAATTTAGTAGGAACGCTATGATGATTGTTTTACATAGATTTTATGGTATATGTCTATATCGATATATAGGTAAATGAAAGTCGTGTTGGTACTGGTTACACTCTAGAACGAATGGACCAATTTGTCAACGCTCCGAGTAGGATACGAGGGTCAAACTGAAAGTTCTTAGAAAATCAAAAACTGATTACATTAGCCAGTTATTAGTTTTATTATATCTTTTCAAAATATTGTCCATTGACGTCAATACACCGCTGCATGCGATGGAACCACTGGGAAAAGCACTTTGCCCACTCGTCCTTAGGGGTCTCTTCAATGGCATCGCGATACGCAGCCACCGCTTCTTCAGCATTCATAAACCGCTTTCCTTTAAGTTTTTCTTTAATTTTTGGAAATAAATAAAAATCACAAGGCGCGAGGTCGGGGCTATACGGCGGGTGACCCAGTAATTCAACGTTTGATGTCGCCAAATAGTCGATCGTTCGCTTGGCGGTGTGCGACGAGGCGTTGTCGTGGTGAAGGAGGATCCTACTGCGAGGTCGTTTCTCTCGAACTTTTTCCAAGACAAGTGGCAAACAATTGGTAGTGTACCATTCTGCAGAAACTGTTTTTTGATCCTCTAACACAATTGTTGCGAAATGACCTATCCTTCCAAAGAACGAGGCCACCATTTTTTTTCCCGCACTTCGATCTCTCTTCACTTTAGTTGGCAACTCCTCGAAAGGAAACACCCACTGAGCAGATTGTCTTTTGGTTTCAGGATCAGAACAGTAAATCCAGCTTTCGTCACCTGTTAGTATGTCGAACACAGCATTTGAGTCACCTCCGTTAAATCTTTCAATCATTTTACGGCACCAATCCACACGATGGAGTTTTTGAGCCTTAGTCAAATTATGAGGTATCCACCGGGCGCAAAGCTTCCTGACCGCTAAATGTTCGTGGAGGATTTTGTGCATTTGACTCATACCGATGCCTAAGCTTGTCCGAATCTGCTGATAGGTCACTCTTTTGTCAGTCTCTATCATACGCCGCACAACACAGATGTTATTTTCAGTCGTCGCTGTAGAAGGCCGTCCCTCACGTACATCATCAGTGAGATTAGTGCGACCACGTTTAAACTCATTAAACCAGTTGTAAACAGTCGCACGAGATGGGGCTTCATCGTGAAAGGCCAATCGTAGTCTATCATAACTTTCTTGTTGACTTAAATGACATCGAAAGTCATAAAAAATCATTGCACGAAAATTTTCTCGTGTTAAATTCATGTTGACGTGACACAGACAATTTTCAATTTGCCGCCAAATCGTAAAACAAATGACAAATGAATGAAATATATACTCAGTAATATTGGCAAAGAGTTCTATTTTCAAATTTTAGAATTTTTTTTTTATTATATTGTTTATAAGTGGCCAGTTCTAAGAACTTTCAGTTTGACCCTCGTAATAACCTATTACTGGGGATGGATGGACGGGGCCGGGGCGATACAAAGTTGACCTAACCAATAGATAGATTGAAATTAAGTCAACGTATAAAATTTATATCTTACTAGCGGTCTTTCGCGACGTGAGTGCGTTTTGAGTTTGCTCCCTCCCCTCCTTGCAGGGCGATGATTTATAAATTACAGCCTTCCTTAATAAATAAGCTATCCAACACAGAAATAATTTTTCAAATCGGTCCAGTGGTTCCTGAGATTAGCGCATTCAAACAAAGAAAAGAAAAGCCTTTAGCTTTATATTATTAGTATCGATCTGCGTAGCGATTATTGAAAACTGTACGACGGTTGTTTTATGAAACGATAAAAAATGAGTAAACGTGCTCAGAGAAAAAGCGTGAAAACTTTAAGGGCAACATGAATGAATAATTGACGAGATGGGTTCAGAATGATTATACAGGTATGAACATAAACACATTTATTTATTAAGAAACCCAACAGATCAAAAATAAGTTGTACAAAGTAGTTAGTTCTTAAAGAAAGTTAAGCACAGGTTTCCCTTAATTTGCAATTTTAGGACGCTTACAGAAATATGCATAGTAAATTAATACAAGTTAGTTTGATGATGTAACATGAAACCTACATAATATATCTCCGTGAAGATAACAAATATGTAACTAGGCAAGTAATCAAGTAGGTAGGTAAAGAAAGAAATTTAAGGTAGGCACAGATATGTTGACGCACATAGACACGATACTTTTAAGTTAAATTTATTAAAATGGTGAAAAAGGTGATACCATATTCAGTCCATTTCGTTATACCTACTCGTTTTGTGAACGTGAACATTAAGTGGATACTTCTTGTCATATCTGGACCAAAAAGTAACAATTAAAATAACTTGCCATCATTAAATCGTTATACCTACAATGGTTAACGATTTTTCCCACACGAGCCATGACATCGATCTTTTAATCCCGGTTCGGTTCCCGACCTATGCAGACATACAGTAGCAGGATAATCGGTAGTGAGGGAAGAAGGAGACTTAGAAACAGTTCCGTAAAGTATCGTCACAGCTCCGACACCTTCTGTTACGTACCTACCAAAAGTACCCATTTCGAAGGTGTCGTTTTTGTGGACATTACAAATATTGGAAAAATACAAAATAATCAATGTAAGACGTAAATTTTAACGAGATAAAGTTATGGTCTTCATCTTTTATAATTATTGATTATAAATTACTTAATCTAACTTCATATTTGAACTGATATAAATAAATCCAGCTTTAAAGCAATGTTTGTAATGATAGGTATCAATATCGTATTTTGAAGTTAACAAAACTTATTTGGCAATTAAATATCAATTCAATTAATACAAATTATTTCACAAGGTATCGTCTCACTGCAATTAGCGCTATTTTCATTTTGTGTTTTGATTATTGGTTTTAATGACCACAAAACATAATAAAGGTACAATTAATAGGTACTCAATAAATTAACTACTAATGTCATCAAAGATGTTAATTTAATCTTACTGTAATTCCTGAAGTTATAACCTGACAAGGTATAAATTATGTGTGGGTCCTATGCATTATATGTTTATTTATTTATATTATTAAGTTATTAATTCCTAAATAAATCGAACGTAGGTTTAAAAACAAGCATAAAAAATATGTAATTAATAATATATCGATGACATAATATTAATAAACTATCATCATATCACATGACAATACTCTGACTCTCAAACATCCCATCCCTAATCCAAAATTGCCACCCTCCAAAACTTTCAACCAACTAATGGCCCATCATCAGCCCATTTAAATCTCAATTCCAAGCAGATAAGGTCTATAATACCTTGTTCAGTAAATCCGAGTGGGGTCAACTTGAACAAAAATAAACTTTTTGTTGCGCACTTAACGTCACTCCATGTTAACATAGTATTTATTTATCGTAATACTATTTTAATTTCGCATTTACAATTGTTCGAGGATTTAAAGAGATCAGTACACAATGAGATGTAAAAATAAGTGATTGTTGTAATGTTTACTGTATTAGCTTTTAACAAATAGCCCTCGACCTTTTGAAAGATGTTTTGAATAAGTCATCTTGAAAATAATTGTTGTATTGCTGAACCCTAGGGTAGTTAATATGAGCGCTGTGAAATGTCTAAAAAAATATCAAAACATAGGTAAGACGATTCCATACTTGTAATTATCACAAAGGAGAGTCACGCGAAATTTTTGATTGAGCTTTGTCTACGGTTACCAATTGAGGTTTTTGTAATTAAGAAAAAGAAAAGAATATGTACTTTTTTGATATTTGGTAATACGTCAACGAGTCACAAAACAGCGTAAGTTGTATAGCAGTATTAAGTTTGTAGTTATTTTAATAGTAAAGTAAAATTAGTGTTTAACGTCCCACTGCTATGCAAAGGCATTACCTCAAATATGAGATAGTTCGAGCCATACTCCACTACGCGGGCTCAGTGCGGTTCGGGGTGTTTGCAAGGTAAGCGACTAACCTTGCTGTTAGATGTTATCAAACCGCCCTTATGGCCTCTGACTAGGCTTAACGACGTATATCAACCGATATTAGCCGGGACCAACGGCTTCACGTGTCATCCGAAGCACGGAGATGCTCGTGATATACGTCACTTATACAGGTTGTCTTTTTTATCAGTACCAATATTTTGTGTAAAGACTCCACTGATTAATATGAACAAGTTTGGCTATGGGGGCAATAGCGAAATCGAGAAAAAAAAATCAGCTGTTCTATACAAAAGTTCAATTGGCGCGCGGTCAAAATGTATGGAACAGGTGATTTTTTTTTCTCGATTTCGCTATTGCCCCCATAGTAAAAGTTGTTCATATTCGTCAGTGGAGTCTTTACACAAAATATCGGTACTGATAAAAAAGTCACCCTGTATTGTCGGAATGGTCACCCATCCAGACACGACCGCGCTGTAGGTTGCTTTACTTCGGTATCACTACCAAAGCGCTGCTACCACTGCGCTACGAGCACCATATATTGTAATAGTATATATAAGTATTTAGGTATAAATTACGCAGGATTTTTTAAATTCAATTATAACAAGATTAGAACTTCTAAAGACTTTAATTTATGTACCAGATTATGACCATCAATAAGCATTACATGTCATAAAACAAAAACCAAATAAGCTCGCAATTTTCGGGTCGAAAACAACACTGTTTACAAGTTGATTGTGAAAGGATTGCGAGGCAAATATTTTAATTAACACGGCACAATTGTTTTCCAACGCGTAACACGCTTTGACGAGTCATTTGGATAGGTGAATAGGGTGACAGAAGTTTCTGAAATGATGAAACACTAACGCTGTTAGCACACTAACGCATTCGCATGCGTCTGAGCAAAAGTGCATCAATCACATCAAGCTGTGATAGAGCGAGACATAGCATATGCGAATTTTGCATGCCGCTTGTGAATGCGTCGATTTACTAACGGCGTAAAACCTGGATATTTGGACGCAGTCACAAATTTCTGACAAGCAACAGCCTGTTGGTTCTTATCTTGAAAACACTACCTTCTTAAATTCAATTCCTCAGCTAGCATATTTTTGTACAGAATTTATATTTAATTTTATGTGTGTTCCTGCTTTACATATTTACAGGTCTGTCTGCTCAATGAATTTAAATCATATATCAAAATAAAAAAATAAAAAATCAAATATTGTTTATTCAATTTAGGACACAATATGCCACTTATTATAAAACCAGTCGAAATACTACAGTGGGGCTATTTTTAAATCATTCGCGTTAATGGCTTATGTTATTCATTGATAAAAGAAAAATTTTTGAAAAAAAAAACAAAATCTGCACGGAAGAGATTTGAAAAATATCACTCAAACGCGTGATTTTCGTCGAATTTTTATTAGTTTTCGGACGAAAATCACACGCCATATCCAAGCGACCGACCTAAAAATAGGTTTAAACACATTATCTTTATTTAAACCTTACAAAGAACACACGGCACGCCCCTGCATTGTATTCTATCTCTAAATCACGAAAATTGGCTGACGTTTGGCTTGAAATACTTATTTGCCTTGTGCATGACAGTAGGTAAACCAATCCAATAAAACTGAAAGTTTACATTCAAGGGTCAACTATTCCATAACGGTTTGATCGTCCAGTCCTTTTCAAATCTTTGTCCCAAACTTTACAATACCGTGGTCACCCCAACAAGTTGTAATTACATTTTTGGTGACAATACACAATTGGAAATTATTCACAATATTACTGTCGCTTTGTACGAACAGTTGAAAGGCTAAAGTTAAGTAACAAATGCCTTTACAGAGGCAGTAAGCTTATAAGCGTTTATGATTAAGTTAAGCTTTGATCTAATAGTATAATAGCTTTAGATTTCTCGGAAAGTTATGGAGGGCGTTGATTTCAAATAATTATTGCTAAAGCATGTAATAACCCCGAATACAAAGGCAATTGTTACGTAATGTGTTTTAAATCTGAGTGAATCGTCATCATCACAATCAGTCAAAGGACGTCCACTGCTAAACATAGGCCTCCCCGACGGTTTTCCACAGACCGATCGCAAGCGGTTCGCATTCAGTGTGATCCCGTGATCTCTACAATGGGTATACAATCTAGAACTTTTCTGCCCCAACGGCCCTCAGTTCTTTGCGCTATGTGCACCGCCCTCTGCCACTTGAGCTTACTGACTCTCAGGACTATGTCTGTTACCTTAGTTCTTCTGCGTATCTCTTCGAATCTGATTCGATCTCGTAGAAAAACACCGAGCAAAGCCCTCTCCATCGCTCGTTGTATCATAGCTAAAGACCACGTTTACGATCCAAATGTCATCACTGGTAACAACCACTGGTTTGAGTATATATTTTTTGCCATACATCTTGAAAGAGAACCTTATTACATATATAGTGATATTTGTCTAGTTCACAACTACGCATCAATTGACCGATTATACTTGTGATTAAAGACAGAATAGCATTCATTAGCTCTAACGTTTTGCTACCGATTGCAAGTATTTACTGTACTGTTTTCTCATGTATTTAGATTCTTAGGCAAACTTTGAAATGTCAAAGGATATTAATGATTATTAAAACCGTCTCTAAATAAAAACTTTGACAGCAGAAAATTGGTTAAATGACGTAGAAAATCAAAGTTACTCATGACTTAATACTTAAATGGTTAGTGCTGTTCATGAAGACTTCAATTCTAAAGATAGTTATTTATTAATATCTATCAAGAAATGTGATCTCAAAACGGGTTGAAAACAAGTTGACTCCATAACATATTAGATAAAAATAAACAAGCATATTTCGTTATCGGAAAATGTATTATCCTCTTTTTCAATTACGAATGCTTATTGATCTCATATACTAGCCACTTTTACGGAATTCTCATGACGTTCATTCCTTTGTGATAAAGTCTGAAATTGCCTGGTTGGTATTTATAAGATAAAACTTTGAATCTTTTGAACTGGGCGTAATCCTAGCAAATTGGCACTCGTTCGTTTTGATTCCGTGTGTGTATTTTTACCGTACTTCTATTGAAGTGTATTTTTGCGATAGGTAGAGCTATTATACTTCAACCATGTTCTGCAATTGTTAAAATGGCATCATAACAGACCTACAGGGCCTGGGAAATGGCAAATCTATACTAATATTATATTATAGAGCTGAAGAGTTTGTTTGTCCGTTTGAACGTGCTAATCTAAAGAACTACTAAACCCATTTAAAAATATATTTAAGTGTTGGATAGCTTATTTATTGAGAAACTATAAAACTTTGCGCTGCGATGGAAGGAGAGGGAGCAAACTCAAAACACGCGAACGAAGTCACTGGGGAACGACTAGTGATAGGATAAAACCTTATTTTTTGTCAAATTTTGCAGTGTTTTCTTTAATCGTTTGTTATAATGCGCTTACTTTATCTAGCATTTGGCAACTTGGCTATTTCAAAAGCTAAACTGTGATTTAAATAATAATGCATTTTATGTGCGAATTTTTATGTGGGCACTTATTTATACGTGTCCCAACATAGAACCTAGCATTCAATCCAATTCAATTATTTATCATGCGCACTGAGTGCTACTCCCGGATATTCCGGAAAAAATATGTCTTAGATACATTAGTTACAATGTGTCAAACAGGAACAAAACGTGTATTTTTAATAAGTTATTACATAGTTTTAGGAACTTTTCAAAAGATCATATTTATAATAAATGGGTTGGTTAATGTATTAAAAACATAGAATAGTTCTAATAACTAAGTTGTGTCTATTATAGAATTATTATTTTTTTAGTCAACCTATGCGTGTGGGATAGGTCTTTCAAAATGACATTGAGATTTCTAAAACCATTTTCTTTTAAAGTCTAACTTTGATAGATAGATAGACGCTTCCAAAGTGGTAAAATGGCCGTCCCCCCTCTCTAACTTCTAAACTAAGCTAGTGTACATTTTGAAGAAAATATGTGATCTAGATCTCAACAAATACTTCCAACGAAAATAAGTTTGGACGGGATTGAACTTGTAGTTTTTGAGATATAAGCATATTTTCATCAAACGCAAACATAACTTTATTCTTCATACAGATACTATGAAAAACAAAGTTTTATTTGATGTCAAGAAAATATTGTGGTATTTTATTGCTGGTGCCGCGATGCTGTCATGTTTCGGAAACTCACAACTGCATCGGTGCTAAAAGTCACAATGCGTAAAGGGCAATAGATACGAATTTCAAAATCAGCTATTCAAAATGATTTCAATACACCCCAATGTTCTAAAAACCACAAGTACCAAGCATTTGAATGCATCACGCGGTGTTCTTTAAAGTCATACATCACACCAATTATCTTCATTACAAAACGTTTGAAGTAGCTCAGAAATCTCAAGTACTCTCGATCTTTTGTGCCAGCCACAATATTACAGAATATTACTGTTGTAATCCTTTAATAACTATCCGACTGTGATAATAACCTATGACACAATAGACCTCGTAAGTAGCATACTTAAAGTAAAAGGTCATATGTTATTTTTTTAATGATTGAATTTACCCCTCATTGGAAGAGTGTTTATTGTATATAGCTCCGTAGTTATTAAGAAAACTTTTGTATGCTTACAAATATTTTATCTCTATTTATTAATTTTTGGGGATAATAAAATTAACCACGACAGGGTATTTGTTTTCAAAACTTTTAAACTTCAGGTTTTATCGGTTCAAAGAAATGTTTGTTCGCAACTAATAGTTTTTCTGACATAGAAAGTATGAAATTTTATTTCAAATAGAACTTTCTATCAAATATGGTCTAGAACTGATAAGAACAACGATGGATCATTTCATATGCACTACTATTACAAAATTGCTTGTAATATTACTAAATAATAATAGTCATAATAATAGTCCCCTAGCCGATTTCGACTACGGTGGCCAGTCATAACGACTAACCTACTGCGTGGGCCATATAATAGTGCACGCGTGTGTTCGCAAACACAGGTGCACTCTCTATTCCTTTCACTCTCATAGCCCGATGGGACAGCAATCTGACACGACCGGAGAGAGATCAGGCGCCGGACCAACGGCTTAACGTGTTTTTCCGAGGCACGGGAGTTAAACACTGCCAACTTCTAAACTCCGGGCTACCCTAAGAATTTCTGAACAGAAAAACTCAGGGTGATATTTTTTGCCCGACTCGGGGATCGAACCCGGGAGCTCTAACGCAGCCGTCGCTTTAAAGTGCGACCATCTTACCGCTGCGCCACCGAGGCAATTAAATTAAATAAATTAAACTCCTTGAAAAGGAGTATGTATGATTTTCGGTATTCTTCTTCTCTTCTTTCTTCTTCTCTATAGAATCTGCACTCTGACATGTACTTTAATCGCAATTTCCCGATAACAAATGACGCTACTGAACAAACGTTTATTGTGTTACCACAATGTTATTATTAGGTACACCATGTGTTAAAATATAATAAGTAATGTGGCTGTCTGAATGGGTCACCACAGGGGTTCCTATTATGTTTCTAGCCTCTAATTTCGGGTTTTAAGCGCTGCGAAGCATAAAATATTGTTTTATAAGTACTTTTTGAAAATGTTTGTCGAATGTGTGGTGAGGTAAATATTTATGAAGATGAAATGGATGTTACAATACGGATTAATTTTATACACTTTGATTTGATACATGATCTGATTGATGTTTTGACAAAAGAAAATTATGGTTTTAAATATTCTTACGTCTCAAATCACTTTTATCCCAGATAAAAACAATACCTGTTTTTTATAAAATGGGGATAAATTAGTCAACGTATTATAGTAGTTATTAAACGTATTATCGATTAAGTATATTAAAAAAAATATTTTATTCAGGTTTTTTTTAACATTTAATGAAGGCAAAAGGGCCCATACAATAATATATCACACAACATAAAATACCTTAAAAACTAACACATATATTATAACATCAAATCATAAAAATAAATAATTAGTAAATATTAGAAAATAGGTTCAAGTGCTGATATATACCAAAGACAAGTGTATTTTATTTGTCACGTTATATAAACATACCTACTTTATCATTATTTCAAACAAAATAGCAGACTCATTTGTTTGTTTTAAAGTCAGCGGGCAATGTTATAAATCCTAAACTTAATGTTTTAAACTTTCATGGTTACTAACATAAGAATAGTTAGATACGGGATTGCTACCATGTACCTTATTATTTATGAGTTTCCGATATTTCGGCACTGTTGCAAGCGCCATGATTACGGAGTTACTTACAGTGCCGAAATATCGGAAACTCATAAATAATAAGGTTCATGGTAGCAATCCCGTATCTAACTATTCTAATCCTAAACTTAATCACTAAATTTATGCTTTTTACCAGACAGTTTTTTTGAGCTGACATCTATCGCGTGGATAAAAACTTGTTTAATCGCTTTTCTCTTGTAACTACAAACATCGATCAATTTATACAAAAATACAAATACATAGCTAAAAAATAGTCTTATTAAAGCCGAACAAAAGAGCTAAGATCTATTTAACCCATACGTTCCCACAAGAACTAAAAATGGCTTTCTACTTCAGTAAGCACTAAACGCAGAGAGCGCGAAAGCATTGATGTCTTTTATTCGACGAACAACGCTCCGTAGTCCGTAGCGCTACGAATATCACCTCCTTCGTAGCTTAGATTAGCTTCGATTGTCTTTTAAAAACGATTTGTGAAATGTAAAGTTGTTGACAAAGTAAATGGATGTTGGTATTAAACTGATGTGTTGAATAGTAATGTTTTGTCAATGTAAAGTTAATACAAAATGCCATTTTCTTTTTTACTTTTCCCAAAAATTTTTATACCAAATTAAGATACGATTGACTGACCGTCACTTTTTAATCAAAATATTTTAGATACTTTTTTTTAAATTGGTTCTTTACTGAGTTATTTAATTACATTAAAATCAAAATTTTCGAGTAATTGACACTAAAATACTATGGAATTTTATTCATAAAACAGCCCTTCAAAATTTGAAAAAAAAAACCTTACCATTTTGTCTATCCGTATGTCCCAAAATATTGTCAATCGTATACGCGGTACCTCTTCTATTTGTTTCCGACATTTTTCACACAAAAGTCCCAAAAAACTAGTTCATAAACTTCAAAAACTTTACAAACACCACTTAAAAATATCACTTTGTAAATAAATAAAAAACAATAAATAAAGAATTAAAGTATGTTTCAATAATATAATTAAATTTTGCAATTGCGCGAAATGGTTTATAACTCAGCGATGAGTTGTCGTCACCAATTTCGAAATGGAACTGTCATCAGAACATTAATTTCTGTGCCCGCCTGTCTGGCTTACAACAACCTACATATCAACTATCTCTCTCTAACTTAGGTCAATTTTCGTATAGCTATCTCGTTCCCCAACCGCACCCCTTAAATCTGATTGGTCGGTTAATGGTGGGGTTATTCAATGGTGTAAAGATATGAACGGAGTTTGATAGAATCTGTTTTTAATAGACGGAATACAATCTACGAGATAGGAAGATGATTCTGTAATTGTATTCTGTAACTTTCTTTCGAGAATATTAAAAAGTGATTGGTATTCCGAAGGTATCCGCGTATCTACCTATCTTTCTAATAATTATATTTAATACAATTACATCATAGAATTTAAACGCGTTAATTGTTATTATGCAATCTAATTAAAGGTACTTAATAGGTTAATACGTTTAATTAATTTAAACAATTACTTAACGTAGGCTCATTTTCTTGCTTAAAGTATTAAATACTCTTTTTCTATTGTCATAGTCAAGGTCTATTTAGGTGTGGTGTAAAATAGTAACAATATAATTTGATTACTTTAGCTTATTTTTAATCAAAAATAGGTTATTAAATTCAGTCAGAGCGATATTTTAAGTGAAGTTTATAGAAACTACCCAGCTTTTTAGTTCGTTCATACATTATAATAACACTCATTTTTCAAGTTTTTTCTTATTTGGATAAGTAACTCGTCAACTCAAATAACCGAGCTTAGTAAACTAACAACTTTTTATCGAATCCAACAATAGTTAATATTAAAAAACTGTCAGACTTTTGGCGCCAAGTTTTTTTAGCACAGATAATTTAGACAGAAGTCATTCATGAATGGCCTTTCGAGGTAGAGGTAAGGTACTTAAAAGTTGGATTAGAAGTGTAAATTTGGTTTTGGTTTAATTCTCAAATGTTAAATTAACTGACAAAATGTTCTTAGTGTAGATATTCACGTTGTAAAGTGAAGATGACTTCATGTAGTTCACTCTAATCTAATTGATGCAACCATCAATATCATCACGCATTATTACTTATTTTTAACCAACTTCAAAACGGTTTTCAGTTCGACTGTATATATTTTTGGTATGCTTAAATTTTTATATAAAATAGGTTACCTCATATCTCAATAAATTTGAACCGATTTGAATATTTTTTTCGACTACCTAGAGTGTATACTTTCAAGTTGGTCCCACTGTTACAAAGTCGGGATCTGATGATGGGATCTTGGTGCAGTCGAGGAAAACCCCTTAAATTTTAAAGGCACGTATAGTTTTTTGTGCTTGTATCAAAACATAATTTTGGCATGTTGGTACGTCTGATTGTCAGCATGAGAGCAGAGCTGGCCAATGCACCAACTCCAAAAAAAATTATTCATCTATACTCTGATTTTTAATTAGATAGACTAAAATGACATTTGGTGGGATGCCACTTTTTCGTAATATAAAAATAGTGATGTGCCTAAATATTCGACAAATTCAATTCTGATTCAATTGTTGCTTTTAAATGATTATAGAATAATTAATTGGGTATAATTTGAATTTGTGTTGTACAGAAAATTATTTGCATAAAATAAAATAGTTAAATGTATTACAAAGAAAATACCAAACAAGTTTTGTTTTAAGATCATGTTAACTGCAAAATAATATCATAATTTCTAATAGTGTATTTAAAGAAAGTAGTAAATAGTCAAAATAGATTGAAGTCATATAAAATATTGGTATTGCATGTGAAGGAACTTAATTTTTTACCTTTTAGAAAATTTTATTAATGTATTACGTTTCTTTGTAATTGTGTTTAACGTTTTAAATGTATTATTTATCAAAATAAGTAGAATCACGAAATTGAAAAAATCGTATCACAAATTCAACACTATTGCACTACGCTTGCAACATTAAAAAATAAAAAGTGCGATTAAAGCTGTCATTTTGGTCTATCTAATTAAAAAATCAGAGTTTAACAATGCACCAACTCCAAAATAAATTGTTCACCTAAAATGAGGGCTTTTAAAGAGCCATGAGTTTATTTAAGACATTTTAATGCATATTGTTTTTGAAATCGGTTTTCTTGAAGATGCTTTTATTATGCAGTACTTTTTTTATGCGCCAGACAACACACCAATTGTCGTGGTTTCGAAGTAAGGAATTTTCTTCCTTGTGTTACGAATACCAGACAATGATTATGACGGGAGCGTCTCCCATAAATACTTAAATACATAATAAACATCCATGACTTATATACAAATGTTCGTGCTCATCACACAAACATTTGCTCCTCGCGGGATTCGAACCCGCGACGGCGGCGTAATATTCTGACTATTTATTACTAGAGATGCGCCGAATAACACTTTTGCCGAGTACCGAGTACCGAGTTTTACTCGGTTCATTTTTTTTCCAACCGAGTACTCGGCCGAGTAACTCAGTTACAATCAAATTCCTGTTGCGGGTGTATAAACAAGTACAAACAGGTACGCGCAAAAAGATGATCATAAAAGCCCCATTACTTTAGAATAAGCTGACAAAAGACAAGAGTCCATACGGGTGGGTGCTGGGCAGGGGCACCAAACAAGGTATCCAGAACAGGTACGTTTAGCACGAGTTTACTATGTGCATCTGTAAGCACCGTGATTAGGGAGTGATTACTTTCGCAGGCTGTTAACGTCTATGAAGAAAAAAGGAATAGGCCGTTACTAGAACGCGAAGAGATCTTTGTGTTACTGTATCATAATTTTACTTTATACATTTTCTCTTTTTTTCATTCACTAGTCCTCCTCATATTGTTTCATTACTACTCATTCATTATCATAATTGAGATTGTGAAAGATTTCCCCTGTTGTTTAGATGATATCTACCTTAATATACTGCTTTACTTAAACCGAGTATACTCGGCATTATAGCCGAGTTACTCGGCCGAGTACGAGTATTAAAAAACTCGCCGAGTACGCCGAGTACCGAGTTTTAACCGAGTACTCGGCCCATCTCTATTTATTACCAATACACCAAACGCGTCGTCAAATTGCTTTGATTTGTGTGTAGCTAGGTTTATACCTGGACAAACTAAATTTTTCTATTAATCAATGTATTACTTATTTAAAATAAATTTAGAGAGAAATGAGTATGATCAAATGTCGAAGCGCTATTAACTTTCTTTCAATGTCATTAATTAGTAGCAAATATAATCGGTAATAATTAGTCACGTTGCTACAAAATAACATTCCAAACTTTCTCACGCTACGGAACGCAACGTCTTAAATACTTTAATACGTTGGCTCGTGACAATTGCATTGTTAGAGTATTATTAAAATTTTATGTTCCTTGAAAATACCCCTTAATCCAGTTTAAAAACAATGAGACAATGAAACAACAGGTAGTTTACGAGAAGGGTTAAAATCAGGGCTTAAACAGTTTAAGATTTCACTTAGTTTGAGTAGGTATCGGGATTACCTTGGATACTTGAAGATAAGATTCTGAGTGACAATACTTATTTCGAAATGATCTTTAAACTTGTCGTTATCTGTGGGGTCAAAAACAGATTATAATTGTACTTTTTGACAAAGAATATAATTTTACTTTAGTAATGCTAAAGCTCCGTTCGTTTGGTCGTTGTAGTTATGACCGTGCCTTAAAAAGGTAAAAAATAAAATCAAATATGTTTATTTCGAACCAGAGTCCATATAATGGTAGAAACAATGAACCTAAGCTTGAAACTATGTTACTACAATTCAAATTAAATTACATTATTATTGGTACTCGTAGCGCAATGGAAATAGCGCTTTGGTAGTGATACCGAAGTGAAACAACCTACAGCGCGGTCGTGTTTGAATGGGTGACCATTCCGAACATAAAAGTGACGTATATCACGAGCATTTCCGTGCTTCAGAAGGCACGTTAAGCCGTTTGTCCCGGCTAATATAAGTTAATGCTAGTCGATAAGCCTAGTTAGAGGCGTTATGGTCGGCTTGATTATATCTGTCAGTAGGGCGCTTGCCTTGCAAACACCCATCCGCACTGAGCCCGCGTAATGGAGTATGGCTCGATCTATCTCATAGTTGAGGTAAGGCCTTTGCCCAGCAGTAGGACGTTACAGGCTAACTTTACTTTTTTAGGGTTCCGTTGCCGAATGGCAAAAAACGGAACCCTTATAGTTTCGTCAAGTCTGTCTGTCTGTCTGCCCGTCCGTGTGTCACAGCCACTTTATTCGGTAACTATAAGCATTACACTGTTGAAATTTGGTAGAAAGATGTATCTTGTTAACCGCTTTACGATTCTTATACAAAAAAATAAAAAAAATTGTACATTATGATAAAAGTGTGCTAAGTTGACCATTAAATACAAGGCGATATTGTGTGCGCACGAGCGAAAGCGAGTGCGCCATAAGTAAGCCGCGTATATAATGGTCACAGGCACACGCGTATCATACGACGTTTTTCAACACACTTGCGAGGAAAAACAAGACTCTTCATTTACTAAGTTTTTAATTAATAAAACATTTAGTAAAAATACATTTCACTCGACTTTGATGGCATAGACTATCGCACGCGTTTTTCGCCTCGTTACGTATGTCCGGCAGAGTTAATAATAGGTTTTCTTCATTTTCTTTGTTTCAAGTAGACAATTTCGTTAATATTAAACTTCACAATTAATCCAAACTTTGTCACAGCCGGCAATTACCTATTTACGAAAAATGGCGCATTGTTTTTTTTTCTTGCCGCGATACCGATGCGCGCGCAAGGCTAAGGCGCGAACTAGATCGGCCAACAGCCAAGATTAAAAATCTAATAATTCGTGTTAAAAACACAAATTACAGAAAAAAAATGAAAAATCTGGATTTGTCATTTATTGAAATAAATACCTATGTAGAATACTGTTATTTTTCGCATAAATAATGTTTGTTGCTTAAAATAAAAGTTATAACCCGACTAAATTACATCGCTTCTTCTTCTTACTTACGACTTGGTACTAAGGTACAAACCTAAATTGGTCGGGTTAATAAACTAAAGGCACTAGTGCAATAATATACCGAATAAGCACGCGTGTTTAATATATAGGAATAAGTGCCAAAAATCGGTGGAATAAAAACATCGTTTTGAGCAAGTGTGTTGAAAATGATATTAAAATAAATGAAATGCTCCCTTACATGAAACTAAAACCAAAAAATATTTTTTTTGTCATACCTATTTGTGTGGGGTCCTAGGTCTATGGATACGTCTTTCAAAATGACATTGAGGTTCCGAAAACCATTTCCTTTAAAGTCTAACGTTTCACAGCTAGACGCTTCCAAAGTGGTAAAATGGGCGTCCCCCCATCTGACTTCTAAACTTAGCGAATGTAAATTTTGAAAAAAATATATAATGTAGATCTTAACAAATACTTTCAACGTAAATTGGGTGGGACGAGATCGAACGAGAAGTTTTTTAGATATAGCACATTTTCAACAAACATAACTTTGTTCTTCATACAAACACTATAAAAACAAAGTTATACTTGCTGTCGATAAAAAAGTGTGGTATTTTAGCTAAGTGGAAGAATGTGGTAGTAAGTGATTTCCCTTATTCAGTTAATAACGATAGTACGGAACCCTCAGTGCGCGAGTCCTGCTCGCACTTGGCCGGTTTTTTTACTTATAATTATTGTAATTTTTACTGTTTATTTTAATGTCTTTGAAAATATGAAGGTGTGTCCAGTGCTGCATAACAGAACTCTCGGTTCCCGCGTTCAAGAGGCTGCTGGCGGCAAGAACGCGACACGTTTCCTTATAGGCTATCTTTTTTTTTAAATTATTTACCAGAAAAAAATACCAATTTACTTAACAAACATAGCTTTATTAAAAAACATAGCTTATAACAAACATAGCTTTAAAATCTACTTTAGCCGCTGCTAGCATCCCGGTTGCGCTGCAGTGATGTGGCAGCCCCATCAGCCCCTTGAATGCATTATTACACATATATTGGATGCGAAGGACACCTTGCTCTTTAAGTATGATTCGTCTAAAGGCTGGACGTGTTAAGCGAGTATCAGTAAGCTTTAAAAAGCTTATATTTAAATCTTCTCCTTTTGATGTATTTTGGCTCGAAAGTTAAATTTCCTGAGCCTGTGGTCTTAGTTAGTAAAATCCTCAACATAATGAGTAAAGTACCTATCTATGTACTTAACAATAAGAGCACTTATTCATTTTTATGAATTGTGCGAGGCGATAATCAAACCTCACTTCCTTTGCTATTCGGGGCGAATGTCACTTAGCACTCGGCCACTCAGGAGTTCTTTTTTAAATCGCTCATGTTAATATTACGAGTGATTTAAATTCGAAAACCAATTAACAATTAAAGAAAATCAATTGAAATATTGACATGAGTACTTACAAAATCGCGTCATCTTTTTAATGACTCTTGTGTGGATTTTATTCGAAAATCAACGAAAATAACACGCCATATTGAAGCGAGTGCTTCAAAAAGGGGGCCCAGAAGTTGGTAAAGCATGTTAGCAGCCGCGTCACTTTATTATTGTTGTGAGATGGAATGAACATGAAACCGCCCAGCCACGTGATTAAAGAAAAATGTTAAGGATGGACAACCCTTATCACTAAGGGGTATGAAAAATAGATGTTGGCCGATTCTCAGATCTACTCAATATGCTCACAAAATTTCATGAGAATTGATCAAGCCGTTTCGGAGGAGTACGGGAACGAACATTGTGACACTAGAATTTTATATATAAGATAAGATATAATTCATATGGAGACGTAAAATTTGTACTAAAATTGCTAGCGAAATGGTGATAGACGTGAGAAGTCCTCCAAAGATGTCTTTTTTTAGCCACTGGGAGCGCTGTCATCGATTCGAATTCCCCCAGCAAGTTCTTCGCATACAGCGAATAAGAACTAAAATAACGCATTTAACATCCAATTATTAGAAGAATAAACAAATTCGTTTGAAGTCGGTGCATGATGTGCGAAGCGTAGTTGTTTAAAAATGGAAATGCGTATTGAAATAGACACACATACTTGTAGTTACTTTGAATCTCTCAAACAGACTTGCTAGAAACTCTAATTTTATTGTACTTCATGACACTCTTACTTTAGTGTGTAAAGTCAGTTTCTTTTTGCTTGTCGAATAGTATAAACAATCTTGACATTCCTTTTTACCGAAATAATTCGTTTTAAAATAAAATAAACACAAAATTCGCAGACTACATGGGAATTGCATCGTTTAACACTGAGATCTTTTTTAATCAAACAGTAAATGAATTTTGTTCACTGATATTATTTAAAAATACCTAATAAACATTTTTTTTTCGTTATTTGACTACCAAAGAAAATCGCACTTTAGGTATGTTGTTATCTAGCCTCAATCTGTAAAACAGTGAGTATGTCCACTCTGTTTGTAATTAAGTGGCGGGTGATGCTGTAATCGCTTCCTATCGCCTCCCTAGCGGGTTAGGCCGAAAACACACGAACTTTTAAAAATAAATTACATAATTGCCTCAAAAATAAGATGCATTAAAAGTAAAATAAAGTAAGCCAGAAAATGTCCTACTGCTGGGAAATGACCTCACCTCAAGTTTGAGGTGGTATGTGCCAAACTCCACCAGTCCGCAATCCGCACTAAGCAGCCCCAGTGCGTTAAGGCGCAGACTGTCCACTTCTCAAAATGTCCACTGGTCGCAAAATGTCTCTTTCGCAGAATGTCTCTTTCGCAAAATATCCTTTTCTCAGAATGTCTCTTTCGCAAAACGTTCTTTTCGCAGAATGTCCACTTCGCATAATGTCTCTATTTATTTCTAATTTACTTTGGTCACAATTTATTTAGCCATTAACTTACCAAACATCATGGGTGGTGACGTGTGTATACTTATTTGTATTGATATGGGTGATCTGTAGATTTTGGGAAGAGGTCAGTCAGTGCAAGGCAAGCGACCAACCTGGCTGTCAGCCGCCCGTATAATAGTAACGGATTTGTCATCCGATGAACGGAGATGCCCGTGATATACGTTGCTTAATGTTCGGAATGGTCACCCAACCAAACACGACCGCGCTGAAAGTTGCTAAATTTCCGAAATCGTGACGGAATATAATCTACGTACAGTGACGGAATAAATCTGCATGCTAAACAACGTGCTATTTATGGTAGGTACTTATACGTACTTAATTATGAATCAAAGTTTAAATCTCAGGCTATCGTCGAGATCGTTGAGAAGTAATGCGTTTTTTCATTTATTAGGTAATTTATGCCTTACCTATAAAGTATTCGTACTTAAGTCAGCCAAAGGTCTACAGTACCTTCGTATGTTCTGGATTAGTTCAAGAAGAGAGTGAATAGGCTATTACTAGTCAGAAATGATCCATCCCAGGCCACATCATCACTTACCATCAGGTGAGATTGTGGCCAAATGTGTGCCTATATATATAATAATAATAAAAACTAATATACACATAAAAGTAATAAACATTAAATACACAAAAAAACTTTTTGACCCTAGAATGGGTTGTGCATCTCTGGTTAACGCGGTACTCACTGCATGGTTGACCAATTTTATTATGTATTTCTTTTTTTTGTTCTTTTATTGTTGGATTGTGTAGTGTTATTAGTCTTGCCGTTGTTTGTAATGTCCTAATTAAATAAACTTTCAAATAAAGATGAATCGCTAGTGCATCGCCTGCCTAATAGCGCAGAGTCAGCGGCGACGTTAAATGATCCGTAACAAGACTCGACTCAAAGCGGAGAGAGAGAGAAACGTCAAATTTATTTCCTACGATTAGCGACTGGTGTCTTTGAGGCGGGGGCCCTAATGGGACGGCTATTATTTTATTTTCCGGCGTTCAGAAAATTGCCTTAATTCGCAACAAAGAGGCGGGAGTCGAATACTTTAGCTAATGATAGTATACAGAGCGCCTACGCTTTGTTGCCGGCAAAATGCGACGGCGCGAATTTGCTGTAAAACATTTAGTAGGCGTTTTCAGAATACTTCTGACGTAATCTTCTTTTCTACAATACCTATAAACGCCTTCGTTATTACCTCTCTATTATGTTCTCTTACACAAAAATCTTTAAGTAGATGCCTACTTGCAGTTAAAATGCTTAACCCTAATAGTTTCGTCAAGTCTGTTTGTCTGTCTGTCCTTCCGTATGACACAGCCACTTTATTCTGAAACTATTAGCATTACACAGATAGAACTTGGTAGGTAGGCGTATTCCGCTAACCGCTTTACTATTCCTGTACAAAGAATAGAAAATAATGATATTTAAGGGGGCTCCCAAACATAGAACTAAATAAATAAATAAAAATTATGCATGTAGGGTGTCTATGGATAGGTCTCTTCAAATGACATCGAGGTTACATACACTATTTATCTGAAAGTCTAACATTTTGGAGATAGACGCTATCAAAGTGGTTAAATGAGCGTGTCCCTCCCTCCCTCTCTCTAACTTTTAAACTAAGCGAGTGTAAATTTGAAAAAATACATGACGTACATTTTTATAAAAACTTTCAATTGTGAATTGGTTTGAACGAGATCAAAGTAGTAGTTTTTGAGGTAAAGCATATCTCCAACAACCACAAACATAACTTTGTTTTTAAACACTATAAAAAAAGTTATGTTTGCTGTCAACAAAATATTGTGGTATTTTGGCTACGTGGAAGTAAGTGGCTTCCTAATTCAATTAAAGTTGGCATGGAACCCTTGGTGGGCGAGTTTCGCACTTAGCCGGTGTTTTAACATTGACGCTATATTGGACATCTTTGTAACTCAGAGTTTCCACTTTATAGGCAATCCACTTTAATAGTTAAAAAGAACGAACATAAAATTAACCTCAGATACCCAGTATAACCCTATTAATGAGCAAATAAAACGTATTGCACGTATATATTATATTCTTATTTGTACCAATGTTGTGTGGTGGAAAGTTAGGTCAGTACAATTATTATTTGGTACTTGCTCTGCAATGGTTCTATACGGTACCTAACTAAAACTTTTGGGCGGAACAAGATGCGTGATAATTTGTACGACATAAGATATTCTTCTACTGATTTTCGGTACTGGCAGCCCCTCTCAGTCTCTACTGAGATGGGCAAAGCACGCAGGAGATATTATAGTGCCCAAATGCGTGTGCAGTACACAAGTGCACTCTCTGTTCCTTCCCTCTCATTAATTCGGTGAGACGGCCGTCCGTCGTCATGACCGAATAGACATCAGGCGCAGGACCAATGGCACAAAGTACTTTCTGAGGCATAGGGGTGTCATTATCATCACCACCAACTTTCTGACTCCGCACTGTTTTCGAGTATTTTCAAGACAGACAAACCCAGAAACAAATTTCGGCCTGACCCGGGATTCAAACCCGCGACATCTTGGGTAGCAAATAGCGAGCTAACCGCTACACCAACGAGGCAGTACGTAGGACGTGTACGTTGAATGTATTGTCACCGTAATATTGCAAAAACAAAGTTATTACAATCTAACGGTTTTAAATCCGTAAGACAGTAATCTGACGATTTGTAGTGACCTTAAAAAGACTAACGACTAATCGCCTGAGGAGTCTAAAGTCGTAAGGCGTGTTAACTATATGAATTTAGTAACCGTTAAGGGATAAATGGTAATTATGTAGTTTTATGTACACAGTTTCACTCCATATGCAAGGTGTTTTAAAACTACCCGTTACAAATGAAGGGAGCTAATCAGAATCAATAACTAAACAATTTTCTCCTAGACTCAGGATCTGTGAGCTCCTATACTAAATCTGTCACGTGACCCGTGTGACTTGTTTTTTATATAATTATATTTCAACCCATGTTTATAGGATTATGTTGTTTAGGTGTTAATCTTGAGAGTCTCCCTTCATCTGTAAGGGGTAGTTTTGTAACACCCTGTATATGTAAAGTATAAAAAAACTCATTGAAAACTAAACGTTTTACTCGAACGCCGCGGTACCCTGTTGTAAAAGACTGAGTCTTTTAAGTCGTTTCACTCGTTTAAGTCGTTTTAGTCTATTAATCTTATACGTCAACTGACTGAGTCGTATTTAAAAGCAAAGCTGTGTAAAAATAGGCTAGTCTATAATTAAACGACTTAAAGACTTACGGCCGGTTTCTGAAACGCTTGTCAAATAATGAATTCGTTAAACGTCAGTCATAATTGACAATCTGTTAAACAACTGTGGGTTGCTGCAAAGCAATTCATCTTAAAATTAGCGAATCGATTGTTAACAGGTGATATTTTTTTTTGGTCTGACCACCCTTGCTTAAATCAATCACCTTCATTCAATCATTCATATTTTGTTTCTGTTTAACGTATACCTTTGTCTCTATTTTTGATTATGATTGACAGATCACAGAATTTTCACAAGTCTATTAAAATATATTTTTAACCGACTTCAAAAAAGAAGGAGGTTATCAATTCGATTGTATGTTTTTTTTTTGTATGTATGTTACCTCATATCTCAGTTGTTTGTCGACCGAATCGAAAAAAATTTTCGCCTTCTTAGAGGGTGTACCTTCTAGTTGGTCCCATTTTTTCCATTTTGGGATCTGATGATGGGATCTTGGTGTAATCGAGGGAAACCCTCAAATTTTAAAGGCACGTGTAGTGTATCTTAACTAGAATCTTAATGTTGACGTGTTGTTACGTCTGATAGTCAACATCTTGTGGGGCTGCGCTGATGGTGGAACTCCTAAACGCTTAGGAGTTCAGTAATTATAATGACGGAACTTATGATAGGTAATTTGTAGCTTCTTAAAAAATAGAATCATAAGGTGCAACACCCCCCCCCCCCCCTTCTCCCCTCTTATGTAATCACTAAAAATGAAGAAATAAAATAAACTTAAAAAAAAACCATTTAGTGCATTTTGGTTTTGAAGTCGGTTTTCACTTTTTTATGTGCATTTGTATTTGTTTTGTTGATCTTGTCATGATCTGCATCTTGACAGATATTTGGAAGCCTCCAGAAGCATAAAAACTTATGGCCAGCAGCACTTATTCCGCAGCGCTGATGGTATGGTTACGTTGGGTCATGGGTTCCAGATGTGACAGTAATCCCATTAGTTCAAAGAAAACAATTTTTGAAATTCTGTAGTGGGCCCTAAATTTCAAATCATTATAGTGATCTATTTGATGCATTCGCACTCTAAACAAGCGAGTTGGCATCAGATCTTCCTCGTCGCTTGTTATGGATATATCATCAGCAGATTTTATTTTATTTTATTTTATTTTTAAAGGCACAGTAACAATCAAACAACCAAAATAATACAATTAGAAATGATCATACAGTAAGAAAATGGCCGGTCGAGTGACCTGAAAAACCATGCACGACATAACAATATTATTATAAAACTATAACTAGGTGAAAGACGATAACTGTAATTTTAATAAACAAGTTAGTTCATTTGTTGTTGAATACATTTTTTAAACGTCCAGTAGCTCTGGTTAAACAGATCGAGGCTGGACGTCAAGTTGTTAAATTCCCGACACATTCTGTAAACAGGGTTATTCAAAGAAACATTGTTATTCGCGAGCGGAACATCGAAAAGCTTAGGGTTTCGAGTTCTTGACTTATTGGCCCTAAAACAAAGTAAACTTAGGAGTTCACTACTCATTTTCCCGTTAGCTATTTTATACAGTGACGTTAAATCGCTAATCATTCTCCTCTTTTGTAGCGTTGATAGACCGAATCTTGCTAATCTTTCTTCGTAGGTAGGAAGTGATCTTCGTAAGCCCTGTTTCCTTGACAGAAATCTAAGGAACCGCTTTTGCACGGATTCCACTTTGTCAATGTGGACCGAATAGATTGGTGACCAAACTGATGAGCAGTACTCCAATATTGGTCTGACTAAAGTTGCGTAGAGTATAAGTTGGGACTCATATTTCTTGAAAGCTTTTGAATTTCTCCTAACAAATCCTAATATTTTATTGGCTCTACTTGTAATAGTATCGATGTGGTGCTGAAAAGAGAGTGTTGAATCGAATATGACTCCTAGATCCCTGACAGTGAAGACGCGTTTAAATCTGCTGCCCTGAATGCTGTAGTGAAAGTCTATAACGTTTTTATTTTTGGTGAATGTAATATATTGACATTTTTTAACATTCAGTGTCATTGCATTAGTCAGACACCATTCGTATATCAAGTCAACGTTGCTTTGTAACTCCGAACAATCACTCACATCTTTGACTCTGGCAAATATTTTTATGTCATCTGCGTACGCCAACGTCTCGCATGTTAATGATTGAAGGAGGTCGTTAATAAAAACAAGGAACAAGAGAGGTCCAAGATTTGACCCTTGTGGTACTCCTGAAGTAGGTACGACAGGACATGAATTATAACCACACAATGAGACTAGCTGAGATCGGTTCATTAAGTACGATCTAAACCACCGATGTAGGTCACCGTGAATACCTAGATGTTGAAGTTTCTTCAAAAGAATGTGATGGTTCACGCGATCGAATGCCTTGGCAAAATCGGTATAAATAGCATCAACTTGAGTTTTGTCATTGAACGCTTTGCACAGATAATTACTGTATATAAGTAAATTAGAATTAGTTGATCGGTCAGACACAAATCCATGTTGTTTTGGGCTAAGTATATGGCTAAAGTGCCTATATAGATGCGTGTACATTAAGCTTTCAAAAATTTTTGCAAAACAATTTAAAACACTAATTGGCCTGTAATTTGTCACATCGCTTTTATCTCCTGTTTTGTGTATAGGTGTAACTTTAACGATCTTCCACAAGTCTGGGAATATACCTTCTCGTAGAGATTTATTGAAAACAATAGTGAGAGGTTTGGCTAAAACTGAAGCACAAAGACGCACAAAAACTGGAGGTATGCTGTCAGGCCCTGGGCCTTTTGTGATATTAAGATTTTTAAGTTGGGTAAGCACTTCGCTCTCATTAAATAAAATGGTTGTTAGTGTGTAGTTTGACGGAGAAAACACAGGTGTGTAATCGGCCGTATCTGATTTGCAATAAACGGAGGCAAAATATTCAGCAAACAGATTCACTGCACTGGAACCTGAGTCTGAGACTTTACTATTCAAACGTACTGTCTTAGGTACATCATTAGTAATATTTTTACTTTTAGTATATCTCCAGAAAGCCTTTATATTAGAAGATAGATCACTTTCGATAGATTTTATGTATTCCTTGAAACAAACACTCATTACCGACTTACATCGAGATCTCAATAAGGAATAAATATCATAGTCTCGTGGATTATTGTAAGTTCTATACCGGCGATGATATTTATTTTTTTCTGCAAGCAATCTTATTAATGGCTTAGTAAACCAAATCGGATAACGTGATGTTCTGTTTTTCCGTGCTGGTGTAAATTTTATTATACAATCCCATAGAGTTTTATAAAATGTATGTAAAAAGTCATTACACGAAAGCATTTCAAACCCAACCCAGTCAATATCACCTAAATATTTTATACATTTTTCATAGTCCGTCTTACGAAAGTTATATCGTACAGCCTCTAAATTTTCGCTCAATCTTTTAGAACCAACCTCAATATAAAAATCTAAAGGAGGGTGCAAATCATCAACCCTACTAAGAGGTTGTGCAAGATGCACACTAAAACATGGTTGTATATTCGAAAGCACCAAATCGAGTGTTCTACCAAGGGTATTTTCAATATAGTTATGTTGATGTAACCCAGCTGTAGTGATGAAATCGAGAAGTGCGTAGGATCTCGAACTGTCGGGATAAGGAAGTTTATCACTACTCCAGTGTAAAGTGGGGAAGTTGAAATCACCTATTATTAGGTTTTTAGTATTATCTTGTGAGGACCTAATTATTTGTTTACAACCTTTCAAGAACTGCGTCAATACTTCGTCAGAGATATAGGATGGAATATAAACAATACATAGATTTATAAACATACTCCCGAGCCTAAGTCGCACCCACAAGTCTTCCAACGAACTATGCCAAGCCGGGCGCAATTCAAAGTCGAGGTTTCTCGATATTGCTACCAACACTCCTCCGCCATGATCTTTGCTGTATCGAAGTTTAAATTCCGATTCCCTGTCTCGACGAATAACAACGTATCTTATGTCAAACAATTCTGAGGAAAAAACAGTGTCGTCCAACCAGGTCTCAGTTAAGCATATTAAATCATAATCGTTATTAAGTACATTATTCAAAATTTTAATAGATAAATCAGATGACATTGTATTTTTTCAATTCAGTTCATAAAAAAGAAGTACCTATGTAAAAGTCTTTTGACACTCCGTTAAGTGATCGATTTTCGCTAATTAGCTAATTTAGTATTAACAAGAAGTTGACATGCAAAAAACGTTTTCGGAAACCCAAATCTTCCATAATTGGCGATTAATGAGAGATGTGACATTTGCAATGACAACCTGTCAATTGGCAGGTTCGGAAACCCGAACTGCGTTTAAATAGAGATTAACACCTTGTTACGTAATTTTGACGATAACATGCGTTTCAGAAACCGGGTGTGTGAGTCTCTTCCATCACTAGTCAGAGTATATTTGTGTTAGGCTGACGCACTTGTTCACAGTAAATCGACAAGTGATAATCTAACAGATTTAAAATTGGTAGACTATAATCCCACAGTATTTACAATATAACGGTGACATCTTCATATTCTATTGAATTAATGATAGTGTTACAATCAGAGTAAATTTAGTAGGATTTATACGATCAGTCAGTGATTATATTTCCTACCTACTTTGTATACTATGTCAGTAAATATAATGGTTGATGGCAGGAGGAGTTAAACAATGGTGTCCAGCGGAAGGCAGCTATTAGATCAAGACACGACGGAAGGAACCCGCTGAGTTACACCCTCAGAGGCATCTCCACCCTAAGCCTAGAGTAGGGTTGTCATAGTTAGGAGTTAGTAAAATACTAAGCACACAGCTTAGTTTTTTAAAGCCTTGAAGTAATGACGTCTGCGGTTAACAGAACCTTTGGAATAATGCAGACATTCAGAATCACCATAAAATAATAGACAGGCGTTTTATAATATATATATATATACCTTATAATATATATATATACCTACTAACTAACTGACTGCACTATAATTAAACCATAACGTAGTGAAGGAGGCTAGCTAGTCAAAGACTAGTAGAAATAAACAGGCGTTAAACAGTTTAATTGAATATGACAAAAGAATATTAACGCCTAACGCAGATTTGCTGTAAAACATTTGCCGATAGTTTAAGGGTAAAATCAAAATGTTGCGGTGATTTTGTTTATGTGCTACGTTGTACTTACACAGATATGAACAATAACCCCCAATGCTTGCTGGGCCTCAATTCTCGTGCAGTTTGTAAACGAAACAAGATCTTCGATCGAATTTTCTTCGTCGAAGAAAAATTGATCTGGATTTCTCTGGGTCTCTGGTCTATGCATTTCGATTTTTTCATGCGGTATTTCTGACGTGTGTATACATTGCTTGATTTTTTAGGTGAAATTATCAGATTACCAAAAAAAAAAGAAAAAGTTCGATTGACTCGAGAATCGTCACCCTGGGCAGTAATAACTTACCAACATACTGACTAAGTGCTTCGTGACAACTAAAAATATATACAGGGTGTTGTTTTGGTCAGCGACGAGCGACTCAGTGTCTGTACAAACGATAATGATGCCAAAAAAAATTTTTTTTTGAAATAGAAAATTCCAAAAAAAAAAAAAGCGGTACAGCAATCGAGTCAAAACTACCAACCAGGTAGGCTCTTCGTATCTTACTAGCTACGGCGCAGTATTTTGTAGATAAGCGCTAGCTACGGGCTAGGGTGCGAATTTTCCCATTCATTTTGTAATTTTTTTGAATGTTGTGAAAAGGTTTTCTTGTATAAAACTTGTTCAGAATTTTAAGAAACCATTTTTTTAGAAAAAGCTTAACTCTTATTATCATCCCTGAGTTGGATGTCACTGACCAAAAGAACACCCTGTATTATAAATATTGGTGGTAGTTTGAGAGTCGCACTCTTTGTAAGGTTCTGAGTTCGATACCCAGTTTGGACCTACAGCAAATCCTGATTCAACACAGCCCTGCAATCCCTATCCTGTCGTAGGGAGCGGGTAATTGTTTGCGCCCATTAGTAACCGCTTTGAACTCGGTTAGAACGAGTGGTGTATTACGTGTGCTGATGGAGACCGGTTGGTTTGAATTCTTATCTGTAGTCAGAAGTGTTGGTGTCCTTAGTGGTGCTTCTTTTGATAGTAACTGGTAAATATAAATAAATAATTATTGGACATAAATAACATACATTGTTCTGATCAAAAATAAGTAGCTAATGCACTTGTGTAATGGAAATCAGACACAAGGGTGGTACCACACAACACCCAGACCCGAGACATTATATAAATTTGGATTTCTATATTGACCCGACCGGGAATCGAACCCGGGACCTCGGAGCGGCGACACCTTGAAACTAGCGTGGTTAGTCACTACACCACGGAGGTCATCAATTATTGGACATCAAATAGCATACATTGTTCTAATCCAAAAGTAAGTAGCTTTTGCACTTGTGAGGAAATCAGAAACCACAGTGGTACCACAACAACCCAGACCCGAGGCAATTTAGAAAATTATGATTTCTACATTGGCCCGACAGGGAATCGAACACGGGACCACGCAGCGGCAACGTCTTGAAAGCCTGCATGCTAAGCCAATACACCACGAAGTTAGTCTATGAATATGATCTATAAGTCTTTTTAAGTAGGTAGGTTAAATAGTTACGTTTGCAAAATTTTAAGAAACTGTAACTTCTTGGGTCATCGAAGAAGTTAAGAATATAAGACCCTTTACACACTGCGACAGACAACCCTATATCACCGTATTCGCAATAAGACTACCTTTATTTTGATATAAGTTTTATGTATTAACCGGACCGATGCAAATCATTATGGTTGACTCACCTGGTTACACCTGCCTACCCTATAGTTGTGACAGGAAAAATATAGCCAACCTAACGTTTGCATATTTTATGGGCTTCTTACTTTCGATTGGTATGTAAGTTGTATAATAACCAAACCAGTGCAATGTTTAAAAAAAAACCTGGACTAAATTTTTTCAGCCATGTTCGTAAACATGTTAAATTTGATATAAAATACTTTTCATCCATTAACCAGTTCGGTGAAGGTCACTTTATACTCGGATCTTAGATTAGCCGCCTTTAGAGACGAAAATGATTCTAGTGCAAAGTACAGCCAATCTCAAGACATTTAAGTATCTCTATAGAGTCGCCAGCAGGCTATACTTTGGTAAAAATTAACCCTTATTAACTGCATAAGACGGCAGTGTTTACCTTGACATGCTATTATCTGTACTGAATCACATACATCGCGTATGGGGTAATTTCCTGTAGTAATAAAAAAATATGTTTTACATAGATGTTAAAAAAGATAATTAATTTATACTTGTAATATAAAAATAAAATAAAATAAAATAAAATAGACGCCAAATAATTTTGCCAACATTTTTATTATAAAAAAAAAACAAATTTAGGGTATTTTCAATAAGTAAAATTATAGTTTTTAATTAAACGTCAATCACGAAGCGTGACGTCACGTTTCTCAATCAAACATGTCAAAGTGGTAAACGTATCAAGTTCAAGCTGCCAATTGCGTTAATTCTAGACTGTTTGAGAAACGTGACGTCATGCAGACCACGTGACGACGGGTGTTTCGCGCGGCAAAAGTTTATTTGAATTTTATTTTCGTGGTTTATCGTTGTTACGCTGTTATTTTTTTAAGATTTGATTTTTTTATGAATATTTAAGTTTAAGCATGATTTGAAACATTAATACCCTATTGCGACTCGACTTTCAGTCTCGTAAATTCTCATACCTACAAATCAGCTATAAACAGATCAATTCAAATATCCACCGCCACATATTGTGAAATAAGAAATGCACCCATTTGTGTCATTGTTCGAATATTGCCGATCGAGTGCTTGTAAGTGGTTTCGCATTAGCGGCTGTTAGCTCCACATACTTCTTTGCCGCAGTCGGTTAAGCGAGGCTACGTTTGTGTTGAGTGGGGAGAATTGCTAATGCATTTGCAGCTTTCTTAATGGTTTGAGTGATTATATGCAGTGTTTGTTTATAATAACTAACTTCACATTGCAATTGATAATATTTAATAATAGCTGATTTTTCAATAGGCAAATAAGAAATTAAAATTCTTTAATGTTTTATATAAATATATTGAGACTTGGCCATCGCCTGAAAACACATGTAAATTCAATTATTTAGTGCGATGGCCAAGTCTCAATATATTTACATAAAACATTAAAGAATTTTAATATTGATATGCGTCACTATAAGATGCTGTTAATTATTACGTAACAACTTAATGCTTCGAGTACGGAGATTCCAGACACAATTGATTTTCAATTGTTATGGACCACGATTGTGGTCTTAGAGACTGGACGTATTAAGACAGAAAGTCGCTTAAGTAGAGACTGAATAAATTAATAACCGGCTTGGTATTACATGGATCTCACAACTTTTTACCGCAGAACAACTGAGTTGCGAGACTTGGTTTTTTTGACAAGTATTGTTTTTGATAGGATCTCATTTCTTTTTGTATTTTGTAGACAGATCTACTTGTTTTTAATTTACAACCTTACGCACTCGTAATAAGTACGAATACGCACGTAGGTACGTTTTTTGCATTAAATAATTTAATTTACACGTGTTTTCATGACGGGAATACCCATTTGTGCTCGATTTGCCAGGGGCACAACCATGCGCCTATATTTAAACGGGACTAGCTTAAACCCGCGGCTTCGCACGCTATAATAATAACTGCCGTAAAACATCGTTACGAATAAAGCCAATATGGAAAAAAATAACTGAAGACTTGGCTGTATGGGCTTAATTTTCTTTGCGACCTTTTCTAGATTTTTTAGTTTTTCCTTGATTCATACACCAAACACTACTTATATTCCAAATTTGAAGCTTCTAGGTCTGCTAGAAGTGCCTTAGAATTTTGATGATCGGTGAGTCAGTGAGTAACAAAATTAAGAAATTTGACCCGTTGTAATTCTTAAAATACTGGTTCAAATTGAATGAAATTTGAAATATACCGTGTCTTTACAATGCCTGCATGGCTACTGAAATTTCAGTCTTCTAGTTTTATCCACAACGAAGTTATAGGGGGTCGAAAATGGTCTGAATTGCTTCGAGAAAAGGATGGTACGGCCGTGACGCTTTTTTGATCGACTTGGTGGGGGTACTACCGTGCCCCCAGATCTGACCATTGAAAAATTGGCCCTTAGTCTTTCTAATTTTGTATGGCTTTAAGGATGCAGGATGCAGTCTAAGATATGCCTTTTAACAAAAAGGCATATCTTAGACTAGCGGCCCCCCGCGACTTCGACCGCGCATTTTAAGTGTGCCTCCCCTCCCGTTGCAACGTGATGTTTTATAGCCTAAAACCTTCCCCAAAAAATAAAATATCCAACTCAAAAAAATATCAAATCGGGTCAGTAGTTTCTGAGATTAGCGCGTTCAAACAAACTCTTTAGCTTTACAATTAAAGAAGATAAGATTGTAAGTATTGTATTGCATTTATAAAAAAAATGCGCAGAAGACCATTTTGCTCTGTGAGGCCTCAAGATAATGTGAATTTATTGATGCAAATTGATTTTTATCTGTCATAATATTGACTCATGGATTTCAAAAGAATCAAATTCTACACGTTCAGTTTATCATCAAAATGAAAGTATAAGCAGGCATACCATAAAATAAACTACACAAACTAATTTCCTACAATCTAAAATGGTAATCCGATTTCTCAAAATTACTCGTACATGCAATCTTTCTAAACTAAAAATCTCCACCAGTTTAAAGAGTCCATCAACCACTCAGCTGTTAATGACGCATTGTTCGCGGTTCGATACCTGACGATGCCACTTACGCATACGTTGGAAATTCAATACGAGTTTGCATGTGTTTATGGGCCGTACTTATCCGAGACGCCATGGCGACGATGCCGGCTACGTATACAAGCAGAAAATATTCAAATGTATGGTTGCTAACTAAGATGTTTTTAAATTATATAGATACGACCTACGCGCTCGAAAATGGCTACACAAAAGTCAGGTAATTAAAATGCCCGGAATGCATTCAGTTGGGCACGCTTTCTCTTTATGGCTATACGTCCCGACAACGCCTCAAATTATTTCTCGTTTGCTGGTAAAAATGCCTTCCTGTGTGTTTAGGAGTAGTACCAATTACGCTGCAACTGTTATAAACAAGAAAAACGTGTCATTACATTCATTAGTATAGTTTTTCCATTTAAAAGTATTAAAACTTAAAACACCTATTTATGCTTTACCATAATTTAGCTATGGCTGACATTAGGCTAAAGAGCGAGATGTCACGCGCTCGCGCCAATGAGCGCTCAGTAGCAATCAATACGTAACGGATGTTATATATTTATCTCTTTCTATCAACAGGCATGCCTCATCTGTTGTCTTTATTAGCGCTTAGTGTCGTAATACACAACTATACGTTCGTATGTAGTGTAATCCTTCCGACACTTTAAAATTCTTTAATGTTGGTGTAGAACGTGTCTATACTTTTACGTCATTGGTTGCTAAAGCGTCCATAAGTTAGATAGCCCGTGATGTCGCAAGGGAATCTCGTTGAGTTACGGGCCTTACAAGCAAGCATAGTTCTTTATCGAATTTCATATAATACAGAAACAACATACTTCCTAAAGATGATATAACAACCAAAAATTTTCGCACGGGCGGGACTTGAACCAGCAACTTCTCGGTTAACCGGGCCGAACGCTCTTCCAATTGAGCTACCGTGCTGTCTGTCCGACCTTGCGAAATTTGTGGTTTCTTGGCTCGGTTAGCCGAGAAGTTGCTGGTTCAAGTCCCGCCCGTGCGAAAATTTTTGGTTTCTTATGACATCTTTATAATTATAAAATATGACACTGAGTGTTAAAATCGTTCTAAACTAGAATACTTCCTTTTTTACCGGGTAAAAAGACACGTTTGGATTATTCTTTCATTGATCATGTAGTTTTAACCGACTTCAAAAAAGGAGAAGGTTATCAATTCGACTATGTTTTTTTTATACATTTTTTTTGTATCTATGTTACCTCATATCTCAGTCGTTTGTCGACCTATTCGAAATTTATTTTCGCCTACCTACTTAGAGGGTGTATACCTTCTAGTTGGTCCCATTGTTGCCAATTTGGGATCTGACGATGGCATCTTAGTGTAATCGAAGGAAACTCAAATTTTAAAGGCACGTAGTGTTTTTTTACTAGAATCTTAAGGTTGACGTGTTGTTGTTGTTCCCACACGTGTGTTGTTGAGGTGATGGTGGAACTCCTCATGTGAAATAATGACATAACTTATAATAGGTAGTTTGTAGCTTTTATAGAACAGAGCCATAATGTGTAACTTCCCTCCCCCCCCCCCCTCCTCTCCTGTAATCACTAAAAATGAATAAAAATAACTTTAAAAAAAAACGACTTTAAAACCAAAATGCACAAAAAAGTCTTATTTGAGTTTTGAAGTCGGTTTTTACTTTTTTTTTTAAAGTTAATTTTTCATTTCCTTATTGTGAGTGCTAAGGATACTGCCATGGTTTTTAATATTTTTTCTACATCATCCAAATATTTTTATCTATTCAAAGGGTAGCGAATTTTTGTCACGAAAAAATCTCCCATTATTAAAAAACTTACGTCTGTGGAAAATAAAACAATCAACTGTATAAAAACACTTGCATATATTTTTTATGAAATATAACAAAACGCATGGAACAGCTACATGGCTATAAGAATAACTACATACCATTTTATAATTCAATGCAACTTTTTGAAATCTTCAAATCATTTTATACGAATACATTTTCACTGCAAATCATAACGTGTCAAAGAGACTTAAGCTTAGATTAGTAAGAGGTAAATTCCATTTTTCTATGCCAGTGACTATTGTAAACAGTCTTGATATTCCTCTTTAACGAAATAATTAATTTAAAATAAAATAAACACCAAAATTTACAACCTGCATACGTCAATATCGTGTAATCTTTTGATATTTTAAATAAAATAACTGATTAATTTTATTAACAGATATTATTTTAAAAGTTGTAAAAAGATAATTGCTTATAATATTCGACTAACAAAGAAAAACTGACTTTATCTTTTACTCGTAATAAATGGTTTCATTAATTCATTTTATGCACGGACAACAACACGTCAAGGTAAACACTGCGGTATCTTATTCAGTTGTAATAAGGGCTAGTTTGCAACAAAAGTGGGTAGCCTGATGTACTGGCCACAGTACAAGAATCAAGACCGATATTTTTTAAACAATGATTTGTCTATACATAGCCAGCCTGATAGTTAAATAAACAGTCGTTTAAGTACCTATATCATAAATGACAATGTTCCTTTGTCACTTAAAAAGTAAGATGTTTTAAGTGCAACAGTCCAAGTTTAGTTTTTATTTCTAAGACATAAGAGTTCATTTTGAAACTTTGATAAAGTTTTATTGCATTGAATTATAAAATAGATATAAATAGGCACGATTCTACTCAGTTCTAACATATTAATATAATCCGCTAAAGTTACTTTGCGACTTACTGTGTCCATAAACAATTGAGATTACCAAAGACAAGAATTATTATGATTTTCAAGTCCTATTCAAAGTATAATAACAGAGGTAAAAAGTAACCATAATTCATCACAAATTCTAGTCTATGATAATAAATCTTAAGTGTCATTGGACAGATAATGAATATTATTGCAATATTTGGGCATCATAGAAAATCACATACAAATAGCCTACGAGTATTTAGCTACGCTTAAAGACGGAAATTCCTTGTTTTTATTTATAATTCATACAATTATAATTGATCGCGAAATTAGGCACAGTACAATATCATAATCGGTTTAGTATTTATAAGCCTGTGATTAACTTCTTTTTCTGCAATGTTTATTTTGAACCATTTTGATGAGATTAATGATTGTTTATTTTGAGATTTTTATTAATGTTACGATTATAGCCAATTATTAGTCGTTCTAAGATTATAGTGGACGACCTAGAAGCTCATATTACTAAATAGTTCAGGCACTTAAATATATTTAATAACCATACCGGGTGAATTTTTGAACATTACATATATTTTATACTAAGTACCTACTCATGGTTCATAGTACCTTCCATTATTTATCCATAATTCTTACAAAATATCATTAACGATGAAACGGATAAAAATCATATTGAACTCTTCAGAATTGATGGTTGGTACAAATTAAACTAATAAATTACTATTTAGGATTTTCTCAATTGACAATTACTCCGCGTCAACGGATCTCGGAAATCAGAGTGATACTATATGATTTTTCATGGTATTATCAAATCAATCGATTTTTATTTAATTATGTGGAAGGGACTTTAAATATAAGTAGGTTCTTAGTTTAAAATATTGCCAATGATTTCAAAGTCACCCTGTATATCAAAAACGTGTTCCATTTCATTTATGCTGCTCAAATAATACATCTACGGTCAGATGTAGATTTATACTAATACAGGGATCCTATAGTGGAATTACGTTATTATGTAAAGCAATGGATTTCCAATTGGGGAGGCCTATGTTTAGCAGTGGACGTCCTTTGGCTGATAATGATGATGATTATAAATGGATTTCCAATCATGGTGTATGGTTTATCATAAAGTCAGAAATATCATGGACTGGTATATTTTTCAAAAACAATTTAAGGACAATACAAAGTAAATACAGGGTGGCTAAAACAGTGACGCCCACTTTTTTTTTGATGATTCACATCCAGGGCTATCCAAATATACCATATTTATGACAGCCATTTTTTTTAACTTTTCGAGGTTTTTTTTCAATTTTTTATTTTATTTTTGAGTTTTAGCTACCCCATAACTTCATCTTCGTAAACTTATAAATTAAGGATCATATTGCAATAAAAAACACGAAATAACACCATAAAAAGTGGAGGAATAGTTTGAAAATTCTAAAAGTTAGCGAAAAAAATTAATATCTCGTAAACTACGAAAATTCGGCTAACATACAGGGGGATTGTATTTGGATAGTCCTGGATGTAAGGCTTCCAAAAATAAATTTTTGGACGTCACTGTTTTGGCCACCCTGTCTGTATACTGCAACATACTAACCAAAATACATTATAACATTCAAAAGTAACATTAAAACGATTTAAGTATATTGTCAATTAATACATAATAATTACTATATCAGTCATACAGTTTCTTTTTACACATTCTAACGATTTATGTTCTATATTATACATGTATATTCGAATAATTATACATTTCTCGCCTAAATGCATACAATAAAGGGGTATTTTTTGCTATTATAATTGAGTTTTGATTGTTTTCTATTTTATACGAATTCATTTAACCTTTAGAAATATTCAATATTTGATTCACTTGCTTAGATTTGATCAGTAGAAGCAAAGCATTTAGGAAATATATCTAACTTTGTTAACACTATTATTTTAAGGTATATTTTACGGACTCATAACACCATTCAAATCACATATTAAACATTTCTACAATTTATACACAAATACATATTTTTTGATATCATACATTGGCAATTTTTTATTTAAATGTGGCAAAAAGGCATACAAGTTATTTTAAAGGACAAAGTCACTAACAGTGCTTCAAGAATCTTCTTGTTAGGGACAAATACTCAAAACTTTTTTTAGGAAAGGTATCTGATATTTGAAAGTGTGACATTTGGCTTGAGGCATACTTTTGTTACTTCATAACAATTCTTAGCAAAAAATTTTGTCTGCAAAATTGTTATTCTTGTAAATACTTATAAGACTTATTGGCAATATAGCGGTTTTTTATTGTTTCAAGATGAGAATTGACTTTGTTTATTTATATTATTCTATATAAATAGGTGTTTGAAGTTGCTGCAAGTTGGATTATTTTCATTATAATTTAAAGCGTCAGTAATAGCAAAAGTTCCTATTGTAATATTCATTTCATCCACAACTCTCAAGATAACAACAATCAATAAACATAACTGATATATCCTTACATATATTAACTTCTACGTGTCCAAACCTGAGCTAACGTCTTCATGCCGTGCTTCCCGACGACCCTAGTATTGTATCTAGATCTAGATCTAATATACTGATGACTTGAACATTGTGATTGACAATTGTTATAGGTATAATACGTACACAAATTTAAATAATTCAACAACACACAAACCTAAAACCGGGCGTTATTTAAAACAAAAGAGTGTATGCTTTGGCTCTTAAGGTGACCTCAATAGTACATTATTATAAAGTTGATTAAACATGTAAATCAAGCCATTTCATCCACAACTCTCAAGATAACAACAACCAATAAACATACCAGATATTCCCTTACATATTAATTAATTTCTACGTGTCCAAACCTAAGCAATACTCAGCTAAAGTCTTCATTCCATGCTTCCCGACGACCCTAGTGTTGTATCCACTCACAGCGCTGTTTATATGAGCGTTGTGAAGCTCAGATACTTGCGTGGAACACGCCGCAGCGGGATCGCCTGAGCCTGATAGGCTGCCAATCCTGGGAACGAATGAGTGAGTGAGTGAATGAATGAATGATGTTTAAGAACTTAAAGTGACTGAACGGTTTATGAATTAAATAATAACTTTGTTTTGATGCCGTAGATTTTGTATCTAGGTAAAAAATACTAATATCCATCACAGGAAGTCGAGAGAATAGACAAAATAACACTAAAATTCTAATATTTTCCATTTTCAAACTTACGAGTATGTATGTTTTATCTTAGAATGTAATTCAGAATTTCCGTGTTCGTTTACATAAAGTTGAAAGTAGGAAATTTCTAATTTTAAAAAAAGTCATATTTATCTATAGACTATCCCTTTGCCTAAGTGCTTGTGCCTAAAAAATAAAAGTGGAATTGACAGATGCTTTCCTATCTAATAGCCACCAACAGTTCTAAATAAAATTGATATCGGCGATGTATTGCTTCGTTGTGTTAAAACTGACGTTATATACGACGCGTTTAATTTTATTAGGTATCATCTTAAAAGCCTAAAAATAATGTCCCTTACTTACTCTGAACCCTATGAATCATCCTTCACTGACAACTATCCTAAAAATATTTCTGTCGCAATTTTAAACAACAAATAAAAACTTACCAAAACTCGTTCCCCGGGTGCGCATTGCCGTCCCACGGATACGTCATAACCAGAAGTTTTCCTGCGTGTTCGCCTTTCAGCTTGGCGGACGGCTCTCTGTTTTCCATTTGTACACTGAAAAAATAAATATACATTAACTATTTTTTCTATTCATCTTCCCGACCTTTACCGTGTGGTAATTCAATTAGGAGTTTTACCGTTTAACCAAAACAATCAAGTAATATACACGTAAAAGAAATTCCATATTGAAATCGTGACCCTGAGGGTCACAATTTCTTTTGTAACTGCACGATAATTGGCCTTAGATTCTAAGATTTTTTTTTTAATGTGGATTCGCTCTTGTTTTTTATAACATATATTTGTTGCACTTTTAATTTGCCCTATAATAAAAAAAAACTGCATCTATCTATTTCTTTCTAAAACTCCAACTTGGTACAACTACCAACCAGCAATACAGAAATACGAAATAAAGAAATTGATTTTATTATATTATTTAGACAGTTAACTATTAATCAAGATTAACAGTAGCGAATATTCGCATCACATAAAAACAAACAAACTTAATAAAGGCAAATCAATTTCAAAAAGGCTGATTTTATGGACACAAATGGCAATAAAAATAAAAATATATATTTTATAAAGTTTACCTAATACCTCCTTTCGGATGGCGTTTACTCTCAAAGAATATCCTCTTGTCTTCGCTAAACAAATTCAATATCCCAGCGCTGGGCCTGATGTACGCGAAATTGACATCCGTTACATGGTTCAAAAGGTCCTTTTTCAGAAACGCGCGGATTCTTTCTAGGAATGTGAAGATGTAGACGTCTGATTGGTGGGGGGATATCTTCCATACTCCAAGACCTGGAAAAAAGAGAAGATATGTATTAGTGATTATTTTATTGAAGAAGTTAAATTGAAAATTAACACCACCAGCCGATAGCGTAGTTTTTATTAACCTTTAAATCACATCCCCGCTGTGGGGGGATGTCCCCACGAAGTGTACAGAGCCGTTTATTATTTATATTATTAAGATTGATATATAAAGCCCGTACTAAATCAGTAAGTATATTAATTTATTTAATTATGTCATAAAATTATGCGTGAATAGTGTCAAGTATCCAAAAATATTTAACATTTTGTTTTTGTAAACATAATCAGCGATTTTTCGCTGCTTCATCCGCGTAGATTTCGGATCTCAATCATTTATAGCCTATTACCATATATGAACTTTTTATCAAATTTTATTAAAAGGAACAACAAATTGAAGTAGGATATTTTGCAATTTGCAATGCACACACACACCCAATGGTTGAACAGACGACCTAGTAAAGGTCGCAAGATAACACTGGATGCATACCGCTTGCAACGGATCGCTGTGGAAACCTGAGGCCTATGTTCAGCAGGAGGCTTACAGCAGCTGATATAATTTGTGCGGGATTGGTAATGTGCGCTAGTATGCAGCAAGACCGGGGGCCAGTAAATGAGAAGGCAGGGTTTCTTCGGTATATTGGAGGGCAGCGGAGGCAGTTGAGTCGTCGGTATCTTCTCGGAGAGTAATTTATACTATTCCGGCTACCCCCGCCATCCTCACCTCTTTATTCGGACGGAAACATCATTTTTTTAGGTAGTACTTATGAACTAGATACTTAACTAGTAATATGTGCCTACCAAATTAGTCCTTAGGTTTACAAGTTTTATTGGATTTCTACACTATCTAATAAGAAAGATTTAACAAAATATGACTAGTTTTCCGTGAGCGAGCGAGAGGGCTATGTCTTCCATCTCTCTCTGTTTTCGCTCGCTCCGGTATGGATGAGGAAAACTAACAAGCGGAAAATATATTTATTTACGGTTACAAAGGTAGGTAGGTACACAATTAAAATGACAAAAACAGTAAAAATAAAACTTATTAACCTACTTAGATAAAACAAAACAATAAAAACGATATATGCAAAACAACTCTTAAACTAATTACGACAGACTATTATGAATGGTTATTTACAACCCAGATAATATAATACTACTAGTACAGATACCTCATCTCATACAAGAAAACGGTTCCGCCGAAACGTGTGATAGTAACGGGCGATTGGGAAGACTACAATAGGGACTAGATGGAGCTACTGGAGTAGACTGGACTTGCCGATATAAAAGCACATCGGTTGCTCGCAATACAGTCCACGTTTTTACTTCCTCAATAGATGGCGCTAAACTCACTGCAGTCCACGTATTAACTTCATCAATAGATGGCGCTAAATTTATTTTCGTGTGCGACCAGTAGATTTCAGCTTCGGCTGTCGATACGATTGCATCCAGATTTGGTTAGGTACCTACACAAATAAATAAAAAATGTGATCACTCGCATAAGGTAATTTATTTTTTAAAAGATGTTATTGTATTTATCCCTCAAGCGTATTTGAACGATACACAATAGAAATTACATTGTTATGCGGTCTCATGCGACCGCTTGGGCGTTGAAGCAGAAACCCTATTTGTTATTTGTTTTCTTATAATACAGAGTCTAACAAAACTAGTTTTATAGAGTTTTTTCCAAGTTTTGTTTCCTAACATACTAATTCACTTCTATATAAGGAAACCTGCTATACTTCTACCTATATACCTATACACACATACGAACCAAAGGTATCTATCTGCTCTGTAAGTCAAATGTTCATGCTTTCTACTCTAGTCATCTCAGTCACCCGTACAAGGATAACATGGGAGCGAGCAAGATGGCTTTAGCCGAAATAACGTGCAACGTCTTACAGAGTAGGCCCCACGTTTTGTCTACCTACTCATTAGACACTTATGAATGAAAGAAACTTTCAAACAAGCTGTGTAAATTAAATGAATAATCTGGGGGTTTACGGAGTTAGTGGCAGATTTGCATACTTACTTTATAGTTGCAGTCTTTCCTTTTTACTCCTACTACTAAAATAATAACAGACACAACCTTATCAATAATGTTAATTAACGTTGCCTAACCAAAATAAATAATCAGCCAGGCAAGAAATTGTAAGACAAAGGCGTTGTAGTGTTTACCTACCTAAACAGTTAACTGATTCTATTATGCAAAAAATTAAGTCTCCTACCTACCTAAACCTCAAAAGAGACATAAGCAAATGATTCCTTTGGTATAAGCAGGCTAAGGATATAGATAAGCATAAAGAAAATACGACATTGATGCAACAATTTATTTTGAAACGTAAAATACTCGTGGATAGTGTTGTTATTAATAAACAATTATTTTAGCCCTCTAAAACAAAAAATATTCCATGGCGTCTTAGCTAATTCATAAAAAAGTTACCTATTTACGGGAATGTTAGTTAAGGATTAACGGTAGGTATTATAACACTAAATGTCTAAGGTTTCGATACATATCACCACGTATCACTTGTTACACGATTTAGAATGTTTTTATAACTTCTGCGTAAAACTGGTACAATTCTACGTAATCACGCACTTATCAAAATCACAGTCATCTTCTCTTCATAAACAATGCCATGTCCTTCACGTACGTAGGTATAAACAATGTCATGTTCTTCACGTAGGTAGATAGGTAAGGCATGAAGAGGTGATAGGTGGGGCGCCGCGCCAGCCAGGGCACCGGGCCCACCCTGAACCACGACGGCCGAACCCGAAGGAAGAATACACGGAGGCCAAGAGTCCGTGCTGTAGAGGAACACCCGCCAGACCTCTCAAGTCCACCCGTCTAGCCGCTTCAGGAAGACTGTTGTTGTTTACTGTTCAGGCCGTTCTTGACTACTTGCAATAAGTGAATATCAAATTCAGTCGACGTCCTTTACGTGGCAAAATGATTTTGCGACTGATGGATGCAATAAAAGTAACACGCGCGCGTGTGGACGGCGAAAGAAGAACGCCGCCACCCGCCCAGACACAAAGGATACCGCTCCTTTGTTTGCGTCTGCCGCGGCGCGGCGAACCGACATATGACGGCTGGCTTTGTTGGTGTGCGTGCGCATTTGACAGTGTTGTATAGTAAACAGGTGCAAATAGTGTGTTTTTTTACACATTTAAAAGTGCTACTTTTTTGATCTCTGAAACTAGCCTGATTTTTTTTTCTCAAATTTGATGAGCGTAATCTGTATGATGTATATATACCGCACGTTGGCGGTCGATCATTGGTTTTGTTAGACCCTGTCTGTATAAAAGTCCTGTGTAATAATAATATGTAATAAATCATTAACCCCAACAAAAAAGATTTAGATTTTTCAAAGTGATCGCAATCTTTTTTGATGTGTGAATTATGTATCTTAGGTAAAAGAGAGATAGATGAAGAATGAAGAGTAGGTACCTACCTACCTGGATTTTCGATTCTTTCTGATTCTGCAAGGAATGGGATAAGCTCTGAGCCATACTGCCACAATTAATAAGCATATCTGGCGTTAAGCATTTGTACATAGATATATATTCATTTATATCAATACGTTTGTACCTAGTAACATTTTGAATTTATTTGCCAGCAGTTAAGCCAGAATCAAAAATACGCGCTCGTAAAAGATCCCGTATCTTTGACATGCTGTAATTTCGGTCGTATGTCGTATCAATAATCCTTAATGTCTAAATAATGTTACATTACTTTCATACTACGAATATAGTTTATCAAGAGCATGAAAGTATTTTAATTAGCTGCAAGCGGTACCGGCTTCCCCGAAATACTAAATAATAAGAAGACCGTTTTAGTACTAGTAGTATTATATTATCTGGGGTTTTAGTGAAATTAAACCTTGCTCTCATAAAAAGAGGTCAAAAATTGCGAAAAATACTCAAGTATTTTTCTTGCTAATGCGATTTTGCGCCTTATGCGTATCGAAATATGGATGCATTTTCTATTAAATACTTTCAACTTATTTTAGTAGGCAATATAGAGCCGGAGGCCCTATTTTTGAAATACTCGCGACAAGATGGCGTATGACATTCACTGATTATACTCCAATTTTGGAATGAAAACCAGTTGAAATCCATTCAGAAGGGATTTGAATAAATATATCTAAATTTTGTGAGTACCTACTCACGTCCTTATTCACGGTATTTTCGTTGATTATTTGTTCGTTTTCGAACGCAAATCACACGCCATATCCAAGCGAGAGATTCAAAAATAGAGGCACAGGAGCAATATTTTTGAATCACTCGCTTCAAGATGGCGAGTGATTTTCGTTCGAAGATGAATTAAAATCCATAGAATAAACTCGTTGTCGAACGAAAATCACTCGCCATTTCGAAGCGAGTGATTCAAAAATAGGGCTCCTGGGCGCCGATAAGAAACTCAAAGGCTCAAACGAAAAGTATTTCCTTAAAGTAGGTATTTCGTTTTGTACATTGTCTATACTAATATTATAAAGCTGAAGAGTTTGTTTGTTTGTTTGTTTGTTTGTTTGTTTGTTTGAACGCGCTAATCTCAAAAACTACTGGCCCGATTTGAAAAATTATTTTTACGTTAGATAGTCCATTTATCGAGGAAGGCTTTAGGCTATATAACATAAAGTTACGACTCATAAGACCACAGCAGAAATGAAAAATGTTGCGAAAACGGGAGAAGAGAGAGCTTCCGCTGCATACGCTGCGGAAACCGCTTAAGTTACACAAAAATCATGTATGACAGGATTGTTCAGCATTAAGAGTTCTATAATAAAGTCCGCGACAGCATATGTCTATCTTTTATGGTTGACTTACTACAACCTTTTTTATGTTAATAAATTTGTAAAAAAATAATGCATTATTTTTAGAGGGGTATTATACACACAGGTATTTATTTTTATCAAAATAAATACATTCATCATCACGAGCATTTCATTTAGAACCAAGTTGCCCTTTATATCATTTGATTTCAATAAATATCTTAGGAGCTATCACAGTTTTAACATAACTCCGCTCCAAAATAATGTTCGCAGCTTAAGTACAACGTGTGCTTGCGATAATATATTATAAAGCTGAAGAGTTTGTTGGTTCTCTCAGGTTCGCTTATCTCAGGAACTCCTGAACCGATTTGAAAAAATATTTCTGTGTTAGATAGCTTATTTATTGAGAAAGGCTTTAGGATATAAACCATCACGCTGCGACGGGAGGAGAGGGAGCAAACTTAAAACGCGCGGACGAAGTCGCGGGGGACAGCTAGTTATCTAATAAAATTTAAAAACCGTATAGGATTCCGTTGAATCTTGACACCCGCGCAAAATACCTATAGAGTGACCATGATCAAAGCAATGAGTAAGAATTATAGTCACTTCAGAATCAACAAAAAAACTTATAATTGTGAAAAGCATGCCGTGATTTAACAAAATCACTTACCTAAACATAAATAAACGTTTTATCAAATAAAAGAAAAACATTCTGGAAAAGTGGAACATTAACTTGTAATTTTTAGGGTTCCGTAGCCGAATGGCAAAAAACGGAACCCTTATAGTTTCGTCAAGTCTGTCTGTCTGTCTGTCTGTCTGTCTGTCTGTCTGTCTGTCTGTCTGTCTGTCTGTCTGTCTGTCTGTCTGTCTGTCTGTCTGTCTGTCTGTCTGTCTGTCTGTCTGTCTGTCTGTCTGTCTGTCTGTCTGTCTGTCTGTCTGTCTGTCTGTCTGTCTGTCTGTCTGTCTGTCTGTCTGTCTGTCTGTCTGTCTGTCTGTCTGTCTGTCTGTCTGTCTGTCTGTCTGTCTGTCTGTCTGTCTGTCTGTCTGTCTGTCTGTCTGTCTGTCTGTCTGTCTGTCTGTCTGTCTGTCTGTCTGTCTGTCTGTCTGTCTGTCTGTCTGTCTGTCTGTCTGTCTGTCTGTCTGTCTGTCTGTCTGTCTGTCTGTCTGTCTGTCTGTCTGTCTGTCTGTCTGTCTGTCTGTCTGTCTGTCTGTCTGTCTGTCTGTCTGTCTGTCTGTCTGTCTGTCTGTCTGTCTGTCTGTCTGTCTGTCTGTCTGTCTGTCTGTCTGTCTGTCTGTCTGTCTGTCTGTCTGTCTGTCTGTCTGTCTGTCTGTCTGTCTGTCTGTCTGTCTGTCTGTCTGTCTGTCTGTCTGTCTGTCTGTCTGTCTGTCTGTCTGTCTGTCTGTCTGTCTGTCTGTCTGTCTGTCTGTCTGTCTGTCTGTCTGTCTGTCTGTCTGTCTGTCTGTCTGTCTGTCTGTCTGTCTGTCTGTCTGTCTGTCTGTCTGTCTGTCTGTCTGTCTGTCTGTCTGTCTGTCTGTCTGTCTGTCTGTCTGTCTGTCTGTCTGTCTGTCTGTCTGTCTGTCTGTCTGTCTGTCTGTCTGTCTGTCTGTCTGTCTGTCTGTCTGTCTGTCTGTCTGTCTGTCTGTCTGTCTGTCTGTCTGTCTGTCTGTCTGTCTGTCTGTCTGTCTGTCTGTCTGTCTGTCTGTCTGTCTGTCTGTCTGTCTGTCTGTCTGTCTGTCTGTCTGTCTGTCTGTCTGTCTGTCTGTCTGTCTGTCTGTCTGTCTGTCTGTCTGTCTGTCTGTCTGTCTGTCTGTCTGTCTGTCTGTCTGTCTGTCTGTCTGTCTGTCTGTCTGTCTGTCTGTCTGTCTGTCTGTCTGTCTGTCTGTCTGTCTGTCTGTCTGTCTGTCTGTCTGTCTGTCTGTCTGTCTGTCTGTCTGTCTGTCTGTCTGTCTGTCTGTCTGTCTGTCTGTCTGTCTGTCTGTCTGTCTGTCTGTCTGTCTGTCTGTCTGTCTGTCTGTCTGTCTGTCTGTCTGTCTGTCTGTCTGTCTGTCTGTCTGTCTGTCTGTCTGTCTGTCTGTCTGTCTGTCTGTCTGTCTGTCTGTCTGTCTGTCTGTCTGTCTGTCTGTCTGTCTGTCTGTCTGTCTGTCTGTCTGTCTGTCTGTCTGTCTGTCTGTCTGTCTGTCTGTCTGTCTGTCTGTCTGTCTGTCTGTCTGTCTGTCTGTCTGTCTGTCTGTCTGTCTGTCTGTCTGTCTGTCTGTCTGTCTGTCTGTCTGTCTGTCTGTCTGTCTGTCTGTCTGTCTGTCTGTCTGTCTGTCTGTCTGTCTGTCTGTCTGTCTGTCTGTCTGTCTGTCTGTCTGTCTGTCTGTCTGTCTGTCTGTCTGTCTGTCTGTCTGTCTGTCTGTCTGTCTGTCTGTCTGTCTGTCTGTCTGTCTGTCTGTCTGTCTGTCTGTCTGTCTGTCTGTCTGTCTGTCTGTCTGTCTGTCTGTCTGTCTGTCTGTCTGTCTGTCTGTCTGTCTGTCTGTCTGTCTGTCTGTCTGTCTGTCTGTCTGTCTGTCTGTCTGTCTGTCTGTCTGTCTGTCTGTCTGTCTGTCTGTCTGTCTGTCTGTCTGTCTGTCTGTCTGTCTGTCTGTCTGTCTGTCTGTCTGTCTGTCTGTCTGTCTGTCTGTCTGTCTGTCTGTCTGTCTGTCTGTCTGTCTGTCTGTCTGTCTGTCTGTCTGTCTGTCTGTCTGTCTGTCTGTCTGTCTGTCTGTCTGTCTGTCTGTCTGTCTGTCTGTCTGTCTGTCTGTCTGTCTGTCTGTCTGTCTGTCTGTCTGTCTGTCTGTCTGTCTGTCTGTCCGTCCGTATGTCACAGCTATTTTATTCTGAAACTATAAGCATTACACAATTGAAATTTGGTAGGAAGATGTATCTTGTTAACCGCTTACCGATTCTCATACAAAAAATAAAAAATAATGACAGTTAAGGGGGGGCTCTCATACATGAAACTAAAACCAAAAAAAAATTTTTTTGTCAAACCAATGCGTGTGGGGTGTCTATGGAAAGGTCTTTTAAAATAACATAGAGGTTTCTAAAACTATTTTCTTTTAAAGTCAAACGTTTCATAGCGAGACGCTTCCAAAGTGGTAAAATGCCCCCCCCCCCCCCCCCCCATCTAATTTCTAAACCAAGCAAGTGTAAACTTTGAAAAAAATATGTGATATAGATCTTAATAAATACTTTCAACGAAAATTGGTTCGGACGAGATCGAACGAGTAGTTTTTGAGATATAGCACATTTTCAACAACCGCAAACATAACTTTGTACTTCATACAAATACTATGAAAAACAAAGTTATGTTTGTAGTCAACAAAATATTGTGGTATTTTACTAAGTAGAAGTAAATGGATTCCCTAATTCAGTTAAAGTTGGCACGGAACCCTCAGTGCGCGAGTCCGACTCGCACTTGGCCAGTTTTTTTCACACCAAGCTGTCTCAGGGTAGATTAATTTTATGACTGCTGCCAAATATGTGGCGTTTTCAAATTAGGCGTTTTTTACCATATTTGACGAATATTTCTTATTTGACGTTGGTAAAATCGGATTTAAGTTAAAAAGTAAAATAATTAACATCGTCGAGTTTGAACACACCGCGAAAATTATGGGATGAATAAACGTCAATTTTTTCACACAAGTGTGGAAAATCGGGATAACCTCTTTTCCTTGCCTACCACAGTTGCCTTTACAAGTAGCATTTACAAAATTATGTTTGCGACAAAACATAAACAAAAATAGGGTAACTCGTACATTTTTTGGCATCCGGCAGTTCATGGCCACCTGGCAACAATTCTCTAATGTTTAGGTTTAACCAACGAAATACTATTATTTGTGATTGATATTATAAATAGTAATAATAATAGTAATTAAAAATAATTAATTACTTAGCAACCGTGGTCGAGAAATCGCCTACTACGCAGCGGGTTGCGGGTTCGATCCCCGCATAATGTTACGGGTGTTTTCTATGTATATCATGTATGTATTTACAAACAAAAAAGTATTTAAGTATTACATCCGTTGTCTGGCACCCATAACACAAGCTTTGAGTAGCTTACTTTGGGACTAGATGGTGATGTGTGGGAATGTCCAAAGAATATTTATTAGCAACCGGCCGTTAGCCGTTTAAGATATCGTTTTTGAATTTTCGGAAAATGGTGTTGATCACTGAATGTCATCACACACATCAATGGTTTTATTTGTAACTTTACTGCATGTTAACAGAAATTAAATGAATAATATACTACTTCATTTTGTTTGATAATTCATACAAAACAGAATTGTTGGGGTGGCTAACAACTGCAATGGAATTGTTATCATTTTATAATTATAGTTAAGTATTTTAATATTTTGAGGTCCCTGGCCTAGGAGCCAATGAATGAAAATATTTCGATTGTGGGTTGAATAACTATGTTGGCTGTTAAAAAAGATTTAAATAAGTTATGAAATTAATTCAATCATCAAAAGCATCATTATTAAATAAAATTACAATAAAATTTAATAAATATTAAATATTATAACTTCAAAAAATAGTATATTGACTGCGCATGAATCATATCACAATGGTTCTGGTAACTTCAGTCAAATCGCTGTGCGAATGCCCACGGTAGGTACTCTATTGCGACTGGCCCTCACCCTGCGCACCAGGGATTTGCACCGCTTGCGCAAACTAGTAACTCACAAGCACGCGGTTTTGAGTATTATCATCATTTTTAATAGCCCCAGGATGGACACTGTACATAAACCCCCTCCATGAAACCTTTAAACGGTGGTATTCATGTATAGTGATCCTTTAATCTATACAAAGTCGTATGCTTGTAGACATCTTTACTTGACTTTTGATGCTCCAATGTAGATTTTTCCTGCCCCAACGGCCATCATCATTCCCGCTATGGGCCTTGCCTATTGCCACTTCAGCTCACTGTTTCTTAGGGTTATGTTAGTTACATACTTTTGCTTTACGCATCTCTTCATTTCGAGATCGAAGAAAACTTAGCTCTTTTATGAAGCCCATAGTTGGAAATCATGTGTTGCATCCGTTTGAAGTTCCTATTTCACGTTGAGGATTAAAAATCCAAATAATTACCGCTTAATACGCAATTCAAGAGTTCAGTTTCCAATAGATACTGGAGTAAGTATTATATGAGTGTTCGACAATATTTTCTTCTTGTCCCTGTACATTTCAATATCTGTTGAGGTGAGAGGCTCGGTCAACGTTAACAGCACAATATCAAGATTATCCAGCATCTTTAATACATTGACTAATTCATCGGATATCAATGTGTGTGATAATTCAGCCACCGTCAAGATACATGTTGATTTTTCCCCAATGCGAATCTTATGTAGGAGAGGCAACCTAATTTTTCTTGCCAAGTTTTTTTTTACAAATACACATATCCACTTATTTAAAATTTTAAGAAAACACTATATTTGTCAGGTGCAAGATTTAACCCAGCTTATTGCACTTAATAGGTGTGCTTAGTAAAAAAAGCTAAATATAAATATTAAAATAAATTCCAAAGTCGATTTTAATTATATTGAGGTTTCTCATCATTCGTTCATGGTCTAATCGTTTAAACTGCCTCGGTAGCGCAGCGGTTAGAAGGTCGCACTTTAAAGTGACGGCTGCACCAGAGGTCCACAGGTTTGCGCACACACTTGTGCACTATAATATGTCCCGCGCAGTCTGTTCGTTTTTTGATTATAGTTTAAAGTCTCCATTGTTAGGATACATTTATTTATGTAAAAAATAGTTATAGTACAAAATTCGGTTGCAAGTCAGCACGGCCAAAAACTGGTCATAAATAAAACAAAATCAGATTTTATATCCAGAAAATCATTTTTTGAGTAATTAATACTTATCAAATAATATGAGCAATGCAGACAAGAGATATTTTTGAATTATTCAAAGTCCTTAATCGGTAAGAACCTACTCGAACAACCAAAATTTTGCACACGCTCTTAGCGTTGGTTGCCTATTAATATGTGTACCTAATAATGTGACAAAATCTCCTAACATCGTGTTTAGTCTCTATCGTTAAGGAGTTAGAAATTAATTCTGGCCATACAATGAGTTTTCTATTTATTTGTACTACTATAACTAATATTATAAAGCTGAAATCTAGTTTGTTTGAACGCGCTAATCTCAGAAACTACTGAACCGATAAAAAAAAATGTGTCTGATATATTATTAATCGACGAAGGTTTTGGGCTATAAAAAATCACGCTACGGCTTAGAAGAGCAAAAGATATATCCTTTCCTTTCCTTTATATCCTTTGGACATTCCCACACATGGCCATCTAGCCCCAAAGTAAGCTACTCAAAGCTTGTGTTATGGGTGCCAGACAACGGATATAATACTTAAATACTTTTTGTTTGTAAATACATACATGATATACATAGAAAACACCCAGACCAATACAAACAGACATGTTCATGCACACAAATGTTTGTATTGTGCGGGGATCGAACCCGCACCCGCTGCGTCGTAGGCGATTTCTCGACCACTACACCAGACGGGTCGTCATTATATCCTTATCTCACTAACTCGGTGATGAAACGAACGATCTTTACGTAACTTTATATCGAGAGATCAAAATGAGCCGTTATATCAGACAGAGCCGAATGAGTAAAGAGCTACTTACGATGATGCGAATGATTCTATATATAAACAAAAACCCTTTAATAAGGATATGCTATTGTTTGTTGTCATACAATACATAACTACTAATAAGATTCTTACAGTTTTTTGTACGTTTTATACTTATTACGTACGTTAATTATTTATATTACTTTATAAAGAAAATAATAACCATTTGATTTTCCTTGATACTAAGCAGGCTTAGGACTGTCAACCTAGATAAAAAATGTTAATGACAGTTTTTGAATTTAAAACACCTGAAAAGTAACTAACTCAATGTTTGTTTACTAATAAAATCAAGTTGTCGCATTCAGTAGTCCAAAAACTTGCTATTATTCCGACAGCCGAAGTGCGCCGGCTCTAATCACAAAAGAAACTAAAAAAACGTCAACAAACATTCAACCAGCCAATATTTATAGAACCGCACGCAATGCAAATTGAACTTTATTTTGTTAACACTACGAGAACATACGGATTCTACCGTTTTACCGAGCCACGGTTCGGTCATAATACCTACGCACACTGCGAACGTATCTTCCCTTCTCTTTCTTTCGCTCTAGAAATGAAATGAAGCCGTCTTTCTTTATCACCGGCTTCGACTCAGTTAGTATATCTGAAAATTCAACTTTATCTCTCGGATATAGAGATTTATTTGAAACACAAGTGAGCTACGGATATATGAGCCGTTTGGGTGAGAGAGGTTTTTTATCTTTCTCTCGCGAGCTACACAAGTCTCCTTGAAATTACCGTCTGGCATCACTGGTCAAATGAAACGCATTAATAGTAATGCGCCATCTATACTAGTTTGTTATCAACTTTCCACCATGCCACATAGTTTTGTCGTATGCCGACAGAGGGTTAGAAGGGTAGTAAAAGCATGCTTTTATGCTTTTTACACTATTTTTGCCAATTATGGAAAAAAACAATGGTATTGAGTTTTTTTCTCTTTTAAACAACTGAAAATGTTTATTAACATATTTTTCGGGTATTATCTTCACGTATCTTAGGATTTTAGTCTATCTAATAAACAGTAATTGCGCTAGATATACACGTGTCGCCATCTATTGAGAAATTTTAAAGGCTATGTAACTTATGTACCGAATGAGACCCCGTGTTTACAAGTAATATATAAAAGCCGTATGAGCTACGTCGTGTCGGCCGTCCGAAATATAATTATTTAACCTACCACATACTATGATATTCACGAGGCCTTCCTCTCACCTTAAAACTCTTATAGCACACTGCTTTGTCTAACACCGTATCATTATAACTAGAAGAACTGTCTTAGGTTGGCGAACTTTCGGTCAAAAGTTGAGCGTAGGCTAAGATGGATATACAAAAGTTTTTAGCAGGGGACGCCAGCGGCTGATTTATATCACCCAAGCTTGTACTGTGCTTATGCACAACCTAGGACGTCCACCGTCAAGATGGACGGACCTTGTAAAAATCGCGGGATTACACCAGATGCATACCGTTTTCCCGTTGAGCCCGCGGTGGTATCGGTTTACTCCGCGAGCACAGCTGGTGTGTTTGTAATAGTTTAATAATGCATACCGCTATAATAAAAGCATATTAAAGTCAAACGTCAAAGTCAAAAATAATTTATTCAATTAAGGACACAAAATGCCACTTATGAACGTCAATAATCATATCCATCTGTTTCTACAGTGTGATTTTTCAAAGTTTAGTGAGATGTTGTATATACTAGTGGAACGCACCCTTGTCACGTTAAGATACATGTCAGTTGGTTGACTTTTACAGACTAAATAACTGGTGAAAATCACTTACACACCCAACAATATTCAGAAAAGCGTCTCTCCCAGCTTCGTTAGCCCTTTCCTCGGCCTCAATGAGCGCGCTCTTCCGATTTGTTTTATAAAGCACAGTACTTTTAGATGTGTAATGATAGCATTTGTCTGCTTTCAGACCATTTCATCACGTGAACTTATCAAATGGATTTAAACTTTTCATTTAAGTAGTCCGATTCAAATCGAATAGATTAAGACATAGTTGTTTTTTAGTCACTAGATGGCGTTATTTAATATTTACGAATTGGTGAATAAAGGAGCAAAATTTATATAAATAACCATATTATAAGAGTAGATTGTAGTAAAATGTCCATCAATTTATACGATGTGATTTTTCAATGTTTAGTGAGATGTTGTATACACTAGTGGAACGCACCCTTGTCATGTTTAGATACATGTCAATTGGCTGACTTTTACCGACTAAAAAACTGGTGTAAATAACTTACCACATCCAACAATGTTCAGAAAAGCGTCTCTGCCAGCTTCTTTAGCCCTTTCCTCGGCCTCAATAAGCGCGCTCTCAGCCATCACGCTCAGCCTCTTGTAGTACACTTCGTTATCGAACACCATGTCGTTAAGAGGCACGTATCTGTCCGTGTACTTTTGCTCTTCCGATTTCTCTTGGAGAGTTATGTAGGAGGTCAACTCTTCGTAGGTGTAGCTGGGCACCTAGAAGAATGGAAATGAATTTGCTTTTAGCGATTTCTCGCGGTTTTAACTGCGTAAATGTCGGATCTCACATAATTTCATTATGGACAGCCTATGTGATTTGCAACAGTGCCGAAATATCGGAAACTCGTAAATAATAAGGTACACTTAATCCCGTATCTAACTATTCTAAAGCCTATGTGATTTCAAGGTATGAGTCATGCTATTGTAAAGACCATGTTTACTTTTGTATGGGAAAAATGCCAACACCTTGTACATGATACAAAAAAATAGCTTAAGTAAAGCTTTATTGTTTTAAGAATGATTTCATCCGTAAACTATTCAACTATAAGATAATATGTACTTAAAATAAATAAAAAAAACTAGAAATAGTTTATGAACTCTAATGAATCTGTCAAGTACGTGTCAGCCAATCAGGTGTTTGAAAAGATTTAAAAAGTTTGAAAGCGGAAAGCACAATGATATTTGACATTGACAGATTGTATTTATTTGTACGTTTTGACGTGATTTTTGCGTAAGGATAGACAGATGGAGTTGCCACGATTTTAAAAGTTTATGATTTTATTAAATTACCTAAATATTATGAATTAAATTAAGATTACATATAGTCTTGTCTAATTACCTGTATTTTTTGCTATTTTCAGAGATACTATTCAGGGTCTTGGTTTTTTTGCGTGTTTTGTAATAGCTGGGAAAGGACATTACAATAAGACAAGCTTCTCTGATGTCAATGTCTTTAGCATGTAGTATTTATTTAAGGGGCTCTCCAAATTTTTAACGCGCACACTAGCGCCACTTTAGTAGATAAATCATAACCCGTTAAATAAAAGACTAATCGAAAATATGATTGATGCGATAGTAGCTCTGGTTATGTGGTTTAAATACAATGTTTAAGTTCAATAAAACAGAGTCGTCACAGAATCTGCCGTTACAGTAAGAAAAATTGCCAAAAATGGCCATATTTAGCATTATATAAATAAAATGTTTAAGTTCAATAAAACAGAGTAATCTTCTGCCGTTACAGTAAGATAAATTGCCAAAAATGGCCATAGCAGTTTTTCTAACTCTAAATACAGTAAGCTACTTTTGACACAATTTAAACGTACTAAATAAACTAAAGAACCTGTACTTCAATCGTGTCCACCAGATTTTTGATTGTTTTTGTATTTAAGGAGCAATAATTATTTAAATAGAGTGGCGCTAGTGTGCGCGTCAAAAATCCGGGGAGCCCTTTTACAAAACATGATTTAGGGATTTAGTACTATTAAGTTGTATCAAGTTAATGTAAAGCAATTTATAAATATGTTGAGGGTAAGAAGAGGAGTTGACAGGACATACACACAGAATACTACTCCAGTACGTTTTGGTTCTATAATAAAAAAACTAGATTTTTTGATCCAGAAATCCCAGGATTTTGTCTATGTAAAACTGCATTCTTCATTAGCCAACGTAAGAATAATTTAAAATGCACCTACCCGATTTGATTCTATAATTTAAAAACATTAAATTTGCTAATAACGCAATCGCGGGTTTTTTTTTCAGTTCAAAAGTGCACCCCACAAAAGCAAACACCTCATCTTTAGGTAAATATGCATCCGATCACTAGTAATAACAAAACAAATCATGAAAATCGGTCCCATTAAGTGGTGCAGCTAAAACGACCATATTTCAAGTATATAAAAAAGACAGCAGATAGGTGGAGGTGTTCGATGAAGTTCCTTTCACCAGCAGCTATATACTACAGGTTAAATAAAACATTCTCACCTGATAGAACTCCGACCACATCTGCCTCCACATATGTTTAGCCGACTGATTGTTCCTCACGTACGTAGTCTTTAGAACGTTTAGACACGTCGTGGGAGTCACCTCTTCCCCGTAACCGTTCTCGGGGCAATTCTGTTGCTCCGTTATTAATATGTCTTCGTAGTCCATACGGAATTTGCGCTCGAAACGGGCGCCTATGAGGCCTGTAATAAAGATGGCAGTATCGAAATAAAACAGCTTTTTTACGGATTAACTTTTCGCGAGGTTATTAATTTTATCCCGACGTTTCGAACACTTTACAGCGTTCGTGGTCACGGGTAGACTAAGATGTTATTTGTCATTTACAGAGTTTTTGAAAAAATTACACTACCGTCACTCAATAATATTAAATAACGTTCCTATCCACGCAGAAAGAGCTAACCGTGTCTTGAGATCTTGCAGTGAGTGGTCTAGCTTAGTTAGAACTGGATCCCATGCAGGTGGAATTTCCCAACCATTTCTTATTTCTATAGCTTCGCGTAGCATACGTGTAATGAACCGACGTTTTTTTGACAGTACTTTGGGTTGGTCAAAACGTATGAAGTGCTTCGGTTTGTCTAAGGCATGTTCACAAACTGCAGATTTTATGTTTCGTCTATTTATGTGATGGTAGTATATTAGGAATAGTAAATTGTTATCAAAAGAGGAGAAAGCGACCCATTTCACTCGAGATATTTCTGGCGCTCGAACAAAGTGTAAGCGCCAATAATTCGAGAGTGAAATGGGTGCTTTCGCCCGAGTTAACCATACTATTTTTCATTTCGACTGTGAAGAAAATATTAAATTTTCCTATGTGGTTGTACCTCTAGGCGATACTAAGACTAATACTTCAAACACACGATTAGAAAGAGTAACAGCACGTTTGAAAACTGAGTTCAAACAAAGCGAATAAATCAAATAACATCGATCGAATTTTCGTCGCAGATAATAACTTGACAAAAAAAAGACAAGCCCAAATAGTGGCACTGACAATGTAAATAAAAAAGAGTCATCATGGCACTACGGCAGTAGCCCAATTTCTTTTTTTTTTAAATGAGACCAATTGTATATTTTTTTATATGAACGATCATGTCATATCGTAATACACACATTTTATAATGCATAACTAATCAAAATGTATGGAAAGCTTTATCTGAATAATATGATGTGACAAAATTTTCTTTGGCCTAAGCTTTGACCCTATGCCTTGTCTCAATGCCAATACAACTCTCCACCCTAGGGATGGAAAAGATTTTTTTCCAGCCGGCTATCTACCATTAATAATATTAAATTTACCAAACAGGAAAGATGAAAATAAGCTGTTTAAAGTAACTTGATCATTGAAGTAAAACAATTAAAATTTATTAATTACGGGGTACTGAAACCCATTACTAGTGACCAAACATAATTGTAATCACACTTTGGCATATGATTGTTGATTTTGCATGACATGGTTTGAGTGGTAGAGAATGCTCAGACTCAATTATATTCTGTCAATAGAGGTATAAATGTGACGCCCATCAAGGGTATGACAACTACAACAGACAGAGAGAGCTAGTAGCTAAGAAATAAATTCAGGGACTATTAAATGCGGGTGTGCGTGTGTGTGTGTTTGTGTGTGGGTATATGTGTGTGTGAGATTGGACACCTATCACATGCATTGCTCTGATCCCAAAGAAAGTAGCTAATGCACTTGTGTTATGGAAATCAGACACAACGGTGGTACCACAACACCCAGACCCGAGACAATATAGAAAATATTGATTTCTATATTGACCCGACCGGGAATAGAACCCGGGACCACGGAGCGGCGACGCCTTGAAACCAGCGTGCTTAGCCTCTACACCACGGAGGTCGTTTGTGTGTGTGTGTGTGTGTGTGTGTGTGTGTGTGTGTGTGTATGCAAGTGTGAGTATGAATATGTGCGAGCGTTGTGTGTTTTGTAAACTTACCTATAATAACAGCATCCGGCTCCGCTTCATCCTCATTAACAACCCCTGCATTCTGCCTCGAGCCGTTATTAATACATTCGGTGTGTCCGCTCACGTACACCATAGCCGAGATCTTCATCTCATCGTAACTCAGACAGTTCTCTAATAGAAGGGGTGACTTCTGGTGAATGGTGCCCACTGATTCCCAGCCGTCTTCGCTGCAATGATATAATAAAATGTGGTGTTATCGATGCCGGCGTTTAATTAATTACCTAAGCATCCAATTGACTAGCTGATTAAACCAGATACCTGCGACAGACAGATAACACTATTGGTTATTTATGAGGTCATGAAACAGGCCGAAAGGTTTGTAAAATATAAATAGGGAGTAAGGGACAACAGAAAGACTGATATGCATAATATAAATAGCAGAATTTGTTACCGTTTTAAAACAAAGCAATCTATACTAATATTATAAAGCTGAAGAGTTTGTATGAACGCGCTTATCTCAGCAACTACTGGACCAATTTGATAAATTATTTTTGTGTTGAATAGCTTATTTATTGAGGATAGCTAAAGGCTAGAAAACCACACGCGGCGACGGGGCTTAATATTATAACGCTAAAGAGTTTGTTTGTTAGTTTGTTTGAACGCGCCAATCTAATAAATCACTGAACCGATTTCAAAAAAATATTTTTCGAGAAATCGAGAAAGGCTTTAAGCTAGGCTAGGCTTTAGGCTAAAGAACATCAAACTGCGACTGGAGGGGAGGGAGCTAACTCAATACGTGCGAAGTCACGGTGGACCGCTAGTTGTAAAATAAATAAATTAATCTAATACTTACTCCTCTTCGCCGGTAAGGAGTTTATATCTATCGATGGCATCCATGAAAGTGACTGCACGCTTCTTCAATATCCTGTCGATCAGCTCTGGCACTGTCATATCCTTGTAGAACGCCTTCTCAATGCTTGAGCCAAACTCTCTGGTATGGAGGAAAAAAATATCAAAATAGGATATTAAACTAATCTATTCTAATATTACACAATTTGTAACGTTAAATCCGCAAATCTGAAAATAGGTTGATTGGAATAACGAGTAAGTAGAATCAATTGAACCACTTTTTAATATGGGCCACTTTTTTCAAAAAAACTTCATTAAAATGTTGCCCTGTCTATTTATTAATAAGAATAACATGACGTGCGCAAATCCGCTAAAATACGTGAGCAATCAATGGTTAGTATATTCTGAGCGTAGATAGTAATAATTATAATGTCAGTGCGGCGCAGTGGCCCAATACCTAATTACCTACCGACTCCTATCCCGACAGTGCATCATCCGCAGAGCAAGAAATGATCAGAAGTGCCATTAAAACTAAAACACTACCTACCGACTCCTATCCCGACAGAGCGTCGTACGCAGAGCAAGAAATGATCAGAAGTGCCATTAAAACTAAAACACTACCTACCGAATCCTATCCCGACAGAGCGTCGTACGCAGAGCAAGAAATGATCAGAAGTGCCATTAAAACTAAAACACTACCTACCGACTCCTATCCCGACAGAGCGTCGTCCGCAGAGCAACAAATGATCAGAAGAGTCATTAAAACTAAAACACCACAAAAAACCTTACATTTTTTTTCAGTTAATACTGAATAATACTGAATAATGATCTAATGATCAACTAAATTCAAAATCATTAGGAGAGTCTGAGGTTTTGCACATTTAACATTACACGTTGTATAGTTCAAGAGTTTGTTTGAAAGCGCTAATCTCAGGAACTACTGGACCGATAAGAGAAAATATTTTTGTTTTGAATAGCTTAGGTATTTACCGAGGAAAGCTTAAGGCTACATCAAGCTGCGACGGGAGGGTAGAGAACAAACTCAAAACGCACGGCCGCAGTCACGGGTGCCCGCTTGTTCTATTTTAATTGAAACTATCAAGACTCGGTTGCACCATCTAACATTTAGCTAACTTTAACCCTTTACAGATTAATATGGTACAACTGAGGTCTGACACGCATTTCGCTTCTAGAAATCATTACATGTATTAAGAATTAATTGCGTTCCTTTTAGACGTATGAGGTACAACCTATATCTAACAGGAAAACTCAACTGTATTCTATTTATTGCATAATAAAACAATTAACTTTTGAGGTAGACATTAGTTTATGGAAATACCCATGTTGTTTTATTATTTTTATGTTAGTTTTCCTAACTGAAGCCAGGAAAAAAACCCATGTTATTATTATTATTTTTATGTTAATTATCCTTATCTCAAGCCAGGCAAAAAAAAACATCTCTCCTGTTCGGAAATTTGAACTTTCATGTGTAGATAGCAGGGTGCAAAAATAGCATTTCCATCCCTTGGGTGGAAAGTAATTTAGTTTTAATTGTTATGGTATTTAGGTCATAGATGATTGACTCAAATCATATTATTAAAAATAAAACTTTCCACACACTTTGGTTATACATTGTAAAACGTGTGTATTATGATGGTTAGTATAAAAACTATACAATTGGTCTTATTTTTATTTAAAAATAATATCTACCAAAATTTTTGGCAGCCCGCCATTTTGCATTGTCTGTGTCACTTTTTTTTTGAGCTCTCTGTCTTTCATAGTTGTTTTGCCAATTTATTATCTATGACGAAAATTCGATCGATGCTTGTATATTTAATTATTTGATATTATCATCCGCCTTGTTTGAACTCTGTTTTCATATGTGCCATTACTCTTTCTAATCGTGTGTTGGAAATATTAATACTGTAAATAAACTGTCATTTTGCAAAATCTAGAGATTTCATCTCTTGCTGATCTACATAATACTTCAGCATCTCATCTACAACCACATATGTAAATTTAAAATGTTTTTCCTCACAGTCGAAATGAAAAATAGTATTTTAATTCGGATGAAAGCACCCATTTCACTCTCGATCTATTGGCGCTCTCACTTCGTTCGAGAATCATCTCTAGTGAAATGGATCGCTTTCTCCTCTTGTATAACAATCTACTATTTATCTGCCTTGGTAGAAAATTATTATTATTTATATGAAATGGATTCGCTAGGAAACAGCACATTCCTATTTAGTTCTATCAAGCAATTATAACTTAGGATTGTATAAATAACGTTACCTTTTATAAATGAGGAAGTGTGTCATTAGCAGTAAAACCCTTTCGTGAATAATGGGGTATGTGGAGACAATGTTCTTCTTTAATTTTTCTATGGGCCTCCTGACTCGAAGTTTTTCTAGCCTGAAACACGAAATAATTAGTATTAACATAAAGTAAACAATAGGTACGAAAAAAAGCTGCTTAGCTAAAGTGGGACTGGGCTGGTCACGTACGCCGAATGTCGGATGACCTCTAGGCCAAAATCTGCACAGAGCGGATCTCCTTAAATGGAAGACGGCCACGCGGCGGCCAGAAAAAAATAGTGTGACGAGCTGGACTCATTTAACAGGGACTGGAAGGCAGTTGCCCAAAATCGTGGAGAGTGGAAAAGAGGTAGGGAGGCCTTAGCCCTGCAGTGGGACACTATGGGCTCATAATAATAATAATAATAGGTACGTGTTCAGTCTGTTCACAGCGCTTTGGTAATAATATTCTTCTACCGATTTCAGGTAATTTCGGCGACCTGTCTGAACAGAGGCAAGCCGGGTACGTAGGAGATATTATAATGCCAGATGTGTGCGCAATACACAAGTGAACTCTCTGTTGCTTCACTCTCATTCATTCGGTGAGACGGCAGATCCGACATAACCGTTCAGGCGCAGGACCAACAGCTTAACGTGCTTCTTGAGACACTGGGGTGTCATCACCACCAACTTTCTGACTCCGAGCTGTTTTCGAGTATTTTCAAGACAGAAAAACCCAGAAACACGACCCAAACCGGGATTCGAACCCAGGATCCAGGTAGCAACCAGCGAGCTTACCGGTACCATGGCAGTGATGACTGAAGTTACGAAACCTACGGGACATACTACGGCGGGGTCGTATTTGGATGGGTGACCATTTATCATAATCATTATAAGCCAAAGAACGTCCACTGCTGAACATAGGCCACCCACACATCGACCATAAAATATGACATTTATCATAAATAAAAATATCCTTTGGACATTCCCACACATCGCTATCTAGTCCCAAAGTAAGCTACTCAAAGCATGTGTTATGGGTGCCAGACAACGGATATAATACTTTAATACTTTTTTTTGTTGTAAATACATACATGATATACTTATGTAGAAAACACTCCAGACCAATACAAACAGACATGTTCATGCACACAAATGTTTGCATTGTGCGGGGATCGAACCCGCAACCCGCTGCGTAGTAGGCGATTTCTCGACCACTACACCAGACGGGTCGTCAAATCTATCACGAGGATCTCCGCGCTTGCCTGTAAGGATTTGGCACACTGGTAGCGGTCTGCGGTCCGGTCTTTATAATATTGACCGCATGCGGGAAAATTTGTACAGGCCGGACCTAGGGTTCCCAACTTTTTTTTCATCAAAAACAGTATATCAGGGTCGGAGAAGAAAAAAAACCAGTATTTCACAAAATAAAACAGTTTTTTTTTTAACTTTTAAAAACATATTTTTAGATCTTGTTGCACAAGTTAACAATTTGATATTAGTTTTGAACTATTCATAAGCCTCTTTACAGTTTAGGTTCAAATTAAAGAGTTTAAGGCGTTACTTTAAAAAAAATGAATGCTCTATTTCTATCATTCCGCCTCTTTGCATTCATTACCGAAAATACTCTTTCGGTGAAGGCAGAAGTGGCGTTTTTTTCGTGAGATTTACTTACATTAACAGTTTTGTACAAAAATTTAGTTCGTGTACGGACGGACGTACCTATACTTTATAATTAAAACAGATTTTTTGCCCCGGATACCACCAGCGGATATAAAAACAGTATTTTCCATATATATATTTTTGTCCAGCAGTAAAAAGTATAATGTAGCTGAAAACAGTATAATACTGATGAAAAAAAAGTATAGTTGGGAACCCTAGCCGGACCGCAGACCGCATCCTGATCATCACCGCATCCTAAGCTGTTGTTCTCGACTAATATCGCATCATACAATTGATAGCGTTGCTCTTGCAACGACCTACCTACGTGTAGAGATAGTCGTAATTTACAATACAGTTAACAGCTGGCATAGGCTATTTATTTTTATTTTTTTCTTTATTAAAGCTAAACAACAGCTTTACAAAGCAAACCGCGCGAGCCAATAAAACATTCTTAAGGGATAAATATTAAATTAATAACACACTAGACTTAAGCGTTTCCACTGCTGGATTTTACAAGCTAAGTTAAATAGACAATTGGAAGAAAAAATATAAACAAACATACTGTAGATGTATACAACACATGCATGTTCGGACAACAGCACGCCCAGAGTAAACACTGCGGTATCTTATGTTATTGTAATATGGGCTATCTATAAACAAAAATGTATAACTTGACGCATTGGCGACCGCACTGCATCCAAAGAATTTTCCCGGTATTCGTACTATGCTCTCTGACGACCTCCGTGGTCGAGCGGCTAGAACGCTGGTTTCAAGCGTCGCCATCTCGTGAGGTTCCGGGTTCGATTCCCGGTCGGGTCAATATAGAAAACGATCTTTTCTATATTGTCTTGGGTCTGGGTGTTGTGGTACCACCGTTGTGTGTGATTTCCATAACACAAGTGCATTGGCTACTTAATTTGGGATCAGAGCAATGTATGTCATTGGTGTCCAATATTTGTATTTATATATGCTAGGTTCGATACTCAGTTAGATAGTGTTTAGTGCTTTACAAATATTTTTCTACACATCTCTATATTCTAGAGCATCGATAAGTAGTAGTTGTACAGGTAGGTTCATTTCAGGTAATTAAAATAAAAGCCTAATGAAAATTATAGCAATCATAACGTTAATTTAACAGTTACGCTCATAACTATACCGGGCGTTCACACTATTGTGTGAATTTTACGCTCCAAATCACTCGCACTGACGAAAAACTACGCGTAGTGAGAGGAAAACTTTTGATATCTATACTAACATTATAAAGCTGAAGAGTTTTGAACGCGCCAATCTCAGGAACTGCTGGACCGATTTAAAAAAAAGGAATTGGATAGCTTATGAAGAATATGAAGAGGAAGGCTTATGGCTAAACTTTTAGCTTTAACCTTTCTTCTTTTTTTCCTTTTAAAGTAATATCTAGTTAAAAATTTACTTATAAAATATGAAGAAATGTGATATCACTGCACTGGCTAATAAATTAATTATTTGCACAATAAAATTAAATAAATACATACTTTTTGTATCCTGTCTATTGTCAGATCATGACAGCGAAATATTATATCATGAATGGTTTTCTTAAAAGCTTCACACGTGACATTGGCGGAATAATAATAGCGGAAACGCACATTATCACCAAAGGAGAAGAAGACCAATAAGTAACCCATGATCTACTGAGCAGATGATCTTAACACTCTATAGCTCTTGAGTGGATGGATTTGATGAGACATTACAATAACGTAGTATACACATTTAAATATCTCCCAAAACAATATTTTGTAGATGCGTGTATGTGGGATACTGCTAATAAACAGTAAATCAACATACCTGACCGTCTCGATGGGGAATGGTATCGGGAAAGCCTTGCTCTTTCTGATCAACTCCTCGACATCATCCGAGAGCTCCATTTTAGGCAGATTTGCGCAGTGCCGAAGAAGCTCATTGGTCTCCTTACTCATACTTGGGAAACACCAATCTGGTTTGCACCTATATGAGAGAAACAGTTGTGAATGAATGCAATAAAATAACTTATTTGACAACCTCTGCGGTGTAGTGGCACGCTGGCACACTTCCTATGAACAATTTATATTGTGGCTTGATTAGTATCCACTAAAGCATTAAGGCATATTTAATACCACATAAGTTTATTGTATGTATGAGATTGGTATCCAATATTTAATCATTTATATTTATTTTGGCGATGCATTAGAACAAAATATATGATTTAATACCTCAACACCAGAGCGGTCGCATGCGACCGCATAACAATAGGAATACCTATTGTGTCTCGTTCACATACGCTTGAGGGATTAAGCACTTAGGATTTAATTTGTCAAACCTAATACCACCAATCATAATATTAATTTCTTTGCTATAAACTAAAATACTAATGATATACATATTTCTAACAACTTTAAACATGGAGTCTTAAAAATTGATTGAATTTTGGTCTGTTTAAATTGACCAAAATTGAATTGGCTAATCAATTGATTTTTAAACATTAAATGCCATCTTACAAGCCTTCAGTTTGAATGTGTCACCTGTTTCACCATTTATTTGCTGATGGCACGCTTCTTGACATTTATACATTTTGAAAGACTATGGATGTGTGCTGGGATTCATATACTGAATTTACTTTTATTCTTTATAGTGTACTCCTATATTCACAGAATATTATTTGAATGTACCAGTTTCTCACAAATTATATTAGTTTATGTGCATGCATAAAATGGAATATAATGTAAGTTTATATTATGACTTTTGAATGATTATATTCAGTACTTAGGGCCTAATTAAATTAAATAAAAATTGATTTTGCATCCCATAAAATATTGTTGGGGTTTGACAAATTAATATTGATAAGAAGGTTAGTTTTAACCAAGCCTTGTGTTGTTTTTTATGTTTCATTCAATAAGTGGTTTAAGGAAAAAGATACCTGAACTTGTTTTAAAAGAAATAGTTTTATACTACTTACCAAGAAATATTTTGCCAATGCCTGATTAAATCCATTTTGTATGCTTTAATCTGAAAAGATAAAAGAACAAATTATGTAGTTTGAATATTCAATTTGTGACAGCCGGGCACTATAAATGATATTTAAAAAACTTGTATCGTCATAAATTGATCCTATAGATCACTTAAACCCTCTGCTATATACATTTTGGGTGCATTTTTTAATATGGTGGAAATAACATTAGTGATTAAGATGTGAGATTATCTTATATCCGCAGGATTTTATAGAATACCCTACATTCAGAAATAAATGACGAGCTACGTATTACTGGGTACCCATTTTGGACAAAATATATTCATCAATTAAAACAAAATACGAAGTAAAAATATGAAGTACTCACCAAAACTAGCTTGCTCAATAGCAACGACAAAGGTAAATATTTCAAGAAAAACATACAAGTGAAAGGTTAGTCACGGGTGTTCGTTTACAGTTATTTGATCCCCAGACAGAATCTGATTCATCTAGAACCCAAAGAACTTTGGTAATCTACCATCACAAAAAAAACAGCCAAAAATTAAGGCCGATTCGGAATTCTGACAATTTGACGTCTGTCTGACAGCAGTCAGTGAGAAAAGTAATGTCAAACAACACGGGTTTTGGTCCGTTAAGCATTGGTAAACCGTAACTTTAACGTGAAGGTGTTAGTATCATCACTTTAGGCTTTAGGTATATTATATACCTATCATCCATCGTATATTCTTCTAATGTAGGCATGAGCGTAAGAAAAGCGTAGCCGATTCAAATGTTTGGAGATATATGACACTTATAGAATTAAAATAAGAATAAAATTTATTTATAACATACAAGAAGAAAAAAACTAAGACATGCAACATAAAAAATAACTTAATATCTACCTATTCAAAAACGAAACCATTTCCTTGCGGCAAGGAAGCTATGATGCTGGCTGCGTTGCCGCGTTGGATAGCTATGCTGATCCTTTGAGCCAGGAACCAGCCAGCTTTATTGCAGCAGCAGCCAGCAGGCTGTTAAAGAATTTAATTTTGGCCCAATATTTCTAAACAGCAATTTTGCAGAGGGTCCCCACGATAAATGAAAATATGAAGATCTAGTATAGACAGTCCATTGATCTATTTCTAACTACGCATCCATGCAAGTTTCAAAGCTGGCGCAATCGGACTCGATTAATAAAAAAAAAGATGTGGATCTTTTGTTGTTGATGTAGCAGATTAAAAAATCGACATAATATTTCTTCATTATTGATTTCAGTGTTTCTTACGTCATTATTTTTGGGATCAGTATTTTTATTAAAAAAATAATAATAAGACATTGCCGTCAAGCATATAGATAACATTAGTCAACACAAATTTTGTCTTTGATAATTATAAGTGTGGGATATTTCAAAAGCTGGATTGAAAAGTCAAAACAATGACTTCTTATGTTCTTTTGTCAAGTTTAAGAGTGAATAGTAAGCGTAGGAAGTAAGATATGAGCTGTACGGTAAATGGTGTTTGATTTCCAACCTGAAGTCGACTGTGCGGTACTGTTCTCAATCTGGGCAGTTTAAGTAACTGAAAGATTTTGAACTAAGCTAGTGAATATTATAAGTAGGCTTAGGTATTTTTTTTATTATCATAATTTGCTCTATTTATGCGTTTTTGTCTATAGATAAAAGCAAACTAAAAACATTATGTTTAAAATTATTATGTATAAAATTTTAAATTTATATTTTTTGCACAATGTTGTATTGTCTTGACAAGCTTGACTTGTCAAGCTTCTCGATTTTTCTCTAATCAAATATGAAACTATTCTGGTCACGACGACCGTCTCTCTTGTAAATCAGTTTTTTTTTATTAACTGCGATCAGTAGCCCTAATGATAAAATGAGAAGCAAGAGATTGATGATGATCATATTTTCGAGAAATGAAGAAAACAAGATTCTTGCCATTTGTCAAATTATTATTATTTCTTAAAACCACAAAGTTTGAAATTACTAAATCTGTTGAAGTATAAGCCTAATAAATAGTCGATTATCAATACCGTTTTATCAGTTTAGTCGAGTTTGTCTATAAATAGGTAATCAAACATCACTAAATCCCATGTCAGTCAACGTTGAGTTTTTGCGCGGGAAACGAAAAAGGAAGGACGGACCATATTTCTTCATTTTAGAAATTGTTATTTTCGGGTCAATTATTGTGATTGTGCGGTGGAATTGTCATGATAATTTGTGCTTTTGAAGAAAATAATGAAGTTAAAGTGAGAATTATGGTGAAGCGAGCTCTAATCGCGTCGTCTTACCCGGATCGCTGTTCCTGTGCTTAGCTTCCTTGTTGAGCATTGGAATGCGGACCACCTCGCATTTCAATGAGTTAGGTTAAATTAGGCTAGTTTAGTGTTAGTTTTAGTTTTAAGTATTGAAAAATGAAAATACGATAATGAAGAATTGTCTGTATGGCGTACAGCCAAGGACGTTAAACTTGTATATTAAAAAAAAGTTTTTGCGCGGGAAACGAAAAGGGAAGGACGGACCTTATTTCTTCGTTTTAGTAATTGTTTTTTTCGGGTCAATTATTGTGATTGTGTGGTGGAATTGTCATGATAATTTATGCTTTTGAAGGAAACAATGCAATTAAAGTAGGGAATCAATCAAGTGAAGCGATCTGGATCGCGCCGTCTTACCCGGATCGCTGTTCCTGTGCTAAACTTCCTTGTTGAGCATTGAAATGCGAACCACCTCAAATTCAATGAGTTAGGTTAAGATAGGCTAGTTTAGTGTTAGTTTTAGTTAATAAGTTTTAAAAAAATGATAAATTTTCACTAAAGAATTAATGATTAAACGAACTTACCTGTACGTGAAGTTCTATCATAATTATACGAAGTATTCGTCCGAAAATATTAGTATTATACACATGTAGTATCGCTTGTACTCATCACCACTTAGCACAATTTTAGAGCTATAAAAAAAAATAAAGTAAATAAAAATTTACTTCCGGCAGAACACAAAATATAATTCGATGTACATCCGTTTCCGCTATGAATTTAATTTATTCTACTTTTAACAGATTTCCTTTTCCGTCCTATTTTTCCCACTTCGAAGTCATTGATTTCAAATCTTCATTTAGTTTAGAGCTAAAATGATATTTCCTACAAAGGGGTTTTTTTAAATATAGAAAAATGAACAGGGTGGGTGGGACTCACTACTAATATCTTCGGACGAATACTTCGTATAATTATGATAGAACTTCACGTACAGGTAAGTTCGTTTAATCATTAATTATACTTCAGTATTCGTCCTCGATATTAGTATTATACACATGTAGATGTTTAGAGCATGAAAATAAAAGGAAATATCAGGTACTAGTAGGAATTTATTACAAAGTACCATACACAATTTATAAGGCAACATAATGCTTGCTTATGAAGTAATTATTTATTAGAGATGCAAACAGATCGAGCAAAATCAACACTAGTACTATCTACAATGACTCTGTTATAAAACCGTGCGAAGGTAGTGGAGTTGCTTGACCATCCTGCCGTATTTCGGATCAAATCAACATTAATACCTCGACTATAAGCTGTGGACGTCGAGGCATGCCGAGTGCTGTGCGCGGTAAAAATGGATACGTCAACCCCACTAGCTTGCAAAGTTTCTTTGATCCATCTGCTGATGGTCTGAGATGTTACAGAATTGTATGGTTTCCTAATTGATATGAATAAGTTGTCAGATTTACGAAGATGCTCAGTTTTTTCTATATATGATATTAAGGCTTTGGCTGGGCATATTTGTGGTTTTTCTAAGAAAAAAGGTAAACTCAAAATAGGTTGTGATGTCCTAGGATTAGAGGTTTTAATAAATTCAGTAATTTTAATAAGAATTTGTGTGTCACCAATTGACAAATTATTTAAATGGATTTTTGAAATTGTTTGTACTCTGTGAGCTGTAACTAGGGCAATAAGAGTTGAGCACTTTTTAGTCATTTGTTCTAATGAAATTTGATCATGAGGAAATAGTGTACCCAGATAAACTAAGACAATACAGACATCCCACGTTACATTATATTTCGGTATATTTGGTCGTAACCTATACACCCCTTTACAATATCTTGAAATCAACTCATTTTTCATAATATTTCCTAATATTAAGGACAGGGCCGATCTATAACTATTGATAGTGCCATGCTGACTACCTTTATTAAATATGCTAGTTAAAAAATCTAATATCGATGAAATATTAGGTTGATACAAATCAATGTTGTTATTTTGGCAATATTTGTGCCATCTTTTTATACAAACGTCATATTGTTTTAATGTGTTGTTAGATAACGAGGCCATTGTTATATCAATCGCCGATACTGGAACACCCTTATTTAACAAAGCCGTCCGGATAACGTGGCGGCTACCAGGGAAGTCGTGGGATGGAGATTCCGCTCGCTGGAACCGGGAATAAAAAAGTCGGATGAGTTTAAATCTAGTATATCTGATGTTACAAGACTTGTAAAAAGAGGATACCAGGGCTGTGATGGCCAATTCGGTACAACCATTATTCCTTCTGCCTTATCATTGATAATTTTTCTTAGACTTTTGAGTATACAAGAAACTGGAGGGAATGCGTAAAAGAATAACTTTTTCCAATTTATAGTGAATGCATCAATAGCAAATGCATCGGGGTCCAACCGCCACGATGCGTATTTAATACATTTCTTATTTATGCGGTCAGCAAATAAATCTATTTCAGGTATACCGAATTTACCAATTACCGATTGAAACCCTGTATCTAATAACTGCCACTCCGTGTCAGGGTGACAGCGCCTTGATTCCCTATCAGCCACCACATTATCCACAGATTTAATATACGACGCGGTAATATACAATTTTCGTTCTTCACACCATTTCCAAATACTTCTAGTAATATCGTTAAGGTGCGGGTATTGTATACCGCCCATACGGTTTATGTAGCTAACTGCTGATGTGTTATCTACCCTCAAAAGTATTTGGCAATGATGACAATTTTTTGTAAATATTTTTAAAGCAAAATATGCAGCTAACAATTCCAAATAATTGATATGGTAATGCATTTCGAGCTGTGACCATTGACCGCTAGCGGATTCGTCTCCACAGGCCGCGCCCCACCCCGTTGTTGAGGCGTCAGAATAAATCTCACAACAAAACATGTTATCTTTAATTTTATGAACCGAATTATCAATCACATCTAGCCACCAATAAATATCGGGTAAAATGGAATTTGGAATGTTCATATGACGATCGTAATCGCCATGGTTTTTTAAGTTTAAGTATTTACATCTTTCCATTTCTTTTGTGTACATCCAGCCATAGGCGATGGCTGGACAGATATTAATAACCCAACAAGCTGTGCAAATTTTCTGATTTTACATCTTTTTTGTCTCAAAAGAACTTCTAGTTCTGCTTTTATGCGAATCCTTTTTTCTTGTGGCAGGCTCACATGCCATTGTTTTGAATTTAACAAAAAACCTAAATATTTACAACTTTGTGAGGGATTTAAACAACTTTTTTCGTTATTAAGCATGAACCCTAGGGATTCTAATAAGCGTTTTGTAATAGTAATATTATCTTGGCAGAGTTCATATGTGTAACCTTGTAAATATATGTCATCTAAATAACATGAGGAAATAAAGCCACAGCCTCTTAGTAATTTGAGTACAGGTTTCAAAAGTTTAGTAAAAATATATGGAGCAGTACACAAACCAAACGGCAATACTTTGAACTCATATATTTTTTGAGAATTAGGATCGCCTTCTTTTGCTATGCAAAACTTCAAATATTTACAGGATAATGGGTCAATTTTTACTAGCATGTAAGCGTCTTTCAAGTCGATGGTGGCCATAAAACAATCTTTTGATATTAGTTTTAACACAGTACGAATATCTTCCATTTTAAAGTGATTTGTAGGGATAAATTTATTTAATTCTTTTAGATTTAAAATGAACCTCATTGTGCCGTTTGGTTTGGGTACAAGAAAAACTCGAGAAACAAACTGCTCTGGGCATGGGACACACTCGGTTATAGCACCAATAGACAACAGTTTGTTTATAGCTAAATCAAACTGTGCCTGCTCGGCGCTTGACTTAATTATGGTAATATGAGGATTCGACTGAGTCACTGGTTTATCAAATAATATTTTGTAACCTTTTACCCACAGTAGAAGCTTACGGTCATTAGTGATCTTTTGCCACTGTTTTACAAAATGACTCAGTCGACCCGCATAGCGTACCTCATCTTCTGCCACTAACGTCTGTTGTTGTGTCGCGCTCGATGCGATGACGCACTCGACGATGTCCTCGGGGGCGGCGGTCGTTGATGTTGATGCTGGTAGGTGTTGGTCGCAGTCGGCGGTGTCGGCAGCGGCTGACGACGGAAAGATGATGGAGCTGCTGCCGCCTGTTTGCGCGCTCCACCCGTCGTCTTCCAGTTTAAATGCTTGATTTGATTATGTGGTTTCTTTACTGGTTCCTTTAAATCTGCGCCTGATTTGGAGACTGCTTTGGCAATTTTTATGGTTTCTCCAAGACTTTCCCCGAACAATTGCTTGTCGATTTTTGTGTTGGCCAATTGCTCTTTTAGTTCTTTATTAAGTTTACCGAGAGCAAAGGTCTTTCTTGACTCCGAATCATGGTATTGTATATCGCACAGTAGGCGAGTAGCGTCAAATAAATGTTTTATCATTTCATGGTCTGGTTCGGTCGAGTTGATTTGTGTAGTGATTACCATACTCAGACAAGATATAACAGTTGCTACGCTCTTTTGTCTAGTTTCTAGCGCTTTGTCACGTTTGACTAGCCCTTCTATCAGTGCTGCTTTAATCTCGGGATTCAATCCTGGCGCTTTTATGGCTTGACAATTCTCGGGGACAAGGTATTTACTAGAGATCTCTTTTCGCTCTTCCTTTTTAAGCCCCGATGTTGCTATATAGCTCAACCTGTTAGCCAATTCAGGATTTATAGGGAGACCCTGGTCTACAATAGCGGTTGGATCAGTCCCAAAAATGTCTAATATGTTCGGATTCAGACCAGATTCTGCAGAAGTTTTGGTAGACTGACCTTCTTGTGGTTGTGTCTCGGGTTCCGTCGGCGCAGGTAATTCTTGCGGGACCGTCGCCAAGGCATCACGCGACGTGGAGGGCTGCGGCGATGTCGACAGCGACACGTGTACCTCGGCACTGTGTGCAGACTGTATGGATGCCGCTGTCGCTGTACTTGCGGTCTGCGGTTGAGTAGATTTTTCTTCTTCGTTGCAAGTGATTTGCCGTGGCCGTTCGCCGTGTTCAGTCAAAGCTCGGTCTGTAATCAGAGCGCAAAGCTGTAATGGTTTAAGCGATAAAATAGTCCAAGATACTATTTAGAGTGCTTATAACCTTGTATTTTACGCGTGAATCAGTCCGGGGTGTTGCTGAATCGAATGCGTGTTTGAACATCGAGCGATGGATTTATCAAATTGATTAATCCAAATACAAGTGGCCAACTAACCTTGCTGTTCACAATCCCCTGAAGATGTTGAACTCGAAGAATCCGATCCCGACGATTCACTTGACGACGAAGAGATATGAATATGTCGGCGATAGCGGGAACGTGAACGGTTATTTTTCCTCACTTCATTTTCTAAATATTTAATGATTAAACGAACTTACCTGTACGTGAAGTTCTATCATAATTATACGAAGTATTCGTCCGAAGATATTAGTATTATACACATGTAGTATCGCTTGCACTTATTACCACATAGCACAATTTTAGAGCTAGAAAAAAATAAATTACAACAAAATACAACCGATTTCCGTGTCCGGTAAAAATAATTAAATAAACTATGAACATTTTCGTTACGTCACATCCTCCACGCCATAGTTTTCGCAGTCTTCATTTAGTTTAGAGATAATAATATGATGATATTTCCTAAAGGGGTTTTTGTTGTCAACACAAAAAATATGCATTGGGTGGGTGGGACTTTCTACTAATATCTTCGGACGAATACTTCGTATAATTATGATAGAACTTCACGTACAGGTAAGTTCGTTTAATCATTAATTATACTTCAGTATTCGTCCTCGATATTAGTATTATACACATGTAGATGTTTAGAGCATGAAAGAAGGAAATATCATCTATGAGTAAGTGCCAGATCTATTCTTATAAAGAATCATATGAAAAAAATAGGTACTTATGAGAATATGTATATAGGAAAAGTGCCCCTAGTGGCAAAATCAGAAAAAATATGTACCGTGTACAATGACAAATTTTAAAAAAGTTTTACTACTACGGGTTTTTACCCGTGCGAGGGTATTTTGGAGTTGTCCAACCAAGTTACTGTATTAGGTTGACATGAACAATTAGACTATCGGCTGCGGACGTCGATGCATGCCTAGGGCTGTGTAGAAAAATATGGATAATATGTCAACTCCACTAGTCTGCAAAGTCACATTGATATACGGTTTAAAAGGTTTTCTAATCAGAAGGTACTTATACCTTCTAGATTACTAGATTTTCTTAAGGGTTCATTTTGGAATTGTAAACGCATGAGATGCGCCTGAAAGGAATGGTTTAAGTCCGTTTTTAGGTTATCAGAAAAGAACATATTTATAGATTATTGAAATATTATACACTCATAAATTGTCGTAGTCAATACGAGTTGTAACAAAAAAAAAACATTTGTTCTAATTGCATCACGAGTGAAAAGTTTATCTAGATAGTTTACTGATTAAAAAGTCCAAGGAATATTATGTTTACATAAGTGAGCCCGCAGCCTATAAACTCCTTTACAATATCCTGAATACACTTTATTTTTCAAAATCTTTAAAACCAAATTTAAAGCAACATAAATCCTTTTTTTTTTTAAATGCAATACTGTTTAATTTTTTATTTTATGGTTCTGGTTGTGGGGTAATCTGAAATCCATTTAGTATTCATTCGATAGAAATCAAAAGATATTGTAAGTTATGCAATAACAATACCATCTTTTGATAAAAATATCATTCTGAAATGCTACAACGTGTTGTTGTACAATATTGGACACCAATCACATACATTGCTCTGATCCCAAAGTACTTAAGTAGCTAATGCACTTGTGTTATGTAAATCAGACATCGGTGGTTAGTACAACACTCAGACCCGAGACAATATAGAAAATTTTGATTTCTACATTGACCCGACCGGGAATCGAACCCGACTTAAACCATTTTAAAAAAATGTATTAAGTCTGTTATTACAATCTCTCACAGACATAACGAAAAGAGGGTATCATTGTTGCTACTGGCCAATTCGGCACAATTTACTGAAGAAAAAAGGTTATTTTGTACAAATCACAAATTTCAGTCTTTTAATCTAGACAAAAAAGGATAATGGTGTTATAGTAATTACTGGCATCAAAAGATGTACGCTTGGTATCTGCCAGTATCGACAGTAAAAAACAAAACGATAATATTTGTGTCACAATAACGTGATTATTGCTTCTGCTGTTATCATTAATATTTTATTCTTACACGTTTGAGAAAATATGAAACTGAAAAGTTAATATATATATATATATATATATATATATATATATATATATATATATATATATATATATATATATATATATATATATATATATATATATATATATATATATATATATATATAGGTGTATTAAAGATAATAGCATCCGCTTCCAATCACGACTCATATTTGACACATATTTTACTAATATTAGAAAATGCGGTTAGCCAATTAGCAGTCATAGGTGTACCAAATTACACACTGTAATGTAACCCAGTGTAAAATAATTGCTTGTCATATTCGGGTGACAGCGCGTCACTAATTCCTATAAAACAGTATTATCAACCAACGGATTTAATATTTAGCAGAATTGCAAATATTTATACAAATGTAAATGTGGGTAGGTATTATTGTTTACCCTCATAAGTTTTATGCGGCTATCGCTACGTTACCTAATGAAGGTATTTCGAAATTATGCAGCAAATATTCGAGCTTCACAAAATTCGATGTGATAAAAAATAGTATGTCTAGTTGTAATCACTGAGCGCTTGCTGACCCGTTCTCACAGGCCGCGCCCTACCCCGTAGTTGAGGCGTCAGAATAATCTCGCAACCAAAGTAATATCGCTAAGTTTCTGGATATAATTTATAAATAATATTTAACCAGCAATAATATCGGATAAAATGTATGTCGGTATAATATCCAGTTTACGCATGTTTTTTTGGATTTGTCAAAGGCATTTGATCTGGTCTCATATGATCTTCTATGGAAAAAACTGCTCAGTAACACGAATCTGCCTATTGAAATTATTGGACTATTCGAGTATTGGTACGCCAACCAGACCAATATGGTTCGGTGGGCGGGTCAGTGCTCGGAGGTCTATAAGATGAAATGCGGTGTGAGACAGGGGGGCTTAACTTCACCCACACTTTTTAATGTATATGTAAATGGGTTGATTGAGGAGCTCAGCAGTGCGGGGGTAGGGTGTTCAGTTGATGGACATTTTGTCAATAACATCAGCTATGCTGACGATATGGTGCTGCTGAGCCCCTCAGTTAACGCATTAAAGATGTTATTATCAATTTGTGAAAGGTACGCTGTGGCCCATGGACTCAAATATAATGTAAAAAAGAGTGAGATGCTGGTTTTTAAATCTGGTACCAAATCATACTTACTTCCGCCGATAGCCTTTGACGGTTCTCCTCTTCAGGTTGTTAAAAAATTTAAATATTTGGGTCACTGGGTCACAGAGGACTTAAAAGACGACATGGACATGGAGAGGGAGCGCCGAGCACTGTCGGTGAGGGGTAATATGCTATCACGTAGGTTTGCACGCTGTTCTCGTGATGTAAAAGTTACTCTTTTTAAAACATATTGTCAAACTTTATACACGTGCAATCTGTGGAGCAACTACACCAAAAAAGCCTTCAGTGCTTTGCGCATACAATATAACAATGCCTTCAGGGGGATGTTGGGTCTGCCCTGGCGCTGCAGTGCCTCGGGAATGTTCGCCATCTGGAACACAGACGGTTTCCACGCCGTTCTGCGAAAACGAGTGGCTTCCCTGTGGGAGCGAGTGCGGAGCAGCACCAACACTCTCCTGAGGGTTATTGCAGAGAGGATAAACAGCCCTATCACCGCTCACTGGGCATCCATCCACGTTCGGTCTAATCCTAGCTTTAAGTTCTATTAGAACTTGTAGTTGGGATTGGATCGGACTGCCTGGGTGTTTTTAAGTGGGTAGCATTTTATTTTATTTATTTTATTTCTGTGTAATGCTATAAGGTTAAGAATGTATGGAAACTGTTTCTGAAATAAATTATTTCAATTCAATTCATTCAATTCAATATTCATATAGCGATCATAAGCGACATAGCCTTTTAAATTTACATTGTATGCTTTCATTTATAGTCGAAACCAGCTGAGAACAAAAACAAAACATGCAGATTTTGCATGTTTTTAGGAAACAAATAAGGAAAAGGTGAGCAAAGATAATAATTAACTTGATTTTTCACCGTTTTTCCGTAGTAAACTAGTATGTCAATGTTTAGAATTAAAAAGTAAAGTTTAAATGTTTAGGCTTGTATAACTAACTATTATGTTTAGTTTTTCATTCCTGTATTTAGAATAAAGTAAAGATATCCTTATACCTACTTAAGCATTGTGTCTACTGTGTCAACTGTCTAGTTATTTTTGAGGTCTTTTTTGTACTCCAAAAAATACTTGTAGTCTAATTAGTAAAAGTATACAAAACCACGGTTGTAATTTAAGTCTACCTTGGTTAATATATCAAAATGTAATGGTTAATTGGCGTGCACCAACCAACTTAACAGTAATATTTGACATCTAAAACTCTTGTAAAATTAGTTTTATTTAACCAAAATCTCCATATAAAAAAAGAAAAAAGCAACAGAATTGCTGTGGAAAATAGTTCAAAAATATCTTAAGGAAAATTGTAATAAACCTACAATATCCATTTCCTATATAAAACAAGCAATATTATAATAAAGTACAAAATCTGCCACCACAAGACGGTATTCAAGGTGATGATGGTTATAAAACATTGTTTTAAAATTAATTTGCACTGTACAGATATCATCTGTTTTAAAGGTTAAATTGTGTTTTTCATTTTTCTTATAATGCATATTAAATTTAAAAAAGAAATAACTGGACTTGTATGACAGCACGCTCTGTACATCATACATGCAGCAGCAATGGAAAAAAAAACTTGTTTAATTTATAAAACTATGTTCGCTCGATATTCGAATTTTTAATAAGGTGCGACTCGCATCTTGTCAAAAATGTTTCATTAACCTTTCACTAAGATAGTATCTGATCATAATATGCTACTATTTTTCAAATGACTCATGTCGACTCACGTAGCGTAGGTACCTCGTGTTCTGCAGTCTGCGTGTGTGTTGCGGTCCGATGCGATCCCACGCTCGAGGACGTCACTTGCGACGGCGATGGAGGTAGCTGATGTTAAAACCATTAGTAGCTGCTTACTACCTGTGCGGTGCACTCATTGTATTCCAACTTTTAATAATTGGTAATAATACCTGTTTGTTCATGACGAGAAAGTTATATACAAAATTAAAAGAAGAAATTTGCATAAAAAAAACATTCTTAATTTAAGCAGGGCTATTTAATAACCTGCAACCTTTGGCAACTAATCGACCTGCGCTCTCACTTATCGAAATAAAAATGTTTCAAAATTGTTAAAACCATTATAAATTATATAAAAGACACTTGTAAAAAACAACGTTGTGAGACAAGGAATCTACCCGTGTTCTATACAAAGTTTGTGTAGTGATAAAACACTATACATATAGTTTAAAAAAAGTACCTAGTAGGCGTTTTTTGTCGTTTCTTAGGCGGTAAAAGTGAAATAAAATAAAATGATGATGAATGGTGAATCTGCGCGTCGCACAGAAGGCGAGGGCAGTGGCGTTAAATAAATATTTCAGCTTTCGTAGCCAGGTTTGGCCGTGTTCAGATGAACACACACAAAAAAAAGCTATGTGTGGCGATTTTCATGCTTAGGCAAGTAGTAGGATCGGTCCAGAGAAAATATCTAATAGGTTTGGAATGGAAACCGTCCATTTATTGCAGGATTTGTAACGACTCACCGGTTGTATCCCGATCTCTGGTGGTGTCGTCGATCGCCCTCTGTCCCAGCTGCATCACACATATATACATGCGAGACGTGGGCGGCTCGGCGTGTTGATGGTGGCAGGACTACATCATCTCTGGATGTTAGGGGCAGATGCGACGCCGCCCATGCGGGTTGCACATGTGTAGCATTTTCTCCGTTGCCCGTCAACTGCAGCGGCCGTGTTCAGTCAAGCCAAGTCTTGAGACGAAGCTAAATGGTTTTAGCGTGGAAGAGTCCGAAATACAAATCCGAGTGCTAGAAACCTTGTAGTACGCACAAAACAGTCCAAAATACTGTACGATGCGTATTGACTGAACAATAGAGGCCGAAATGGTTTAAGCGTGGAAAAGTCCGAAATACAGTTCCGAGGTGCTATAAACCTTGTATTTACGCACAGACATGCGTATTTGTTCAACGATCCGGAAGGATCTTGAGTTCAAAGAATCTAATCTTGATAGTTCACTAAAATCACTGAAATCACAAAAATATTAATAAATGTTTTATGCACGGAACGAAAATAGACGTGCTTTAGTGGCGAAGCACAATAAGCGAATGAAGAAGACTGCGAAAACTATGGCGTGGAGGATGTGACGTAACGAAAATGTTCATAGTTTATTTAATTATTTTTACCGGACACGGAAATCGGTTGTATTTTGTTGTAATTTATTTTTTTCTAGCTCTAAAATTGTGCTATGTGGTAATGTGTATAATACTAATATCGAGGACGAATACTGAAGTATAATTTAACTTTTTCACGATTAAGTCTAACTGTTCATTACTTTTGCGTTTAGGCATTATAACTTTATTTTATATTGGACGGAATGAAAAAAGACGTGCTTTCGTGGCAAAGCACAATTAGCGAATGAAGATTTGAAATCAATGACTTCGAAGTGGGAAAAATAGGACGGAAAAGGAAATCTGTTAAAAGTAGAATAAATTAAATTCATAGCGGAAACGGATGTACATCGAATTATATTTTGTGTTCTGCCGGAAGTAAATTTTTATTTACTTTATTTTTTTTATAGCTTTAAAATTGTGCTAAGTGGTGATGAGTACAAGCGATACCACATGTGTATAATACTAATATCGAGGACGAATACTGAAGTATAATAGTCGTTAAACTTGTATAAAAAAAAAGTCAGACAACGTCAATCAATTTGCTTGAGTTTTTTGCGCGGGAAAGGAAAAGGGAAGGATGGACCATAATAATATTTCTTCCTTTTAGAAATTGATTTTTTCGGGTCAATTATTGTGTTTGTGTTGTGGAATTTTCATGATAATTAGTGCTTTCGAAGAAAACAATTAAGTTAAAGTGAGAATTATGGTGAAGCGAGCTCTAATCGCGCCGTCTTACACGGATCGTTGTGTTTTTTTTTAAATTCTTTATTGCACTGACAAAGATAAAGTACAAATGGCGGACTTAATGCTTAAAGCATTTTCTACCAGTCAACCATTGGGTGAAACAGAAACGATTGAGGCGGCGTAAAATGCTCCTGCGCTTAGCTTCCTTGTTGAGCATTGGAATGCGGACCACCTAGCATTACAATGAGTTAGGTTAAGTTAGGGTATTTTAGTGTAAGTTTTAGTTTTAAGTGTTAAAAAACGAAAATAACAATGAAGAATTGTCTGTATGGCGTACAGCCAAAGACGTTAAACTAGTAAAAAAAAATCAATTTGCTTGTCAAAACAAAACTTGGTTGGCGCGATTTGAGGTTTTAATTTTATGGTCTAGATTTGAAGGAATACATCAAATACGATATAAAATAACCTGAATGAAGCCTATACACAAAAAACATATCAAGAGCAAGTATGAGTGACTTGCAGAAAATCCGATTAGAAGTAAACAACGCTTTTAAACTCAGCGGATTCACTATTCGCCGCGAGGCTAGTACCTTCGTTGCTGAGCAGATTTCGTCTCTTTCTCCTGCTGAACGACAGAAGACAATAGATAAGCTGACAGCCCACCTCCTTCACCAGTGCTTGTCAGTGCCAGTTTTAGAGAGAGAACATCTTGAGACTGCTTACAACGAATGTTCCTCACTCGGTCTCGAAGAGACAGAAACCGTCTTGAATGTCATTGATGCCTTCAGTATACCTAAACTCCAGTACGACAATGAAAGGAAGCGGTTTTACAAAGATATTCACACTTTAAATAACCTATATTCTGAGCCTAAGTGGAAGGCACAGTATTTGATAGACAGGTATACCTTGATTTGGCAAAGGACTGTAAGAAATAAGCTGTTTGCGCAAGAAGTGTTGCCTTCTGGAGAACAAGAGAAGCAGTTCCAGCTCCGGAAAGTTGAGGTGCTATTAAGTTCTTCTAGTAGAGTAGATGAAGTTATTGTTCTGGGTCTCCTAACCCAGCTCACTGAAGGTAAATATTACTTGGAAGATCCTACTGGCAGTGTCATTCTCGACTTGACAGAAACAAGGTATCATTCTGGATTGTTTACTGAAAACAGTTTTGTATTGGCTGAAGGATTTTATGATGATAAAGTTCTACATGTTATGGGCCTGGTTTTGCCGCCTTCAGAGAGCAGAGCTGCATCATTACCCTATTTTGGCAGCTTGAACACATTTGGTGGAAAATCAAAGACGCTGTTGAAAAACTCACAGAGCTTGCTAAAGATTGAGCAAGAAAATGAAGATGGTATGATTGTATTTCTATCAGATGTCTGGTTTGATAATTTGAAGGTTATGGCCAAGTTAAAAACACTGTTCTCAGGTTATAATGAGTTTCCGCCGATAGCATTTGTCTTTTTAGGAGAATTTTTATCATGTCCATATGGCTATGAACACAGTATGCAGTTGAAAGCTGCACTAACTAACTTAGGAGAGATGATTTCTCAGTTTTCAAAGCTAAAAGAATCTTGCAAGTTTATTTTTGTACCAGGAAGAGGTGACCCCATTGCTCCAAACATTCTACCAAGACCAGCAATTCCAGACTCTATTACAAAAGATATAAAAGACAAATTAGGTGATGCAGTCATTTTCACAACAAACCCTTGTCGAATTCAGTACTGCACACAAGAAATAGTATTGCTAAGACAAGATTTAGTAACTAAAATGTGCCGAAACTCAATACACTTTCCGGAGTCAGGAGATATACCTGATCACTTGACAAAGACTTTGCTCAGTCAGTGTACACTGTCGCCATTATCTCTTGGAGTTCAACCAGTATATTGGAAACATGCTGATGCACTGAGTTTGTATCCAATGCCAGATTTAGTGGTTGTTGCGGACCATTTCCAGCCATACACAAGGTCATATCAAGACTGTCATGTGGTTAACCCTGGATCATTTCCAAGAACAGAATACTCTTTCAAAGTTTACATACCTGCCTCAAGAACAGTTGAAGATTCTCAAATTCCTAAAGAGGATACATAATCAAAGTTAAGAAAAAACCTAAAATGCCGTAGTATTCAAGTATACAAATAAAATTATGATGTTACTGAGTTTTGTAGTTATGAGGATGATTTATTTGCTTGAGTAACATATGTATGAGAAATAAAAATGTGTCACTGATGAATACTGTTACCTTACTTTACTTAAATTTAAGTCTCTATTTAAATATTTATGTTCACATACAGTATTATAGGTAGTTATGATTACAGCTATCAGTACACTATCCACTGCAAAATAATATTTTAATCAAGTCATAGTCATTTATATGTAACTTAGAAGTTGTTAAGGCTTTGACTGCCACAAAACTAGACTCAATAGAAAAATATTCTTTAGGGGTCACCGGTGACCACTATGGTGCTCAATCTAAAGTAGTTTTTTTAGCAATGCTTCATCTACTTTTTTTCTGGATTAGTAGCCTGATGTAAACAGTAAAATCCTAATTAAAAACATAGAAAAAACACCATTTTTGTAGTTCTAGTTATTTATTTTACAGAATTATTATTTACATCAAGTTATCATAAATTAAATTTGACTTAAAGTTAACAAGAGTTGGGTAGGGTTAATGAAGTACCTACTTGACTAAAATTAAAATTAACTCAATAATTCAACAAATTCTTTAAGAATTGTCATGTCTCTAAAATCAATATAACATTTATAAATTAATATACAACCATTGAACTTATAGATAAAGTTAGTGTGATGTTAAGTAATGTGTTTCAAACAAATGAGATAACAATTTTAAGGTATATTTTTTTAGTGTGTAACCACGAAGCCTCTTTATAACAATCCTTGAATATTGTTTAGCATAATAAATCTTCCAAAAAATGCTATTATAAACTTGGAAGTATACACAGAATGGTTGGATTGTGGCTTAAGTACATTATTAAAAATCTCTATTTAACTGTGTTTTACATTTAAACTTACAGCACATAATACAACTTAAATAAATATAATTATTTACAAAATAGACGAGTTACACTTGTGTTCCAAAACTTTATGACACATATAGCCACAGCATCAAGTTCTAAATCAATTTTAATTACTTGAGCAAATGTTGCCCATTATTTTACTGGTCTTCTATCTGATGACGAGTTGATAAATTGTGGAGGCTACAAAATTTTTGCTGCCTTACTAACTCTGTCTTTAGCACACCTCTACCACAAAAATATTAGACCCTTTACACTTTTAGCAGCGATTCAGTGGCCATGCTAACGCACGTTAGCATCGATGCAGTCGTAAAATGTCAGCCTTTTCACACAGCGTTACTTTTAACATCGATGCAGTCGTGAGGCTTACCCGCGTTAGCATCGATACAGTCGCGATGCAGAAGCTGCTAAAGCTCGACTACATCGATTCAAAATAAATTTGTTCATTGCGTGAGTGCTCTTTGTTCGATGCAGTCGCGCGTTTTCAAAACGCGCGACTGCATAGATGCTAAAAGTCGCAGTGTGTAAGGGGTCTTAATACGGCACCTTTTTCCTAATTGGAATGAGCAGTTTTCTTTTCATTAAATATTTATATCAGCGAGAGATGGCGCTAGCGTCACTCTGAGAAATAACTTTTAAACTTTATCCAATGATTTTAAAAATAATAGATACGTTATACGCTCACAAAACAAACAAAAAATGTGCCTGGTCGAGAGCAACAGCACACATGCGCAATTCTTATTAACAACAATCCTAGACGATGTGTGAATGAGATAGCATAATTTTTACAGTAAGGGAAAAAGAGAAAGTGAGTGATTCTCTGTTACGCTCCAGTGTAAACAAAATGTTCTTATGATCGACTTGGTGTCGAATTTAATCTTCAAGAAACACTGTGCTATGTCGCCGAATACTAGTCGAGTGAGCTCGACGAGCTATAAAAAGTATAGAGATGGCACTATGCTCTTGTAATACGATTCTTAATGGAATGCGCCTGTATACATTTCGGTGCTCGTAACAGTACCTACAACTTTGCGTTTGGCCGCTATTTTGTGGCAGTCCTGCCTGACTTCTGAGAAATGAGCTTAGGTGGAGGTGTGCTAATATAAAAATGGACTTTATAACTGAGTAGTTGTAACACTATTAAGAATTCAGGTGTAGCTCCTTGTACTGAAGTTCATAACCTCCTAAGCGCCCATTATAGAGTTGTATGTTGCTCCTATCGGCGCTAGAGCGACTAGGCAGACCATAGCAATGGCCAGCAGAAGCACGATCGGCGTGTAGATGCTGAGGAGCAGTCTTCGGAAGCTGGAGAACTGTGGAAAGAAAAGTTGTATTTAGAAAGTGTCATTCATTTTACGAGTTATTCTACGATAGGGCACGTGATCGATGTCTGGATGCTCTGGGACATGAAGCAGGTACGGTCGAGGTCTCTTGTGCCTGACCACTTTTAAACGAAAATCGCTTACACACACGACAACGCGAGGTGCAATAATAAATAAATATTGGACACAAATCACATAAATTGCTCTGATCACAAAGTAAGTAGCTCACTAGCTACTTAGCACTATACCCAGACCCGAGACAATATAGAAAATTTTGATTTCTATATTGACCCGACCGGCTCAATAAATTTTAGCTCTTGAGTTTGGCGCAAGAGACTGAGACAGTATTTAAAGTTTTTTCTTTGCTTGACGAATATTGTAAACAATCTTGACATTACCTTTTAAAATAGGATAAACCATAAAATTATTACCCCTTTGGAATAGAACGACAAAAGCGAGATGTCACTAGCTGCAAACTGTGTGATAAAAAGAGATGGGTAGTAGAACCATTTTTGTCAGATGTCAAACAGTTGACCGCCCCGCAGAAGCTTGCTGAAAATTACGTGCATTTGATTTTTTATATTTAAAAGTGAAATTGTGTATATTTTGGAGAAATAATGCGTCTGAAACATGGTGACTTGATCGGTGATTGATTGTTATGCATTGCAGCGGCATAACCCCAACAAATAATGATTTAACTGGTAGATTAGTCCAAATCGAAGCCTTTTTAGGTATATACGACTTATATTTACCAATGCGCTTTAAATTTAAAGTACGCAGTTTGATTATTCTATTCTACAAACGTTAATTTACGTAAAAATAAAGACAGAATAACACAGGGAATGTATATCGACGAATATTTTGTATAATGAAATAACATTTAGTTTTACACTAGAGCTGCATGTTCAATATTTTGTGTCGACTGTTTATCATGCAGTAAACTACTATATTTAACTTAGGAACATTGTTTTAAATCACCTGATCGAAAGGTTATCTCATTTAAAGCTACAAATGTTACTTACTTATGTAAGTTACTGACATCTTAAATCGGTTTCGTTTGACAGCTTTTACTTGTCCTTCTATTCCGATAAGAATATTAATTTTATGGGATAAACAGAAGTCTCACAATCTACATAGGTAATTCATCGTTGAACACAGATCTTTTGAAACCAAATAGTTATTTAATTTAATTGACTGATATTATTTTAAGAGTTAAAATTTGTTACCAATTCGACTAGAAAAGAAAAACGGATTTGACTATAAAATTTAGCACTGAACTGTTTCTGAGAAACTGGATTGTTACCAATGTTTAATGAAGTAAGTATAGAACATCAATATGCGGCATATACAACGTGTAATTTTAAATGCGCAAAATTTTAGACAACCTAATATTTTTTTTATCAATTGACCTAATTCTGAAATAAAAAATAAAAAAATAAAATAAGTTTATATGTGATGGTTTAGTTTTACTGGCACTTCTGATAATTTCTTGCTCTGCAGACGACGCTCTGTCGAGAGAGGATTCGGTAGGTATTCACTGGGCCGCTGCGCCGTGCTGACATTATTATTTTTACCATCTACGCTCATAAAGAACTAACCATAAACCATTGCTTGTTTTCGAATTTTGGCGGGTTTGCGCCATGATGGCATGTCTTATTAATACATATACAGAGCAACATATTGATGATTTTTTTTAAAAATGTGACCTTATATTAAAAAGTGGTTCAATTGATTCTGCTCGTTATTCCAATCAATCTATTTTCAGGTTTTGCGCATTTAACGTTGCACGCTGTAGAGTTTAGAAGTCAACTAGCAGACAACCAGGCGGCCATTTTTTTTACTTTTTGAGGGTAGTATTCTAAACTCACTGGTGCGTCAGTGCTTCTATCAACCTGTGTGGTTTGTCGTGGCTGGCCCAGCATATCCTTCATTGGGAAGGCATTCACACGACCGTTGCTTATCCTGCCGTCTGAGACGCACACTGTCAGCTGTAACGAGAAAAGATTTAATTTTAACTACAATTGATATTCTAGATCAATCTACTCGTAAGGTAACAACCTCTACCCAATTTCAACCTGACCCGGGATTTGAATCCGAGAAATCTTTGAAAGAAGCTAGCGAACTCACACTTACTGACAATGGAATAAACCAAGAGAGGGCCTAATACGAGTTTTACGCGTTTTACGAGTTAGAACGCTCACAATCGAATGAGGGGGGCACGTTCGATTGGTTGTGCGTTAGAATTGTATGGGAAAGTTACTGCGCCACATACCTCAACTTTATCTTTCCCATAATTTTTCTTACGAAATTTTAACGGACTTGCATTTTGATCGTGCGGAAAAAAAACATGCATCCTCAGAGTCATCAATATACTTTTAACTTATTAACTAACTAAATAGTAGTAGTAATAAGTAATTTGCATGTTAAGGCTGGGGTCTTGTATAAAATTTTATTGTAACATCTTTTCTGTGCCTATCTATGACCCTTTACACACTGGGCTGCATTAAGCATCGATACAGTCGTGATGCTAACTCGCGTTAGCATTGATACAGTCGCGACGCAGAAGCTGGAAATTGTCAAATTATGTACTGTATTTTGGCGACTTCATCGATACTAACGCGCGTTACCGTCGATGCTAAATGAAATCTGTTCATTGCGTGAGTCGCGCTGCTGAAGCGCGTTTATGATGCTAAAAGTCACAGTGCACGCTGTGGTCTATAAAAGCATATTGTCTGCATGAACTTGTAGTCCTCTATATTTAGCAATTCAGAACTTTCACCCGTTTGTACAAGCCCGCACATCAGGTACCCACTGTTGTTGCAAACTAGCCCTTATTACAGCGGCATAAGACACCGCATTGTTTCCCTTGAAGTGCTGTTGTCCTTACTATACCTACAGTAAATTATGACCCAATGAAAATGCTTACCGATAACACAATATGCATGACGACATGGAATGCCACGAAAGCAGCTAAGATGTAGACACTCCAGGACGGTAGCTCTGCTTTCTGAAGGTACACCGCAAGGAAGATTGTTGCGACTGAAAAAAATACAAAAATATAATGAAAAAATATAATCCCCCTAGACGATTTCGACTACGGTGTCCAATTTCAACGACTTACCGACTGCGCGGGACATATTCTAGTGCAGAAGTGTGTGCGCAAACACAGGTGCAATCGCAATTCCTTTACCCTCATAGCCCTTAGGGACAGCAATCTGACACTACTGGAGAGAGATCAGGCGCAGAACCATCAAAACAACATGCATTCCAAGGCACGGGGGTGAAACACTGCCAACTTACAAACTCGGGCAACCCCGAGAATTTCTAAACAGTAAAACCCAGGTACATATTTTGACCCGACCCGGGGATCGAACCCGGGACCTCTGGTATAGCTGTCGCTTTAAAATGCAACCTTCTGATCGCTGCGCTACTGAGGCAGTTACAAAAAGATAAACTGTTAAATATATCCTACTCATACTATTATAATTGATTGAACAGTAAAGGATTCATTGTGAAATTCTTCCAATACTATCATTTTGGGCTTAGGAAGCTTCACAATGGTTGAAGGGTATACCTATTCTATGATTCTGGCTACGCAAATAAGTTGAGTTGCAAATATAAAATATTTGAAACACTAAGGTGGATAGAACAGGTGTAACACAGGACAGTTTGACGCTAATCCTGGATTAAATCATTATGTCTCTGTCAACGTCAAATAAACTGAATGAGACAGAATGATGATTTAATCCAGGATTAACGTAAACCTGGGATAAATCATCATGAGCAAGCGGGCCCAATAGTTTGGGCCCAAATGATTGAAATACTACTTTCCTTAGCCTATAAAACTTACTTCCAAGAATGTGAGCAGCGTTTCCAAGGAACCAATGGAGCCAGTTAAAGACAGGCCTCTTCTTAGTGCCGGGGTGCGGTCTGAAGTATGCACCTGAACATAGATAAATAATATATAAATAAATATTGGACACCAATCACATACATAGCTCTGGAGGCCGATTCTCGCGGCAATCGAACTTTTATCGTGTGGTAATTCGATTGCGAGTTTAACCGTTTTAGCTAAAAAAAACAAGTAAAATCTCTACACGTAAAAAAACTACCTATCGCACAAACAAAATCTAGTTACATAGAAATCGTGACCCTGAGAAATCAATTACATGTGTTTTTCCACACAAAAAAAATCGATCGGTGAAATTTTTTCGTATACGAATTGCACGAGAATTGTCCACTTAGCCCAAAGTAAGTAGTTAAATGCACTTGTGGTATGGAAATGAAACACACTTTAATAACATAGGTAAACATAATATTTCACACTACATAGTAGATGATCAAAAACAAGACCATACTGCTGAGAAAGAAGAGAAGCAAAGTACCTAAACAGCAATTTCTGTGCACAAAGCGGGCTCATTTGCAAACACTTTCTTAGGAGTAACCATCAGAAGCTTACATGGCGAGATTGTTATTTGTAGTTATATACCTATTTAATTTATAGAGCTCTTTTGAGCGACCAAAATACCGCATCAACTCATTAAAACTCATCTGGCCATGAACTTAGTGCAATCAACTCAACTGAAATTATGATTTTAAGAACGGCAAAATCGTTTCCTTACACCAAATACGATAAAAACTTCCGCTCTAAAAGTCTAAAAAAGAGCTCTTTTTGAGCGACAAAAATATCGCTTTAACTCATTAAAACTTATCTGGCCCTGAACTCAGTGCAATCAACTTAACTGAAATTATGATTTTATAAGAACGGCAAAATCGTTACGTTACACCAAATACGATAAAAACTTCCGCTCTAAAAGTCTAAAAACTTAACTCACCAATCGGCTGTATAAAGCACAGTATAACAGTGACCAGTCCAGTAATGGCGTGAGGGTTGTCCCCTGTAGTGGACCAACCGCCCACCTCAACTAGGATGATGATGAAGCCAACTACAGTCAGCAGCCACGTCAGCACCATGAGGATTCTATGATACTGGAAAAAGAAAATAAACAAATCTGGTAAGTCCTTCATTAATCGTTATCTTTGTTAAAAGATTATTCAAAATCTCTTAGATTTCCAACTATTTCCTAGGTGACCAATAAAATAACTGTACCTAACTGAATATAATGAATTGAAGCTGTTGGGTTTACAACGTCATTAACGATTATAAGGGTCGCAAAGGTATAGGAAAATATACTATGTGTTTATTACTATTAACACGTCTATTATACTCTGATAAAGGATAGGTAAGCAGGAGTTATTATAGTGCGCAGATGTGTGCGCAATACACAAATACATTCTATAATCCTTGAATCTCATTAATTCGGTGAGTCTGCAGCCCGATACAATGCAACTACGTCTATACTTACAGCAAACCAAATGTCTTTGCCGCCGAGCTGTCTTCCTACCCAGACTTGTCTGAAATACCTGAAAAAGAAAATATAAATCATTTTAAAACACTACATCTTCAAAGAGTATAAAGGGTGTTGTTTTGGTCAGTGACATCAAACTCAGGGTTTTTTTTAATTCTAAGCAAGTTTTATACAAGAATACCTCTTCACAACATTTAAAAAAATGACAAAACGAATGGGGAAACTCGCACCCTAGCGCGTATCTACGAAATACTACGCCGTAGCTAGTAAGCTACGAAGAGGCTACCTGGCGTTGGTAGTTTTGACTCGATCGCTGTATTGCATCAATCAATTTATTTCCTGTTTTTTTTTTCATTTAAAAAAAAACTGTGGTGATTGATTTCCTATATTATTACAATATTAAAAATTGAACTGACCTGGCAAGTAGAATACCGATGGATGACGTGCCAAGCCAAGCTAGCAACATGAATGATCCGTGGAGTTTCACCAGCAGTTTGGACGCCCCAGCCGTGGGACCAACTGACGCTAGCGATAGAGCGTCAGCAGTGGAATCGTAGGCTAGCGAGTGGAAGCCTACTCGGTCGGCTTCTGGAAAGGCGAGAAAAACAAAATTGCATACGTCTATCTTTGACGACCTCCATGGTGTAGTGGCTAAGCGCGCTGGTTTCAAGGCGTCGCCGCTCCGAGGTCCCGGGTTCGATTCCCGGTCAGGTCAATATAGAAATCAAATTTTCAATATTGTCTCGGGTCTGGGTGTTGTGGTACCACCGTTGTGTCTGATTTCCATAACACAAGTGCATTAGCTACTTACTTTGTATAATATAAAAAATAATAAAAAAACTATGTACACTGGATGAATTTAGTTCAGATGGCGATGAGAAGCCAGTGTAAATTATTTTGGTGTAAGTAGGTACTTGACCTAGCAGTGCAATTACACTGTCAAAAATGTGTGCGAGTCAGGGCTTGGAAACCGGTATTTTTTTTGAACCGGTTTGACGAAAATACAGGTGGAAATTATGGAAAAAGGTTATTGTTAATTAAGGCTCTTAAAAGCTCATTGGAGTACTCGGAGGAGAGCTATGCTATTGCATGGCTCTCCTCCGAGTACTCCAATGAGCTTACAGTTATGTTCCTTTTAACCGGTTTGGAAAATTATGGGTATTTTGCATTAATAGCTTCAACTTTTCGTTCAGGCAGGACAACCACTCTGAACTTCATTAAGATCTGCAAGCGGTGATCGCATCTGACGTTTGTTTCTGAATCTGATAATTAGTTCAACTTCTTTTGAAGAATATTCGGTCTAAAAACAAGTTGCGTTGCGATCGTCGCGAGCGGCTACGAATTAACCGGTTTATTGAGGTTTACAGTGTCGCTCTTATTTGGTTCCGATCCGGAACGGAATTTTACGATAAAACCGGTTTAACCGTTATAATATCGGTAAATCTTGAACCGGTTTCAAGCCTTGGTGCGAATGGTCTGAAAATTTCTGCGTGACTCGTGAATTGTAAGATTAAAAGAAATTACGTCAGTTTTTCTTTGCTAGTCTAATATTGTAAACAACCTTTAATCTACATTTATAAAACAAAGTCATGTTTGTTACATTATTTATAACTTAAGAACGCCTAAACCGATTTGGCTGCAAATTGGCGGCGAGGTAGCTTAGAACCAAGAGAACATATATAATTTTTATCCCGTTAGAAAGGGCCGGGGAGAAACGATAGAAGGTAGCTTAGATCCAGGAGAAGGTCATGGGATAGTTTTTATCCCGTTCGACGGGGCCGTGGCTAGGGCAGGACGGAGCCGGGGCGAAATAATGTTCGCTCGCTGGGACCGCTTAACTTTTAAAATACCGGAACTGCGCAGAAAGGGGACGGGGCAGGAGGCGAAACAAAAATCACTGGGTCCACTAGTTACTTTTAAAATAATGTCAGTGAATAAAATTAATTGAATATTTGATTTAAAAAGATCTCAGTATTCAACGATGAACAACCTAAGTAGGTTTTAAGTTTAGTGTTTTTTATCTTATTTTAAAATGGATCATTTCACTACAAAGGAATATCAAGATTGTTTACAATATTCGACAAGCAGAGAAAAACAGACTTTAAAGAAAACCGGCCAAGTGCGAGTCGGAATCGCGCACTGAGGGTTCCGTGCCAACTTTAACTGCATAAGGGAATCCACTTACTTCTACTTAGTAAAATACCACAATATTTTGTTGACAGCAAATATAACTTTGTTTTTCATAGTGTTTGTATGAAGAACAAAGTTATGTTTGCGGTTGTTGAAAATGAATATCTCAAAAACTTCTCGTTCGATTCCATCCAAACCCAATTTTCGTTGAAAGTATTTGTTAAGATCTACATTATAATTTTTTTCAAAATTTACTCTCGCTTAGTTTAGAAGTTAGACGTTTGGAAGACGCCCATTTTACCACTTTGGAAGCGTCTAGCTATGAAACGTTAGACTTGAAAAGAAAATGGTTATAGAAACCTCTATGTCATTTTAAAAGACCTATCCATAGACCCACAGACCCCACACGCATAGGTTTAACTAAAAAAAACGGTTTTAGTTTCATGTACGGGAGCTCCCCTTTAAATGTCAATATTTTTATTTTGTGTATAAAAATCGTAAAGCGCTTAACAGTATACATCTTTCTACCAAATTTCAACAGTGTAATGCTTATAGTTACAAAATAAAGTGGCTGTGACATACAGACGGACAGACAGACAGACAGACAGACATACTTGACGAAACTATAAGGGTTCCGTTTTTTGCCATTTGGCTACGGAAACCTAAAAAGGATTATGTTGGTATCCTTACCTTTCATGCTATCACCAGAAACAACCATCAAGTTGTATTTATTATTCGCCAAATCAAAAGTAACTCCTTTCACCGTAGACACTACATCTCTTGTAAACTTGCAATACAATTTCCCGTTAATATTCGAGCTTTCCTTCAACTGCACAATCTCTTGTGGCGAGTCAGACCTCATAACATACGGTTCTGCTTTAGGATAAGTCCAAGAAGTAAACAGGCTGACTCTTCCGTTGTCATTTCTGACGCATTCCATAGCGCTGTCATCTCCCATCTTGTTGTCTGCGCTGAGACCAGCAGCAATGTACTTAGGGTTGTCAGTTCCTTGGATCTCGAAGGTGTAGATGTCACCAGCGACGAATACGGCCACGACAGCCTTGCAGTCCCCTCGAGGAATGCAGTTTTGGGGGACACCGAAGCACAGTTTGGTGTCATCACAGCCTCTGTAGATTTCGTCACGTGTTTCAGAAGGTGTTGCTGCCTGGAAAGACAAATGCTGACCTGTCAGTCAAAGTCAAAATCAAAAATAATTTATAGGACACAAAATGCCACTTATGAAAGTCAATAATAAGTTAATATCAATCAATTATGGCCCGTATGGGGCAAGAACATGTCTCCTTATCTTTTTGGCCACTTCTAGCGCTTCAAGACAAGACACAGAAAATCTGGCAAGTGCTGAGAAGAAACGCCGGAACCAACTAAGTCACCACTAGCTGCCACAAAAATGATATAAATAAAAATAAACGCAGGTAAGTACATCAGTTTGGTGCAGGCTGGACTGTCCGTACATTCTCGTCATTAAGATAGTCTTGAATTTTATTATACCCCTTCGACATTAGGGTAGTTTTGACATGTAACTTAAATTTATTAATAGGTAATTACAGATAAATTATAAACGTTGGAGCTAAGTTTAGACATTTGGAGTAATATCGAGGAGTTTTAATCTTGTTGTAATGTACGTAATTAACAATGAACAGGCGACAGCAAGTCGACTGAAGCTCTGTCAGCGTTTATGTAAATGTATTATGTAGTTGTTATGGGTGAAGTGGCTAAAAAAAATCTGATTTTATGGACTAATCTAAATCGGCGTGTTTTACGATATGACAGCTATGTGTGTTATGCGATTGTAGGTATTGAACCCTTTACACACTGCGACTTTTTGCAGCGGTGCTGTCGCGACGCTATCGCGTTAGCATTAATTCAGTCGCGATGCTAACGCTTTAGCATCGATTCAGTCGCAATGCTAAGGCGCGTTAGCATCGATACAGTCGCGATGCAGAAGCTGGAAATAGCCAATTATGAACTGAATTTTGGCGACAGCATCGTTACTAACGCGCGTTAGCATCGATGCAGTCGCTTTTCTGCATCGATGCCAACGCGCGACTGCATCGATGCTAAATTAAATCTGTTCATTGCGTGAGTCGCGATGTTGAAGAGCGTTTTTAAAACGTGCAACTGCATCGATGCTAAAGTCGCAGTGTCTAAGGGGTCTTTAGGGCTGACGTCTGAGGTGGAATTGTGTAAAGCAATCGTATTCATTTGACAGTTCAAAACGTACGGTATGATTTGTCAAACGCTTTGTTCTTTGCCATTTGACAGGTCATACGTTTTGAACTGTCAAATGAATACGATTGCTTTACACAATTCCACCTCTGATGTTCTTAAAGATTGTTGAACTCACCGTGCTCTGTAAAATGACAGGCGGCGCCTTAGTGCTGGTTTGCAAGGTTGGGCCAGAAGGAGTGGTGGTTATAACAGTGTTCGGCGTCACCACCTCAACCAGAGGAGATTCTACGTTCTTCCAGAACGTCGCGTAGCTTTGAGCTACTGTTGCTCTGCAATATCAAAATTTTAAGTAATAATCAGGTACCCAAGTAATTTAATCTATAGACAATGCAATGAAATTTGCGGGGAACGGTTGGATGGTCTATAATCTCCACTAGATTTTATGATTGTAAGTACAAAATTCGGTTACGCTAAATTCGATTGCATTATACTCGAAGCAAAGATATTTCCGACAGATGCGACAGCTGTAGATTTTTAAAATGTATTATTAATCTTCTAGTGTAAGTTTCCTTCCCTAACCAAAAGTTTGTATAATTATTAATATCTACTGCAATGTGTGTAACTAACTAATAAACTGTGTTGCTTAGCTTGGATTTTCATTTGCATCTATCGATGATTATTATTTTAAAATAAATTATAGTTTAAAAAAATAAAAAACCACGCTTTTATATCACCCGAACTAAAAAGTAGAAAATATTTTTTAATTACAAAGAGTTAGAGAATAATTCAATTCAGAGTAAAAAGCGTGGGGTGTATTTACTATATTTTCATAACTTTTTACTATGTTTTTTTCATAACTCTCCGCACATAGATAGTTGCATGTAGAATAATTGTAACATTTAATATATCAAGCACCCCACACTTTTTACTCTGAATTGAATTATTCTCTAACTCTTTGTAATAATTTTTTTTTTTCTACTTTTTAGTTCGGTTAGCTGTAAAAGCGTGTTTTTTTAGTTTTTTTAAACTATAATTTATTTTTCATTTTTTAGTTCGATGTTTCAATTAATTATTTGCGGGCATGCGACACGCGATAGCTCTATCTTTCTTACTCCCTTACAGAGGATCTACGAAAGATTTTTTTAATCCTGGCGGTCTTTATAAGGATATTGAGAAACTGTTATTAAATTATTGCATTGTCATCGGTCCTTGATACGTGTGCAAAGTTTCAAATTAATCAAACTTTTGGAAATTGGTGAAAATTATGGTCAAAGATTCTATTACATACATACATACATGCATAGATACAACCCAAGCTGAAAAAAGCGTGGTAATTAGCAGCAAATTATAAAAAAAACCCAACATCATACCTAAATTCAACCCCGCCCAGGAAGTCAGTCGGAGCCTCCCACTGGAAAGTAAGCGCTCCTTTCTCTTCAGGGTTGGAATGGGTAGCCGTATCATTACCGGCTGAGCAGGTGGTGAGGCGAGTGTTGACTGAGTCGGAGAGGCCGGTGAATTTGCCCACTATCGTGTCTTGGTCCTGGAATGAATGAAGTTATGATTTAAAGAAGTAACAAAAATTCCCAAAATGTAGTGTCTATCTATGGTTGTTGTTGAAGTTGAGTTGAAGTTCATACAGACATTTCCTATGGGCTGGCACACAAGGTATACTTAGGTATTTGACATTTTAAAGCTTCTCGGTATTCTAAATTAAGTGATTTTAAATAGTATCAGCATCGTCTAATTTTAGAGTTAAACTCTTGTCGGTGGTGTTTTTTTCATTATAAACTCCAAAATTAGGGAAGATAGTGTGGTGGTTTCCCTCTTGCCTTTCACACCGCAGTTTAGGAACCGCAGTTAGGTTTCCTGCCTCTTAACGCCCAGTCAATAGCCTTAACTTATTTACTATATCTTCAGCCTTAAAATGTTAAATAGTATAGCCGTATAAATAAGGTGCAGTAACTGACTTTTTCATATTTTTCGTAGATACCGTACCGTACTAGCTTTCCGATCCCAAGGACTTTTGTATTCCGTAGGGCTTACAGGCACCTGTAAGCCCTACTTACGTACGTATACCTACTGTACATACGCGCGCGCAATACTATGTGTATCGAAAGTTAGGTATGCCAGCTATAGCCCATGCGTTCTAAGTATGTAGGTATTTTTAAATAATAGCGTTTTTATTTTACATAAATATATAAAATAAAAACAAAACTTTATATAAATATAATTTTTATATAAATATTATATTTTATTTATATAAATTTTATTTAAGCACTCACAGAATAGATTATTACAGTGTATCATGTGTTAATTTCAGGGAAACCTATTATTGGCGATGCTATCATATACATGCTTTTAGTTTAAAGATCTGTAAAGCTGTTGGTTTTCTAAATAAATAAAGAAAAATAGTACTTCAAATTATGACACCCCCGTGCCTTAGTGCGCACGTCAGACTTTTGCCTTGCGCCAGATCTCTCACCGGTCATGTCGGATCTGCCGTCTCACCGATATATGAGACTGAAGGAACAGAAAGAACCCTTGTGTATTGCGCTTCGCTTGAGTACTCTAAACAATGTCCCGCGTGAAGGCCAATCTAAGTTGAGATTGACCGCCGTAGTAGTAAAGACGAGGACGTAAACAATAAAGACGTCCATCCGACCCGTCTGGTGTAGTGGTCGAGAAATCGCCTACTATACAGCAGGTTGCGGGTTCGATCCCCGCACAATACAAACATTTGTGTGCATGAACATGTCTGTTTGTATTGGTCTGGGTGTTTTCTATGTACATCATGTATGTATTTACAAACAAAAAGTATTTAAGTATTATATCCGTTGTCTGGCATCCATAACACAAGCTTTGAGTAGCTTACTTTGGGACTAGATGGCGATGTGTGGGAATGTCCAAAAGGATATTTATTTATTTATTTATCCTCACCTGTATAGACCTGGCCTGCAGTATAAATCCTCCGATAGGCACGGGCGCACCAGCCGGACTGCCCACGGTGACATTCAGGGTGTCTCCTTGTCTCACTTGCGATGACGAAGGCACGATTACGTAGGGCGGCACTGAAGTTTGGGGCTGGATAGTGGCGTGACGAGGTAGCTGGTCGTTACACGCCTGCAAAAATATGATAAAGTTGTAGTTAATTAAATACACTATAATCATAAAGATGAAATAAAAACCAAAATTTTGCGCACGGACGGGATTCGAATCAGCAACCTTCTGGCTCACCGGGCTATTTCATCTTTATGACACTGTGAGTGTTAAAATCATTCTAAACCATTAGATAAACGAAACGTCATCAATTTCCAAGTTGAATTTATTCTGTAAAGAATAACTACTTGGGCTACTGTTGCATAAACAGACGGGTAGATGGCGCTAGACGTCACGCAAAATGACGTATCCATAAGAAAGCACAAATTTCGCAAGGTCGGACAGACAGCACGGTAGCTCAATTGGTGAGCGTTTGGCCCGGTAAGCCAGGAAGTTGCTGGTTCGAGTCCCAGCCGTGCGCAAATTTTTGGTTTCTTATTTCATCTTTATGATTAGGTATAAAATATGACACTGTGAGTGTTAAAAACATTCTAAACCATTAAAATACATTATAGCCGTCTTCGCGAACTTCGGTTTTCTCCCGGCCCCGTCCCACTCTAAGCCCGTTTTATATTTATTATCACAGGAAAATAGCCCTGAAAAGTCAGAGACAAGACAAAATATGCAACATTTTAAAAAAAACATGTAAATCGGTCTACCGTTCTCAAGTAATAAGTGGCGTTAATAACACGATTCTTTTATGTAGAATGCGTTTGCTCTAGTCTCTAGACTAGAATAGACCAGACGTGGAATAGACAGAGTCGATGATAGAGCATGCGGAGACGAGTGTAAGTATATTATTTGTGGTGGCAGTTTAAACTGATTGATTTGGATAAAGGTTAAACACCTATTGATATCCTTGTTAAGAGAAACCCATCTACTGCGTTAGTATAACCACTCGGGCAGTCAGCTTTTGGATCAAAGGTTAGTGCTATCCTTACGAGTAGATTTCGTTTATTCATGCTTAGGTCACAGAAAATATAATATAACTACTCCCTTAGGTACTTTCAAGGCCAGCTTAAGAGTAAAAATGGCCTTGCGCCCTATTCTTTTTGAAATGACACTTTTTTGTGTCGTATGTAAGCGATTTTTGTTTGGAAGTGGTAAGACGACATGCTGACACCTCGTCTATTGTATTTCAATATACAGGGTTACAGGGAAAGTCGACCTAGATCCGTTAAGGGCGTGTAGTACACATTATTTCTGAATGATTTTACTATGGAACCCCCCATCCTAAACTTAACCGTTTTCGAGATATTCGAGTTTTAATTTTGTTTATGAAAATGCCCAATTTTTTGGCTATTGAATTGAATATTTTGATTTTTTTTGACTCTTATGATTATTTTTTTGGTTTTTTACACCAAGAATGAGATGCTTAATGACCTCAATGACTAAAATTGCACGTAAGTTTACTAAATAGGTCGTTGTAGACGATCGAAACTTAAGAAAATAAGTACAAATTATAAAAAAATATTTTTCTTTTCTGGATATCTCAAAAAAATATTAAAGCACTTGCTCTGCAGATGGGCTTAAAAACATCTAAATATTATCAGCTATCCAACGAGGTATAACAACTTAGGATTGTATTTAAACTCATAGAAAAAAACTTAGTTGAAAAGGTTCAGGTAGTAGGTCTAACGGATCCCTCGGCTATTGTCCTTCAAGTTAATCCGGTGCGTGTGAGCGAGACAACTTACGATTTATGCAGGTGAGAGTGAGAAAAATAATGTGCAAAAACAATTTTGGGGATACAACATGCCCATTGTTTTGTATTTGGTCGTTTGTTTGCTTGCCGTCCATTTTAGTCTGCTTATGTGATTCGCCCATGGTAGATGCGAATTATTGTGCTTTCGGATTCCCACACGACTTGACTTTGTTTCTGGACTGATTTTTCTAACTGTGACTACTGTGCTTGTTTACTAGACTCTGATTTGGACAATAATTCGCATCTACCATGGACGAATCGCATGAGCAGACTAAAATGTATGGCAAGCGACCAAACGACCAAATACAAAACCATGGGCATGTTGTATCCCCAAACTTGTTTTTGCACGTTATTTTCCTCACTCCCACCTGCATAAATCGTAAGTTGTCTCGCTCACACGCACCGGATTAACTTGAAGGACAATAGCCGAGGGACCCGTTAGACCTACTACCTGAACCTTTCAACTAAGTTTTTTTCTATGAGTTTAAATACAACCCTAAGTTGTAATACCTCGTTGGATAGCTGATAAAATGTAGATGTTTGCTGATATAATGATGATAATATTTTTTTGAGATATCCAGAAAAGAAAAATATTTTTTTATAATTTGTACTTATTTCCTTAAGTTTCGATCGTCTACAGCGACCTATTTAGTAAACTTACGTGCAATTTTAGTCATTGAGGTCATTAAGCATCTCATTCGTGGTGTAAAAAAACAAAAAAATAATCATAAGAGTAAAAAAAAATCAAAATATTCAATTCAATAGCCAAAAAATTGGGCATTTTCATAAACAAAATTAAAACTCGAATATCTCGAAAACGGTTAAGTTTAGGATGGGGGTTCCATAGTGAAATCATTCAGAAATGATGTGTACTACACGCCCTTAACGGATCTAGGTCGACTTTCCCTGTAACCCTGTATAATGGTCTATCTTGTAGGTCTAATATAAGCTTTTAAACCATTTGCATGCATATAATTTTCCTAAGAAGGTGCGTAGTTAGACAATGGACATGCGTACTTTGCAGCTGTTAATGGAACTTTTAATGCCCATCTATCAAGGCAAAGAATACAATAGAGATCATTAGCAATATCTTCATAACTACTATGACTATAAAATGTGATGACGAGTACTCATTCTACGACTCATCTACCTCCTTTACTCCTATAACACAATGTTATACAAATGTTAAGTAAAGAATTATTGCTTAGTAACATTGACTAATGAATGATTAATGCCATGGACTTAACCGACTAATAGTCGATTTTACCAACGTCAGATAAGCAATATTCGTCGAATAAAGTACAATACGCTTAATAAGAAAACGTCACCTATTTGTCAGCAATCATTTATATCAATGTCATTTCAAAATAAATAAATAAATATCCTTTGGACATTCCCACACACCGCCATCTAGTCCCAAAGTAAGCTACTCAAAGCTTGTGTTATGGGTGCCAGACAACGGATATAATATTTAAATACTTTTTGTTTGTAAATACATACATGATATACATATAAAACACCCAGACCAATACAAACAGACATGTTCATGCACACAAATGATTGTATTGTGCGGAGATCGAACCCGCAACCCGCTGCGTAATAGGCGATTTCTCGACCACTACACCAGATAGGTCGTCAAAATCTTCTAACACTATTCTATATACCTAATAACTTATTCTGTATTCAGTGGGATAAGTCTTATCTGACGAAAGAAGTATAATATGACCGATTTTAAAATTACATTTATATAAATGATTGCTGACAAATAGGTGAAGTTTTCAAAGTAGGCGTATTGTGCTTTATTCGACGGACTCGTATATACCTTATCTAATGTTGGAAAAATCAGGCCTAAGGGTCGATTTGACCAATGTCAGATCAGACTTATCCGACTGAATAAGTATAAAACGACCGATTTTAAAATGTCATTTTACATGAGTGATTGATGACAAATATGTGACATTTTCAAATTACGCGTATTGTATTTTATTCGATGAATATTCCTTTTGTGACTTTGGAAAAATCGACTCTAACTAAACTAATTAAAAGATCTTCTTTCCCAAGCGGTTGACTGGTAGAGAATGCCGTAACAAAGGTATAAGGAAAGAAAAGCAGTTGTACAACTTGCACTTGCACTTGTACTCCCCGTACATAAGTCAGCAAATTACATAGTCAGGTTATAAGTTCTGTCACACAATAAAACCTTTTGAATTTAGAATGCTGGCCATAAAAAAGTTTATCGAATTCGAATTTCGATTTTTTCCAAAAAAATAGTATGTGTACTATTTAGAATTTTCCTCATTTTTAAATATAGAAAAAACCGCGTCGCGGTTATTGCGTTGCATCGTTGCGGTTACGAGCCAATTCAGATATTCGACTTGCTGAAAAAATTGAATATAACCAAAAGATTCGTTTGTCGTACCATAAAACGATACAATGAAGACTCTAGTGTAGATGACAGGTCATCTACACAAGTGGTCGCCCTCGCTCTCGTTAGGACTCTTGCAGTGATAAAAGCTATGAAGGCGCGAATTCAAAGAAATCCCATACGTAAGCAGAAACTGTTGGTCCTTCAGATGGGGTTAAGCAGGGCCACGGTGAAAAGGGTGTAAAAAGAAGACTTTGGGCTTAGGGCATATCAAATAAAAATAGGACATCGTTCGAACGCTCGTTTAATGGACCTGAGACTGAAGAGATGCCGCGCTTCGTTGAAGCGGTACGCGGGAAAAAAGCATAGGGACGTTTTTTTGCGGATGAAAAATTTTTCACCGTGGAAGAGAGCTACAACAAACAAAATGATAAGGTGTACGCACACAGCAGTGAAGAAGCGAACAACCGTATTCCGCGTGTCCATCGAGGTCATGTATCATCCTCGCTCATGGTTTGGTTGGGAGTCTTTTATTGCGAAGCGCATTGCCGCGCCGAAAGCGTTCCATAATGGGGAGCCTGACAGAGATGGCTTCATGAAAGTGGAGCGCAAGAAGAAGAAGCTCGTCAGCCGCAATCAATGTGGTACCGCACTGACCGGACCGAACATGCTGCTGCGTCCTGCGATTCCAACGACACAGTTGTATGTTTCCCGCCTACATTACACCACGAAGGCTGAGGAGGTCATGGAATACGTGCATTAGAAGACCAACTATACTCTGCGGGTCGTCAAGTTGCAGTCTAGTCGAAATGTGAATTTTAATTCCTTTGTGATTAGAATTCCAACTGAAAAGATTTTTGGCGTATTCCGGCGATTTCGCGGAAGTTTACGCGACACCACGAACAACATAAAGAGACAAGATTTGCGCCAGCTCATAGAGCGAAAAGCACACGAGACTGGATGGTGGCGCGTAAAATCGACTTCATCCGGCACGAAGACTGACCTTCCTCCAGTCCAGATTTGAGTCCGTTAGATTACAAGATATGGCAATACTTGGAGGAAAAGGCTTGCTCAAAGCCTCACCCTGATTTGGAGTCGCTCAAGGCATCCTTAAGGCAGCCGCCGATATTGACATCGACCTCGTTCGTGCTGCGATAGACGAATGGCCACGCAGATTGAAGGCCTGTATTCAAAATCGCGGTAGTCATTTTGAATAAACTTTATTACCATATGAATTTCTGTTTTATCAAGTTTATTTTGCTATATAAATGGTAATACAAATAATAAAGATGTCTTAATTATTTCATATTACACATGTGCCAGAACTTATAACCTGACTAGGAATATATCATTGCATTATGGATTTTGACAAAATCAGTCAAGTCTCAGTGTATCTCGTCTGATTCCTTGTCCCTGTATGCCTGATGTAAATCTTACCCCAGATGGCGCCCCTGAGCTATACTGCTCAGAAGACTTGATGAGGACCATCAGCGTCAGGAGTAACGTGCTTCTTTTTCTCGGCAACATGATGGTGTGATCTGAAACGAGCAAAGACATTTGGGTTAATTATGAATTCGAATGTAGTTTTACCATCTGAATTGTTTAAATTTAATATTTAATGGTCTTAAACATTAGATTAGTTATTTACTATGTAGGTACTGTTGTTGTTTGCTTTAAAAGATTGGCATTTCATAAGAGGTGTCAACTTTGTACATGTTACGTGTGCAACCTACATAATTCCTTTAATCGCTTGACTGAGGCGGTTTTCAAGTCTTTATTTTTTTGGTGTCCATAACTTAAATGATGTACTTTATCTCATTATGCTAAGCAACTACTATTTTAAAAAAAGGAAAATATTTTCTACATTTTATTTCTTGTTCTCAAGAACCATCCGTTTTGCAAACACATGGTAGATCGTTAAAACAAGTCTATCCTGTTGGCATCTAATAACGCTGAACGAGTGAAGCAAAAAGAAAGAAATCTATTCTATCCTATACGGAATTCCCCACAGCTACCTCAATACTCTCTTGTCCGGTTTTTCCTATAAGTTTCTAGTTTAGCAGCAAAAAGTGATAATTCGCACGCAGAGCCGTGCCGTGACCAACCGTCACGTAAGATTGGCTAACCTACAATACAGGCTACCGTAAGAAAGTTATTATAGTATACTATTACTAAACTGGCCAGGCAATGTTATGCTTTTCAATATAACAGTTTGCCTTTACCTTGTTCATGTTTTTTTAAGTTGTAGCGCAATATATGTATAAGGTCCGGCTCGTTTTAAGTCATAATATTCAAAGGGTAGATTCTGCACAATAAAGGAATATTTATTGTGCAGAATCTACCCTTTGAATAAAAAATACTTTAGGATTTTACGAGCAAACGCTAGTTTTTGAGAAAATAAGAGACTAAGGTATAATAATATTTTTTTTTGCAGATATTAATTTGTCAATAATTTAGGTTAAGATTGGAGAAAAAGAAGGATCTGGAATTGAGAGAGCTGAAGCCGATGACGTACATAACTTTTAAAATTGTCATGGTGCTGTCTTAAAATACTGTGCACTGTGCACTGTTTCTATGAGGTAAATAAAGACACAGTTAAAATATTATCTTATATATCAAGCGTTATAGAAACTGACGACAGTTTTAATGTGCGAAACATAATGAGTAACAAACTTTAAGTAGCAAACCATTACTAAGTAGCCAAGTAATTGTATGCATGCTTAATTGGTCAAGAAGCTATAAAATCAGTCCCAAAATTAAACCTTGGGGCAGTCCTATTCTATACTCGTGGCTTAGCCTTGATTAGCTCATTAAATAATTAGCCTAGATACCTTTAAAGTCTATACTATACATTTATGTTGCAAGAACTGGAGGTCTTCCCCCAAATATGAGTTTAATATGACCTCCAAGAATCAATGACAGTATTAAATGCCTCCGTAAGGTCGAAATATCCGGATTTGTCATATTATTACCTCGAGTTTTGATTCCCAAAATGTTCAGTTGCCATAAACGATAAGATCCGTTTAATAACTTCCACATGACATCAAATTAGCATTAGATCAGGACAGGGATATGTCGCAAAACGTGTTAGAGTAAGACGGATGGTGGCAATTTGTGTAAGGAAGTAAGGTCGGCGAGTGAAGGGACCATGGTGTATTGTGACTCAAGTAAGGCTGGAATGTATTGTTTTCTTGTCTAGATTTGTCGGTCGGTCATATCCGTGTTGGTTTACATTCGATCAATTATGTTTTTGCGAGGAAAAGAAAGCTGTTATTAAAGTCTGAGTTTTTCTTTGAATAAGCTGAGCAAAGTTAAGTTGGCAAAACCAGTTACTTTTTGAATATTTGCTTAATTTTACCTGTATTAAACAAAAATGGATTATATAGAAAGTGCAAATATTCTATCACAGTTAATTGGTAATTTTTCCTACAATTAGAAGGAACTAGCTTCTTCACATTTTTGATACTCCAGTAAAAGCTTTAAAAGGTACAAGAAACACCGGTGACTAACAATACATTAATGACTAATGTTATATCTACTTCTCGAGCGATAAACCTATGTCATTAACGCTTACTAGAATAACCGGTTCAATGCCAAAGTTTGAGGAAGTAACTGAGCTTTACCGCAAAGAATGTATCAGACTGTGTATTTGTAGAATTCACATTTAACTTTTAGTGGCAAAACTACGTCTTATTACCATATAAAGTACACTCTACGCCACTAATTAAGCAAATAGTATTTTCCAGAACTGAATATTTATCTACGAAATAAAGAGAATCACATATATTAAAGACAGTGTCTAATTTTAGTAAGTTTGTCGATGTCTAGAACTACCTCTTTTAAATCTTTATCATGTTAGGTATTTATTATTACACAAGCTTGTGTCAATAAATTAGTAGCTCTTATGCATTTGATTGAGATGATCGTAATGGCGTCATTCTTCAATCATACTTAGATTCTCAATTCCTCATACTTTAAACAAGTCTAAGCAAGTAATTATTCGAAGCATCCTAACGACAAAATAATTGTTGAGCATTGTTAACCAGTAATTTGTTTACTAACACAATACAGATTATACAAGGAATTTACTTCTTAGTTACAAACAACTACCGTATATTCTATCGGTGTAAACCCAACTATGAAAACATTCTCACAGATTGATTTATTATTGGTAGCTGAAATATGCATAATATGTGACTATAGAAAAACCTAACAAATTGAAATGTGATTGAGATGAGTCAGTGAGTTAAAATGTTGAAACACTTTTTTAAATAATTTCATTACCATAACTGTAGACTATTTTTTACAGAGTAGGTAGGTATTACTGGAAATACTTATCATTTAAAATTTGGATTCATGACTGTTGGTAAAAGACATTACAATACTAATATTAATTGGTGTTAGTTCTAAGCGGCCAACACCCTGTATGTATTATATCTAGTTTTTATTCATCATTTTAATAAAAATACAGAGTAAAATTTTATTAAATTGGACGTCTATTCAAGAGCTAAATTTACCTCATTTAGTGATGGTGCAATCTAGTTTTAACTGACCTAAGAATTCAAATCGGCATCTTAGATTCATGATTAGCACTAATAACCGCTTTGCAAGGTTTGTCTGTTGTCAACCTTGCACCTCACTTAACATGATACATACGATGTATCACGGCCATTAAAGTGTTTATATCTGTTTCAATACATTAAGACGCAAATGACTCTTTTTATGTTTTCGTTCGTGTGTTTGTCAACACCTTGCACCGCATTTATTATGGACGATGCAGTCATTGTGAATTTGTAAGTATAGTGAGTAGCAATATATGCGATTGGAATTATTTCTTTGCAATACTTTCGTTTATTTATTTTATTAGGTCCAAAGAAAAGAGTGAATAGGCTGTTACTTGTCAGACATGATCCTTCCTCGTCCAAATCATCACTTACCACCAGGTGTGATCGTAGTCAAAAGCCTGATCATTAAATCTTAAAACATAACACATAATGGTGGAATACAGTCATAAAAAAGTGCTGATCTGTGTACCTTCCTAACAATAGAAATAAAGAAAATGAGTTTATTAATTAAGGAAATAACAAACACACACACCCAAATTTAAACGACTACACCAAATAGCACATGACGAATTTACACTAATAACACAAAACAGAAAAAATAACACAAAACCAAGTAGAAAAATATGCGAACCATGCAGTGCGCACACCTACTTAGTCAGCTGACGTCTGAAGTAAGGAATCTGCACGATATTTTACTAACCACGGAACAAATTCACTATTTATTAAAATTTAATCAAGTAAAACTTTTCCATGAATAAATCATGCGGAAAAAAATAATATAGCAGAAAATACCCAAATAGATCCAGCTTATCACCAATGATATGAATCTATCTACATTGCAATCTTATGTCGACAATAAAACAATTATTTTATGTATTAGTAACTACTTCCTTGTTTATTGACATCATCAGTAATCGGCTGATAATTTATTGTGCTGTAAAATATCCTTTGTCATTTTAGCACCAGAAGACGTTACTAGACGAAGACTAATCGTTTATAAATATTGTCCCTTAAGAACATACAGCACATCACAAGATTTTTCTAGACAGTTTTTTTTATAGAAAACCCCTGACATCTCCTTATGGTAACACAACTTAGTTTATAAGAAACAGATAACGATTTTTGTTATTATATTTTTGTTTTTATAGTGTTTTGTCGCACTATACAAACTTAATAAATAATATAAAATGCATTACAAACTAAAATATAATTAAAAATAGGCTTCTTCATCTTAACAGATTGTTAAATATTTGTGACAATATTTCTTTCGGATATTGTGAGAGCAATCTCGCAACATTGATGAGGTCACGCAGCCTACGCGTTAAAGAAAGCACTTGCAAAATTCAACAGGCTTGCCAATATGACGGTGGCCGAGTGGCATAGGCATACGCCCTGATAGTGTAAGACACGAAGTTCCTCGTCTGACACAGTTACTTTTTTCAAGTGCCTTTTATATAATTATTTATGTGTCAATTGTAAAATAAGTTGCCTACAACACTGAATCATGAAACTGAAAATGCGAATGCATGTTTCACTAATCACTAATTGATGAATATTCTTATGGTCGTCGTCGACTATATATGGATAATAGATAATACATTCCATATTATCTATTGAAAGTATTATCTGCCAAACCCTGAGGTTTGATGTTTTAAGGCTTCATACATGGATATTTAAATACTTCCGTAACGAAATACGAAACTACAACCCGATTAGTAGGTATACAGACCGCTATCAAAATGATAATCTACAATCTTAAGTAAATGTTTGGTTTGATCGATAAGATAAAATATTTTTTGCATTAGGAAATTCCACTATTCGACATGTAGGATTAAGTTCAGTAACTATGATAAAAATACAATTAAAACTATTAAAGATAACATCGAAATCGATCTATTTATTCCCTCTGATCCCAAAAAGTAATACCAAGGGTATTTGATTACACTCATAATCGTCATATTTAACGAATACGAAATCAAAATATTTAAAAAAAACCGGACAAGTGCGAGTCGGACTCGCGCACTGATGGTTCCGTGCCAACCTTAACTGAAACTTAACTCATTTACTTCTACTTAGTAAAATACCACAATATTTTGTTGACTGCAAATATAACTTTGTTTTTAATAGTGTTTGTATGAAGTACAAAGTTATGTTTGCGGTTGTTGAAAATGTGCTATATCTCAAAAACTACTCGTTCGATCCCGTCCGAACCAATTTTCGTTGAAAGTATTTTTTCAAAATTTACACTTGCTTGGTTTAGAAATTAGATGGGGGGGGGGGACGCCCATTTTACCACTTTGGAAGCGTCTAGTTATGAAACGTTAGACTTTAAAAGAAAATGGTTTTAGGAACCTCTATATTATTTTAAAAGACCAAACTATAGACACGCATAGGTTTGCCAAAAATTTTTTTTTTTGGTTTTAGTTTCATGTATGAGAGCCCCTTAACTGTCATTATTTTTTATTTTTTCTATGAGAATCGGTAAGCGGTTAACAAGATACATCTTCCTACCAAATTTCAATTGTGTAATGCTTATAGTTACAAAATAAATTGGCTGTGACATACGGACGGACAGACAGACAGACAGACAGACAGACTTAACGAAACTATAAGGGTTCCGTTTTTTGTCATTCGGCTACGGAACCCTAAAAAGTAATAATAGCTTCTTAACAAATATCAATTCATATGTTTTGTTACAGTCAGTCACGGTTAGAGAATACAATCCCGGGATCCCGAATCTCGGGATCCCGGGATCCCGACCGTTTTCTGGCCCCGAAAATCCCGGGACTGCACTTGGCTAATCTCGGGATTTTCGGGATTGCCACATACAAGTTTAGTTTATATGCCGTAGTCCGTTGCGCCTTGACGATAACCTTGCCTAGGTTATTTAATAGCATTTAATACATAACGACAAAAAACACTTTTAGATACGCCGTCATACGATACGTACTATTCACTACACACACAGGTACAGTCTTAATATGTTTGTTGTAAACTTAGAAGGGACTTCCCCACTCTGAGTACTTCAATACAATACTCTTAAGGTAATTCCCCAATGAATGAACTAACAGGGGAATCACCCGATCATCTCATAATATCATAATATTTTTGCGGGTATTTCCCGTCGGGGTTTCCCTGTACGAAAGTATTAAATATGCTACTTTTAAGGTGATTCCCCAAGTCCCCAACGAACCAACAGGGAAATCACCCGATCATCTCATATCATAGTATTGTTGCGGGTATTTTCCCGTCGGGGATTCCCTGTATGAAAGTATAAATATGCTAATCAGATTTTATTTTTTTCATTTATTATTCTGTCAGTGACGGGTTACGAAGGTTTCGTCATTTAAATTTAAAGTAAATTACCTGAAATTAAGTATTTCAAATGGCGGCAGACTTTGTTAAACATAAAAAAGACAGTGATGCGACGTCAGTGTGGAGTTATTTTTTAGTCGCGAAGGATGGGAATAGTGCTAAATGTAAGCGGTGCCCAGCCATTCTCAAGACTTTGGGTGGATCGACTAAGGGATTACATACACATTTGTTATCAAAACATAACATCAAGGTTATATCAGCTTCAACAAGTCAAGATTCTGAAAATATGAACACAGCTCCGCCGCCGCCAACCAAGCGAAAGTTAGATGATTATTTTACTAAAAGTGCCGACGATAGCCTGGATGATGTTTTGGCAAGAATGGTTGCATTAGATGGATTTCCATTCAGTGTATTCATAGCTTCAGATGATTTGAGAAAATTGCTCTTAGCAAAATACCCGGATTTACCAAAGTCAGCCGTCACTGTTCGAAAACGTGTTATGAATTACAGTGAAAAAATCAAAAAGCAAGTAATTGCAGAATTGAAACAATTGAAAAGTGCAGGTGAAAGATTTAGTCTTTCTTTCGACGAGTGGACTTCAACTTCCAATAAACGATACATGGCTGTCAACGTTCATTCATATAAAAAATTTTGGAACTTAGGACTTGTTCCTATTTACGGAAGTATGACAGCTGAAAATTGTCTTCGTATATTGAAAGAGCGTCTCAGTGAATTTGATATTTCCCTGGAAACTGACATCGTGGCTATTGTAACCGATGGACCGAATGTTATGATAAAGGTGGGGCGGCTTGTTTGCACCGAACATCAACTGTGTCTCGCACATGGTATCAATTTGGCGGTCTGTGATGTGCTTTATGGAAAACATAATTATTTGCAACATAGCCCTACCTCAGATGATACTCTGAATGAACCAGCTGTTACTGTTGATTATATGGACGACAGCGATGATGAACACGATTTAGAAGACTTAGACTGTCCAGAATCAGGTTTAATCGTAATGTCACAAAATGATCTTGCGCCAGAACACGTACCAGAGTTAACACAATATGAAAATATTAATGAGCTGATAAAGAAAATCCGCAAAGTTGTAGTGTATTTCAAAAGATCACCATTTAAAAATGAAACAGTACTTCAAAAATATGTGAAAATTGAACATGGAAAAGAGCTGTCACTTCTTTTGGACTGTAAAACCAGATGGAATAGTCTTTTAACAATGCTGGAGCGATTTTATCTTTTAAAAGCATGCATTCAAAAAGCTCTTATAGATCTCAATCATCCAATTCGTTTAGAAGATGTTGATTTTGAATTGGTAAATAAAATTGTTGATGTGCTGACCCCAATTAAATTGACAGTAGAAGCAATCTGTAGGCGAGATGCTAATTTATGCACAGCTGATGCCGCTTTGAAATTTCTTATAAAACAACTGTCTAGCAAAAACTCAGCACTTGCCAAAAAAATGAAAACATCCTTAGTGGAACGTATAAAGCAACGACGAAGTGATAATTTAACTGGTGTATTAAATTATTTACAAAATCCACGAATGAATGATGAAAATCAGTTGTTATCGGATTTGGAATGGCATGACTTATTTCCAGTTCCGACACAGGCTATAGTGAGGAAGCAAATAAAGAGTATTGTTAAAAGACTTAATAGTCGAGATGACACAGAAGAAGAAGAAAGGTCAGGATCACAAATAGATGATGAGCTAAGGCCAGAAACCTCCCAACCCCAATTGACATTAAAGGAAAAGTTACAGCTGGAAATTAACAAGAGTATGAAATCCCCAGATCCTGATGTACAAGTACAAAATGAATTGGGGTTGGCAAATAGTATTAGACGTGAAATGAGCCTGTTCGAAAATGGAGGAGTTCGTGGATATCACTTAGAAACAGCATACAAGTATCTATTGTCTATTCCTCCAACCAGCGTTGAACCTGAGCGAGCGTTTTCAGCTGCCGCTTATGTTGGCAATAAACTACGAAGCAGGCTTGGAAGTCAAACATTGGATGCTTTGATATTTCTGCGATTATATTTTCGAAATACTAAATAGTATATTTATGTTGTCTTTTTAATTTCTTGCAAAAGTATAATTTTTTTGTTTTGTCTTTTTTATTTTCTTATTATTATTGTGATTTGTGTTGACTGTTGTGCAAAGACATTATAAAGTTTTTTAATTACTCAAGTTTTTTTTTAATTTGAGCCCAATTAGAAACCACATAGTCTAATCCCGGGATAGGCCCGGGATCCCGGGATTACGGTTCAAAAATCCCGTAATCCCGGGATTGAAAAACATGCTCGGGATTGTATTCTCTAGTCACGGTAGACGAGAAATTTATCTTTTAAACTATTTTAAACGTACTGGAGGAGTGCAGAAGACGTTTATTGATGAATAGCAGGTTATTTATGAAATGAAATGACTTTATTCGAAACAAAGTACAATTGTATATCTATTGGAAAATTATAAATTTACATAGGATAAAGCTATATCCAGAACTTTTAAGAGTATTCTGAAACAGGCCATAAAAGTTCTTGGTATTGTTGTCCTATTCATCTATTATATTGCAATTTCAGACGGTTTAAATAAAAGTACAACTTGTATTAAGATTTAACAAGCCTTTATAAAAACACGTTTTCATGTCAAGTTTCTATAAAGAATTTACACTACCTAAGTGACTTCGATCGTAATCTGAATTTAGGCCGATCCTTATCTGGGACAAGTCAAAGGAAACCTCCTTCGTATGTAAATTATTAAACGCCTTTATTCGGGTCAATTGAAACTAGGTTGCCCTTTCTGTAAGGGTGGACTGAGAAAACGACAAGCAAGTTATTACACCTTTAGTAATTATTCGTGACGTGTAGGTAATTGCATAGAATTTAGGGCTTAAATAACAGTTACAATAGTAGGTACATAATACTCATTGAATATCAAACTCTAAAGGCAGTATTTCTTTAGTAGTCCAATAATGTAAATATCATTATTATAACGTTTAAAAAAGCAGTGAATAAAATTAAAAGTTTTTTCACACAAAACTTGCATTCTACAGTGTGAAATGTTTATGTGAAACAGTACACAGGTACACTTCTGTTTTATCACTCTAACAAAACGGCAATCTGATATGGTCTAATATTAACAAAAGATCAAACTCCTGAAGGTGTTCGTAGCGCAGTATTAGCAGCATTTAGGTAGTGATAACAAAATGAAGCAACCTACTACTACTGGGTCACCCATCTAAACACGACCGCGCGGTCTTGTTTAGATGGGTGACCATTCCGACCATAAAAGGACGTATATTACGAGCATCTCCGTGCACATTTAGCCGTTAGTCTCATTAAATATCGGTTGATAGTCGTTAAGCCTAATCAGAGGCCTTATGGGTGGCTTGATAACATCTGACAGCAGGGTTAGTCGCTTGCCTTGCAAACACCCCTCCACCAATCCGCACTGAACCCGCGTGGTGGAGTATGGCTCGAACTACCTCATAGTTGAGGTTTTTGCCCAGCAGTGGGACGTAACAAGCTTACTTTTTTTATATCGAAATCCTGACTTTGTCTTTGGGTAATCGCATTAAACATTTGTGGCACTTTTGCATCTGTGTCTGAGAATATGTTTTTTTCGGTAAATGACAGTTATTTATCAGTAAATAGGTAGGTGATCTTATTATAATAAACAAAAAAGAAAATTGGTATATAAATTTTATTCTTTCTATCGTCTGCCACAACTACGTCACTGGGATTCCCTTTAAAATACTGGCCACATATAGAACCGGCTTTCTCCATTAGTTTTGATAACTACATTATACGTTCGTAGCAGTGTGCGACTTATTTTCTCTTGTTGAACGAGAATTGGCTATTTAATGACAAATAAATACTTTATGTAATGAAACAAAGAGAAACATCAGACAACAACTTTTCTCCAAAAGAAAATACGTTACATAAAGAGTTTAGCTAACTAATAAATAAGTTATAATGGTTGCGAGTGGTGAGTTGGAAAGGATTACTTTATTTTTCTCTAGAAATACTGAATAGATTCAGATAATTCTAAATCTAAATTACATGGATAGAAATAGGTTGGTATGTGCATGGCAAAAACCTTGTTGCACATTGCAGCGAAACATTTTATTAAGCACACGCTCCATTTGGTCAAGCTAATCATTAAAAATGCCCAATCACAAAGAATGCCAGTGCACTGAACTGCATACAATCGATGTAACCATGACAACGGGAAACCATGTGAACGCTTTGTTCTGGATTGAATATTTTTAATAAGTACTGAAGTCACATAGTAATTGTGGCGTGAGATCAGCTGGCAGCGAGGGCAAAATGCGAGGGGGGGTCATTTGGTCATTTCTTAAACAGTCAGAGACAGAAGACTTAGTGTGCCTTCACCGCTCTAATGAGCGACACAGCAGCGCGGCCCATCTATACTAATATTATAAAGCTGAAGAGTTTGTTTGTTTGTTTGTTTGTTTGAACGCGCTAATCACAAAAACTACTGGCCCGATTTGAAAATTTTTTTAATGTTAGATAGTCCATCTATTAGAATAGATGGACTATAGGAAGGCTTTAAGCTATATAACATAAAGATACGACTCACAAGACCACAGCAGCAATGAAAAATGTTGCGAAAACGGGAGAAAGATATTCCTTTTGAGAGCTTCCGCTGCGTACGCTGCGGAAACCGCTAAAGTTACACAAAAACCATGTATGACAAGATTGTTCAACATTAAGAGTTCTATAATAAAGTCCGCGACAGCATAAGTCTATCTTTTATGGTTGACTTACTACAACCTTTTTTATGTTAATAAATTTGTAAAAAAATAATGCATCATTTTTAGAGGTGTATTATACACACAGGTATTTATTCTTATCAAAATAAATACATTCATCATCACGAGCATTTCATTTAGAACAAAGTTGCCCTTTATATCATTTGATTCCAATAAATATCTTAGGAGCTATCACAGTATTAACATAACTCCGCACCAAAATAATGTTCGCAGCTCAAGTACAACGTGCGCTTGCGTTAATTATATTATAAAGCTAAAGAGTTTGTTGGTTTGAACGCGCTCATCTCAGGAACTGCTGAACCGATTTGAAAAAATATTTCTGTGTTAGATAGCTTATTTATTGAAAAAGGCTTTAAGATATAAAACATCACGCTGCGACGGGAGGGGAGGGAGAAAACTCAAAACGCGCGGACGAAGTCACGGGGGACCGCTAGTACATAGTAAGTAACTTTAAAAAAAAGATTAATATAATAACTTTAAAACCGACTTCAAAACCAAAATGCACTAAAAAGTCTTAAATAAGCTCTTGACCCTTGTAAGGAAAGCAAGCCATTTTAGGCAAACAATTTCTTTTTGGTGTTGGTGCTCTGATGGCACCGACTCAGGATTAGGGATTTGCACCTTATGACTCTGTTCTTTAAGAAGCTACAAATTACCTATCTTATGATTTCGAGCTAAGTTACGGTTAACAGGACTTATGTTCTGTCATTATAATTCCTACTGAACTCCTAAGCGTTAAGGAGTTCCGCCACCATCAGCTCAGCTGTTGCCAGCCACAAGATGTTGACTATCAGATGTAACAACACATCAATATTAAAATTGTAGTAAAAAAACGCTACATAGATAAAAAAAAATACAATCGAATTGATAACCTCCTCCTTTTTGAAGTCGGTTAAAAAAAAGCGGCGCTGCTGCCGCCCGACGCTCTGCTGTCATTTATATGTATGAAATTATCAGCAGCGCGACTGTCACGCTGCTAAAGTCACCTAAATGTAAAAGCTCTCTAATATCGCGACAAAAACAAGAATAGACGATGGGAAGTACTCAGGTGCTCAGGACAGGATTTGGCCTAATTATTAAAACGTGCTGTGGTCAATGCTGTGAAAAAGATATCCTTTAAAAAAAATAAATAGACGCCTTAAAACTTCCAGTATATCTCTTGAAAGCTTGATAAAAGATAGGTAGGGTTGCTACCCAGGCGGTAAAATCCCAGGATAAGAATTTAGAACAATTATTTACGTAACAATTATAGTCTCATCAATCTGAGTATTCGGTCCTTGTATCATAATGTAATGTCTTTAAAAGGTAATTTTATCTGTTTAATTATTATGAATCATTACTAGAAGAAAAACAGTTACGAAAATCACTATATTCAAAATAAATAGTTTTCCTTAATGGAAATAAACTGATTAGGGTTGGTTTTACCAACGACAGATAAGGCCTTAGTCACACATTTTGATTCATAAACCTAATGACGAATGGGAATATGTTTTGATAAACGGTGACATACAAGTATGTATTTTTTAGGCGAAACAATTTGTAGGGCGTATTTCTTTTCCTACACACAACTATATCGTGCATGTATGTATCTAGGTATTATTATTTTATTTACTTGTTTATAGGATGAAATAAAAAACCAAAAATTAACGCACGGGCGGGACTCGAACCAGCAACTTCTTGGCTTACCGGGCCAAACGCTCTACCACTTGAGCTACCGTGCTGTCGGTCCGACCTTGTGAAATTTGTGTTTTGTTATGGATATGTTGCTGGTTCGAGTCCCGTCCGTGCGTAAAATTTTGGTTTCTTATTTCATCTTTAAGAATATAATAAAACCGGCCAAGTGCGAGTCAAACTCGTGCACTGAGGGTTCCGTGCCAACTTTAACTGAATTTGGGAATCCACTTACTTCCACTTAGTAAAATCCACAATATTTTGTTGACAGCAAATATAACTTTGTTTTTCATAGTGATTGTATCCTTTGGATATTATTTTTTTATTTATAATTATTTTTAATTCATAAAATAGTTTCATGTAAAATGATATATTTTTTTATTTTTGTATGAGAATCGTAAAGCGGTTAACGGGATACATACTTCTACCAAATTTCAACAGTGTGATGCTCATAGTTACAGAATAAAATGGCTGTGACATACGGACGGACAGACAGACTTGACGAAACTATAAGGGTTCCGTTTTTTGCCATTCGGCTACAGAACGCTAATACGACACTGTGTTAAGAACATTTTGAACGTATTGTAGAAACCTTTAGCTTAACTAAGCTCATATCTACGCCTTTAGTAGGTAATAAATACAATACCTACTGCGCCTACGTTTAAAACTATGATCACATCTCATACTCACATTATTTGATCTAAACGAGAGAATGAAACAAAAACAAACCATTAAACCATAACAAACTACATAACAGCCATGTCTCACTTAGATACCAACCATCAAAATGAATGAGTGAGTCTTTCATTAATGTATTTTTGGCTTAATGCTCTGATCAAGCGTGTTGTCCGTCAAAAGTTAGTCTGTTACATCAGTTATTAAATTGCAGTAGACGTATTTGATGACGTTATTGTTTTTATTTAATAGTTTCGAACTCGATTTATTTGTGTACTAACGAAAAATCATTTTCTAAGATTCGGTTGCATAATTGAGTTACGGCTACGTTAAAGCATTGGCGCGATTAAGTTCGAGCTATGTTACGGGTAAGTGATAGTTACTTTACGCACCAGCATAAAGGATATGTTTTACCATCGACAAATTTATTAAGGTTGGCTATTATCAAGATAATTATTTTATTTGAAAATTATCTGATAATTGTCCGATAATTATCTGATAATAATCCGATAATTATCTGATAATTATCCAACTATCAAATCAAATAACGCATGATAATTATCAACGATAATTATCAAGATAATTATCACGATAATAATCCATGCCAACCCTTTAAGCGCCAACTTTAATTCTAATATGGAACGTCATTTCGTTCCAAGTAATGGAGAGATAACGAGTACGACAATGTGAAACCGCCTTCCTATATAAGTATACAAAGTACTTTGTGCCGCCTTCAGACTCAAATCGTTAAGTTTTCCGTTACCAATAGCAAACACAAATCACCAAGGCATCTCAGTGAGGTAGCGCTTCTCTTCTCAAACACAAGTGCGACTCTCCCACGCCAGCCATTGTTGCATAGTGAATCACTCGCAAAGGTCAGCCGAAATTACCACGTAACACGCTCAAAGTCACGCTGAAGAGGTGTAGTGATTTTTGGGGTTCTACCCGCAGAAGGTGACAATAAGATTAATATTCCTTTTATTATGGTAGTTTCGGGAGAAAATAGAAAAAAAAATTGGACACCAACCAAATGCATTGTTCTGATCCCAAAGTAAGTATTTACAATGTACTTGTGTTATGGAAACCATAAACAACAGTCGTACTAAAACACCCAGACCCCATTCAATGTAGAATGATTTCTACATTGACCCGACTGGGAATTGAACCCGGGACCTCGGGGCGGCGACGCCTTGTAACCCAGCGGGCTTAGCCACAACACCTCGGAGGTCGTCAAAATAATCGAACGTCGTCAGAAGATGCCAAAATAGGACTCGTACCTACCTGATATTTTTCAACTGTGGTAATTTCGAGAGACAATAGAAATAAAATTGAGCGATCTAGGAATGATATCACGGACGGAACCCATCAGGTTTAAGTTCGATTCCCACTTGACCATTTTTTGTATATTCACTTGTAATGAAGCGATTAAATGTAAAATATATTAATAAGCAGTAATTGATGGTATTAAAGTAAAAAAAAAAAACTAGTAAATACTATTTCGTAATGATATCTCTGTGAGATCAGCTGAAGTAGACTTGTTTGTTTGAATAATGACGTAATTAATTTAAGAAAGTTATAATGAGGTATCATGTTTATAACGGTAATAATCAATTAAAAGTAGATGAGTATCTTTCATATTTGATGACTAAACGTAATCTTGTGAAAAAAAAAACTAAAGAAACCAATTAAAGTAATTTGAATAAACATCTTAATAATTACCATAATGATGAAATCAGCTACTTTTCTGCATTATTTCGATTCATTTTTGCATTACAGTCTCAAGGTTTGCAGTTTTGATTGCATAGACTACTTATTAAAATATTTTTTCCATAATTACTTAGTACTTCTCAAACCAAACATATATGTATTGCAAAGTCCATCACATAATGTGTTTGATTAGTGCTGGGTTTCGCTAGTTTCAACTCAAACACATTAAACTTAATTAGTCATCATAGAACACTTGGTACTAATTAAGTTGGTTTCATTTTATTTTTTATTTATGGCCGAGTGGTATAGGCATGCGACCAGAAAGCGTAAGACACATGGTTCGATTCCTTGTCGGTCACAGTTCCTTTTAAAAGTGCAATTTATATGATAAGGTAAAAATTAATTGGATTATTGACTGACTTTATTTTACTAAAGCCTAGCAGCATCTTAGTTTATATTGAATAAATTTGATGAAAAATACATTAGTGTGCTAAAACACAAGTAATTTAGAATGATTACAATAATTTCATACCAATAAACGAACATTTTTTTTAAATATCATCACTTACAGTTAAAATTTGGATTTAATTATACAGTAGATATTTATAAATAAATAATTAAAAGGTTTGTTTTAGGATGTCTGAAAACGAATGAGAACAAATTTGTCTCATTCCATAAAAGTTTACGGCTTGGAAAACGTTATCGGCCGCAAAAGGCAATTCCGCCTGCACGCGATAGTCTTAAGCAGGCTTCTTTTATTTTTAATAACCTATTTCATCCCACTACTGGTCAAAGATCTCCCCTAATTCCTTCCATTGGTCTCTGACAGCAGCCAATTAATTTTATTTTCATTTATAAAGAAAACCAACAGCTTAATAATAAGTTGTACAAAGTAGTTAGTTCTTATATAAAGTAAATCCAATAACAGGTTTCCCTTTATTTGCAATCAGTTTAGGACGCTTAATAATAGTATGTACATAGCAAATTAAAACAAGTTAATTTTATGATGTCATATGAAACAAACATATTAAATCTCCGTGAAGATAAAAAAAAATCTTATTGCTTAATAACCTAGGTAAGTAGGTAATTGCTAAGACGTTATTTCGTAGGTATATGACACATAGACAATAATACTATGACACCCAATCTCCGCAAAGCTGGTCAAGTTGTCACACCACCTCTTTTTAGGTCTAACTAATTATAAAAACCTACAAGTAATCATTTTTGCAAAATTGTAATTAATTTAACTCTATTAATAAGGAACAAGGTGTAACATCGTATTGTTCCTTCCGATGCAGCAGGTTTCATAGAAAGAGAGTATCTATACAAAATGTCACATAACTCTCAAGAAGTTAAGTACTTACTTCTAAAAATGAATTATTTAATATTCTACTTCAACTTAAGGACTCTTTACGGTGCATCATTACGACTCAATAAATATTACATAGCATTTGTTACCACAGAACATAGATTTACTTTATGCCATAACCTGTCATCAGCCAACTGTCTGTAACCAACAAATAATGTATACTTATAAAATGCTTTGTTCTGAAGTACTGACTGACTGACGGATCAACGCACAGCCCAAATCGCTGATCGTATAGTCCTGAAACTTAGAGGGTATGTTCTTTGTATGCTGTAGGGATCAAGAAAGGATTTTCCGAAATTCCACCTGTAGGGGGTGTAAAACGGGGGCAAAGTTTGTATGGTCAACGGGACCGAGGAGGTCCAATGTAACGAAGTACTTCGAATTTACATACATATTCTTTAATTAAACGAATTGACGAAACCCGTGTTTCGTATTTTATTGAAATATATTTCTTAATAGGGCTAAAAATGGGGTAGAAAATTATTTTGGTGGTGATTTGCCATATGCTTATAAATTTGTTTCGCACTTGAATCTACCGTCCCTCTTGCTTATTTGTAAAATCAAAAGGGACAAAACGTCAAGGCAGAACATAAATTTATCATAGCCGTTTGGCACACGTATTCTAGAGGTCGAAACAAAATTATTGACTCGAAGTACTTACCCAAGAAAATCTTCTGTGGGCTAGTTCACCAAATATTTTGTTTGGACGAGTTAAAAAAAACTTTACTAACCTAACCTAACCGTGTGTAATCATTTAAAAGTACATTTACAAGTACATTATATCGGTATTTTAGGAATATAGAAAATAATTACCTTCCAGCTATTTTTATTTAATTAAACCAAAAACTTTCGGGCTTCTTCTAGGACAATACGGATGATGCTTGTTTGTACAATATACCACAAATTATACTTTATATCTTAATTAATAATCGCTAGAAAGCAATTTTAAAATTATATGACTTTCTGAAACCGCCCTTAACAGCAGCTTAAGGCCTTTATTTATTATTTTCTTAAGAAAATAATCGTGTTTCATATTACAAAAGCGTTCCGTTTTCAGTTAATTACTAGCAAGTATTATCAGAATTTCGAAGTACACATTTAGTAATTCTTAGGTCTAAACGTTACTTAAGAATATATTAAGTTAGCTGGAAGGCGTTACAAAAGAAACCATTTAAACTGGGTTAAATAAACGACCATTAAAAATGTCGACACACGATTTCCATCTACCCTCTTAATTGGTCTTATATTATTTTATTTAGTTATAGCTCATTTGGTTTTCGTAACGTAATCATGAAGGTTTCAAGTTTGTTTGGTTAAAATTAATCGATGTCATAATGAGGATAAATATACTTCTATAGCGAGGCGAGGTCTAATTCGAGGTATAATTTTAACAAAATTTATAACAAATGCTTCTCTTCTGATTTGCAATGATGCATTGAATGATGCAAGCACTGGTCTAAGGTTACCAAGGTTTAAAAACACTGTTAAATAATAGAGATACATAGTTATAATTTTCGTAGGGGCTGGATGCAAAATATACAGTGCTTACAGACAGAAGTCGTTCGACTTTCGCATGCAAAATAAGTTTGGAGGAAACATTTGCTAATATTGCATTTCGTATATACACTTTCGACACCCTTATTTAATTTCTTAGTAAATGTCTAAGTAAATACCGTCTCAATCCAGGGTACATACACGCATTTCTTATTAAATTTTATAACGGTATCTAACACTGAAGATTACATACTTAAAATCGATTTCACACGTGATATTTGTTTACACGCACACTTATTCTACCATCTCACGAACTGTACAGTTATCCAAACATTTGTGTTATCTTTAACCATTGTATTAGAGTCTAAAATAAGGTGAATAAAATCTTCTTGACTGTAGTGGTTGCTGTGTTGGTTAAAACTACTAAAAAATTCAAACACTTTCTCCTCTCGTCATGAATGCAAAGAAAGACGGCCGTATGTGTAAGCAGTTGTACAGACGCCAGCACATCAGGTTACCCACTTTTGTTGCAAACTAGCCCTTATTACAACTGCATAAGAAACCGCAGTGTTTACCTTGATGTGTTGTTGTCCGTATGTAGCAAAATGTTACTTATGTTTATTTCAGTTTTGTTACCTAGGTTACAATATTCGAATCAAGAGCTAATGCGATTATAATTGAATAAGATACAAACCAACATGGTGTCCGATTCGCTTACTGGGTGTTTAATCTATATTTTTTGTTTCTAAACTTCCGAAACTGAAAAATAACCCATCGTAAGATAACTTGATTCGCATTATAAATTTATTATTTTCTCACAAAACTATGGCTGGCTTATTCCACATGTCCTAATAAGTTCTAGCGAGCGTTATCTGACCAATAATTCATAAGAAACGACGTTCTATATTTGAATTTTTCGTTAGTTAGCAACAACACAATAACTAAAACACACAAAACAAAACTTTGATCAAGTTACCACGGAAACACTTATTCCTTATCAGGATTGTTTTTTTATCGACAGAATATTGAGTAGGTATTAAAAAAATGGTTATAGAACCCTTATTAATTTCGGTCGTAAATTTTTGTGGTTATCTCTGCGGTTTAGGGATTTGATATGATCATCTGATAAGATATCATTGATCCCCGTGTTTTAAAGACAGACAGATGAATATGTACTAAAACATTGTTTATTAATGTTCAAATACCTAACATAACATATCAGTAAGCCATGCACGATTTATTCACAAACTTTTCCTTATGTCAAATATTGTCTGACGCGCTCTTTTAAAAACTGGATTTTAACGATCTTTCCAAATATAAAACTATGCTAATATTTATTCGGATTAATGCCTACAAGTGTTTAACTTAAAACATTTTTCTTCATCTGTTTGTAGTTGGCAAATAAAATAAGTATTTTATTTGCCAACGTACTCGATGGCGATATTAAGGTACTCGATGGCGATGATTAATTTTTGACAAGTCTGCCCTAGCGTCTACAAAGTACAGTCATCAACACGCATATAACACCATAATTTTCACAGTAAAATAGCGCCTATTCCAAATGAATTAGATGCTTTGTTGATAAATTAAGCTGTATTACCACCATTAAGGAATGATGTCAAAACCGGTTGTATCACAACTACAACCCAATCATGCGCACCTTACTATATAAAGTTAGAATACAATAGAAGTTATTAATTACCGAAGGTCCAGTGAATCATGGCTATAAAACCTGTGAGACAAAATATTAAAAATATTTGCGTGAGCTTTCTTTGAAATGCGCGCTAATTTATATGTATGTGTTTAGGATTATTTATGAGTTCATGGTTTAGGTCTGACTTAATCAAATACGTTTTATAATTAAGTTAAATAGCGAGATAGATAGAGTTTTTATCTTACTCAAATTCTCTTGGTAATTGTCATGTAAATTCATATTTTTTGTAATTGAAAAAAATACAGTTTGTAAAGTTGTACAAAGGGAGAAACAAACGTTTCAATTTAGACACTTCGTTAATACATAAAGATATTTAATAAATAACTGAACTTACTGAATTTAAATACATTGCATCGACTATGGTTCTCAGGTCAACTTAAGCACATGCAAGATTCAACTGTAACACTTTAACTTAAGTTACAAATTAACTTATTTTTTCTAACCCTAGCATACAATGTGGTAGACCTTGAGTCGAATCACGTTTTATGGTCAAACTCGATCACGGAATGCGACCCTTATGTGGTCCGAGAATAATAAATAAGTTACAAAAACCTTAGTTGACATACTATACCACCTACAAGATCAATCATGGTGGGTTTAGAAAAATAAATCAAAGATTGGATGGTCACCTTGAACTGTCATAATTTATCAGTGTTCCTATTATTAGTTAGTTTCCTATTATTAATTCTTGCAAGATTCAGTGGCTAGCTACAATATTTTATAAAATAAACTGCACCTACGTTAAAGGTTTAACAGTTGCTGAAATGTCTTACTGGCTTTAGAGTAACATGCTAGTAGGTATGCTTGAGATAACAAAATTAATTATAAAAGCTGTGAAGTGCTGAACATTTTACTGTTTTTGATATTATTTAATTCATATTATGTCATTTAGGGCTGATTTAACTAATGTCAGATAAGACGTATCCTACTGAATAAGTATGAAACGACCGATTTTAAAATGATATTGACATAAATGATTGACAAATAGGTGACGTTTTCAAATTAAGCGTACTGTTTTTGTTATCGAAGAATATTCCTTATCTGACGTTTGTAAAATCAGGCCATAAACTGACAAATGAAATAAAAACTACACAAAAAGTACAGATTAAAACCTGTTGCCCCTTGGTTCATTTCCTGAACTGTCATTTGCTTGCCAGCTTAGTTCAGAAGCTCATAAAGGGCCTGTTTTTATATATTTTAATATCAATACATATTATACTTTTGATTACTATTTTGAGCTTTAAGTATGTTAAATCATGATTGAATCCGATATACGTATCTCTTTTTTACCTACGGGTAGAGTTCTGTGGATGAAAAACAAAACCAAGAAATTGGGTTTGAGTTAGTGCGACAGTTGTTTTTAGTAGGCATATTGCATTTTCCTGAGAATAAATACTTTTTATCAATTAACTATTCAAGAGTTTACCTGTGGGGAAGTGATAAATTGTCAATTTTCCAAGGTTTTTTCCGCAAACATGCAAAAACGTCGATAAGACTCAGCGTGACGAATACTACCGTCAAGGTAATTAATTGAACGAATTTCCTCTGTTGACAAAGAAGCGAGGATAACTCATCCATCATCATAGCTTTTAATAAGCCACATAGCGTCTATTTCTAGACATAGGCTTTCCCTATAGATTTCCAAGAAGCTTAATTTATAGGGACGTACAGAGGTATGCTGGCATTTGGTCATTTGAGAATTTGTCTAACCCTACAATCTCTAATATCATCTAGTAGCTATCGATTTTATACAATCTTGAGTCAAATATACTTATGGCCACGTGAATGAATTGTTTTTGAGTCGAGCGAGACACAAACGATACAATTCTTAAAACCTAATAGACGCACGGTCCTTTAAGGGTTCGGTAGCCGAATGGCAAAACACGGAATCGTAAAGTCTGTCTGTCTGTCCGCCCGAATATCTTACAGGCCTACGATATAGATTTGGTACACTCAAAGAAAATTTAAACCCTGACAGCTTAAACTTACATAATTAGGTATTAATCTGTGCAACTTAAACGCATTTGAACATCACATTTTGAATATGAAAACCAAATTCTAGACGCCAGAGAGACCAAAACAACTGAATCAGCACCAATTTTAACTATAACACCTAATCGCCCTCGTAAATGGTTGTTTTTGCAACCGTTTTTGTTTAAATTGTTCTATGTCTGCGTTTTTATTTCATTTGTGAGGTTTACAACAAGGTCGCGTTTGTCACGCTTCGCTCTGCAGATGTCAATGACACACATTTTGACAATAACTAGCTACCATTAGCAGGTGGTTTGATAAGACTTATTATTTCTATTTAAATTAAATGTTCGCTCTTCGCGTTAAGCTTGTGAGTTTATCAGCTGTGTAATTAATTACTTATTCTGTTTACTTAGAAGTTGGAAAGTTTTCTAACTTTTTCTATTGTTAATATATTACACATAACACCTACTTTTTATCGACCTCATACTCAATTAGAATATCCACGCTATCTTAGGTATAGTACTTGTTTATAATTATTACAAGTATTTCATAGGCAGTGGGTGGGTATGGTATGTCCCAACACCCTAACTTCACCCAATATCTTTCATTAATTTTCTTTAATAATCTCTTGCTATGATAGCACATTTTAAGTTAAGTTTACTGGAAATTGCTTGGATCCTGCTCCTTGACGTCATAAAAGCCATAAAAGTCATTTATTTATGCAAATAGGCCCACTGGAGGCACTTTTACACGTCCCAATATAAACCCTACCACAGCTTCGGGACAATTGTGGGCTAGTGCTGAGAAGAAGCTGCGCAACAATCTCAGTCACTATTGTCAATGCCTCTTTTCAAAAGGTTTACAATGTTTGTAGTGAACATGCAAGTCCATACTTTATTATCTTTTAAATAATCATCTAGGTACTTTATAATACCCTTTCGTTATAAAGATTTCTTTAATAACAGATGACAGACGATCGGTGAAGGTTTCGTCCGATCCTGCAAGGCCAGCAGAATGCCACCAAGCTCTAAAGATAAGTAGGTGGTGGTGGTTTTCAGTAGTATAAGGTATAATTCATATGCTGTCATGACGCCTTCTTCTCTCTTTTCTCTTGTTCATCTTACTTTATCTCTTCTTCTTATAATTTTTGTACGTATTTAAGTTCACGTATGGAGTCTGCTATTTACACGCTGCTTCATTTCCCCAGGCAGTATTTATTTATACCATAAACACGTACGAGTGCTAGCACTAAATTGGTGTATTAATAACATCGGTGTCATTAATTAAGGTATTAAATAGATGTGATTCGATGTGAATCTTTGACAAAGCGTTTGGTGTATTGGTTAGAGCACCTGACTATTACGCTGGCCGTCGCGAGTTCGAATCCCGCAAGGGGAAAATGTTTGTGTAATCAGCACGACCATATTTTGTACCCGAGTCATGGATGTTTATTGTGTATTTACTATTTATGGGAGACGCCCCCGTCATAATCGTTGTCTGGTATTCGTAACACAAGGTAGAAAATTCCTTACTTCGAAACCACGACAATTGGTATGTTGTCTGTCTTTTTTTATTTTATTATTATTTATTATGTAATTAATACACTAATTATGTGTTTCAAAAAGCAATCTCTTTCAAAAAACCCTTTTGTACACTTTTTTGGTATTTTATAAATATTTTCTATGCGTATTGACAATCGAATTAAAATAAATCTATACCTACGTAGGTAGGTACTTATAGTTATAGGTCAAACAATTCATACATTCATTCATTCTTTGACTTTAAGCTTCGCTGTAATCAGGTAAAATGCGGAATTGGAAATTTATTCTTTATGTAGGCACTTATTACGCAAATTTTTAAGTTAAGGTAAAGACTGCCGTAATGCGAATTCAAAGTTATGGAGTCATCAGTAAACAATAAGGATTCCCCTCAATTGCTAGATAACAATTTGTTTCCCACAAAATTATAAGCATGAAGATAGTAGCTAGCATGAAGTAGTAGAAGTTAATATTATTTTTTAGCGAATGCAAGAGGGTAGTGTTGAATTTTGTGTCGAGCTAATTCCAATTATGCATTCAAAACACGTTGTGATGATTATTTTTCACAATAGTATCGTGTCGTAAGACAAACAACTTGGACTATTTAATTGTTTTGCTTATAATCAACGCTATTCTATCTCGACTAATGCAATTGCAAATGACAAAGGTACTTACGTATTAAGTAGGTACTAGTTTCTCTTGTAAATGAAAACCTTCGGAACTAAATGTCAATTAAAATGATTAATTCAACGAAAGAAACGCGACCTTCTTAAGCCGAATAGGTAGTAAAACCACGCACCCAGAAATAAAACTTTTACTTTCAATACTTACAAAAAACCGGTCAAGCAAGCAAGGTTGCCCGTACACTCCTTGTGAGTAGTTCCTTCGGTATTTAACGCCAAGTTTCTATACACTGATCGTGATCTAAATGCTTAATTTGTCACAAAAACACACAAGAATTTCTCACGATCCACTAAATGCCAAGCAGTTTTTATTCTGCTGCTAATTTCTAATCTAATTTTAAATAACAACAACAAAACACTTTAAAAAACAGTTGAAAAGCACCAAAAAGTTTTAGATAGCATAAGTTTAAAGTTTGAAATGCAAAAGAAAAAGTTTTCGAACTTTTGAAAATCGAACGCGTATAGACGCCGTGACAGTTGCGCGGTGACTGAGGAACGAATGACGCGAAAGGTGAGTGAACGAATGGAATTAGTCATACAATTCCCGCTTGTGATGTTGGGTTTTTACGCGTTGTAAACTGGAAGCTTTGATTGTTTTTTAATTTAATGTCCGTTCAACACGTGAGGTAAAAGCCCGCAAAACTTGTCCTGTCTGTAGATTCGTGTAGGTTGATATTGACGTAGACAAAATAGTATCTGGTTTTAGATATGAGGAAAACAACATAATCTTTTATGAACAGATTTTTAATTAACTACCCACGTGACGGCGCAGTAAAACACAAAGCTAAGGTAAAAAACAAATTTTGCAAAAATAGTACATTAATTATTTATAACATTGAGCAATTACATAAAAAAAAAAATAGTATCGGTTTAATTCAATTATATTTTTTATTTATCTAGCAATAAACCAACATTTTCATAAAAATGTTTTCCAAACAAAAAAAATGCATGTTCTGTGCAATCCAATTAGGTATTATAGCATAGAATACAATCAGCAGGTAAATATAATATTTATACATATTTTATTCCTTTGTATATTTTTTGAATTGACTCATATTCTTATCAAAACACTCACACGTATTTTAACGATGTGACGACGTGCAAAGGTACTAATAATGAATGTTTATTATGAACTTACTTTGTTCTAGAATTTTTATCTTTTTTATAAATACGTTAGATAAAGATAGATATATAATAGGTTAATTAAAAAAACGAATTACATTTTATATTTTATTGATATAATTTTGTACAAATAACGGCGTATAATACATCGGACAGGTCTCACATATAAAACTATCGCTAGTCAAGCTATCCATATTATGTCACATGATCTACATTTCAACTTCAATTAAGACTCATTAACAAAACAAACCCGTTATAAAAATTGCGGTAAAAATGATCACGTTTTTTAAAAAAGTTCATTTTATCAAATAAAGACTAGACGCAACTTTGGTTCATTTAAATTGAAATAAAGTCCGTTTTTCTTTCCTAGTCCAATAATGCAAGCAATCTATTTATAACTTTTTAAATAATATCAGTGAATTAAATTAATTAACTATTTGATTTCAAAAGATCTCGGTATTTAATGATGAATTACCTGTGTAAGTTGAGAATATTGTATTTATCTTATTTGAAAACTAATTATTACGTAAAAAAGGAATGTCAAGATTATTTACAATATTCTACTAGCAAAGACAAACGGACTTGACATTCCAAATGAAGTAAGTACGCTTACGTGTTTTCTCGACAATCATGTGCATAAATGATTTTACACGAAAACTCATTTATCATGATTTCTATTAACTATGTATATAAATTATTGCATTTATTCGTAGTTCTAAATGTAAGTTTAACATAAAATACAACGAGAATACAATAGGGATATGCATTTCTGTAAACCTCTTCACACCCTGTGAACTATCTAATTGACAAAATTATTTGGTGTATTTAAATGAAAGGCCTACACAGGGATCACGAATTAGAATATAGATTTACATTCGATTATTTAATGAAATGCGATTTACATTAAGAACAGTCTTTATTAATAATTTTACTTTTAAATGCGAAATGGATACTTTGTTGTGCTGCAGACGCACAGTAGGTTTTTAAGCGTTTTATTATAAAATATAATATGTAACACTTTTTTCTTACCCAAAGGATTTAATAGAAGTTTCGTGAACCCGCAATGAAAAAACCTATTTGATTTAAGTCTTAAGTTGTTTCAGTACTTCGTTGTCGTTTACAATATTTTTTAGATTTACAACCAATTAATATAATTTAGTCTTCTGCGAAAGCACAAAACAAATGAGATTTTTTACAAATATTGCGCGTCTGCGAGTGATTTCCATTAAATAACCGAATTTCATATTATATCATTCCTCTCATATTTTATACATACAAAGCGCATTTAAAATTACTCTACCAGATAAATATAAATCTATGATTATTATCACTAAAGCGGTGCTAAACTTTTAGTTACTTCAAGAACCTCATTTATCGAAGCAAAAATAAGTTAATTGTTAGCGAAAGTAAAACTAGTCACGCATCCCACTTATATGTAAAAAGCCGAAATACCAAACACTATTGTATTATTATATCTACTTACATTTGTCTAAAACCACGTTCATATGAAAAATCTCGATATACAAACGCTATGTATGTATACTTATTGAACTATTTATAAAATACACTCACATCGTAACAAGTTTGTGATTAGCTATTTCATTTAGTTAATAAATAAAGTTGTATAAGAAGTAAATGATAATGCGTGCAAACCACTCGTACGACTAGAATATCATTTAGTTTAACATTACAAATAGTTTTTCTCATATCTACTAGATAGTAAAGCACTTTGAAAAGTTATTCCATTAACCATGGAAAATAAAACGAAGTACTTTTTAAAATAAAAGTGACAAAAAGACACAAGGAAAGAACATGGTGTTAAGTTTATCCTTACTCTAAATTGACTAATAGTATTTAATAATTCATTTATCAAATTAAATCGTTCGCAAATGTTAGCTGGCAATTGATTACGAAATTGTTTTATATTGTAGTTTTATTGCTCCGACATTTATTTATACATTGATATGTAATCACGGAGATTTTATTAAAGTAATTGGTCATTTATATTGAAATAAAGCGGATACCCAGTAAATGAAATGTGTTTAATTACGAACGTATCTATCAATCAAAACACACCTAACATTATACGCTGTTGTGTAGCCCGGTTCATTTTAATTGTGAAATCAAATGAACCAGTCACACCGGCAAGTAACAAATGAACTTTTTTATTCACTTAAATGAACTTTTTCGTTCATTTAAATGAATTGCTTAATTTTATGGCGTGCATCTGCCAACGTTGTTTGTGATCGTATGTGGGAGTTTTGATAAGGATAGTGGGATGTCAAAGTCACCACTGAGGGATATTTGTGAGACACATCCGACTAAACCGGTTTTGTATTTTCCCATCGTGTTCATTTCTATAGATGGCAAGCCACCTGAAAAAGAAGAAATATTATATTACTGCATTGCTGATCATTATATAGGCTGAAATTTTTTATCAGTGACTAAATTTTGTGTTAAGACTCCACTGATGAATAAGAAACAAATTTTGTATGTAAAATCGAAGAGAAACCGTGCCACTTTTGTATGGAACAGCTATATATGTATATATACCCATAAAATCTCTGCATGATCTGAAGGTATGACTGGGAGAGAATGCTATTAGCATTCAGTCCACCTTTTGTACTTTATTTGTGCAATATTTATTTTGGCCTTATAGATTGTAAAACGTAATTATCCTTTATTGTAATTTAAGACCAGGTGATCCGTCAAATAATGATCATTTTATAAATGTCTTAAGTACAAACCTATATAAAGTCCATTTTCGGTGTTGAGTTGCTTCAGTTTCCCCGGAGATATTTTTCCAACAGAACCCAAGCCGTCCACTTCAAGCACACCTGCTTGTCTGTTTCTGAAAATCAATGAAATGTTGCTTTTATAAATCAAAGCACAACAAAATAAGAGCCTATATTTCAAAGGCTCGTAAACTGGTTATACTCAAAATTTGTAGGTATCATGCCTTACATATATGTATACTGGCATTTAAATTATTTGTAGTTTGTATAGTGATAAAACACTAAAAAAACAATTAATATTTAAATCTACTTGAGATTTGAGTACAGAAATAGTAACAAGTTTTATTGGACTAAGTTGCTCCAATAAAAGTGTGGTTATCAACTTTAAATTTTATGAGAAAAAACCGTTAAAAGTAATGTAATGAGTCATCATTGAATAAGAGCATATTAACTAGTATTTGTATTATTTATATTATTAGGTGACAATCAAACATACCTTGTTGCTCGTGCTCTATGCCAGAGTCCGTCGTCGACTTTTGTGTGATTAGCTATTATCACAACCTCGCCACTTCCGAGATCGTACCTGAAAGGACAGAATCACTCAGTCAAATAAATAAAGTGGTCAACTTCCTACAAGTAAGGTTTTCTGACGATTCCATCATTTTAATCGGCATGTCTTATTTAAATGATATTTTCTATCGAATGGCAATTTAAAGAAATACAAAGAGATAAGTATTTGTAGGTACCTACTCGACGGATTTTCTATCAAACTAAACTGTACCAATGACGGGAATATTTTTCATAATATTTACCTGTAATCGAATGGCTTATTTATACTAAAAAAGGTAACAGGGTAGCTTTCTATCTCCAAAGGCTTAGTTTCACCGACTATTAACAACGTAACTAACTATCTTTGACTATCAGGCACTTTTTTTAAGCGTAAATAATGTAACATGGTGAAAGCTAGCCCTTACTAAACAACGGACAAACAAAGCTTCAATGTTTATAGTTTGCTAATTTGATTTGAAGTTTATATAAATAAATAAGGTCATTTTTTGACTTAAACTACATTCAAAATCAAACAAAGTCAGTTTTTCTTTTCTAGTCGAATATTGTAAACATTCTTGACATTACTTTTTTACGAAATGATAAATTTCAAAATAAGATAAATACAAAACTCACAACTTCCTTAAGTAATTTATTGTTGAATACTGAGATATTTTAAATCAAATTAATTTATTTTATAAAGGGGCGATTTTTCAATGGTCGGTTAAAACCTATCAGACAGATAAATTATAAAGCGACAGATTTTTTAAAAATACAGTTACGTATGATTACTGACAATTAGTTGACGTTTTCAAATTAGCCATATTGTATTTTGAACGATGAATATTTCTTATCTGACTATTGAAAAATCAGCCATAAGTGATATTATTTGAAAAGTTAAGAATATATTGTTAACATAATTGGACAAGCAAAGAAAAACGGACTCTACGTTAACAGAACTGACTACATTTCACCTTAAAGCAAGCTGTAAACAAGACTTAGTACATACCTAAACACAAGCACAGAGTTCTCCACAGCCAAAGATAGGAAGTCTCCTGGTGGAGCCACCGCTCGCCCGCTCCACACCAGCAGACCATTTGCAGCCACTGATCGGAATCTGATGTTAATGTCTAAGGTGTAGCTTAGTAACCTGCAAAAATAAATAAATAAAAATTGGACACCAATAACATACATTGCTCTGCATTACAACTGCCTCGGTGGCGGAGCGGAGGGTCACACTTTAAAGCGACGGCTGCGCCAGAGGTCCCGGGTTCGATCCCCGGGTCGGACCAAAAATATACACCCGAGTTTTTCTGTTCAGAACTTCTTAGGGTAGCCCGGAGTTAGGAAGTTGGCGGTGTTTCACCCCCGTGTCTCGGAAAGCACGTTGGTCGTTGGTCCTGCGCCTGATCTCTTTCCGGTCGTGTCAGATTGCTGTCCCTAAGGGCTATGAGAGTGAGAGGAATAGAGAGTGCACCTGTGTTTGCGCACACACTTGTGCACTATAATATGTCCCGCGCAGTCGGTTAGTCGTTGTGACTGGCCACCGTAGTCGAAATTGGCTAGGGGGACTATTATATTTTATTATTATTACATTGCTCTGATCCTAAAGTAAGTAGCTAATGCATTTGTGCTATGGAAATCAGACACAACGGTGGTACCACAACACTCAGACCCGAGGCAATATAGAAAACTTTGATTTCTACATTGACCCGACCGGGAATCCCGGAATCTCGTAGCGGCGACGCCTTGAAACCTAGCATGCTTAGCCAACTACACCACGGTGGAAAAATATATAATGTAAAATACTTGATATCGTTTTTAGGAGGGAGATAAAGAATCAGTTCGAAAATAGATTTTCCGTTAGTAATTATTAACGGTAATAATTGTTATTCAAGGTATTGTCAACGGGTGAATAACCTTTCAATACATAAGTTGTTTAAAACAGACTCAATTACGTAGAAATGTTGACTGATAAAATCAGCACAATTTGAAAACACTTACTAACAAGGAAAGGATTTCAGACGAACATTTTCCTTTAATGTCATATGTACTCAGAGGTAAACAATCTTCGGAATAGGAACCTAGTACGTAAAGAGCTTCAAACAAATAACGAAAAACACTTTAATTAATGAGACTTTAAAAGGTGTCATTGAATTAAGAAAACATTTATTGATAATGGACCTCACAAACACACATATACATAAAGAAATAAACAAATACATATACTCCATTGAAAGACAATTGGTTGATCATAATACTAGATTACGTATAAAATAAAAGTCTTACCTTTTCATAGTCTCTTCATCATCAATATGAATAAAGCTGTCTTTGCCTGTAAAACTGGGATACGTGTTCGTATCTCCCCAGTTGATTTCGTTCGAGTTCAAATACTTCACTTGCATGTACGTCTGACCATCGTAAATTGGCCCCTCAGTCACTATATCGTTGTTCCTCTCTATACTGCTTTGAATAAATTGGTATTTTTTGCTGGCGTAATATTTCTTCTTCTTAGATTTCTCTGTTCTCAAATGTTGCGTGTGTTTCTTTGACTTGATTTTGTGAAATTTTGGCTTAGGTCCTTTTTTCGGGACTACAGAATGGTGGATCTCATTTTCAGAAATGTTGTAGGGATAAATAGGGATTGGTTCAAGAACTTCTTTGCACAAATTGCTAGGCCTGAAAAAAATATATTTTATATTCATAAATTGTACGAATAAATGAACTTCATTTAAAAATTGTGAAAATAAATGTAACTAACGTGCACGTGTTGTTACTCGGTTCTTCGCAATTGTCTACGTTAACGCCACCCAATGCTGATGACACGACTGACAGTTCTTCATCATTGATTACCAACTGAAATAAAAATAAAAAAACATTCTTATAACCAGTAGTTATTTGGACTTTTTATTAAACTTAAATATATTCTTTCTCGAAAGTAGCTACCTATTAGTTGTTTCTTACTTAAGACTGTTTTTTATTTTTCATTAAAATGTATTTACTTGCTTGGGTATGTTAAGTCAACTACCAACTACTATGTAATTTTAAATATATATATTTTAAGTAACTGTCCGTGCGGTTGCGTGCGGTGAATGCTGAGTGTACCTACTGGCAATTGACAATACACACCTATTGTATTGGCTGCGCTCGGCCCGAGTCGGCAAAAGCGCCTATCTAGCATTCACGGTACTGCGGGTGCACTGCAGAGTCTCACAATATTAAAAACTAGATTTGATTGTTTTTGCGATCACACAATATGTGGATAAAGTTGTTGGTTGTGCAATAATACTAAACATTTTTATTAAGATTACTTATTAAGAGGATTGTACAATTGTTTTTTGTCCTAAATAAAATAAAATAAAATAAAAATAAAATATATTGACTCTGTCATCTCTGTATGATCTATAAGAGGTCCTAAGTTCGAATTCGGGGTCGGGTGGAAATTTGTTTCTGGAGGTTTCTGTCTTGAAAATACTCGGAAACAGCTCGGTTACAGCCTTGGTTCTACGCTTCATCTCTCACTGGTCATGTCAGATCTGCCGTGTTACTGACGTGAGCGAAGGAACAGAGAGTGCCCTTTGACAGTATATTTCGCGAACACTCGAGCTCTATAAAAATGAAGTCTCGCGCCAATGGCCAATCTCAATTGAGATTGCCCGCCGTGTTCGAATACGACAAGGAGGGCGTTTTAAACTGTGTGGAACCAACCCTGTACCTCAGAAAGTACCATAAGCTGTTGGTTTTATGCCATCTCATCGAATTTTAAAGTGAATGCACTGGGACTGCACTTGTGCTCTAGGCACTATAATATCTCCGGCCTAGCTCTATTGAGATAGGTTAAGAGTGTTGCTATTTCTGAAATCGACCTGATCTAGTCATTAATTTATTTATCCTTACCTGCCCAACACAACCGCTAAACGACGTTCGCAACGCCAGTCTAGGCGGCAACGGATGTGGGGCGCCGCCCAACAACATCGGTTGCCGTAACGTCAGCCGTCTGGCCGCGCCGTGTGACGTCACGGATCTGGTAGCGTCGGTGATGTCGCGAGGTGACGTTGTTCGAACGCGGAGTGACGCGCGGCGGCCAGAACGACTGACGGCTACTCGATGCCAGGAGTTTGGCTGGAGGGGGTAGGCTGACCTGATATTGAGAGGAATGGATTGTTATGACATAGACAATTGAAGGGTGTGGTCACCTTTTGTTATCAAAGTCGGTGAGTAAGTATAAAAGACGCCAATTACAAAATTTTGACCAAGATTTATCTAGTGAGTCATTGCGAGCGTATTAAGTAACGAATGGGGGAAAAACAAAAACCACTTTGAAATATTATATTTTTTGTATGATTTTCTGTCATTAATAAAGTTCAATTAATAGCTTAAATTGTAAGTAAGCACCTAACCCATTGAACATCATTTATGTCAGTAACAAATTCGTTTACAAAAAATTTTTACCAAATGTCTTGACGACCCATTGGTAACTAAATCAACTGTGTACCCTGACATCAAAAAATAAGTTAAAAAAAATGCTTAAAAAAATTGGAATGAACAAGAAAGTTATTTTCTAAAATAAATGAACTCACCTAACCAACGCGATGCCGGAGCCAAGATCGAAGGCGAACTCCACAAAATAGTCTCTAAGATGAAGCGAGAAGAAGTCGCCATCGCCGCTCGCGTGCTCCGAGTTGTACAGGACTAGGCCATCTCCACTGGTGGGTTTTAGCGTGATCTGGAAGAATAGAAGTAAAAAATATTAAGTACATACATTTTGTGGCCAAATAATGCCTACGCCATCTTGAGATCATAAATAAAGAAACTTGTAAAAATAAATTGAGAGATGGTAAATTTACATTAAAAATCAATAATACAACAATAAATTCAAATTTAGAAATTGCAACTGCTTTTGAGTCGTTTTTTTCACATATTGCACCAACAACAACGAAAGAACTTGCTTCTTCTTCAGTAATAGCCGAATCTATTCTAAAACTTAATGTCAGTGAATGTAATTCTCAGCTGCACTTTAGGCATGTAGGACCTGAAGTAATAATAAAAACATTTCGATAGTTAAATATGAAAAAAACGGAGGATCTTTGGGGACTATCTGTGCATATTATTAAATCAATTATTAACATCATAGCCCCTCAACTAGCATTAATTTTTAACAAGTGTATTGATGACGGCCAGTTTCCTTGTTTAATGAAGATTAGTAAAATAATACCGCTTTTCAAAGCGGGTGACAAAAGTGACCCCTCAAACTTCCGGCCAATATCGATTCTGCCAGTCTTGAGTAAAATATATGAAAAGATTATATTCAATCAAATTTTAGCACACTTTTCATCGAACAAGTTATTACATAACAAACAATTCGGTTTTACTAAAGGAAGAAGCACCACGGATGCAGGAGTTGCTCTTTTAACACATGTATTTGATGCTTAAGATAATAGGCATGATGCTTAAGGGATTTTCTGTGATCTATCGAAAGCGTTTGGTCTCTTTTATTTTTAATATATATAAATGACCTCCCGCATTTTGTAGGGAATCTTTGTGATATAGTATTGTTTGCAGATGATACTTCACTTATATTTAAAATTCCATGTGGTGAAGGATATTTTGACGATGTAAATAATACTCTTTCACAAGTATTACATTGGGTACCTGTTAACAATCTCTTTCTTAATGGAAGTACAACTAAATGTGGAAAGTTTACGATGCCTAAAGTCCGACAGGCATCAACTCAGGTTAAGATAAAAGACAAACCGCTTGATACTATTGATTCTTGGGAATCACTTTAGACTCCAAACTACAATGGGGTCCTCATATAGAGGCCTTGTCAGGGAAACTAAGCTCAGCTGCTTTTACTGTAAGGAAGATAAGACGTTTGACTGATGTAGAAACAGCTAGGTTAGTTTATTTTAGTTATTTCCATAGCCATATGATGTCCTACGGAATTTTACTGTGGGGCGCGGCTGCTGATGTAGAGACAATTTTTGTGTTACAAAAAAGAGCCGTGCGAGCTATTTATAATCTTAAACCTCAAGATTCCTTACGAGAGGTGTTTAAAGAAATAAGAATATTAACTCTAGCCTCTCAGTATATTTACGAAAATTTAATGTATGTACGGAAAAATTTACATTTATTCACGAAAAATAGTGACATACACAAATATAATACTAGAAATAAGGATAAGCTTGCTATTCCACAATTTAGGCTTCGAAAGGTTGGTAATTCTTTCATGGGGAAAGGTATAAAATTTTTCAATAAACTACCAGAACACATTATTAACTTACCGGTTAATAAATTTAAAACTGTTATTACAGAAACCCTTATGACGAAAGGGTATTATAAAGTAGATGATTATTTAAATGATAATAATGTATGGACTGGCATGATCACTACAAACATTGTAAACCTTTTGAAAAGAGACATTGACAATAGTGACTGAGTTTCTTGCGCAGCTTCTTCTCAGCACTAGCCCACAATTGTCCCGAAGCTGTGGTAGGGTTTATATTGGGACGTGTAAAAGTGCCCCCAGAGGGCCTATTTGCATAAATAAATGACTTTTATGAGAGTGGTGGGGGGTAGGCTCGGGCGTCCCATTACCGGTAATTTGACAGCCTTAATGATCGGTTCTGGGTACCTGGATAGTACGGTTGCCAGCGTATCACGTTGCACATTTGTGTTGAAAACTAGCCTCTATTACAATGCCGCAGTGTTTGCTTCGGTGTGTTGTTATACATACATATATTTAATTTCAATATTATTTTTTTGACATGTTACATAAGGTATGCGTTAGAAGCTGGCTAATCACGCTGAGTTTCAAGCCGTTGCCGTTCCAAGATCCCAGGTTCGATTCCCGGTCGGGTCAATGTAGGAAACAGAACTTTCTACCATTATCTCGGGGCTGGGTGTTGTGGAACCATTACCGTTTCTGATTCCCACAACACAAGTGCATGAGCTTACTTTGGGATCAGAGCAATGTACCTGTGTGATTGGTGTCCAATATTTATTCATATTTGGTATATGAAATACACTTTCAATTAAATAGGTAATTTGAATTTGAAATAGTGACAAGTCTCCTCTAAAAAACGCAAAATCACTTTAGGATCTTAAGGATTCTGTAAAAAAAACTCTGAAATTTTGGAATGTTATCTCCTTTAATCGTTCCAAGTCAATTCAGGCTTCTTCTCCGGCCAATAAAAAAACCTTGATGACACACCAATGATTTAAATCTAGGTCACATATTTTTTAAGATCTGTTTGTATCATCCACGTACAAAATATCAGTTCAGTTATCAGTATCAGTTGAAAGACTAGAGATTGGCCGAGTACTCGGTTAATACTCGGTACTCGGCGTACTCGGCGGGTTTTTACTACTCGTATTCGGCCGAGTAACTCGGTTTTAATGCCGAGTATACTCGGTTTAAGTAAAGCGGTATATTTAGGTAGATATCATCTAAACAACAGGGGAAATCTTTCACAATCTCAATTATGATAATAAATGAGTGGTAATGAAACAAATAATAATCATAATTTTAGATTAATGTTGTCAAACGGGCCTCTGCGTGTTGGCTTCGGCCCCATGTACGCCTTCCAAAGGTCCGGGACCCTGTGGTCCCGAGATAGGAAAATGACCAACATAATAATAATAATAAATATTCTTTATTGCACAAGTAAGGACACAAGAAACAATAACAATACAGGCAAATCATTTGTACAATATTGGCGGTTTTATCGCTGGAAGCGATCTCTTCCAGACAACCATTGGGTAGAGGAAACAACGTTAATCAGTGAGGTAGAAACGGTGTGCAAAAATATAGCTGGAATTTTAATATCATACTTTAAAGATAGAAAAAACGAGGAGCACTAGTAAATCAAATAAAATAAAGAGAAATTTTATAAAATTAAATTATGATGCAGTAACACAAAGATCTCAGCACGTTCTGGTAACGGCCTATTCCATTTTTCTTTGTAGACGTTACCAGCCTCCGAAAATAATCATTCCCTATGCACGGTGCTTGCAGACGCACATAGTAACACTCGTGCTAAACATGCCGGTTCTGGAGTTTGGTGCCCTGCCCACCACTCGAATGGACTCTTGTCTTTTGTCAGCTTATTCTAAAGTAATGGGGCTTTTAGGATCATTGCGCTCTAATGGCTAGATAAAGCTAATTTTGCGCGTACCTGTTTGTACTTGTTTACACACCCGAAACAGGAATTTGATTGTAACCGAGTTACTCGGCCGAGTACTCGGTTTGAAAAAAAAATGAACCGAGTAAAACTCTGTACTCGCTACTCGGCAAAAGTGCTACTCGGCGCAACTCTATAAAAGACGATTACCTTTGTATTTGCCAAGCAAAAGTTATCAGGAGCTCTATTTTTGTATCACTCGCTCTATCCGGGAGTGTGATTTTCGTTCGAAAGTGAAACACCGACAATAACCGTACAAAATATATACGTGAATACTCAAAAATCAACCCTGTGTGGAATTAAACTGTTTTACATTCGAAAATCGAACATTAATGAATGAACATCATACGCTATTTTGCCAAGAGTGATGATTCAAAAATAGTGTTTCTGTTCTTCTAATCTAAACTAACCGTCTCTTCACATACTACGAGTACTACCACCATACCAAACAATACCATTATTATAAATCTTACATGTGTTCGTTTGTATGTCTGGGGTTCCCTCTATCTGGCAGAATCTTTTTACTCCGAATGTCACTTGGCATAACACACTTGGCATAATTTTCTTTAATCGAATATTATTCAGGCAGAATTTTCTGTTAGCATAATTATTGTTTGGTCGAATATTCATATGCCCGAATTTACAATGGCATACTTTTAAGATAGCAGAAATTTATAAGGCATAATTACCTTTGGCATAATTTTACTTTGCATACTTTTGCTAAGCATAATGTTTATTAAGTACGATGTTTATTTGGCATAATTTGACTAGGCATACTATGAAGAAGGCAGAATTTCGTTTAGAATAATTTCAATACGCATATTGCTATTTCTTTTAAATAGTATTTTACCCTCAAAATGAATTAAAAAGTCATTAAGTTGTGGTACAAAAGTTAGTGACAGAAACGAATCGGTGCAAAACCGACTCCACGCAGTCTTGTTTGCCCCACCCCTAGAGTGTAATTCAAAATCGCGTAGGCGCGGAGGGGCGAGGCAGCCCGCGAGCTGAGGAGCAGGTGGTTTGAAAGCTCGCCGCCGCGGCTGAGGCTGGCCGGCAAAGCCGGCCAGCAAGCCGAAGCTGCGGTGGTGAGCGAAAACCATCTGCGACGATAAGCTCGCGTGGGACTGCCGGAGCCCCGCAGCGCCGGAGCCGTGACAGAAACCATGCATGTTGCATGCTGCATGCAAGCTGTTGCTTGCTTGCATGCTGCATGCTTGCTTGCATGTTGCATGCTTGCTTGCTTGCTGCATGCTTGCTTGCTTGCTTCATGCTTTGCTTGCTTGCTTGCATGCTAAATGCTTGCTTGCATGCTGCATGTTTGATTTGCCATGCATGTTGTATGTTAGTATTGCTGAGATAGTACTTTGGGATACACAGAGAAATTAAGGTTTATAGGAGAATATTTAATATGAAAAATATGCCAAAAGACGATTCGGACTGTGAACTTTCTGCGATAGGATGATTCTGCCTACTAATGACTATATATACGAATTGTATGCCACAAGACGATTCTATCTGTGAACTTTCTGCGTTAGGATGATTCTGCTTTCAGACTATTATGGATATTAAATTTCTGCCTAAAGATGATTCTAGCTTACACGATTATGCGTTTTGAACGTCTGATAAATGAGTGAATGCTAATTGATGTTCTGCGAAAGGAAGTTTATGCTATTTGACGATATGCCAAATAAAATTATGACAATAAAAATTCTGCGAAACAAGGTAGACCCGTATGTCTGTACCTACAGCCTTCATGCTCAAACTGCTGAACCTGATGAAATTGATTAATATTAATCGAGTTTTGGGAAAAGACAAAGCCCAGAAATATCCATCCTTGGGCGGAAAAACGGGTTGTAGTTTGTATTGAAAATACGTAACTATACTATATGCACGGGTGGAGTCGCGGGATTAGCAGAATTAAAAAGGATTCATCATCATCATCATTATCAGCCAAAGGACGTCCACCGCTGAACATAGGCCTCCCCCACGGCTTTCCACAGCGACTAATCACTAGCGATCTGCATTCAGTTTGATCCTGCTATCTTTTTAAGGTCGTCTGTCCATCTTGTTGGTGGACGTCCTACGCTGCGTCTTTGGTCGAAGGGTCTCCAATCTAAACTTTCCTGCCCCAACAGCCATCAGTTTTTCGCGCTATGTGCCCTGTCCATTGCCACTTGAGCTTACTGATTCTCAAGGCTATGTCCGTTACCTTAGTTCTCCTACGTATCTCCTCATTTCTGATTCAATCCCGGAGAGAAACACCCAGCATAGCCCTCTCCATCGCTCGTTGTGTGATTTTGAGCTTCTTTATAAGGCCCATAGTTAGAGACCATGTTTCGGATACGTATGTCATCACTGGTAACACACACTGGTTGAAGACTTTCGTCTTAAGACACTGAGGTAGATGAGATGAGAAGCCACCTTTGCGTAATTTCCCGAACGCTGCCCAGCCGAATTGGATTCGTCGATTGACCTCTTTCTCGAAGTTGTACCTACCCAATTGGATCACTTGTCCCAGGTAGACGTACTCGTCGACAACTTCGAGAGTTGAGTTCTCAATGGAGTGGGTACAACACGGGCACTCGACTTAATTTTCGTCTTTTCCATGTTCATTTTAAGACCCATTTGTTGGGAGACTCGGTAAAGGTCTTCGAGCATAGTGCCAAGATTGTCCAGCGTCTTTGCCACAACGACTATATCATCGGCGAATCGAGGGTGTGTGATTTATTCGCCATTAATATTGATGCCGTTTCCTTCCCATTCCAGAAGCTTGAAAGCGTCTTCCAATGCCGCTGTGAACAGTTTCGGAAATATCACATCTCCCTGTCTCATACCTCTCCGCAGTGGAATCGCCCTCGTGTTCTGCTCCTGTACTCAGACCGACATGGTGGCGCTATTGTAAAGGCACTTTAACACCTCTATATACCTATAGTATATGTGCAGAGACTGAAGCACCGCCCAAGTTTCGATCGAATCAAAGGCCATCTCATAGTCCACAAACGTTAAAAAGGATTACATCAAACATATTTATCATATTCAGTATCGTAATATCAGCAAACAAATTGCTATTACCATTTGTAAGCAACAAATTAACCGTAGTTTCTCAAACTTCATCGCAGCGGAATAGTTGCGAGCGACCATTAATATTGCTAAAAGTTTTAATGAAACTGAATGGGCAGGCGAATGTACCGGCTATTACGAAGTGGAATGATTGAGGAAAACATGCCATTAAAAGTTGTTTTCAATTGTTATAGAAACAAGTATTCAGTTCGATTGGTTGATTCGATTGATGGATTGTACTGCTGAAATAGGCAACAATTGATTGTTTTGGTAACTTTTGTTTTTGAATATTCTTCAAAATAAATGGGTGCTTCCAAGTTAAGTCGTGACGCGTAGATAAGAATATTAGCTGATGGTATACGTATACGGCTAATAGAGGTATGTACTAAAGTTTTTGACACCTACCACCACTGGACCAGCGTCCAAAATATGAGAATGCCCAACCTCATCTAAAATCAGTAGCGATGCAACTGTGATAATCTATACTAATATTATTATCTCAGGAACTACGGGAACGTTTTTTTTGAAGTGAAAACTTCTTTAGCGGCGTTGAGCACTTTTGTGGGATGGGGGAAAAATGTGAAACTCGCGTCAGGACACGTGGGCTGATCGAAAAACCGTAAGACGGTTGGCGAAATTATGGATGTAAGTTGATTTTTCTGAGAGATAAACTTTTTAATGTAATTTAATATAATATAAATTGTAATGTTTGTGTACCATAGCGCAATAAATAAATATTGTATTCTATAAAAATATTATATTATTATTATTATTATTGTATTATTATTATTATTATTATTATTGTATTCTATTACAAAAATGATAGTACTTTTATATTGATAATAACTATTCCAAAAAATCAAAAATGCACAACGTTGATATTCAAGTTTTCACTTCTGCCGGCACTCCCGGAGTGCTTTCACAGTTTTTTTTAACTGGAAGAAGGAAACTCAAAAAGCGTGTACGAAGTCGCAGGGACCACTAATTAGGTAGATACGTGTCTAACTTGCCATAATAATATGTGAGATTCGAATTACAAGGTGATTTCTTAGTGATTCATTAGTTTTTTTAAACTGTTATTTCGAAAACTACTTAACCGATTTTGATGAAACTTGAATTTTTAAACTTTAAATATACCTGACTGACCAAAAAAGAATCATCTCGATATCACTTTTACTTGAAATCAGTGGACGAACATACATACTCTAACAAAACTTTGCATACGTGTTTGGAAACTTAACTAGATCATCATAATCAAATATTATTCAATTCCAACAAGATCACATTCATACAGATCGCATGGAATACATTTTTTTTGGAGTCGGTAAAAAGTACACGTAGAAACAACTCGTTTATACTCGCCATTTTCATTTTTCGCGATACCATACAAAATCACCTTTTCAGAGGTCCGGAACCTGACTTATGTCAACATTTTCCTTTTACAAAAAGTTATTTTCACCTTTTAAAAAGGACAAACTTTATCTCGTTTAAAATTACGGACGACCCCTACTTAGCACTTTGTTTGTAATTTATTTAGTTGTTCCTAGAGTTTGTTGTTGTTGAGGAGAGAAATTGGTGTGAGGAAAAAAAATGAATGGTAGTTTCATCATTCTTGTTGACAAAATGCAAAATAGCTTAGGATATCATATCAAATCAGCGTCGGGTGGCTGGTGATTTGAGTATTATCAAGTCTTGCAGTAGGTATAGGTATCCATAAATATTTTAAAGCTAGCCTGTAACGTCCCACTGCTGGGCAAAGGCTTTACCTCAACTATGAGGTAGATTCCATACTCCACCACGCGGGCTCAGTGAGAATTGGTGGAGGGGTGTTTGCAAGGCAAGTGACCAACCCTGTTGTCAGATGATATCAAGCCGGCCATAAGGCCTCTGACTAGGCTTTACGACTAATATGAACCGATATTAGCATTAACGTGACTTCCGAAGCACGGAGATGCTCGTGATATACGTCACTTATATTATGGTCGCAATGGTCACCCAAACACGACCGCGCTGTAGGTTGCTTCACTTCGGTATCACTAGCAGAGCGCTGCTACCATTGCGCTACTAGCATATATATTGAATTAATAATTTTATTAACCCTACTATAAAGGCAAAGTAGGTCAAGTCCTTTAATAAGGACGTGATAACAAACTAAGCTATTCTACATTTATAATTAAAAGAAAATAACTTAGACGCAGAGTTCTTTACCTGAATATCCAGCCATGATTGAGCTGAATTGCCTAGTCCTGGAAGACGAAGATACGACGAACCGTTGAATCTTGGGACCTGAAATGAAAAAAAAACACGTATATATTTATTAAAGCTTTTTTGCACAATAAATTGTACAATTGGCGGACTTTACGCCTTCAGGCATTTTCTCCAAATCAGTGATGAAATATTTACAATAACTGAAAGGTTACAAATATAAATCTTAAATTCAATAACATAAACATACAAACAAATATGACAAATGCACATATATTTAATAAACACGAAACTTCTATGATGATATTAACGAAACAGTGAAAGAAAATGGTGGTTAATACTTTTGACATGATTCGTAACTTTTCCAGAATGATACCTAACTGTAAAGGTTCTTCAGACATGTATCATAACTTCTAGACTTCATAACTATCAGAATTACACTTTTAAAATTAGCAATAGCGAAAAAAGCTAGAGTTATCTCCTACCTTTAAATCCAATGTAATTTCGCACTTCTCTCCAGCATATCCCAGCGGGCACAGACAAACTTTCCCCACACAGCCACCTCCATGTTGGCACTCGCACTGCCCATCATCTTTATCCGTTTTCATCACCTTCATCTCATCACTTTTCACATCATTATCCAAATCATTATTAACTCTGCCATCATTACTATCATCTGATAGATGTATTTTTTTGATATCATCAAAATCACTATGAGTTTTGAACTGAAAAGAATTGTCCATTTTGTTCTGGTCGTGGTATTTGTTGGAGTCTCGCATGACGAGGTCGTTGTCCTCAAAATGGACGATGTCGTTAATGTCATAGATGGCGTGTGTGTTTATGTCGTTCGGATGATGGTGGGGAATCGTTTCGCTGGTAGTTACTGCGTTTGGTCTCCATGGAGCGAGGGTTGGAGCACATTCGCCTGAAAAGATAGAAAATACTCAGTATTAGTTTAGGTTATAGCTTTTTAAGATTAACTAAGAGCCCATGTCAGATTCTGAAAGTAGTTTGGCCAATAATAAATGAATGATAAAAATAGGATCTTACAACTTTTTTCCTATCAAAATTTAGCTTAGTACAGCAAATATTAAATTCATAATTCACAGTTACTGAAACTGCATGTACCATTGTACCTTCCACAGAAATACATTACAGAAATAAAGTCATGCGATGTTACCGGTCCTAAATGTAGAGAAAACATTGAAAATACTATTATTTTCCGTATAACCTTTGTCGATAAACCAACTAGTTACTTTAGTATTTCCATAAATTAAAACTGAATTCAGTTAAACCTAATAAATGAATTCGAGTGTTATTTACTTAACTCTATTAAGCTTTACCTCCGCCAATAAGCAAGCTTCGTAAGCTATAAAATACTGGCTTGTGACAGCCGATACAGCCACCGAGAAGTTATTAAACCTTATTGATCAAGTTCTTACAAAAAAAAGGATAGCAAAAACATGGAAAGAGGAATAGGATGAGACAAATTAGTGGGTCCAGTCACCATAACAATATTCAGGTTTTATTTAACATTTCACGCTGTAATGAGTGTCTAAATTGGTATTCAGCCTTATCGCAGAAAATTCTTTGGTCGAGTTTCACTTACCAACCAACGTTTCGCCAATGTTTCACTTTGACAACTCGTTAGTTGTCAAAGTGAAACACTGGCTAGGATATCGTAATATCAAAATGTTTATATGACAACGTTTCACTTGGTAGAATTGTTGTTACGCTGATGGCTATAATGCAATTAACTATATATTTACCTACTGCATCAATTTAGGATACTACTACGATAATACTACTACTACTACTACGACTTTTCTGGCGATTAAACTATCTTCTCTATTTCACACGCTGGCAAACAGTTGACAATCAACCAGTGTGTGTAAGATTCCTCATGATATTTTCTTTCACCATTCTGGGCAACGCACCAATAATACGTATTAACTACAAAAGTACCCTTAAACATTAGTCGAAACATGTCATTTTTTCTTTAACTTCTAACACTAAATCGGTCACGTGACCCGTTTGATTTCTATGGAGAGTTGATTTATTTTTTTAATATTCCTACCAATGTTTCAGGATAAAGTTGTCAGGTTACTGATTCTGAGTAGCTTCATTCCTAACGGGATAGTTTTGAGACATCTTGTATGGCGTAAAAGGTTAAAGCTTAGTACTCCAATGTATGTCGTCAGAATTCGTGTCTACTCATAAAATACCAAGCCCTTAAGCTTTTGCTAAAATAAAAACCTCTTGCTTTATTTTCGCGTACAGAACTCACAAAACGTGTAATATCGCGAATATGACAAGTCTTTATGTATTCAAGGGAGCGCGGAATCTGATTATATCAAGTTGCATGTATGTATGGGTCGCGTAATACGTGTTTGTTTTCATAATCTATTAGACGGTTGATAGATGGGAGATATTTTATATGTTTGGGTGTTAAATTGACGACACACCGCGTGATTATGGTTTGTAGCATGTTATATTTAGGCTCGGTTGTACCATGATTACTTGATGCTTCACAAATATCAGATAATTGTCAAACTCACGCCGACGCAGAAGCATTCCTGACAGTTACCTAAGTATAGTAATACTTAGATGCAACTGAGCCTAGCTTATAGACGGTATACATAAAGATGAAATAAGAAACCAAAAGTTTGCGCACGGGCGGGACTTGAACCAGCAACCTCTTGGCTGACCGGGCCAAACGCTCTACCAATTGAACTACCGTGCTGTCACCCCAACTTTGAGAAATTTGTGGTCTCATATGAATACGTCATTCAGACGAGTAGATGGCGCTAAGCGTCACGGAATGACGTCCGACAGCACGGTAGCACTAATTTAAACCAGTAACTATTATCTGGGCCAGTAATAAGCATGATGGTACTGTATATCATGTATGTTCCTCCAGCGATTAAAAACGCAAATCAATTGTTTAAACAAGTAAAACCATTGAATATTATACCTTCATTTAAGAAGTGTAGCTTTACGGTGTTGAAAAATAATCATTTTAGTTAAACAAAAAGTGTAACGAAAATAAAACATCAGTGAGACAAGAAAAAATGGAGAAATCTTCTATGGAGATTTGACTACACATATTAGACATCACCAATCACATACATAGCTCTGATTCCAAAGTGAGTAGCTAATCCACATGTGTTAAGGAAATCAGACACAACGGTGGTACCACAACACCCAGACGCAAGACAATATAGTTTAAAAAAAAACTATTTTGACTAATTAACCAATTGACGTCTATAACCGATGCTAGTGCCGTTCATGTGGTCTGTGTGTGTTAAAGCACTAAAGCCTGTTTCATTATCTTGTCAAATATAGTAAAAAATCTTGACATTCCTTTTAAACAAAATGATTCATTTTAAAATAAGATAAATACAAAACTAGCAACCTAGAAAGGTAATTCATTGTAAAACACTGAGATCCTTTAAAATTAAAATGGTTAATTGATATTATTAACTGATATTATATAAGAAGATGTAAAAAGTTTGTTTACAATTTTCGACTAGCGACGAAAACAGACTTTAAAAGTTATACCTATAGCTACAATGACTGGGATTTCCAAGTGTCTTTAATTCAACAAATCAAGGTCATTTGAACAAATTTTGTGAATGAATATTCCTCAGTAAAACCAATTTAGCCGCTATTTCCAAGCATTGTCTCATTTGTTTTTTAACGCATGACACATTCTTACAGGAAATTGATACTGGGCTATTGATAACAATTACTGAGAATAGTTTATATTTATTTCGACGGCCCGAATTATTTAAAGTAGTTATTAATAATAGGTACTTTGTAGTAATAAGTTATTATCTTTTGATTACATGTGAACGAAAAATGATGAATGTATTGATATTTCGCTAGTTAAGTACCTAGTAAGTGTAGTAAGCAGATAAGACTTATCCGACGAAATAAGTATAAAATGACCGATTTTAAAATGTAATTTACATAATTGATTGCTTACAAATATCGCTTTAGTCGTCGTTTTTTTAAATAAAATATTGGACACCAATTACATACATTGCTCTGATCCCAAAGTAAGTAGCTAATGCACTTGTGTTATTGAAATCAGACGCAACGGTGCTACCACAACACCCATACCCAAGACAATATAAAAAATGTATTTCTATATTGACCCGACCGGGAATCGAATCCGGAACCTCGAAGCGGCGACGCCACGAAACTCGGCGTGCCTAGCCACATCACGGAGGTCGTCAATATTCCTTATCTAATATTAACGTATTGCTTGAAATTTAAACTTCGAATATGTAACCATTTATATGAGTTGATGGCAAGTGGTTTCAATTCATGAGGCACGAAATTTGTTAATGGTGTCTGTTACATACGCTAGTATAAATATTTTTTAAATGGCCGAAAAGTCGAGCAGTGAGTAATAGCTTACAATTTATTTTAATTTACTCATAAGTTTTTTTCGCGTTTCGACGCGTCATCATGACTAACTTATAATTATTTTGTAAGTTTATCATGACGTGAATATTCAAGTACATTTTTTAAATATCATTTAGATCCTGATCAGAGTCCTTTAAGACCTTAAACTAAACAACAAGAGTGTAAGGAACCTAGAAACTAAATTTGGATTCTTTAAAAGTTTCCAAACCCGCAGAAATCTAGATAATTTATCTTTAAACACATCTCGAGAGACACACCGAGTTTCCTCGAGTGAAAAGAAAGTGGAAAGTGTAAGAAATACCATTTATCACGGTAATACTTAATCTTATAAGTCGGCTGTCGGTGGTTGTACGTTTACAAATGGTATAAAATAAAATAATACGGGGTTGAAATATTTAAATAACTATATCATGATGACAATATACTTCTAGCAGATAGCCTTCATGTTTTAACAATTCATTTGTTATTTTTTTGTACATTATAACACATCTAAAATACTTTACCAACAACAATGAGTCACTGTTACTAATGTGAATGAAAATCATTCATTTATTTTTGTAAAGGAATGATTGATATTACGAGGGTCAAACTGAAAGTTCTTAGAAAATCAAAAACTGATTACATTAGCCAGTTATTAGTTTTATTATATCTTTTCAAAATATTGTCCATTGACGTCAATACACCGCTGCATGCGATGGAACCACTGGGAAAAGCACTTTGCCCACTCGTCCTTAGGGGTCTCTTCAATGGCATCGCGATACGCAGCCACCGCTTCTTCAGCATTCATAAACCGCTTTCCTTTAATTTTTTTTTTAATTTTTGGAAATAAATAAAAATCACAAGGCGCGAGGTCGGGGCTATACGGCGGGTGACCCAGTAATTCAACGTTGGATGTCGCCAAATAGTCGATCGTTCGCTTGGCGGTGTGCGACGAGGCGTTGTCGTGGTGAAGGAGGATCCTACTGCGAGGTCGTTTCTCTTGAACTTTTTCCAAGACAAGTGGCAAACAATTGGTAGTGTACCATTCTGCAGAAACTGTTTTTTGATCCTCTAACACAATTGTTGCGAAATGACCTATCCTTCCAAAGAACGAGGCCACCATTTTTTTTCCCGAACTTCGATCTCTCTTCACTTTAGTTGGCAACTCCTCGAAAGGAAACACCCACTGAGCAGATTGTCTTTTGGTTTCAGGATCATAACAGTAAATCCAGCTTTCGTCACCTGTTAGTATGTCGAACACAGCATTTGAGTCACCTCCGTTAAATCTTTCAATCATTTTACGGCACCAATCCACACGATGGAGTTTTTGAGCCTTAGTCAAATTATGAGGTATCCACCGGGCGCAAAGCTTCCTGACCGCTAAATGTTCGTGGAGGATTTTGTGCACTTGACTCATACCGATGCCTAAGCTTGTCCGAATCTGCTGATAGGTCACTCTTTTGTCAGTCTCTATCATACGCCGCACAACACAGATGTTATTTTCAGTCGTCGCCGTAGAAGGCCGTCCCTCACGTACATCATCAGTGAGATTAGTGCGACCACGTTTAAACTCATTAAACCAGTTGTAAACAGTCGCACGAGATGGGGCTTCATCGTGAAAGGCCAATCGTAGTCTATCATAACTTTCTTGTTGACTTAAATGACATCGAAAGTCATAAAAAATCATTGCACGAAAATTTTCTCGTGTTAAATTCATGTTGACGTGACACAGACAATTTTCAATTTGCCGCCAAATCGTAAAACAAATGACAAATGAATGAAATATATACTCAGTAATATTGGCAAAGAGTTCCATTTTCAAATTTTAGAATATTTTTTTTATTATATTGTTTATAAGTGGCTAGTTCTAAGAACTTTCAGTTTGACCCTCGTAGAATAACATCCATGTTGATATCGATGTAGTCATCGAAGCAAAAGTATCGATGTTCGATTAATTTCGATTAATCGATGTGTAAAAAGATCGTTATTTTTGGTAACAAATAAAAAAATCTGTCTTTTAAAAATGAAGTATCAGTATTTTATGGGCTCACTTTGTAAAAAATAGCTTGGACGGGTGTTTTCATAAACGTTCGATGTTCTATGTTTATACATCATCGATGAATAATGATCATCCATTTCCAGAACTTGGACATGGTTCGACATGGTTCCTTTTTCGTATTTTGTGTTCGGCTTTCAGCCGTACACAAAATACGAAAAAGGAACTACGCTCAAAGAGCTTTAAGTAGGTTCATACTACTGCATGGTTCAATGAATATAGTTACGTTTCAATTTCATTACTCTTAAGTATCACGACTCCAAAATCTGCCACGGTACTTATAGTGTTTAACCATTCTATCTGGTTATCTACATACATGTCAAAGTGCGTATATTTCAGCTTAAGATCCTAATAAAAGCGAACTTGAACTTTTGCGAGTGACAAGACAAATCGTTTTGGGCTTCACGAAAACAAAGCACGAACTTGGAATACCAAATGGAAAACTATACTAGTGTTGAATATGTTCAGTACCTACCCGCCCTAAGGTGCTTATGTCCACGGAATACTAGATAGGTATAGAATAATTATGAAAGCCCGAAGACAGTGCAAAATCCTTCATTCTCCAATCCTTATCCCTACCTTACGAGCATTTATTACTTTATGTGAACCTATTTGTTATAAATCTTCTAATATATAAAATCCTCGTGTCACAGTTTTCGTTGCCATACTCCTCCGAAACGGCTTGACCGATTTTGATGATTTTTTTTGTGCTTATCCGGTATTTATGAGAATCGGGCAACATCTATTTTTCATCCCCCTGAATGTTAGGCGTAGTCCACCCCTAAATGTTTATTTTATTTTTTAGACAAAATTTTTAATTTCTATTTTTTTATGATACAAAAATACATACAATCCTCAATTTTTACCCTTTTACGATCAACCCTTATTTTTTAATAGCCATTTTAGTGATTTAAGGGCGAAACAAAATACGCTGGGAATGCTTAACTTTTAAAATTACGGGACTCGGCGGGACGGGGCTTGGGCGGGACTGGGCTTGGGGCGAAACAAAGTTCGTTGGTTCCGCTAGTTAATAAATAAATATTGAACACTAATCACATACATTGTAAATAGTGTAGTAATTCTCAAAATAAGTAGCCAATGCACTTGTGTTATGGAAATCAGACACAACGGTTGTACCACAACACACAGACCCGAGGCAATAATATCTATGGAGCGTCATATCTATCTATTCCAGAAATTCAGGAAATGCCAACATTGTTATACATAACATACCTAGGACAGCGCAATATAATAAGAGCTGCTTAACTGTTTGTGAGATTTTTTAAAATGTACCTAAGAAGATTTAAGAAGTTAAAAAACGCTACATAAATGGCTTGTAATGAAATGTTTTTATAATTTTTTGACCAAAAGCAATGGAATGAAACATAATTTCATAATAATAATATAATAAAATGTTATTAATACAAATGTAAATGAATATGAATAATATCTTCCTGTGTAATTGTTAAAATATTTGCAAACTACTTGTTAGCGGCTAAATGGGCTGAACATAAAATGTATTTATAATCCTGTGTACAGCAATTAAAGGCAAATATGTGTTTCTGATTCTGAATATAGAAAATTATGATTTCCACATTGACCCGACCGAGAATCGAACCCGGGACTTTAGAGCGGCGTCGCCTTGAAACCTAGCGTGCTTAACCACTACATCACGGAGGACAATCTGACTGCGTAAACAAAAGATTGTTGCTTAACAACGACTTGTGGCATTCAGATACATTGCTTCAATATTACGCCCCGTGTTTCTTACATTTCCCCCTGTTTTATACTTGAAAACATATACATTTTAATTAGTTTCCAACTCAGATAACACAAAACCTCTCGTCGCATGGCTTAAAAACCCAGTCACTGACCTTCCAAGTTTCAAAATCAGAGCCAATTACTTAATTTATGAGCAGGGTACATCAGACAAAACTGAATGTTAACACAAGTCAAAGCAAAGACGCAAAGTAACACACGCCCGCATGAAATCCTAACTTTGTGAAACTTGTACGACAGAGTTTTCAACATGACTCAGTCGTAAGTACTTTTTCATTGAGTAAGCTTGCAACGTAGGTTGGAGAGAGAGGCCAACACATTCGCAAACTAACCTCGAGTAAAAACTGAATATGAAAAAGTTATAGGTTATTAAAACCGATAGCACAACAAGCTACATAACTTATTATAGGTATGTACTTAATTTCTGTGTTAACAATATTGTCTTTGATTTTATTGTTTGGTTTTTAAATGGTTTGTGTTTTTTTATTCGTTCGCATTTTTGTATTTTATTATTGTAATAATTATTTCACTTTATTTTATTTCACATTGGTTTATATGTATGTATAATTATGTTTATAGTTTATATTGTGTTGGTATATAATTACATTATTTTGTTTTATTTAAATAAATAAATATTCTTTGGACATTCCCACACATCGCCATCTAGACCCAAAGTAAGCTACTTAAAGCTTGTGTTATGGGTGCCAGACAACGGATATAATACTTAAATACTTTTTGTTTGTAAATACATACATGATATACATAGAAAACACCCAGACCAATACAAACAGACATGTTCATGCACACAAATGTTTGTAGTGTGTGGGGATCGAACCCGCAACCCGCTGCGTAGTAGGCGATTTCTCGACCACTACACCAGACGGGTCGTCACTTTATATTTATGTAGGTTATGTACCTATTTTGATTTTGATTTTAATTTTATGATTGATTTTAATTATATATATACGAATATATGTATGTTTAATATAATATATTATTAATTACATAATTTGCCTTAATTTATTATGTACATAATACCTCTTTCCTATAGAGCTCATTATTTCTTTACCCAAATGTTGTCTGAAAGACATCTCTTATAGCGATGAGACCTCCTAAATTGAACATTTTCTCGAAATGAATTTGTTATTAACCTTTCTCGTGTGCAATAAAGAGTTATCTTATCTTACCTTATCTTAACATATTATTCTACCCAAAGGCACCCGCTGAAAATCAGCGTCGTGGTATGTGTTCCTCTGCCACGACTGCCTATTCGACTCGTATAGTCTTATTTTTTATTTTATTTAAAACACTTCATGCACAACCAAAAGGCACATATGGCGGACTTAATGCTTAAAGCATTCTCTACCAGTCAACCATAGGTCTATACAGAGAAATTACTGGCAGCGCGAAGGAAGTGATAGAAGGGCAAAAGTGAGAGCTTGATTGAAACTACGATAGGTATTTAAACAAAAAATAAACACACGTACTACTTATTACATAAATACCGTATACATTAATACATAATTATGGAATAATAAACATACACATAGTACATACACATAATAATAATACTAATAATACAACATGTGAGAAAAAAAAGAAGAGGTCAGTGAGACAAGTTCGATATCTCTTCCTTGTAAAGTCTTGTTTTTTGTTTGATTTTTTTCAACGTCCTTTGTTTTCAATCGAATAAGTGTTTTATTTCTCTTTGCTGAAATGAGCAAACTTTTTTACTGAAAAGATCGATATGCTGCAGATGTACACATTTTAGGCATGAATAATCTTGGATCCCACGAGTGTTAACGACCAAAATATCTCGGGAATATGAATTTCAAGGTTTCATTTTCAAGGTTTGAAAAATCTTTGATGACATATCTATATTTGAGAAATACCTTGTATTGCATCAATTAACGTCACAGCGTCTGTGTTAAAATTATACACTGCACATTGCGTTCTTTTTAGGGTTCCGTAGCCGAATGGCAAAAAACGGAACCCTTATAGTTTCGTCAAGTCTGTCTGTCTGTCTGTCTGTCTGTCTGTCTGTCTGTCCGGCCGTATGTCACAGCCATTTTATTCTGTTACTATAAGCATTACACTGTTGAAATTTGGAATAAAGATGTATCCTGTTAACCGCTTACCGATTGTCATACAAAAAATTAAAAAAAAAAACTGTGAAAGCACTCCGGGAGTGCCGGCAGAAGTGAAAACTTAAATATCAACGTTGTGCATTTTTGATTTTTTGGAATAGTTATTATCAATATAAAAGTACTATCATATTTGTGATAGAATACAATAATAATAATAATAATATAATATTTTTATAGAATACAATATTTATTTATTGCGCTATCGTACACAAACATTACAATTTATATTATATTAAATTACATTAAAAAGTTTATCTCTCAGAAAAATCAACTTACATCCATAATTTCGCCAACCGTCTTACGGTTTTTCGATCAGGTCACGTGTCCTGACGCGAGTTTCACATTTTTACCCCATCCCACAAAAGTGCTCAACGCCGCTAAAGAAGTTTTCACTTCAATAATGACATTTAAGGGGGGCTCCCATACATGAAAGTAAAACCTATGGATAGGTCTTTTAAAATGACATGTAGGTTTCTAAAACCATTTTCTTTTGTAAAATCTACCTTCTAAACCAAGCAATTGTAATTTTTGTAAAAAATATATGATGAAGATCTTAACAAATACTTTTAACGAAAATTGGTTCGGACGAGATCGAACGAGTAGGTTTTGAGATATAGCACTTTTCAACAACCGCAAACATAACTTTGTACTTCATACAAACACTATGATAAACAAAGTTATATTTGCAGTCAACAAATATTGTGGTATTTTACTAAGTAGAAATAAGTGGATTCCCTAGTTCAGTTAAAGTTGGCACGGAACCCTCTGTGCGCGAGTCCGACTCGCACTTGGCCGGTTTTTTTTTAAATAATTTTCTGTAGATCTAAAAAAATGATTGGTACAATAAATAACGGCTTCAAAAGAAAATATTTTGATAACAAAAAAATAAACGAGAGAAATCATTGATGTCATGTTAAATCCTCATTGTCATCAACGCCATAAAAAAAAAATGAATAAACAACCTCCCTTCAATTTAAGAGTAATCTATAAACTTCTAAGACATCGACATAGTATATAATTATTATAGTATGTACAAGTATATGTACTTATTTTATCGCTTGCATTATGTATATGTATTATTTTATTAGATCATATTGTATTTATTGTATATTGTAGTTATTTTGTTTTGGTATATGTTTTTCATGTTTTTTTTATGTGTGAAATTTATCGCTTTTTTTTCTTTTAATAGAACTCATTTTCATTTTGTCAGTCGCACCGCCTACAATCATTTCTGCTTAGCCCAAAGGTATGACCGGTAGAGAATGCCATATGGCGTTAAGTCCACCTTTTGTACAAATTTTGGTTGTGCAATAAAGTATAAATAAATAAAAAAATAATCGTAAGCTGAACCATATTGGTAAGGCTTTGTGGTTTTACTGTTCTTCCCAATCTACATTGGTTGCGTAGGTACGTACGAGTATTCCATTACAACTGGGACCTACTCCAGACTGAGTTAATTTGTAAACAAGCTTCAGCGGACCTTTATCATGCAGATAAATCTGTTACCTAAACGAATTAGTTAAAATAACGTTGGGCTAGACTCGTATGGATGATTTAGTTTGGGGGTTGATATAATTGAGGTGAGAGTTAGGCAAATAGGTCTTGAGTCAATTATGGAGTTGGTTGGTTGATTAATTAAGTATCAATTATTCAGGAGTTCAGTCAATATTGTACGCTGGTTATACGAAGCTGGAAGTTTATTGATGATATTAGACAGAACAGATTATTAAGTATATTTATATTTAAATGTAAATTAATGATATCTAACTACTCTTATTTTTTGTAGAAGTTAATTGATGTTAAAAAGGTATTTAAATACTATTTTTAATGGCTAAATAAGCCGCACATAAAATGTATTGTAAACCTGTATTGTTCCCCATTTGAACGCAAATAAATAAATCATTATATTATATTCTATTCATACACAGCGTCAGGCGACAGTTTCCCAGCTTTTACAAAAATATTAAGAAGCTAGTCTTGGTCATGAACTAAAATCACAATAAAATTAGACATCACTTAGTGTGTGACGCGCCTCTCTTAGGGGTTTTAGTGTTAGTTTAGTCAGTAATAAAAGGACGTTCGACCAAACAACACGTTTCATTTACACTCCTTGGTCTCCGCCTATTGTAATCTGAACAGAAGTCTCTTTAAGAAAATGAAAATTAAATACATTTCTCTATGTACACAAAATAGGCCTATGTTCAGCAGTGGACGGCCTTTGACTGATACTGATGATATACACAAAATACAACCTTCCTAGTAATACCACTTAACACTCGTGAACGACTCGACCGATTTTCTTTACTTGCTAGTATAATAGGTTAACTATTAAAAGGGGCGGGATACGAAGTTTTCAGGGACCGCTATTTCAATACAAGACAAGAAATGCCACAATACAAGAAAAACTACAAGAAAAATAATTCAAAGCCCTTATAATATAACTGATTTATAATAGGTATCTTATTCTATGGAACTAGGTTCAAATATTGCGAAACGATTACTTTTGCTACAATTCCTTAACGCTTAAGGCAAATAAATATCCGACTGTCAGGATATATCAAAAACTTGCAAACGGATCACTTATGTTACGTTGGGCATAGATTTATGTCTTAAGGGACCAACTTGGGAGCGGACAACTGCTGCAAGACCTTTTAATCTGTCTTTTTACAGTTCTATGATTCATTGCGGCCGTGTTGAGAAAGATATTAATACTTTTATATCAATGTTAGACATCGATTCTGGTTTTTTTTGCTGACTTAAACCTTTTGTTCCACTTGGCCCGATTTTTAACAGCAGTTTCACATCACATTTTTTGGGGTTCCATAGTCGAATGGCAAAAAACAGGACCCTTATAGTTTCGTCAAGTCTGTCTGTCTGTCTGTCCGTTCGTATGTCACAGCCTCTTTATTCTGTACCTATAAGCATCACACTGTTGAAATTTGGTTGAAAGGTGTAATCCTATTAAGGGGCTACCTGGATTTTTAGCGCACTTACTAGCGCCACTTTAGTAAAAAAAACATAACTCCTTAAATAAAAGACCAATCAAAAATCTGGTAGATACGATTGTATTACAGGTTCTATAGTTTATTTAGTACGTTTAAATTGTTTCTAAAGTAGTTAACTGTAGTTAGAGTTAGAAAAACTGCTAAATATGGCCACTTTTAGCATTTTTGCTAACTGTAACTGCAGATAACTGTGTTTAATTGAACTTAAACATTGTGTCTAAACCTCATAATCAGAGCTACAATCGTATCTACCAGATTTTTGATTGGTCTTTTATTTAACGAGTTATGATTTTTCTAGTAAAGTGGCGCTAGTGTGCGCGGTAAAAATCCGGGTACCGCCTTAACCGCTTTACGATTCTTATACAAAAAATAATAAAAAAAGATATTTAATGGGAATATTCCCACTTCCCATACATGAAACTAAAACCGATTTTTTTTTCTTACTCATACCTATGCATGTGGGGTGTTTATGGATAGATCTTTCAAAATGATATTAAGGTTCCGAAAACCGTTTTCTTTCAAATTCTAACGTTTGAGAGATAGACGCTTCCAGAGTGGTAAAATAATTTCTGCTTAGCCCGAAGGTATGACTGGTAGAGAATGCCATATGGCGTTAAGTCTACCTTTTGTACAAATTTTTGGCTGTGCAATAAAGTGTAGATAAATAAAATAAATAAATAAAATAAAATGGGCGTCCCCCGTATCTAACTTCTAAACTAAGCGAGTGTAAATTTTGAAAAAAATGCAGTGTATTTTTTTAAGATCTTAACAACGAAAATTGGTTTGAACGAGATCGAACTAACAGTTTTTGAGATATATCACATGTTCAACAACCGCAAACATAACTTTGTTATTCATACAAACACTATGAAAAACAAAGTTGTATTTGCTGTCAACAAAATATTGTGGTATTTCAGTTAAATTAATTAGTTAAAGTTGGCACGGAACCCTCAGTGCGCGAGTCCAACTCGCACTTGGCCGGTTTTTATGGAAGGCCTTAGCCGTTTTGTTACTAGTCAACATGAAGAAGTATTTGAATAATGACAGTGTTGGTCAGAGCCGTCAGCTGCTATGGCCAGCGCTACTTATGTATACAAACTTAATAACACTGACTGCTATGACTGGTGCGTCAGTGTGAGTGCGCACACAAATGTTGCAAATAGTAATATGTTTGAACCAGGGCTTGGAAACCGGTATTTTTTTGAACCGGTTTGACGAAAATACAGGTGGAACTTATTGAAAAAGGTTATGTTCCTTTAAACCGGTTTGGATAAATATGGGTATTTTGCATTAACCGGTTCAACTTTTCGTTCAGGCAGGACAACCACTCTGAACTTCGTTAAGATCTGCAAGCGGTGATCGCATCTGACGTTTGTTTCTGAATCTGATAATTAGTTTAACATCTTTTGAAGAATATTCGGTCTAAAAACAAGTCGCGTTGCGATTGTCGCGAGCGGCTACGAATTAACCGGTTTATTGAGGTTCACAGTATCGCTTTTATTTGGTTCCGTTCCGGAACAGAATTTTACGATAAAACCGGTTTAACCGTTATAATACCGGTAAATCTTGAACCTGTTTCAAGCCTTGGTTTGAACGTGTAAAAGTGCATGTTATAAAGCACCTAACAATTTGAAAAAATATATTCGGGGTCACAAGATAATAAACTATACGGGAGCTATAGGGAAATATGACTGCTAAAGCATTTGTGTTTGATAAGCACAAAAATACAGGTTGTTGTTTTGGTCAGCGACGAGCGACTCAGTGGTGGATGTACAAACGATAAAAATATATTTCTTTTTAAATGGAAAAACCTACAAAATCAATTTATCAATGCGACACAGCGATCAAATAAAAACTACCAACACCAGGTAGCCTCGCCGTAGCTTACTAGCTACGGCGTAGTATTTCGAAGATACGCGCTAGCTACGAGTATTTCGTAGATACGAGCTTGCTACGTGCGAGGATGCGAGTTTCCCCATTCATTTTTAGGGTTCCGTAGCCGAATGGCAAAAAACGGAACCCTTATAGTTTCGTCGAGTCTGTCTGTCTGTCCGTCCGTCCGTATGTCACAGCCACTTTATTCTGTAACTATGAGCATCACTCTGTTGTTATTTAAGCTTGAAAATGTCTAAAATATTAGAGCATTAATATACAGACTTAGGCCTGCTTTTTACATCGTCAAATAAGGAATATTCCTCTAATAAAACACAACACGCCTATTTGTCAGCAATTATTTATGTAAATGTCATAATTACATTTTTGTTTCTTTAGTGTTTTGTCACACTATACAAACCTAATAATATATTGTACTTGTAAATGTCATTTTAAAATCTGTCGTCTTATATTTATTCAGTATTATAGATAAGTTTGATTTGTTTTGTTGAAAAACTCTTGTAAAACACAACTGTGTCAAACAAGAAATCAAACCGTGTGTCTTACGCTATCCGGACGCATGCCAATACCACTCGGCCACCGATACATTTGCAAGTCTGTTGAATTTTTTAAGTGCTTGTTTCCTCCCGAGTTTGAACTACAGTACAATTACAATTTATCATTCGTAAGCAATACTCAGGTTTCCCGAATGACACCCTTTACCCAGCAGGGCCATTTGTTTTCCCACTTTATTAGATCTGGCAGGTAATTTAGGCATTTCATACACGTAGGTACTCGGCGGCGAATCTCATTGGATCTTAATTACTTTCTAACGATGTCTGCCATTCAGGTGTATTTTATGTAAAGGTATTACGAGATGGGGTTGAAAATATGAATAACTAAGAGATCGGTGAACTAGGTACCTAATTGAAGGTGTTGAAATAAAATAAACCCTAAAAAATTAAGCACAAGTACATACTCAGAACTTAAGAAGTTTAGTTACTTAGTCTGATGAGAGATAAAGAATGTTCAGATAAGACACACAGTCCTGCTCATTTCATTGGGGACACTGTCAAGAAATAGTCAATTTTAGAGACTTCCCTCAACACCGATATTTATTTAATTAACTTACTTAGCTACGAAGCTATGAAGTTTTATCTTTATGAACAAGTAACTTCATATCTGTTTTAAACATGTATCGGTGTTGAGAGAAATCCTTGCTTATTTTTTGGCAGTATCCCTAATTATGATGTTACACTCATTTATTTTGGCGATTTTACACTTATTTTTTACATTAAAAATAATACTTAGATAAGTAAAAGTAAGCTTTATTTTATAATTCTTCACGGAGGTCACAGTGAAACTGTTAAGTAAATAGGAAGCTTCTTAAGAAAGACTTTTGCTTAAAAAATCTATGCCTGTGAAATAAATAATTTACGTTCAGGCTGGGTTACTCTTACCCATGGAGTTTTACCCACTAACCTACAAGTATAACAATACCTACTTGTTTAGCTTTTATTACCTAAAACTTTAACAGTTTACTACTAAGGCCTGATTTTTCAATAGTCAAATAAGAAATATTCCTCGAATGAAATACAATATGGTTAATTTGAAAACGTCACCTATTTTTCGGAAAAACTAATGTTAATGCTATTTTGAAATCAGTCACTTTATACTTTATCTATTAGTCCGATATGTTTTATCTGAAGTTTGAAATAAACGGTTCTTAATGTATCAGCATATTGACAATTCACCATAATTGTGATAATAAAGTAAGTATCTTGTAAACAAAAGGTATCTATTACAATCAGTCTATTACAATCAGTTTCACCTACTACAGGGTAAATTGATCGGGCCTTGACAAAGGTACTATAAATCTATTTGGGCACCGGTCAGTTAGGTTAGGTTACTGAAACTGGGCGTATTTATGTGCCGTGTGGCCGCAGATTTATGTGAATACGGGGTGAAACCTTCAAACGTAATGCAGAGTTTGTATGAAAGCGAGACATTTTCAGAGTAATGTGCGTCTATTTCTGGTTTGTGTTACTTCTTAATAGCTAAAAAACCATCCTTATCACTCTTGACATCTCAGGACACGTTTGTTGTGCTCAAAATCTGATATTATGAATCTGACTTCAGCTTTTCATGCTATTTTATTAGCGAAACTTGAACACCATCTATTGTTTTTAATATCAATTTATACCATGTTTTAGGTAATATTTATTTAATTCACTTAATGTGTTTATTTACACTGCTTTCATAATATGTGGAAATAATGTTGAACTTCCGGACCTTGTTAACATTCTTCAACATTTTCTGACAAAACTGGAACTCTTTGAGTAACCGATCAATAATTGAACATAAGGTATCCTGTGTCATATTTTAAAGTAACTTGGTGTGAAATTAAATATTTCTATGTATAGATTCATTCATATGCCTAAACTTTTGTATCTTGGCAATAATGATTCGATGATCAACGTGTAGTCACCCATTTAATGTTGGTTGCAACTTAGGGTACCTAACTTAACTTTTAAATCGCTGGACCACACCAAAATAAAACTTCTCAAATTTCTTCTAGCGAATACCTGCGCATAAAATATTCGTTCTATTCCAACTTTATCCTGTCAAGTCACCATGAACGCTTTCTTCAAACTATTTACGAGAGAATCACCAAGTTATTGGTTTTGCTTCGTAACTTATGCCAACCGTCTGCTTGAGTACGTGTGACGAATACAGAGGATGTACCAGGGGGTCACTCCGATGTTTAGGTATGTGAGCGATATTTTGCTACGAGCACAAACTAGGCTAACCACTGTTGCAACACAGTTTGGCTAGATGGCGCTGACGTGACGCATCATAAGAGACCAGAAATTTGACGCGGTTGGATTATCTGCCCAGTGGATCGGTTGGTTAGTGCGTTGGCTGGTTCACCAGTTCATATACCGCCCGTGAATTTTGGGTCTTAATAAGTATTAAACGGATAAGCACAGCTAGGCTGTCGCTCGCAGACCGCGTCGAGCGCACGTGACTTTTTTTTAACCTACTGCTGGGCAAAGGTCTTCCCCAAACTCCTCCATCTATCTCTATCCATGGCCAACGACTCTCAATACTTAGCAAAACTGACCAAATCGTCACACCAGCGCTTTCTGGGTCTGCCTCTGCGGCGATAACCATTTGCTGGTATCCATCGCATGACGATTTTGGTCCATCTATCCGGGTGCATCCTACATAATAAGTGTGCCGCCCACTCCCATTTTAGCCTTGCTGTCTTCTCGTCTACATCCACTATACCAGTTTTGGAGCGTATTGTGGTATTACGGACCTTATTCATCCTGTAAATACAGACGTGGTCACTGACCGAAAGTCAAAAATCCAGGCACAGGGTTCACCACAGAGCCATGGAGAGGAGCGTGTTTAGTATTAACAGTATGGATAAGGTACGTAAAACCACAATATGCTCCAAAACTGGTTAGTGGATGTAGGTGAGAAGACAGTAAGGCACGCACGTGACTGTTCACGAAAAAAATACGTAGTAGATTCATAATTATCTTCTGTGATTTTACTTTGAAAGACATTATCCGCGTATTAGGTGTCTTTTTCGATCACATTTGAATGCGGGATTAAGTGAGCGTGATTTCGAATGATTCGTTTCAAAATAAATCATCTAGTATGAATCTCCCAACTAGCAAAAACATGTTGTAAGCACGTTTCTCTTGCAGCAATCAGTCGTAAGATGGATCTTAAAAATGTCGTATGAAAGCTCTATGCACGTTCTCTCAACGCGATTTGGGCGCACTTCTCTTAGCTTTAAATGCTGTAAACATCGTAAGATTATCATCGCAATAGCTAAATAATCGAAAGAATATCGAGTATTCGCAACGCGAATGTTATAAAGTGCCATGAAAGCCATCAGTATGCTTTTATTCCACACTTTAGCTTTCCTCAAGTCGAGAAATGCTCTTTCATTCGATTTATTTGTCGTATTAAAGCTGTGCGGTTGCAATCACTCGACTCTTTGATTGTGTGAATGCAACCAAGCTGCTCTCATACAACGTGTTTTATTTCTTAACCAAAATGGTGTTTAATATTGTTGGTGATGGTGAAAAGAAAAAAGAAAATAAATGTAACTGTTTTTTTACAAATGCCATATAGTTTTTTATCCATCTAAATAGGTTACGCGTATGACCATTTAAAGTTTGCTTTTTCATATGCGAAATTAACTTTATCGTATATATTGTTTACATTATTGATAATATTTCCATGGGCCACAAGATTTCTTAGTTATTAACGATTTAAAAATAATATTAATTTAATAATTAAAATGGTTTCGCCATTAATACACACAATTGCCATTACAGAGCATAATCACTCGACTTTTAGTCATAAAATAGCAATCCGGTTGCCATTTTACAACTAATCAGGGCGCCATTGTAGTTAGTTTAGGGTTCCTCACTGCAAATGGGTACTCCAGAAAAACGAAAATTTTTTCTATCAAATTAACCTAGAACATCTATCGTTACCTATATTTTTATTGAATTGAGTTTTAGTATGATAGGTCAGTGTATTTATTATAGTTTATAAATAATAATAGTTCATAATATTTAACAAGGTCGTTTTTTTAGAGGTGACAACTAAATGGTAGTCTTCTTAGATACAGATAAATTCATAACAAAAGACGACTTAAGGCAGCTAAGCAAGTCGAAATGGCCTTGGAAGAAAACACATTTTTTAATAATGCAGAAATGTTACGCATGTCGCACTGTTATTGATAACAGCACTGGATCAAAACCAATTCACTTTGTACTGTCTGATATAAGAATTAAATTATTACTGCGCTCATCGTTTTCGAAATTAGGCCTGTCACTGTCATTACTATCTAAATCCGAACCATGATAAGTGGAGCTATTTTCGGAAGGAGAAATAGTAGACGGTTCACATATGTCACTAGAAGCATGATTCATATTTTCTGCGGAACCCTCCCTGATATTTTTGGTCCCTCTTCACCCGTATTGAAATCCGATGCTGACGCAGATAATTTTAATCTTGAATACATGTTGTTTACTTTTCGCCGGAATCCTCCACTCCTTTTAATTCTTTTCCACCGATTATAATCCATTTTTGCTATATAAAACCAATTAAACACATTTATCTCAACTTTAATCAACGATGCCCGACAAAATGGCGTTTGCAGTGCTGTAAAAGATTTTGTTCAATTTTCATACAACTATTACGCTGTATGATGGCTTCCAAATAATGTTAATAGAATCTTTGTGGCTATGATAGTTCAGTTTACAGCGTTTTCTCAACTAATATTTTCAAATCGAGAGAAAGCCTCTCAAATAACAATCATATGACAGTATGTGCTATGAAAGTCACCGTGATGCTATTTAGTTGAATGAACCGCTTTTATTCCACAATAATGCTGTAATAATGATATATCGAAAGATAGTGGTATAATAGCAAATTTAATGACGAAGTAGCAATTCAGTCGCTTTCATAAAGCTATCATAAGACTTGCAGTTGTATGAAGGCTGTGAGAGATATCTTTATACAGTTTTCGAGTAAACGTGATATGAATTCGTCGAGTCAACGTTTACTCAGCATATTTAAAGAACCAAAAAGCGTTGAATGCCAAAATATCTAGAAAGCTACTTTTATACGGCTTTTTGACAAATTGCGAGCTTTCATACGAGTGTCTTTCGATCTATAGTCGTAAAAACGTAATCTTATTACGTCTTTTTGCTAGTTGGGCTATCCTGATATGTGAAAACAAGCACCAAAAACGTATATTTTTTAAAATTTTATGATTTTAGAGACTGTTTGTTTAGTATCAAGATAGGTTTATAATTTTAGGAGTCACAGAGTAGGACCTCAGAAACCAGGCGCTGTTTTCGAGGATTAATCGCATTTTAGACATAAATATTGACATAAATACGTAAAAACGGAATTCAGTGCCGCAGGAACCAAATTCATGTAGCCAGTACTAACTATAACTATTCCTAATGATGTTTTTAGTAAATAGCTAAACAAACATATAGATTGCAGCATGCAGCATTCGCTTACGTGACCGGAATACACGAAGTGATAGGGCGTCCTTGAATTACTGCCTGCAATAAACAAGGGGCGTTCCACCAATATTGGCTTTGCTTCTCCATTGCGCATTCCATGATAGTTAACGAAGGGAGGGCTTAATTGAAGACAATAGACGGAATAAATAAGCTGGTTAGAACACAACAGCACATTGGCATAGAAATAGGACCGTGTGAAAACAAAGGGTAAATTCAAGCTCAAGTTAATGTCATTCGAGATATTTTGGCAAGTTTGGGTAAGTAGATGCGCTGCAAGTTTAAAATGAATCATCGTTCAATTAACCCATAAATTACTATCCCAAAACTGGACAAAGATTAACGTCAAATGAGGGCTAATTAAAAAAGCCATACAGGGTGTTGTTTTGGTTATTGACATCCAACTCAGGGATGATAATATGAGTATGAGTTAAAGAGAGAGAAATGAGTTAGCCTTATTGAAAAAAAAATCTTAAAATTCTAAGCAAGTTTCATTCAAGAAAACCTCTTCACAACATTCAAAAAATGACAAAACAAATGGGGAAACTCGCACCCTCGCGCGTAGCTGGCGCTTAAATTTGAAATACTATGCCGTAGCTGGTAAGCTACGAAGAGGCTACTTGGTGTTGGTAGTTTTGACTCGATCGCTGTACCACATTAATAAATTGAATTTGTAGGTTTTTTCAATTTCAAAAAAAAACTCATTAGTATCGTTTCTACAGTCACCCCTGAGTCACTCGTCGCTGACCAAAACAACACTCTGTATAGTACCTCCACAGTTCGGATTGATAAAGAGTAGCTTGAGTAGGTATTGCAAATGAACAATTTAGACAGATTTTATGAAACTTAGAACCGTAGAATCCTTAACTTTTAGATCTTGTTTCAAACTTTCCCCAAACATACTTGTTACCCAAACTTCTTGATAATAAGAAATTAGTTTTAGTGTAACCCCAAGGCAGTAAAAACTTAGCGTAACGGGCTACTAAGGAAACCAACGACGCCAGACTTCCTCTAGTGCCATTTCTGAAGCGATAAAACGTTTGAGCCAGAACAAAATCACCCTAGTCTAGCCACGACTTGGGATCTGTGGCTACAAATAAACTATAAAGTAATAAACTTATTTATATTTATTACTAGGTCCCAGCGAACTCTGTTTCACCTTACAACGGGGCTCTGGGCCGACCCGGCCTCTTACCGCCCCAGCCCCGTTTTAAAGTTAAGATCCTATTAGGCCAAGATCAATCCAAAAAAGTAAAAATAATGAAAATCAGTCCACCCGTACCGTTCTCAACATATAAGTGGTGTAACTACCACGATTTTGTTGTGTACCTATATGATATTTAGATACTTAGAATATAAAAATAAACACACTGGATCCTTTAATTAATAAAAAAGTAGTGTTATCTTTAGCCTGCCTATTTTTTTTTTAACAAAAGAGTCAGAAATATTAGTAGAGACTTATCGATTTTTTTAAACTCACAACACACACACACACTACTAGTTTTGTTTTTGAAAAAGACTCCAATTTTGAATTTGATAGACCAGAATGACAGCTTTAATCGTACTTTTTATTTTTTAATATTGCAAGCGTAGTACTAATAGTATTGTAACTTATCAATTGTACACGATTAATTGAACTTGTGATATGATTTTTTATTAATGTGATTAGACTCATTAGGATTAATAATACATGTAAAACGACACATAAAGCTTGTAATATATAAAACAGTTTCTGTAAGGAATGAAAAAATCTAGGTTTCTCTGGCAATAGCAATGTTCTTGTATAAATTTATCTATTTTAACTTTAAATACTTTCAATAAATTAATTATTAACAATAATGATGATCTTTGTAGGATTCATGATTTATATAAACAGTTTTTATTTTAATATGTTATAATCGATCAAATACAACAATTGAATGATTTTGAAATATTCGATTATTTAGGAACAACCCAATTTTTAAATTTCGAAAAACTGGCCACTAAAGGTCATTTTGGACTATCTAATTAAAAATGAGAGTACACATTATTGCAGCTTTTCTTCGTTTGAGTATTAGCCAAAGAACATGAAAAGTGCAGTTAATTTTTTCCCTATAATCAAAAAAGAATGCATCAAAACAAAATCAGCAATCCAGCCTAGCTAAATCTAGGCATCGGTAAAAGTGGTTTATTCCTATATTGGTTCCGTCTCTGCCGGAAATGGGCGGTGAGTGGCGCCCTCTAGTGGTCTAATTCGGCGAATTTACTTTGAGTGCCTCTTTTACGACGCCTCGGTCTATGCCTCTGGAGTCCTACTCTTACAGCCTGTTTCACAAATCCTAATAAGTGCTGGGTAGCGTTATCTGTCCAATACTACATACAAAATGATTTGTTTTATTCGTCATTTTATTTGTCGATTGTAAATACGGTCTTTAGATTTTGAATGTGAACGTAAAAGAGAAATGCACGAATGGTGAAAAGCAATAAATTTTAATATGATTCGATTTAATTACAAATACTTCTGTATCTGATCTGTCGACAACGAAACGACCTCTTACGAAATAACATTCCATATTTGAATTATTCGTCGGTAAGTGTGTTTTTTGTCGATGGCGAAACCAGTTCGTAAAGGTTTTGAATGTAACCGTAAAATTTACGGATGGCCAATAGCAATACTTTTAACATGACACGCGTTGCTGGCTTCACTTTACTGTCGCAGTCGCACAAATGTCTCTCAAGAGTTCTCACGTTACGATAAAACAGATATAAATTATTGTCATGGTGTCTGTTTTTGGTGGACTTGCCTTGCGTTTGTGTACATAACCATTTAGCCATGCTCTGTCTTCGTTCTGGTCTGGCATCAATAAAACGAACTAGAGTCGAAAATCTGAGGCTATCAGGGTAGAGGCTCTGAAAGTCTTTGCTAGGTAAAAGGAATTTTGTTGGAGCCTCCTTTAGCGTAAGACAAGAGTTTGTAAATAAATCGTATAGGTAAAGGAAATAAACACATTTCCTAAGGATTTAATAGAATTTTAGTATCGTATCAGGAAATGTATAAAAATAACGCTATGTGTGAATAAAATAAATAAAACATGTTTTTAAATTAATAACCAGAGTTTTCATTTAGGGTTTATTTGAGACAATAGTGTAATAATTATACCTACAGTACACAATATCTTTACTTCTTACTAATTCACAAATCCGAGTTTTTATTAAGGATCTCATTGAGACAGTCAAGTAACAATCACACGTGGTTTATAAATTACTATATCTTCATACTTCTTGATAATTGAGGACATATAGTTTTTATTTAGGCTCTCATTGAGATTAAAAAGTTACAATGGTTTAGAATGATTTTCACACTCAGTGTCATATTTATATTGTTCGAAAAAATCGTGCACGGGCGGGACTTAAACTTGCAATTTTCTGGCTAACCGGGCCAACGCTCTTCCAATTGAGCTAGTCTAGCTACCGAGCTGTCGGTCCGACTGTGCGAAGTTTCTGGTCTCTCGTGAATACGTCATTACGCGTGACGTCAGCGCCATTTACCCGTCTGTTTTTGCAACAGTGTTATAAAAATTAACAATTAATTGAGATATTATATTTTCGATAGCTGTTTAGGAAATGTGTAAATTTCGTAGAAAATATGTCTAGTCACAACAAATCACACATTTCCGGGTGATTTCAGGAGTTATATACAGTTCCTAAGAAATGTGTACAATTACGGATTTCATAAATTTTCTGAAACACATACATAAACATTTTAATTTCGAATTATATGTAAATTATGGCTGAATAGCGTAACTGGTTTGAGTTATTTACTTGATGGGATAAATAACTCAACTTCAAATCTTTTGTCACACGGAAAGTAGTACCTATCTCAGTCATATTCAAAAGAAAAATATACAATCTGCTACTTGTCGGATTATGAGGGCAAACATCGAATTCCCATAGCGACCTTAACCATTTTTATATTGGCCGCATTTGTGACGCGTTCCCCAAATCGCCCGAAATCTATCAAGCGGGCGCGGCTAAAATATGGGAAATTGGTGGATTTTCCCCCGGGAATTTGCCCATGCAACACCCCAACTCGGAAATTATCCTAATAGGAAAATTATTAGGAAGGATCGATTTTGACCGGTAGCTAGCCAGGTGGCGTCGCTTTGCCGCAAACTATTGCGTAAATGTTTTTTATAAATAGTGTTACTTATTGCTGATTTCAGTTTTAATATTATATCTTTTTTTTATGGGCGGCAAAATCGTGTCAGATAGACAGTGTGAATGATAGGCAAAAAGGTGACATATCTTATGGTTTTCTTATAGTACCTAGATAGATATTAACTCTTTATTGCACATCACATAGGGCAGTTGCAATTTCGCTTAAAAGAAATGAACAGTTTAGGCGGTCTTAACGCTACAAGCGATCTCTTCCAAAAACCTTTGAGAACAGGAATTAGGAGTTTATAGACACTTAATATGATGACTGTTATTTAAATGTCATGATGTAAGAAAATCAGAAGAAAGAAAATCGCTATTTAAGTCTTCAAAACCAAGCGTAACATTTGACCCCTCAATTCACTGATATTTATAAATAGAACAATGATTTCTATTATCCCTCTTTAAGATGAGCTTTATCTTACAAAGACAGACGTAAGTGGGCATAAAATATGGATAAGGGTTTCTTTGTACAATCATGCTGTTTCTATCATAAATCAGTGGATTTATAAATCGGATTAATATCACGAAACCTTTTCGTAAGAGACCTCTATTCGAATGCACTCTGCCATTGTTATGGAAACGACGTAAATTCTATTCAGCTAGTTTCAAATAAAATACGAATCGAAAGATAGAAACTTTCGAACTCATGTTTAGAGCTCCATTCGGGGCGTTGTCATTGGTCCGTTGAGCAATTTCTGGCTGGATCTACGCGCCAATGCCTGGATTGGATTTAAATCGTTCCATTTGACACGACAAACAGAATGGCGCGAAAATGTGTTGTGAACTTGTGAGCTAACGGCTGCGATCGACTGAATAGGTGTTTACCCTTTCGCAGAGACCTTGAGTGAAACAAATGGAATGTAGGTGTTCTGTGTTTGTGTAACTTTGTTAAAGCTAGCGGGATTCGAGCTTCTTAGAAAGACGTTGCTTTACTTGGGAAAAACAAATAATCCAAGCTAACAGAATAGCTTTGAATACCTTAATTTTTGGAGTCGAGATTGAAATCATTCTTTTGTCACGTAGGCAAATGATTACCAATCAGGGTTTCTATGCAATCTATTACTTTTGGGTAAACTTTTAAAAGCTTGCGTATATTCAAATAGCCATCTTTGTTTTTAGGTGGTTCAGCTTCTCTTTATTATACTCAGCAATCTAACTATTTGAAGAGACCGCCATTCTCCGGGTGCGTCGATAAAATTGAGTTTTGATTCTCCCCTGGAATGAAGTCCTACTATGTAATTCGATGTGAAATTATTTTTATATTTCTATCTTACTCGTGATATAGGTACGTTACTTATATTGTCGGTGTAGCATCCCGGCATTCCGGGTATCGACTCTTACGTCACAACACTGCATAAGACATCCCGTCCTTCACAGTGGTGGCGCGTAAAGTATCCAACACCCCGCTACGGCCTCGTCGGGAAACCAGTGTGCGCAGAAGATGACAGAATAATTCCTTCTCTTTTACACATACACTACAGTGTCGGTATCACTATCAAAGCGCTCCTACCACTGCGCTACGAGCACCAGGTACAAGCATCTGCGCGGTTCGAAAAGCACGTTAAGCAGTAGTTCCCGGCTCATATCGGTTGGTATTAGTCGTTAAAAGCCGAGTCAGAGGCCCCATGGGTGGCTGAAAAGTAAGTAAGTTGGTCGCTTGCCTTACAAACACCTCTCTACAAATCCACACTGAGCCCTCGTGGAGGTATGGCTTATACCACCTTATACTTAAAGTGAGGCTTTTGCTCAGCGATGGGATGTTTATAGCAAGGTCGGATTTAGGGGAGGGCAACTGGTGCTACAGCCCCAGGGCCTTTACAAAAGAGGGGCCCCCACAAAAGGCATCGGGAAAAAAAACTCACACTAATAAACACTATTACGCAACTATGCCTTTTATATTTTTGACGGTGGAACAAAACCGTCTATCAAAGCTGTGTAAAGTTTACAGGCTACCTTTACTATACTATCCTTTTCACTCTAACCTTTTCTAAAATTCTAATAAGAGTAGAAGAGAAAACGAGATCTAATAATCAAGGTAAGTGAACCCATAGTAGGACCCCAGAAAGACGTGATCCGAATATCCGTATAGTATTCTGGTATACGAGGTATTTGTCGAGCATACATTTGATAAGTTCGCCGAGTTATATTAGATAGCTAGGAGAAGTAGAAGTTAGAAACAGTAAATTGAGAGCTAGATGTTCGTTGAAGTGGTTATTGGTATATGTAAACTTCAAGAATGTCCGTAGTACAGACAACATCACGTGGAAGTAAACACTGCGGTATCTTATGCAGTTGTTATAAGGGCTAATTTGCATTAAAAGTGGGTAACCTGATGTTATGGCGACTGTACCTACACATTTATTTTTTCATTTGACACACACAAAGAAAAATACATCAACTTACTCTTATGAGAAAGAGCAAAGACAAAATAATACACAAAGAAAAAATATATAAAAAAATAATAAAAAAAATAGCAGAAAAACATATATAGCCCTAGGTGTGCCAAAGAGTCCCCGCTCCGATAAGACGTGACAGCAGATGGTAATAATAATGACACTACACTGATTTTCAGCAGATAATAAATTTTAAAGATCGGTTTCCAATTAGGTAGAACTAATAGGTAGAATTAATATTAGGAAAATCCCCTTCGGCCACATTCGAAACCAAGGTTCGAAACTAGTTTCCTAAATAAGAATAATGTTACTTCTTTCAAAACTAGTTTCGGTATAGGAATTATATTTCTTATTTCGAAACTCGTTTCGACAAAGGAATTACATTTCCTCATTCAAAACTGACAAATTAAAATCCAAATCTCTTTAAATATATAGCGTGTGATGATTGGTGAACTATAGAAAAGATAATTTTCATTTGAGCGGTACCAATATGACTAAAAACACTAAGTGACAAATAAAATAATTAAATGAAACTATATGAAAATAAAATCCGGTGCGTTTCCATACATACACGTATATTTTTTTGAAATAATTTAACAAGTAAGATCAATAAAGCAGTGAAAAGGGGGCGATAATTTCAACGCAATGGCCAACGGAGATTTCTTTCGTTTGAAGTTGCAGGATTGCTAATTTAATTTCTTTATCTATCAGTTTTTGTTCTTTTTTAGGGTTCCGCAGCCGAATGGCAAAAAACGGAACCCTCATAGTTTCGTCAAGTCTGTCTGTCTGTCTGTTCGTCCGTATGTCACAGCCAATTTATTCTGTAACTGTAAGCATCACACTGTTAAAATTTGGTAGGAAGATGTATCTTGTTAACCGCTTTACGATCCTTATACAAAAAATAAAAATAATGATATTTACGAGGGGTCCCATACCTACATGAAACTAAAACAAACAAAAATTTTTTTAGTCAAACCTCTGCGTGTTGGGTGTCAATAGATAGGTCTTTTAAAATGACACAGAGGTTTCTTCAACCATTTTCTTTTAAAGTGCGTTTAAAAAAAACTGATATTTGAAGAATTAGCAATCCTGCAACTTCAAACGAAAGAAATCTCCGTTGGCCATTGCGTTGAAATTATCGCCCCCTTTTCACTGAATTATTAATCTTACTGGTTAAATTATTTTAATAAAATAATATATGTATATCCATTGAAACGCGCCGGATTTTATTTCCATATAGTTACATTAAATTATTTTATTTGACACTTAGTGTTTTTAATGATATTCGTACCGCTCAAATGAAAATTACCTTTCCTTAGTTCACCCAATACCGTCTTTACCATAAGGGCACACGGGGCCCGTGCCCAGGGCCTCTATTCTCAGGGGGGCCCCGAAGGACCTACAATTTCTCTCACACATTTATTCTCTAAACATTTTTGTCGGACACATTACTTTTTTTCACAAATTAGTAACCTTATAAGAAGGTATTTACTTGGCATATACACAGATACTGTGGGCATATACTACGCTATTATATCGATGACTGCGGCTATTCCTACTGTACAAATTAATAATATTTCCGAACGCATCCTACCTAATTTACTAAGAACACCATCTAGCGATCACTCACGCAATCACTCCGATTCCAAAGTCAAGCTGCACCGTCTAAACAAGGCCTAACATAAATGTCGACATTGTCTATGGTCAGGGGAATGGGAATCCCCGAATGATGTATTAAACTTTCAGTCTGTTATGAGTGAGTGGGGTTATTTTGTTTCATTTAATATTTAAAATTGAGTAAGATAAACAAAAGTTTCGATTTGTTCGTTTGTCGTTCGTTTAAACATTATTTTATTATGTCGAAAAGAACATATTTAAGTGGTTCACAAAAAAGAAAAAAAAATATAGCTCAAAAAGAAATAACGGAAAAACTTCCAAAACTCACTTCATTTTTTTACGGTGGAAGAAACAAATAAGCCGAGAGATTATTCATTCTCATCACCGCAAGACAAAAGTACCTCTGAATGTTACCAGGAAAAAGAGGTTACGTGTGACGAAAATGACAATCACACATCAGATGCTAAACCATCGACTTCAACTTACTGTGAAATAATAACTGCAAGCTTAGAGAATGTATCTGTGTCTCCTGACCCAGGTACTTACTGTGACGACATTTTACCGGAAAAAGTCCGTGATATTTGGATTCGAAAAGGGCCAGAGTTTTTCCAAAATATAAACAGTGACTTCTCCGAAACTTCTACTAGTTTTCCAGATTCAAATGGTAGAACAAAAACAAGATGCTTGACAAAAAATATTTTTATTCGTAAATTGACGAATGGTGAGTCTTTAGAAAGAAAATGGCTTCTTTATTCACCAGCAATGAAATTCAATTCAATTCAATTCAATTTATTTGCATAAAACATGGTAAAAATACATACATTGTGGTGTTAATAAATACATTAAAGTTCAGCATGTTTTGTCTGGGTAAGACGTGCAAATTTGTCATTTTGTTAGGCATGCTAGATTATAAGTTCATACAATGTCAACAATATGGATTTTTATAAAGATTAATGTCAAATTTTAAAATTATTATAAGTTCATACAATGTCAACAATAAGGAATTTCATAAAGATTAATGTCAGATTTTAGAATTATTGTAAGTTCATACAATGTCAACAATATGGATTTTCATTAAGATTTATGTAAAATTTTACAATAATTATCAACGATGTCAACTTATTTCATTCAGTAATACACTAAATTTTAATTATTCTATGAGGTTTCTTCATTTATTTAATAAATTTTAAAGTTTGATCATTCAGAAATTCGGAAATAGTATAATAGCATTTATCAGTTAATATTTTTTTAAGTTTTTTTTTAAATAATGTGTTTTCTAGTTTTTTTAAAGATGAGGGTAATTTGTTAAAAATGTTAGGCGCCATGCTGAATATACTGTTTCTCATAAGAGCTGTTCTGCAAAAGGGCGTGCTCAGACGATTGTTATCCCGCCGGTTACGGGTAACAATATCCGCTAACCGCTGAAATAGGTGTGGATTGTATTTGGTAAATAAAGAAACCTCCAGTATATACATAGACGGAAGTGTGAGAATTTCAAATTTTTTTAAAATAGGGTTTGCAACTGTCCGTTCTTTGTAAATTAAACATAGTCCTAATGCATTGTTTTTGTTTTTTAAAAACTTTTATCTTATTGGTTGAGTTTCCCCAAAAGATAACACCGTATCTAAGATTAGACGCTACCAGACCATGGTAAGCTGTGAGTAGAGCATTCAAGTTAATCATCTGCCTAAGCCTAAACAAAGCGTAGGAGGACGAGCTGATCGTTTTAATAAGCTTCTCTGTATGAGCTTTCCAGTCAAGTTTTCGGTCAATAATTAATCCTAAAAATCTCGTGCTGTCAATTGCAGATATATTGATGTCATTATAAGCTACGTTAATGTCAGGAATATTGGTTTGCCTTTGGCTAAATGTCATGATTTGAGTTTTGCTTAAATTTATTTTTAAATTGTTACTATCGAGCCATAGAATTATGGATGTCAAGGAATTATTGATGTCATTTTCAAAATTGTCATATTTCTTACAAGCTATTGTCACGGTGCTATCATCTGTAAAAAGAGTCATTGGGTGGTCTACAGCTTTCGGCAAATCATTTATATATACGAGGAAAAGGAGAGGACCCAGCACACTACCCTGTGGTACACCATATTTAGTTATGCGTTCTTCAGATAAATAATCAGTTTCTTCTTTTTTATGTGGATCGATTCCAGTAATTGAAGTGAGCTGTTTCCTGTTTTTTATGTATGAGCCTATTAGGTCTAAGATGTTTCCTCTAACACCATAAGCATGCAGCTTTTTTAAAAGAATGTCATGGTTTACATAGTGAAATCTGTATACTGTTATTGCTGCCGTCTATTTAATACCACTACTGGTGCTGGACATAATTTAAGTTCTCTTAATGGACATAAAGATGAAATAAGAAACCAAAAATTTGCGCACGGGCGGGACTTGAACCAGCAACCTCTTGGCAAACCGGGCCAAACGCTCTTACCAATTGAGCTACCGTGCTGTTAGTCCGACCCTGCGAAATTTGTGGTTTCTTTTTGTAAACGTCAATTGCGTGACGCTTAGCGCCATCTAGCCGTCTGTTTATGAAACAGATGGCCCAAGCAGTTATTCTTTACAGAATAAATTCAACTTGGAAATTGATGTCGCTTCGCTATCTAATGCTTTAGAATGTTTTTAACACTTACAGTGTCATATTTAATATTCATAAAGATGAAATAAGAAACCAAAAATTTGCGCACGGGCGGGACTTGAACCAGCAACCTCTTGGCAAACCGGGCCAAACGCTCTTACCAATTGAGCTACCGTGCTGTTAGTCCGACCCTGCGAAATTTGTGGTTTCTTTTTGTAAACGTCAATTGCGTGACGCTTAGCGCCATCTAGCCGTCTGTTTATGAAACAGATTTCTTCAGATCCAGATTCTTTTTGTAAGCGTCACGCAATTGACGTTTACAAAAAGAAACCACAAATTTCGCAGGGTCGGACTAACAGCACGGTAGCTCAATTGGTAAGAGCGTTTGGCCCGGTTTGCCAAGAGGTTGCTGGTTCAAGTCCCGCCCGTGCGCAAATTTTTGGTTTCTTATTTCATCTTTATGAATATTAAATATGACACTGTAAGTGTTAAAAACATTCTAAAGCATCTCTTAATGGATATAAAGATTGGAAGCATATAAGTAACTTATTGATAGAGCATGAGAACAGTTTACAGCACAGGGAATTTATGATGAATTATGTTGCAAGAATGAAAACTACTGGACGAATTGATACTGAGTTGCTGTACCAATATAATAGAGAAATTAACTATTGGAAGAATGTACTTAAGAGGATTGTTGCAGTAGTGAAATTTTTGGCTTCAAGAGGTCTTGCTTTTCGTGGTGATAATGAGACATTAGGATCGCAAAATAATGGGAATTATTTGGGATGCTTAGAACTGATTAGTGAGTTTGATCCTTTTCTTGCTGATCACATACAAAACTGCGGAAATCGTGGAAAAGGAAGTACATCATATTTATCGGCAAATATTTGTAACGAATTTATTAATTTAATGGGACAGCAAGTTTTGAAAACCATTGTCAATGACCTTAAAACAGCAAAGTACTACTCTATTAGCGTAGATTCTACACCAGATCTGTCCCACGTTGACCAACTGACTTTCATAGTTAGATACGTAAAAGACGGACAGCCTATTGAGAGATTTTTGCAATTTTTGCCTATGGATGAACATAATGCGCAATATATAGCAGATACCATTTTAAACTTTTTTGAAAGACTTGATATTTCTATAAAAGATTGTCGCGGGCAGAGCTACGACAATGCGTCAAATATGTCTGGAAAGTACTCTGGTGTTCAGTCAAGAATAAAAGAAGTTTGCGAATTTGCGATTTACGTTCCATGTGCGGCACATTCGCTAAATTTAGTGGGTGTTCAGGCTGTTGAGTGTGTTACTGAAGCAGTAACATTCTTTCAATTTGTACAAAAATTGTTTAATTTTTTTTCGGCTTCGACAAAACGCTGGAAAATTTTGACAGAGCATTTAGGTGCAAATAGAGTCTTGAAGTCTCTTTCGGAAACTAGATGGTCTGCACGTGCTAATGCTATTAATGCTTTGCAAAATGGTTATTTAAATATTTCTGAAGCATTGTGTTCAATCGCGAGTGACATTAATCAACCAGGAGACACTAGAAAGGAAGCCCAAAGCCTTGCAAAAAAAATGGAAAAATTTGAGACTGCTCTTCTAACTGAAATATGGAATGATCTTTTGGGAATTATGAATAAAACAAGTCTAAGTTTACAGAATAGCACTATGACCATGGACGTTGTAACGAAACTTTACGAGTCTCTGATCAGTTATGCCAATACCGCACGCGATAATTTTGATCAGTACGAAACGGCTGCTAAAGAAAAAAATCCATATGCTGACTACAAAGACACATTTGAAAGAAAAAGATTTCGCAGCACACGCATCACTTTTTTTGAAGGATCATCAGAGACGGCACAGTTGAGAGGCAAAGAAAAGTTTCGTGTAGATACTTTCATTCCCATAATTGACACATTAATTACTCATTTAAAAAAACGTTCTGCAGCATACCAAGAAATTGATAGTCGATTTAGTTTTCTTTGTCAGTTAACAATAATAGAATCTGATGAGTTGACCAAAAAATGCAAAGAATTTGCAAAATTTTATCATGAAGACATAAATGCAGATGAGTTCAAAACAGAATGTTTTCATTTAAGTCAATATTTAAAAAACATAACAAAGCAATCGGCGGATTTAAATATCTCAACCTTACATAACTTAATAAAAGCAGATAAATTGGAAGAAACTTTTCCAAACGTAGAATTGCTACAAGAATATTCCTTTGCTTGATGGTTACTAATTGCAGTGGAGAGCGGTCATTTTCGCAGCTTAAGAGAATAAAAAATGAATTGCGAACAACAATGTTACAAGAACGACTAAGTAATTTGTCAATTATGTGCATTGAAAGTGATATCCTTTAAAACATTGACTTTAATGATATAATAGAAGATTTTGCTCAACAGAAATCCCGAAAGAAACCATTATCGTAATTAGAACCAAAAAACAGCAGCATTCGAATATCATAAATGACGTATTTATAAAATCATACTGTATTTGATTTTCTATAATAAATGATTAAACTTATTTTTAAAATGTTAGTATAATTGAAGGGCCCAGTTGCAAAAGTCCTTAAGTCCAAAAACTGAACTTGTCAATAAGTCATGTTGAAACAAAAAAAAAAAACGTTGAAATATTTCTATGTAGGTTATGGGAGAAAATCAAACTTCACGGTATTGGGAATAATTAGCCTTTTATTTTATGAAAAATTTTTGAAAGTTCATTATTATAATTCTCTATAAAATCAACTTTTAATAAACTGGACTTAGGTCCCAATTATTGGACTTAGCCTTTTTTGACACTTATTCTAAGGACTTAGAAACTTTAGTTGCACATTTGGTGGACTTAAATCTGTACTAACAAAATATTGTGGACTTTAGGACTTAAGCAAAAAAAAATTACAACAAATTTATTTTCATATAATATGAAATACTACCTTGCTTTGTACGATCATTTTGTAATCCTCAAAGTCCACTAAACTTCTACCATCTGTATAAAAAATGTTTTCAACAACACATACATAACTGAGAAAAATACATTTATCATTGCTACTTTGGTAACATATTTGTTGTAGGTACTTATAATCTATATTATAAAACTTAAGAACTTGCTTACATTCTAAAGTTTTATAAAAGATTTAATAGGGTGGCGAAGGCAAAGTCAATTACAGATGGCGCGACAATCGTTGGTACCTCATTCAGCCGTCCTCAATGTCAATCTTAACTACTCTGTGTTTAAAATTTGTTGTTCCTGTGTGTCTTTATTCAAATAAAAGGTATTACTTATTGACTGTGGCTCAATTAAAAGAAGAGTTACGCAAAAGGAAAGCTAAAACAACAGGAAAGAAGGCGGTTCTCGTAGCTAGGTAGGTATTAAATATTTACACAAATAACACCATGCATGTGCATGTAAAACTTTTTAATTTTGAAAAAAATCTAATTTTACATTTAGTTTAGTTTAGTTATAATTAAAATAATCACAAAAATATTTTAATGTAAGATCAATATTCTTCTGGATTATTCTTTATCATCCTCAGAGTCAACTAATGATTGTTCTATCTGATTAGATTCAATATTTTCATCAGCTGGCAGTATATCAGAATAAAAATATTTGTCATCTTCACACACATATGTGAGTTTCAAAATATATTTAATTTTTCCAGGCTTTAGTCTCAAAGGTGACTTGAATGCATTTTCAGGGTCACATCCTATATTTCTTTGTACTCCAACACGATAGAATGTAAACGGATTATGATTTATTTTTTTATTCTGCGGGTTTCGAGGAAAACATCCAACACCGAATCGCAGCCGCCTGGATGAAGTGGCGAGAAGTTACGGGGGTGACCTGTGATCCGAAAATGCCAGTTAAGCTCAAGGGGTTGGTGTATAAGGCTATAATAAGACCTGTTCTTATGTATGGCAGCGGAACCTGGACCCTCACTCAGCGGCAACTACAAACCATCCAAGTGGCCGAAATGAAGATGTTGCGGTGGATGTGCGGAGTGACGAGGCTCGACATGATACGCAACGAATACGTTCGCGGTAGCCTTGGCGTGCGCGACATCGCGGACAAGCTGCAAGAGAGCCGATTACGGTGGTTTGGCCACATCTCGAGACGGCCCCCTGACTGCACAGCCAACAAGGCCTTAAATTTCAACATCCCTGGCCCCTAACGTAGAGGTAGACCGAAAACAAGGTGGTCCGACGTAGTGAAGCGAGACCTCGCTGCCTGCAATGTCGCTGTGAGCGACACATCCGACAGGGTGAGGTGGAGAAGGAAGACGAGAAAGGCTGACCCCACCATCATGTGGGAATAGATACTGCCAGGAAGAGAGAGAGAGATTTATTTTTTAATGTTTCCAGCACACTAATGGCTTTTAATGTACAAATCGGATGGACTTAGGAACTTTTTAATATTAAAAGAGGTCACTTAGTGACTTCTTGATCAAAATTGTTGGGACGTAGGGACTTATTAAGCGCCAAGTGACTTTTTAACCTCAAAATCCATTAAAAAAAGTAAAATGTCGTTTCTATATTGAGACCTAGGCACTTGTTAACAAAAACAAAAAGATATGATTATATGATATTTAACATGGCCAACACGTTGGCGTTATCAGATGATAAAGTCCCTAAGTGGACTTAGGGACTTCTGCAACTGGGCCCTTCAATTACTAAATTGAAATGAGTACTAAATTCCTTCTCATGGTCTATTTTTGGGTTCTATTGCTTTTTATCATTGTATTTCAAATATATTAAATATTAATGTATATTATATTTTAATGTAGGTTGGTATTTATTGTATGTATTATGTAAGTATATGTAGTATATTGTATACATCTATTATGTTGTTTTTTTTTTCTCTCTCTTTATTTTTCCTTATTTGCACTGTTTTGTCCGTACCCATTTCTATGTACACTTTCCTCTCCCCAAAGGTTGTCTGGAAGAGATCGCTCTTAGCGATAAGACCTGTGTTGTACCATTGCATTTTGTTTCATTAAATTCTGTAATCTTTGTTTTGTGTGCAATAAAGAATATTCTATCTATCTATGATTAGCGTTTTTTACTTTCCAAAAGGGCCTCTAATTCTGGTATGCCCAAGGGCCCCAGCTTAGTTTAAGACGGCGGTGAGTTCACCAATCATCATACGCTATATATCTAAAGAGGTTTGGATTTTAATTTGTCAGTTTCGAATGAGGAAATGTAATTCCTTTGTCGAAACAAGTTTCAAAATAAGAAATATAATTCTTATACCAAAACTAGTTTCGAAAGAAGTAATATTATTATTATTTAGAAACTAGTTTCGAACCTTGGTTTCGAATGTGGCCGAAGGGGGAAAATCAAATAAACGCTATTATCTCTAGCTATACTTTTACTAGTACTATACTTTTACTAGTATAAGACCGTTACTGAAAATGAGTTAAGGTCAAAAAGTACATACGTCTTGGAAAAAGCAAAAAAAAGTTGAGTGTAAAAAAGGACCAAAAAGGGATGTCCAATATTTTACTTTTTATCAGTAATGTCCACAAGCCTGTCTAGACGCAATTTTATTTCTCCTCATCCACAGGACTCTTAACCCTTTTCATATTTTCCATCTACCCTTCATGTTTGCTCAGACGTCTTAACAATCTGAGTTATTCCCGTAATTGAAAAGACGCGTGACACAAACATATTTAAAGAAGTTTTTCTATTTTATTATTTTGGCGCGTTCGTCAAATATTCAAAGCCGAATAATGAAACTACAATTTCTGTGGCCAATTTACGGAACGTCACGTTTCTTATTGAGGATTGACAGAAATCATCAAATGTTACTTTTTGTAGATTATCAGATAACGAAAGGCGCATTTATTTGTGACTACGAAAACAAAATAACAAATTCCAAACATAAAAACACGAGAATAGACCCTTACAAGCAAGCAACAACAAATCCTTCTGGTATACATCTCGGTATGTTTGACAGCCTAGCCGGAATTAACCGCCTGAATCCGGATTTAAGACGTCGTGCTGTCAAAGAGATAGATGGCGGGAAAATGGCGAACACAGAAAATAATTCAGACAGACCTCCTTCGTTGTGATTATGACATTTTGACGGATTATCACGTCATATTTGCTCATGATCTAAATGACGGAAGATGGCTTTCGCAGACAACAACATGTACACAACCAGAACATAGGTTAAACATTTTTGTTAAAAACGACCTTATTGCAACTACATAAGATACCATAATTTTTACCTTGAATTGATGTTGTCCCTTCATGATATACCTAACAAGTCAAATTTTAAGATAATGTGCAGAGAGAGGAAGATACTTGTATATCGAAATATTTGGTATAATCTGACACTGCTTAAATAAAAATCATCAGATGTATTTTTCCATGACTGCCGAACCAAAAAACAAAAAAACGGAGTGGTTTATATTTAGCCTTCATGTATACACTTTCGTTGAGTTATTAATGTAACCTACATTAAATTAATAGTATCAGCGAATTTAGGGCCAAACGTAATAAATACCTAATTTAATAGTAAGGTATTCATATTATTTATAATTATAGATATTTATTCTAAAGCTGAGCTTCGGGGACAGATTACAAAATATGCTAGGATACACGTACCTGACAGTGATTATATGCACTGGCATAACAGTAACGTTCACTGATACAAACGTCTTCAGCGACACTACTTTCCATCGCAATCTAAACCACACTCAGCGCCATCTCTTATCCCCAACCACACTCAGCGCCATCTCTTATCCCCATCCAGAACTTACCGATATCCAGCACAGCGACAGCATCCTTCACCAGACGGTACGTGTCTCCGTTGATCCTCAAGAAGTCTACGCAGCCAAGTAGACCGTCAGACAGGCCAAGCTTGCTTTGAAGACCGGTGGTGTTGCCAGCTCCGCCCACCCATACCGGTTCGCGGAAGGTCATCCGGGAGAACAGACCCTGGGAAAGAGGAAATATAATTAAGAATTTATAAAATAGTTCATTTCTTTATCAAACTAGCAGTATCAATGCGTGTTACCTGTGTAATTGAAGAATTGTTTTAGTCGATGAAGCTTAGTCAGTCAGTCAAATTTGAAAAATTATATAGACTCTTATATTGAAGCATTAGTGACATAATTGTTTTTTTTTGTTTTTGTAGAGTTTTATCACAATGTAACAACACAAATGTAACAATACTTACTAGATCAGGCAATATCGAACCTTGAGTTGTACGCTATCCGGGCGCATGGCCCGGGTTCGATCCCTGGTCAGGTCAATGTAGAAATGACGACCTCTGTCGGGAAGTGGCTAAACACGCTGGTTTCAAGGCGTTGCCACTCAGAGGTCCCGTGTTCGATCCCCGGTCGGGTCAATGAAGAAATATATTTTTTCTATATTGTCTCGGGTCTGGGTGTTGTGGTACCACTGTTGTGTCTGATTCCCATAACACAAGTGCATTGGCTACTTTACTTCCTTTTTTTTGATCAAAGCAATGTATGTGATTGGTGTGCAATATTTATTTATATTTATTAATTAATGGCACTCAGCCATCGGGTAAGATTCCTTTGCAAACGTGTTGAATATTGTCTTTTTTATCTGATGTAGTTTCTTTTCACAAGTGAAATATTATAGCATTTAGATTGATGTATTAAATTATTTCTAGCTGAGAGATAGCTTCTAGCAAAGCAGATTATTTCTAGCTCCAAGTATTTTTCTCCTCCAACTGTAAAGAACTAATTGGTTGCGACCAATTGGTTCTTTTATGTAACCTTTATTTTTCCTTCTTCTCCCGACAACTTCCGTCCTTACAACACTTCGCCCGAAATGTTTATTAATAAAGTACCTTTAAGAGCAATTACCAAAATGGCTCCATTTCAGTTGCTCCCTCCAATAAAGACATTAGCGTCTTGCGACGAAGGTAGCGAATGGTCTACCCTATACTTATCTATACTAATATTATAAAGCTGAAGAGTTTGTTTGTTTGTTTGTTTGTTTGTTTGTTTGTTTGAACGCGCTAATCTCAGAAACTACTGGCCCGATTTGAAAAATTATTTTTATGTTGGATAGTCCATTTATCGAGGAAGGCTTTAGGCTATATAACATAAAGATACGACTCACAAGACGACAGCAGCAGTGAAAAATGTTGCGAAAACGGGAGAAAGATATTCCTTTTGAGAGCTTCCGCTGCGTACGCTGCGGAAACCGCTAAAGTTACACAAAAATCATGTATGACAAGATTGTTCAGCATTAAGAGTTCTATAATAAAGTCCGCGACAGCATAAGTCTATCTTTTATGGTTGACTTACTACAACCTTTTTTATGTTAATAAATTTGTAAAAAAAATAATGCATTATTTTTAGAGGTGTATTATACACACAGGTATTTATTATTATCAAAATAAATACATTCATCATCACGAGCATTTCATTTAGAACCAAATTGCCCTTTATATCATTTGATTTCAATAAATATCTTAGGAGCTATCACAGTTTTAACATAACTCCGCACTAAAATAATGTTCGCAGCTTAAGTACAACGTGCGCTTGCGCTAATATATTATAAAGCTGAAGAGTCTGCTTGTTTGAACGCGCTTATCTCAGGAACTGCTGGACCGATTTGAAAAAATATTTCTGTGTTGGATAGCTTATTTATCGAGAAAGGCTTTAGGATATAAAACATGACGCTGCGACGGGAGGGGAGGGAGCAAACTCAAAACGCGCGGACGAAGTCGCGGGGGACCGCTAGTAATGTATAGGAACAAAATAATCTAAGAACTACTGGACCGGTTTGTAAAACAATTCTTATGTTGGATACTTTGCTTATTTATCGAGGAAGGCTTAAGGCTATATATAGCACATCACTTTGCGACAGGAGGGGAGTGATTTTACTGGTAATTGTCAAAGGTTGAAGAAGATGTAATTGTTATGTTTATGTGGCAATAAGACTTGGCCTAATTGGACGTGGCCTAATTTTAGGTTTACTGGTAAGATCTTACCTTACCTTACTAGGTCAAAAATATCAATTCCTTCTTTTAAAAAAATGATTAACCTAACATTTCTTTTTTTATATGAAATGGGTTCGCTCTTGTCACCTGTCTAGACCAGACGTGGCATAGTCAAAGACTACGATGGAGCGAGCTCACCCAGAAGAAGCCTGTTCAATCTGGCTTTAATTTTTTTAGGGATTTTACATCCATAGAGAACACTGATCTTCATTTCTTTCTTTTTTTCTTTTAGTTATATTTAAAAAGAATGTGATTGGTTTGTTCAGAAGCCTGATTGTAGTTATAATAATAATAATAATAATAAATTTATTCTTCACTAAAAGATTACAGTATTTAAAGGGGATCGAGGTCACCTTTTAAGCAAAATATGCCTGTGACGTGACTTCGCTCTTCCATAACTACAGTTACACTATATGGTTTTATTCTAAGTTGCTAGTAAATTGTAACAAAAGTAAGTTGTATTTTTAAAAGAAGAAGTTATGACCATCAATTGTTTAAATATCCCATTTTAGGACATACGAGTACACACGTCAAAAAATGTTTGCAATCACTTTGAAAAATCTAAATCTTTTTTGTTATGGTAAATGATATAGTAACATATTTTTGGTATTATAATATTATTACTTTTATATTCCCAGAAAACACATAACAAATATGTTTTCTTAATACAGGTACATTAAAAAACCGTCTAAGTGCGAGTAGGACTCGCGCACTGAGGGTTCCGTGCCAACTTTAACTGAATTAGGGATCCACTTTTTTCCACTAAGCTCAAATACCACAATATTTTGTTGACAGCAAAAATAACATTGTTTTTCATAGTGTTTGTATGAAAAACTAAGTTATGTTTGCGGTTGTTGAAAATGTGCTATATCTAATTTTTTTTTTGGTTTTAGTTTTATGTATGGGAGCCCCCCTTAAATACAATTATTTTTTATTTTCGTATAAAAATCGTAAAGCGGTTAACAGAATATATCCTTCTACTAAATATCAACAGAATGATGCTTACGAGTATAGTTACAGAATAAAATGGCTATGACATACGGACGGACAGACAGACAGACTTGACGAAACTATAAGGGTTCCGTTTTTTGCCATTCGGCTACGGAACCCTAAAAAATCAATCAGGTATCTACTAGTGATCAACATTTTTTGTTGATGTTTGTAATCAGAAGTTAGTTCTAAAATGGCAAACGTAATGTTCTTGTAAAAACTGCCCTATATTGAAACTCTTTGAGCGTCAAAACTCATTTACTTCACTATTCTATGTCTAAGTCACTATTACATATTACCAGTGTAATATAACTTCGACGGCCTGATTCCCTTGCCTCACTCATAGCTCGCCCCTGGCCCACGGCGGTTTTCAGTTTAGCATAATTGCTTACACTGTGGGGTAAAGCTAATGACTCTGAAGAATACTGATATTCACTTTCAAAGATAATATTGAACCCTTTATCTTAAAATCTACCTATTCAAAAACGCTATGATGCTGGCTGCGTTGCCGCGTTGAATAGCTATGCTAATCCTTTGAGCTAGGAACCAGCCAGCTTTATTATTGGCTGTTACAGAATTATTTACCCTTTATCAACTTTTAAATAGTAAAGTTAGCGCCATTATTATGACATCTTTGGATATAAAGGCTGTTGTTTTGAGCACTAGACATCCAACTCAGGGACGATAAATGAGTTATGCTTATTCTAAAAAAATATATTTTCTTTAAATTATATGCAAGTTTTAAACAGGAAAACCTCTTCACAACATTCTGAAAAATTCAAGATGATTGGGGAAACTCGCTTCCTCACGCGAGTCTCGCGTGTATCTACGAAATACTACGCCGTAGCTAGTAAGCTACGTAGAGGCGACCTGATGTTGGTAGTTTTGACTTACTCGTTAGTCAGCAATAATAAATTGATTTTTTGGGTTGTATTCCATTTTAAATAATAATATAAATTTTTTTTTTTGGCATCAGTATCTTTTGTACAACCATCCCTGAATCGCTCCATCGCTGACCAAAACAACACCCTGAATTTCATGATTTAAGTATTATCATTATCATCATCATCAGCCAAAAGACGTTGCTGAACATAGGCCTCCCCTACGGTTTTCCACGGTGACGGGTTGTGAGCAGTCTGCATCGAGTGTGATCTTGCAATCTTCACAAGGTCATCTTGTCGGTGGCCGTTCTACGCTGCACCTGTGGTCGAAAGGTCTCCAACCTAGAACTTTTCCGCCCCAAGGGCCATCAGTTCTTTGCGTCATATACATTAATAGTTCAACTACCTTTTAGCCATATTGATAATGTTAAGCAATAGGATGTTTTTTTTAACATAACTTACATAATGAGCGTAACAAGGTAAAATCTTACCAAAAAATCTACTCTCAATCACACAATTTACTTAGAAACCTTTGAAATGCAGCAAAATCCATGGTAGTTTCTACTCTCGGTCGTTAATATTGTAAATCAGGACTATTGGAATAGGCCATCAATATCTGAGTTCTGGCTATTAATTTACTACGTCAATACAAATTAATGGGATCGTGAAATTTACTCAGTTCCCCGAATAATTCATGGGAAGATTTTAGATCTGATGGTTGAAAATCTTAAGGTTACTATTGGCTATTGAGAAATTTAATAGACTTTAAAATCTGTTTATGAAACCGTTTGAGCTGTAGAGTAAATTCAAATTCCAACAATATAAAATACCTAAACATTGAATGAATGACCTACTTTTTTGAAGTCGGTAAATATTAATGGTTTTTAATAAATTAAGTATTGTACGAATAAGTACCTACCCATACTTTTCTATACTTTTTATTTTAAAATATTACTATATTTACTTCGATAAATACTTAAAACTATCTTCTTTATATTAATTGCTGACAATTGCCTGAAGCTATTTTATTTTCAATAAAACTATAAGAGGTACTCATAAAATCTTGCGTAACCATTTTCCTTGTAACCTGCATAATTAAAACAGTGTTTACATAGGAGTATTCAGCCTTTTGGTAATACAGGTGTGGTGCCGTAGTTTACACAGTGTACCATTAGACAATGTTTACCCATGTTCTTGACCCGCCTACGCCCAACACCTGACTGTTGTGATTATTCAACTCGTCCCACAAGCAAATGATCATGGGACGGGACGTGGGACAAGTTTCAGCAACTTGAAATCAAAATGTTATTCGAACGCATCAATATATTGGTATATTAAGATAAATTAGCAATATTGTGCTCAGTATCGGATGTTATTTTGAGAAGGTAAATAAACGGTAGTGTATCTTTTCATTTGGTCGGTCATCGTTGAGACATTTGTTGCTGTTAAAGCACCAAAAAATTTGTCATTATTTTAAAATTCTTATAATAGTAGAAATTTGAATTTTCATAGACAAAACCTACACGGGCAGGAAAACAACAATAATTAATTTTAACACTCTCAGTGTCATATTTTACATTCTTAAAGGTGAAAAAAGAAACCCAAAATACGCGCACGGGCGGGACTCGAACCAGCAACACCTTGGCTAATCATAAAAAAAACAATAAAGAGCGTTTGGCTCGATTAGCCAAGAAGTTGCTAATTCGAGTCCCACCCGTGCGCAAATTTTTTGGTTTCTTATTTCATCTTTAAGAATGTAAAAATTAACATGTTCGACTACTCGTCCCAAAATGTAGGTTTCTGGGACGAGTTGGCGAATAACCCAGTTTTATCTATTTTGGGCAACTACGTCACACTGAAACTGGCCCTGGGCGGTAACACAGTGTAATTGCTTTTATAGGCGGGATCGTTTTGTTGTCCGGGCAAACCGCTGGTAAACGAAGCCTAAGGTAGGTAGAAACAGAAGGTCCAATGTTATAAAAATATAGTAAGCTGTTGTAAAAGTTGTGGATAACAAAATATATTGCCAAGACAAATAAAGTATGTCCCATAAAAACAAAGGGAATCTTTTTTCCATGCTAAGTAATAATAGGTAGCGCTATTGCATTTAAAATTAGGTCTTAAAAAATGTATCATCTTCTTATAATAAAATTGATTTTGGGTTTGAGCTTCACCGACAAGGAATATGATCTATACCGTGACTTCGCCTCAGGTAATAATGAGTCATGTCAGTTCTTAAATCAAGAATAATTTATCTATTTGTGTAAAAACATATCAAAATTCAAGTTCTATACTACAGATCTTAAAAGAAGGCACTAGGTGTAGGCTCTCTCTAAACTGTTTAAACCTTATGATAAATAAATAATAAAATAAAGTTTTTTTTTAAATAAAATCATAAAATATTCTTATCCAGAAGTAATAAGACAATGTCTATCTCCGTGATGTAGTGGCTTAGCACGCTGGTTTCGCTGCTCCGAGGTCCCGGGTTCGATTCCCAGTCGGGTCAATGTAGAAATCGAAATTTTCTATATTGGCTCGGGTCTGGGTGTTGTGGTACCACCGTTGTGTCTGATTTTCATAGCACAAATGCATTAGCTACTTACTTTAGGATCAGAGCAATGTATGTGATTGGTGTCCAATATTTATTTATTTCTAATATCTGTATACGTTATTAGCCTCGAAAGCTCAAGAGCTTTGAACATTTGTTTTATAGCGGCCCTTCTGATGCCATTTTATTTACGCTTTACTTCATAGTCCGAAGTGAAAACGTTGGAATTTTTCAGGCTTTTGTTTTTCCTGTTGCAGCCGTTTCATTTTGTTTGTGTTGCTAGTTAGCTACATGCCGTATGAAACATTTTGTTTGTGGCCAGGTAGGTTAACAAAATAACATCATTCTCTCTTATTTTGAAAATATATTGCGTAAAGACTAGGTTTATTACATCAGGTAATGCACTACTATTTGGGTTTTTTTTATTTCAATTAGGTACTGCAGAGGTTTGAAGCTTCGCATAAAACCTCTGTCTTATTCGTTCAACTCTTCGGAATTCAAACTTATAAAAAGGATTGAAAATAGTAAATATTGATAATACTTATTTCGTTTCTACAATACTTTGTCGTTTTATAAAATTTACGAAGACTTAATTTATAGAGTTTATTTTATAACTAATTACATACAATGTACGAAAAACAGACGGATTGAATGACAGAAAAGACAAAAGCTCAGACAAAGATATTTTTTAAATCAAAATTATCCATTTACAATACTTTTTTAAGATTGAATTCAGAAGAGTCGATCGAATAAGACATAGAGGTTTTACGCGAAGCTTCAACCTCTACAGTACCGTGTGAATTTCAGCATTAAGCCACGTACATACTGCAGAAAACAGTACCTGCAAAATACAGGATGTCACCGTACGAAACGACCCAAACTATTGATAGATTTCCTGCCTATTTCCCAAATACTTACGATCCATAGGATCCCATGATTCCCTTCCCCTACAATCTTTGGTAACGTCGGAATCTCTATCGATCTGCGGGCGGTTACGTAATCTGAAAGCGATAGCGATGCGAACACAATTCAAGTGGATTAACCGGAGTAGCTGCTTTGATGAAGTTTCTAAATATATTCATGCACTATCAAAAATATAATTTTGTTAATTGTAAGTAAGTTTGTCAAAGTTAAAGTCAAATATTTTATTTGCCAGAATGCAGTTAACTCAGAGGCTTGTAAACCTTTGAAGAAGAACGCAAAAGTATCATCAATTTAGTTGTTAAGTTAGAGCTTAGACAAGATTTTTTTTAAAAAAAAACTATTCACGTGATAAAATTTCTCTTAAGGTTTATATGACCTAAGCCTTTTCAATATAAGAGTAAATAGGTTGCTACTAATTAGATATGCACATTTCAAGATCTTATCCACATCTGACGTCAGATGCGATCGAGATCAAATAAAAAAAGCCTAAAATAATAAAGGTAAGTAACCTACCAATCACAGTGCATTGTAGCATAGAGAAAACAAAGTTTTATAAGACCAGCATCTTATATACAACTATTTTTTTCATGTAAGTTAAAGCACCTTTATGTCTTTACTGTTTAAAAACTAGCAAGACTTTTCTAACAATTGCTAAGCGACAGCTATTGAGATCTGTAATTCCGGCACGAAGTTTCCTCCCCGCGGGCAATCTTTCGACTTTCTTTGTTCTTCAGATAAAATCGCACAACTACAGTCGAACGAGTTGGTTGGCGGTGGAATTATTATTTTCTAAGTTGGATCAGATGGCGCAATTAGTTCTTTGTGTTTCGATGCTCAGAAAAAAGTGTGACGTAGGGGCGTTCAAAAAGTAATGAGAATAAGCTATGTTAGAAAATGAGTTTATTAAAAATAATTTTATTTTTCGACGTAGTCACCCTTTAGGTCAATACATTTAGCAAATCTTTTTTCTAGGGCCAAAATTCCCTTTTAAAAAAAATCTTCATCTTGAGTACTTAAAAAAATTGTTCAGGCGGCCTTCACTTCTTCGTCATCTTCAAATTTTGTGCTTCTCAAGTGTTCTTTCAAACGCGCAAATAGGTAAAAATCACAAGGGGCTAAGTCCGGTGAATATGGCGGAAGAGCGAGGATGTCAAATCCAGCATCTTGGATTGCTGCATGGCAACTGCAGACTTGTGCGCCGGCGCGTTGTCCTGATGGAACAAAACTTTTTTCGAGAGTTTTCCTTGTCGCTTTTTAAGGATTTCCTGACGTATTTTTTTTATTTGTTCTGCGTAGAAATTTCCTGTGATAGTAGCTCCATGATCAAGGTATTCAATCATTACCAACCCCTGGCTGTCCCAAAAAACTGAGTCCATGATCTTGCCGGCAGATGGTTGAGTCTTGAATTTCTTTAGCGTGGGAGATGACGGTCTTTTTCAAGATATTGATTGTTGTTTCGTTTCTGGATCATAATGATGAAGTCATGTTTCATCCATTGTTACGAATCGGGCCAAAAAAGATCAGGATCTCGTTGAAACAGTTCCAATGAGCTCTTTGAAATATTGAGTCGCGTTTGTTTTTGTACGTCCGTTAGCATTCTCGAGACCCAACGCGCGGATACCTTTTTCATTCTTTAGTGATCTTGCAAAATGCTATGCACACTACCTGTTGAAATCTTCAACTATTCAGCTATAAAACGAACTGTTACACGGCGATCATGCAGAACAATTTTTTCAACTTTTTCGACCATTTCCTAAGTGACTGACGTTGAAGGGCGGCCAGAGCGCGGGTCATCTTTAACCGATGTTCTACCACGTTTAAACTCTGCACACCACCGAGCCAATATGGAGGAGCAGACTCCCCCAATGTCTCACGTAAATCTTTAAAAATTTGTTCCGTAGTAAAATTTTTCAAGCAAAAGTATTTTATCACCGCACGGATATCAATTTTATTCATTTTTAGCGAGAGTTATCGACACGTCAGAAACAAATAATGAAATGAACTGACACAGCCAAGATAGAAAGCTAATTATTTGAGGGTATTATGACAAAGAACTAATCTTTCCGTGACGATAAAATCTTTTTTCAAGTCCCCACCATTACTATTTCATTCTCACTACTTTCTTCGCACAGGTGCAATGTTTGATCCATCTCATAGGGTTCAGCCAGCATTTGCAGTGTAAGCGCAAATAATTAAAATAAAATAAATGTGTTTATTTTCGACTTCACTTAGAAGCCAGCAACCTCAAATATTATCCGTGTTTCACTATTATATTATGCATGTATTATACACATAATCCTTTCTCTGGAATCACTCTATCTATTAAAACTAACTTCATCAAAATCCGTTGCGTAGTTTTAATTCTTTAAGCATACATACATACAGACAGCAGCAAGCGACTTTGATTTATACTTTGCAGTGATTTAATACTGACATTGTATATAGCTAATCATTTGACTTCATTTAGTGAAAAATTTCACAGAAAAAAATTAAAACTTGGTTCACGTATCAAATATATCATGTATTATTACGTAATATATAGATATTATTAAGTTGTATTTTAGGTCTTTTCGCTGTGTATTATCATTTATGAATTACCTACCGTCTAGTCTTAAGAGTAAATATTGTATTAAATAAAGTGCATCTTTTGATTGCAATCTGTTGGTGTACCTTATGTAAAATAAATATAATGTATCAACTCTTAAACCGTAGCTAGTCTTGTCTGATTTAATGTTTTTAAAAATAGCATACAGAATATTTCATTAAGTTTTGTTTTAGTAAAGATTAAATGACTTATTACAACAACAAACAATTATTCTCGCCACCTGACATGCAGAACAGTAATAGTTGTTTACTAACACCAAGTTATAAAACTTCCAACTCTCAACTATGACTAAGTTACAAACTAAAACCAACTTAAACTTAACAAGCGATATTAAAAGCTTCTCTAGGGGTTACAAGTATCTTAAAATGACAGCTACTGTCCATAAACAAAATAGCAAAACTGTTCTAAAATGGGAATTGATTAAACGGATAAATTCCTCTAGTGAGGGTAAAAGTTTCGAAATTTATCGATAAATACAGACAGCTGTGAAATTAAATGAAATGCTTAAAATAACTGCAGATAATTCACAGTAAATAAACATCAGAAAGCACAAGAACGATTTAGACATAATACAAAATCTAGATAATATTGTTGTACCTTTTGAATACATTCTGAATGGTTTTATAGGTCACATTAATATACACTTTTACCTAAACTTATTTTATTAATGACCCCAAAGTTATTTAGCATTGGTTGCACAACACAACGCATGTTTAGCTTGACTAGAGCGTCACCATTTTTTTTAATTTGGGGTCTGACATACATTTTGGGGTTCACTGTAGTTTAAATAAAACTAAGTTAAATATAATTTGATGTCTCATTTATCGCTTTTTATTGTACCTTATCAATCTATTATTTTTTTTTAATCAAATTTATATCCATAATTAATTTTTGGTTTTTACAGTGTTTTGTTACTATACAAACTTAATAATATAAATTGCACTTGTAAAAAGCAACTTTGGCTTGAATCCGTCTTAAGAACCGGGGGTGTGATTCCTCGTCTGTCACACAGCCAAAGTTGCTTGTTACAAGTGCAATTTTTTACTTTATATCCTTTGATGGATTGTATTTAATCGACATCTACACAACGCTATACTCAACTGGTGAATTTAATTAACTGGCTAATCAAGTGCTCTCTTGTGGCCGGCGCTGTTTTTAAAGTTTCACTGTATTTTTTGGCTGGACTCCTTGAAATATTTGCATTTCAATTTGGGATTTTTCACTTTTATTTTCACAGACGCCTGTTTTTTTAAAATTAGTGATTCAACTTTGTTCACCCGTTGTGACATCACTTTTCTTTGATGATTTTGACCTATCAGTCGGTGTGTGGGCAACATTAAAAATAAAATAAATAAATAAAATAAACATTAGCGTGAAGTCGTTCTTAATAAATCGATTATTGAACTACCCATCACTTAATCAACCATGTTTGTTTTTGATACAATCGCGATTAAACTGCCTTTTTCATAATATTAGTAGAATTTAATTCCTAGATTTAAAATGAGTTAGTGGCTGTACAAATTCACAGTGGTGGAAATCTATTTGTGAACGGTGCATTTAGTTCATTCAAAGCGTTTGATTAGTCAAAGCAATTAGCACGGCTAGGCTAGGCTTCGACTGATTAGAGACGTGTTAAACAAAGGCTAATCATTATGCTAGATTTCTTCACATTTTCAGTAAAATTGGTGTTGCTTTGGTCCTTTGTCCACATCTGGAACTAATTGCTGAATTGATCCTATAATAAGTGCTAGCAGTCCCTCGCGACTTCGTCCGCGAGTTTTGAGTTTTCTCCCACCCCTCTCATTGCAGCGTGATGTTTCATAGCCTAAAGCATTCCTCAATAAATAAGCTATCCAACACAAAAAAATATTTTCAAATCGATACAGTAGTTCCTGAGATTAGCGCGTTCAAACAAACAAACTCTTCAGCTTTATATAGGTAGATTGAATAAACCTCCTAAGCTTCAATATAATCAGCTCATAGTAGTCGAAGATATAAAAAACATAAGTGCCTCTTTCGATAAACAAGCTACCGTTGTTATGTAGAATGGAAAATTCGATAGCAAAAGCAAAACGAATGTCTGAAGTTGACGACCTCTGTAGTGTAGTGGCTAAGCACGCTGGGTTTCAAGGCGTCGCCGCTCTGTGGTACCGGGTTCGATTCCCGGTCGGGTCAATGTAGAAATCATAATTTTTCATATAATCTCGGGTCTGGGTGTTGTAGACCACCGTTGTATCTGATTTCTATAACAAGAGTACATTGGCTACTTACTTTGGGATCATAGCAGTGTATGTGATTGATGTCCAGTATTTACTTGTATTTATTTATGACTAATCGCCAGCAACGTGGACCGACAGCCAAAGTATCAGTTTTTCTATGCTTGTAGAATATTGTAAGCAATCAGTCTGTGAAGGATAGCTTTAAATTTTGAGGGGAAACTAGGACTACGGGAGTTTTGTGGAACGGATCTTCTTCTTCTTCTTTGATGATAATGGCAATGTGCGTTTTCGCAATTATTGTTCCGCCAATGTCATGTGTGAAGCTTTTGCAAGGGAGCAGAATTTAAAAACGAAATGGAACGGATCAGTACGGCATGGAATATAGGGTGACAACTGTTTTTTTCGTTACTATTTGACATAGTCAATATCAAATGTCATAAAAAAACATAAAGATATTTAAAACGAATGTGCTTTGAGCACAATTTCAGGGCAAAAAAGTACGTAAGCAGTTTGTCATTTGGGTTTATCTTATTTAAAATCAAATCATTCGGTGAATAGGATTGACAAGATTCGGCTAGCAAAGATAAACAGACTGTAACTAAAATTAGAAACACCGATTAAAGAGATCGAAGTATATAGACTTTGTAGTTCGTTAAGAAATCAAGATTTTAAAACTAAGAAAATTAAATCATGAATTTTTACTCATCAATTACTAATTATATCAAAGTAAATCTCAACCTAAAATTACCTCAAACTCGTAATTCCCTTCAAAACTACGCGGTCTTACGAATTAACCCTCAACCGCTTACTCCGAGCTGCCACGGGCAAAGAGATTCCCTTTTCAATATTAATTACGAAGAAAATATTTAATTCATCGGCCGGCGGAAAGTCTGCGGGGGTTGTAAAGCGAAAAACGCTGGAATAATTTTTGGTATGGATACAAAGATGTGAGCTGTGGAAGGGTTATTTTCATGTTTGATGTATTTATTTTCATATTTTTAATTTTGGAATAAATAAAATAAATAACACTCCTTAGGTCATTCCCACACATCGCCATCTAGTCTCAAAGTAAGCTACTCAAAGCTTGTGTTATGGGTGCCAGACATCGGATATAATACTTAAATTATTTTTGTTTTGTAAATACATACATGATATACATAGAAAACACCCAGACCAATATAAACAGACATGTTCATGCACACTAATGTTTGTATTGTGCGGGGATCGAACCCGCAACCCGCTGCGTAGTAGGCGATTTCTCGACCTCTACACCAGACGGGTCGTCTGTGAAATTGGTGGACGTTACGAATTATTTTGGCTTTATGTCGGACTCTTTCACCATCTCTGCGATTCGCCTTTGGAATTCTCTCCCCATGGAAATCAGAAAGTCCTCAAACAAACTTTCTTCAAATTAAATTAACCACCATTTCTTTCACTGCCGTCGGTAATATGTTAATAGATGTCGTCAATATAACTACTTCCCTATCTGTATTTTTTTTATTAAATATCTGTATTCTATGTACGTACATTAAACCCATTAAATGAAATTTTAGTATGTATGTTTATGTTACTGCATTTTAAAATATTTTTTTGGGCTCTCTCAGTACTTTTAAACATTCCGCCACTGATTTAACACTCTGCATTTCCCAGGCGGTTTACTGGTAGAGAATGCCATAAGGGATAAAGTCCGCCAATTGTACCATTAACAGTGCAATAAAGTTTAAATAAATAAAATTATGGTCGACCAAAGCAAATGGCAAAATGGAGACATTTCTTATGTTACGTTTGTCGCCTTCGTTTTAATTTCCCTCCCAAAAAATGTTCTCCGTATCATCCTCATGTATTAAACTATCTTTTTTTCTAAAATGAGAACATTTAATTATAATAATAATATGAAGAACGAAATTGGGAGGAGAAAACGACGAAAGTGACGCCAGAAAAGACTCAGTTTCTCGATATCCTATAGTATTTTAGCTAACCAAACTTACAGGCACTAATATGTTATCTATTAATATATATTTTTTGCATTAACATTTAATTTGTACCTTTTTAAATTGACCGTTTGTAATTTGTATTCCCCTCCTGTAAGCCTAACATGCACGCCCCGATACTGTTTATCGCGTCGATAAAATAATTTTATTTCCTAAACAACATGTTTTGACACATGTTTTTCACTTGTATATCAATCCTTTTTGCTTTTTAAAACAAATAAATACAACAAAATAACTAAAAACCTTTTTTTAAATGATGTTTGAAATTTATCGGTAAATGACAAATAGGCGCGCATCTTAGGCCCGCTGAAAATTTGATCCAATATCTTCAGAACATCAGAGGTGGAATTGTGTGAAGCAATCGTATTCATTTGACAGTTCAAAACGTACGGTATGATCTGTCAAACGCTTTGTTCTTTACCGTTAATATTATCTCTGTAATATTTGGCATAAGACAATTTCTATAATATAAATATAAACTGTATGTACACATGTACATACACATGTATGGGTGCTTTCACGAGATTAAATAGGCAGTAATACAAACAAAAAATGCTCGAAAAATCTGCAGCATTTTCCCTTTCTCCTATTATAAAAGCAAATATCTATCCTTTCTTAAGTCCAAGTGTCTTCTAAATTATGTACAGTTTGCATTCGTCGCTTGTTTCCTGGGAATTTCCACGAGAAAAATTTCGTCGCGATGAAAATGTAAAGGTGAAACTAATGGGTTATTTTGCGAGTGTGTTTTGTTATATTATAAATGAAATGCAGTATCGCCGTTATAGGTGCTTGTTATTTGTGAGAAAACATCTTCGTAACTCATTTAGTGATCGTCTTGTTTTATCCATTTTAATTCTTGGTGGTCTAATTGGAAGACGGATTTTTGACCTTCTCTGTTAATTTCATATGATGAATTCAGACAATTGAATTGAATTTGATACCTTTATGCTTTCAATTACGTTTTCACATTTTCCATAACTGTAATTTTGTCCACAATTGAATTATACTAACCTTTTCATCACGGCAAACATGACTACACTTTTTGTTAAAATATCTGCTACATTGATGCAGTACGCAGGTTTTTCAATATGATTTAGTGTAAATAGTAAAGTATGACCGTTTATACAGTAAGGATTCGTCATACCTCAATTAGTCCAAATTCTTGTTTTACCTCTACTCTCATTTATATCGTGTTTCTCTCTCGTCAGATGAAAATTTTGGTCTGCCGCTGAAAAGACACGTTTCTGAACGAGTGAGCACAGCGAGGTCAAAAGGATTTCTGAACGGAACGCAAAGCAGATATTTTTACTGAGCGTAGGAATGCAATTTAAAGGCGTTATTATTTTAATAAAAAAGGGAACGATCTATCACCGACATTGGTATACAAACAATTATGTACTTAATGACAAAGTACGAGTAATAAAGTAACATACCTACTATAGTTTACCATACGCTTGTGTTTGTTTGAGCGCGCTCTGCACACGCAAAGGATGTGGATGTCGCCTTCAATGAAACCTGCAGGGTGATTACAGGAACGCTAAAACCTACGCCTTTGAACGTCTCTTCTCTTCTTCCTCCTCTGCTCCCTAGCTGGAATAGCTCCTCTGTGTGTTCGGCGCCAGGTTGCGTGCTCCATTAAAAGGCTCAAGCAAGAAGAAGATAGCAGTGACCCGTTGAATGGACATATACCTTCACCCCCTCGTCTAAAGAGTCGCCGCAGCTTTATGCGTTACACCGAGCCACTTAGCGTGGACCCACCTAAGGCCACAGAACAGCTGTGGTCAGATAAATTCGCCCCAAATAACCCATACATCCCCATAGCTGAGAAGCTGCCGCCGGGTCACAATCTTCCCTGGCCCATCTGGAAGGCGTTAAACAGACTTCGTTCAGGTGTAGGCAGGTGCAATGAACTTAGGAAAAGGTGGGGCTTCACTGAGGATGACACGTGCGAGTGTGGCGCCTTACAATCTATGCCACACTTAATGTCGTGCCCTACCTCTCCTGCCACCTGCACGCAAGAGGACCTTTACAACGCCAACCAGAAGGCAAGTGCTGTTGCCACTTTTTGGTTGCAGAAAGTTTAATTGCCATTGACTCGAGAAGAAGAAGAAGAGGATAGTTTACCCATTTCTTAGTAATTTGATGATTTAATACGTAAATTTCGTATTGTTTTCAATATTATATAGTCAACATCTTTTACCATGAGCTAAGAGTCTAAAAAATATTTTTATATATGTATTTATAGCGATTCCCCGCGACTTCGTTCGCAGCGTGATGTAATTTAGCCGCATGTCTAGCTCAATATATAAGCTATACAACACAAAAATAATTTTCAAAATCGGTCTAGTAGTTTCTGACATTAGCGCACTCAAACAAACTCTTCAGCTTTATAATATATAGATGGGTTGGCTCTTGGAGTCGAAGATGGAATTAACTCGCCCAAAAGAAGTCTGTTCATTCTTAATTTGAAAGGCCGGATTGTAATCACTAGGAAACACCGACGTGGCACCGACTACAAAATATTTTTTGTCTCATAAATGGAAGACAAAAACATTATTCAAACTTTTTAGACTGTTTTTTGAGGGAGGTTTATTTTTAAAATTATTTATTTAACCTTCAAATACACACAGCCGCGTACTGCCCTTGAAACATTAAAACGCGCGCCCCAGCCATTATGCCCTCAAAATCGGAACTTAATAAACTTGGAAAGAGGTCCCGATAATTTGATATTCATACTAACAGCCGGTCAGCAAGGATTATCGACAAAGTTTCCAACTTATAATTGCGGTTCGACCCCTATTATAGAACCGACGAAACGGAATAATCCACCCTTGGTTTGAAACTGGAGATAAATTAAAAACTGGTTTGACGATGACTTTTGTTTTTTAAAGACGACTTGGAAGCACCATTTCACTTTAAAGACGAAAGTTGGACAAAACTACCTAGGTATGACGTCAGAATTCTTTGAAGAAAGACTCAAATATAAATTGCACATGTAAAAAGCATGTTATTACGATTGTATAGTGCCGAAACACTATAAAAACAATATTTTTTTATGAAAGACTATAACTTGACCGGGCACAATACTCGAATGTATTGTATAAAATTAAAATATCTTATATGTATATAAAATTCTCGTGTCACAATGTTCGTTCCCGTACTCCTCCGAAACGGCTTTACCGATTCTTACAGAATTTTATATGCGTATTCAGTAGGTCTGAGAATCGGCAACTATCTATTTTTCGTACCCCTAAGTGATATAGGGTTGTTAACCCTCAAAAAAATGGACGTTTTTTTTTGTTATTTTTTTATAATGTGGCATTAAAAAATACATACAACCCTAAATTTTTACTTTTTTATCACCTACCCCTATTTTTTTATAGCCATTTTAGTAAATTAATCATTTTTCATCCTGCTCGATGACTGATCAAATAAAGTGTTTTTCTTAACTTTTAAAATTACGAGGCTGAGCGAGACGGGGCAGCGGCGGGACGATGCTAGTGGCGAAGCAAAGTTTGCTGGGTCCGCTAGTATAAATATAAAATAACCCCAATATAAGCTTACTGTTGTACTCGCGGATGTTAACCATTAGCTCTGCGAGTCCGACATTCCGATAGTCGGAAACATGTATATAAAAAAAATATCTATAGTATAGTAAGTCACTATCCAAATCTACCTATAGCGTGTAGGCCTGTTGAATTTTGCAAGTGTTGTCTTTTAGAACGCGTAGGCTGCGTCAATGCGTTGCCTACCTAAGTGTCGTGGACGAGTGGTATAGGCATGTGTCCGGATAGCGTAAGACACTGGGTTCCGTTCAATGTTAGGCACAGTTGCTTTTTTAAAATTGATTTTTTTAAGTTGAATTTTAAATTTATTTTGCTTTATATTTCCGCTAAGCGATACAGGAAAGTTCAAGTGTTGTGGCGAAACGTGTCGGGGTTTATTGCACGTTGGTGTTGGGTACTAATAATTGCATCAGCTGTGCCGCATGCGTATTGAGGGAGGGCGGGTGGTGCATCCTGCATTTGCCTGAACTAATACTCAACGCGGTGAATGATGGTTTGTGATGTTAGTTGCCTGCGCCGGCGTCGCTTAGCGGAAATATAAAGCAAAATAATTTTATAAAATTCAAATTAATAATGGATTTCCGCAAAGTAACGCCTAATTCCAATAATGTTTTTTTTTAAATAATTCATTTACAATTTAGTAATCAATATTAACATCAACTATAACAATGATTATAAGTAGTAAGAATGCGTAGTGACAAGACACTAAAGGTTTTTACCCACTACACCGTAGCATACCATCAACGTGCTGGGGACGTGTCAGGCAAAAAGTAATAAGTATTTGTATTCTATGACACCTTGCGTTATAGACCGGTCTTTCACCGACCAAAACCGTCGCGGTCATGCACGGAGAATGTCAGCATCGGAAAAATACGATCTCGGTAGCTCTAGATGATGAGATGAGACAGAACGCTGTCAGTCAATCCTTTCAGTGGGCAACTTAGAGCGTTTTCGTGCCCCTAGATCCAGTCATGTTATGGTACGGAGCAGAAGAAGACAACCTTAAAACAAAATTAAAACTATAAAAAAACAACTATCTGACCTTCGATCGTCCTCTAACTCGTTTTCCGCTATTCAGCCGAAGCCACGCATCCCACCGATGTCTGTACACGGAGATGGTGTTCCAATGACCTAATCTCACCGGTTCTGGAGATCTTAGGACCCCCGCACCACTACCGCAGTCGAATCTGAGGACAATGATAAACATAAAGTAACAGTCAGTTACGCCGTGACCATGGCACTTGCAACACTGCCGGAATATCGGAAACTCAAAAATAATAAGGCACATGGTAGCAGTCCCGTTACAATCAATTCTAATGTTAATGACCATGTAAGTTTAAAACAATATAATAAACATAAAAATCGGTTATCACGACTATTATTTTTACCGACTTCAAAAAAAGAGGTAATCGATTCGATCTGTCTGTGATATCGTCAGAATTTGATACAATTGTAATGTGTTGATCTATTAAAGCTTCGTGTGTAAATTTTCTATGTGTATGTATGTTTGGCCGTTAGGGCAGGAAAGTTCTAGATTGGAGACTCTTCGACCAAAGACGTAGCGTAGGACGTTCACCGACAAGATGGAGAGACGACCTTATAAAGATCGCAGGATCAAACTGGATGCAGACCGCTTGTGATCGGTCGCTGTGGAAAGCCGTGGGGGAGGCCTATGTTCAGCAGTGGACGTCGTTTGGCTGATAATGATGGTGACGATGGTGATGATGATGATGATGTATGCTTGTTTCAAGATTTCTCGAAAACCAGAAGTCACAGTGAGATGATTTTTTTAAAGTTTGATTAAGTATATTTAAACTTAGTGTAAGTTTCATCAAAATCGGTCCCGTAGTTTTTGAGATATTGGTAAGTTACTAAACATCGTGAAATAAAATAATTACTTAAAAATTAACCCGATTTCAAAAAACCGGCTAAGTACGAGTCGGACTCTCGCACTGAGGGTTCCGTGCCAATTTTAACTGAATTAAGGGAATCCACTTACTTCCACTTAGCTTAAATACCACAATATTTTGATGACAGCAAATATTTTTCATAGTGTTTGGACGAAGAACAGAGTTATGTTTGTAGTTCTTGAAAATGTGCTATATCTCAAAAACTTCTAGTTTGATATTGTCCAAACCAATTTTCGTTGATAGTATTTGTCAAATGACATATTATTATTATTTTCAAATTTTACACTCGATTCGTCTGGATGTTTATTTAGTTTAGTTATCTTTTGTATAAGAAACGTAAAGCGGCTAACAGGATACCTACATCTTCCTACCAAATTTCAATGGTGTGATGCTTATAGTTACAGAATAAAGTGGCTGTGACATACAGACAGACAGACAGACCTAACGAAACTATAAGGATTCCTTTTGCCATTCGGCTACGAAACCCTAAAAACGGACTAAAAAGCTTAAAATACCTTAGGAGAATATTCATTTGAAGACGGTGCATGAACTCAAGCTTACGACCCGTCTGGTGTAGTGGTCGAGAAATCGCCTACTACGCAGCGGGTTGCGGGTTCGATCCCCACACAATACAAACATTTGTGTGCATGAACATGTCTGTTTGTATTGGTCTGGGTGTTTTCTATGTATATTATGTATGTATTTACAAACAAAAAGTATTTAAGTATTATATCCGTTGTCTGGCACCCATAACACAAGCTTTGAGTAGCTTACTTTGGGACTAGATGGCGATGTGTGGGAATGTCCAAAGGATATTTATTTATTTAATATTTATTACGTGTACCAACAAACGGTCAATTTAACGGTCGGTTATTTATTTAAAATTATTTTAGTCTTTTGTCTGATGTTTTGTGTACTTACGTGGTTTACTTTTGTTTACTGTTAAAACACAGTGTAGGATAAGAGATCCTTGCGCTCACTTTATTTTTAATGTTTTCTCAGTTTGTGAACTTATGTAAATGTTCCCCATGAGAATGAAGTTATACTAAACCGAAGTTAATAGTTTTTAATAGATCGATGATGCTTGGTCATATTCAACGTAATAACTAGCGATGGGATTATCCGATGCATGTTTACCTAAAGTAATTTTTTGCCAAAGATACAATGGAGGCGGCTTCTTAAAAATATTTTATAATTTAAATACCGGAATTTAAAAAACGCAAATAATAATATAATAATAAATATCCTTTGGACATTCCCACACATCGCCATGTAGCCCCAATGTAAGCTGCTCAAAGCTTGTGTTATGGGTGCCAGACAACGGATATAATACTTAATGCTTCAACACCCGAGCGGTTGCAGGCAACCGCATAACAATAGAATTTGCATTGTGTCTCGTTCATGTGAACGAGACACAATGCAAATTCTATTGTTCAAAGCGTATGTACGCTTGAGGGAATACTTTTTGTTTGTAAATACATACATGATATACATAGAAAACACCCAGACCAATACAAACAGACATGTTCATGCACACAAATGTTTGTATTGTGCGGGGATCCAACCCGCACCCGCTGCGTAGTAGGCGATTTCTCGACCACTACACCAGACGGGTCGTCAATGCACTACTTTGTAAAATAGTGAGAAAACGACGTCTTTATAACATGTGGTATTTATTTTAATAAACAGGACTCCGGGATTACGTATTGTTAAAATGTGTATGTTCTTGAAAATAATTTAAAGTTTAAAATGTTTTTACACTCAAAGTGTGATATTTTATATTTTTAAAGATAAAATAAGAAACCAACGAGTGCACGGGCGGGACTTGAACATGCAACTTCTGGGTAACCGGACCAAATGCTTTTCCAATTGGGCCACAGAACTGTCGGTCCGTTTTTGGTTTCTTATAACATCATTAAGTTAATTTAAATTTCAAGTGTAAGATGAGCAGTAGACAGTATATTCAAACCATTTGGTTCTATAATAAAAACACTAGATTTGTCGAGTCGGAAATCCCAGGATTATTTAAAAGTGCATTCCATATTAGCCAACACCTTAACTATAAATAAATATGTATCCGATAAACCGATCATTAGTAATAATAACACAAATGTACAGATACGAATGTGTGTATGAAGCTCTTGTATATTCAATAGTGTTCATTCTCCCATGTATTACAGTCGCATATAATATTCAATAGTGTCCATTCAATAGATCACTGCTCAATTCCATCCATCATCAATTATCAACTCGGGCATACAGACACAAACTCCTCAAGCGAACAATCATAATGTCCACAGACCGACCAGTGTCTGAGTAGATGACTCAAGTCAGTCCAAATTTATTAAAATCATGCATGCAAAAGAGGCGGATAGTCCTGCCCCAGAGTTGTATCATGTTTGATTAGATAAATACATCAAGAGTATTGGCTTTAGCATTTTGCAAAAAAAAATATTAACTTATTTATACAAAATAATGAATTTAGTTTGCTTCAAAATAGCGCATATCTGGGGGCACGGCAGTGCCCCCACCAAGTCGAGCAAAAAAGCGTGACTGCCGTTCCATCCTTTCCTCGAAGCAATTCAGACCATTTTCGACCCCCTGTAACTTCGTTGAGGATAAAACTAGAAGACTGAAATTTTCAGTAACCGTGCAGGCATTGTGAAGACACGGTATATTTCAAATTTCATTCAATTTGAACCAGTATTTTAAGAATTATAACGGGTCAAATTTTTTAATTTTGTCACTCACTGACTCACCGATCATCAAAATTCTAAGGCACTTCTAGCAGACCTAGAAGCTTCAAATTTGGAATATAAGTAGTGTTTGGTGTATGAATCAAGGAAAAACATCAATGGCCAAGTCTTAATCTATACTAATATTATAAAGCTGAAGAGTTTGTTTGTTTGTTTGTTTGTTTGTTTGAACGCGCTAATCTCAAAAACTACTGGCCCGATTTGATTTTTTTTTTTTACGTTGGATAGTACATTTATCGAGGAAGGCTTTAGGCTATATAACATAAAGATACGACTCATAAGACCACAGCATCAATGAAAAATGTTGCGAAAACGGGAGAAAGATATTCCTTTTGAGAGCTTCCGCTGCATACGCTGCGGAAACCGCTTAAGTTACACAAAAATCATGTATGACAGGATTGTTCAGCATTAAAAGTTCTATAATAAAGTCCGCGACCGCATATGTCTATCTTTTATGGTTGACTTACTACAACCTTTTTTATGTTAATAAATTTGTAAAAAAATAATGCATTATTTTTAGAGGTGTATTACACACACAGGTATTTATTCTTATCAAAATAAATACATTCATCATCACGATCATTTCATTAAGAACCAAGTTGCCCTTTATATCATTTGATTTCAATAAATATCTTAGGAGCTATCACAGTTTTAACATAACTCCGCACCAAAATAATGTTCGCAGCTTAAGTACAACGTGCGCTTGCGCTAATATATTATAAAGCTGACTTTGTTTGTTTGAACGCGCTTATCTCAGGAACTGCTGCACCGATTTGAAAAAATATTTCTGTGTTGGATAGCTTATTTATCGAGAAAGGCTTTAGGATATAAAACATGACGCTGCGACGGGATGGGAGGGAGCAAACTCAAAACGCGCGGACGAAGTCGCGGGGGACCGCTAGTATATTTATATTAAACATTAAAATATTTTAATATTGATATGCGTCACTATAAGATGCTGTTAATTATTACGTAACAACTTAATGCTTCGAGTACGGAGATTCCAGACACAATTGATTTTCAATTGTTATGGACCACGATCGTGGTCTTAGAGACTGGACGTATTAAGACAGAAAGTCGCTTAAGTAGAGGCTGAATAAATTAATAACTGACTTGGTATTACATGGATCTCACAACTTTTTACCGCAGAACAACTGAGTTGCGAGACTTGGTTTTTTTGACAAGTATTGTTTTTGATGGGATTTTGCTTTTTTGGAGAGCAAAGGCAAAGTGACGGTTTGTATCAAATGTAAACTATATGGTTTACATTTCGGCGGCACAGATGGCGCTAGGTACTTGATAGTTTATTCTGCACAGTTCAAAACATTCTTGACAGTTCTAGAATGGGCCAAATCAATCCAAAAATGGACAAAAAATCTATTCCATTGTGATTTTGTTACAATAAATTACATTAGCTAAGGGCCGTTTTTTCAATGGCCGGATAAAACTTATCAGACTGATAAATTATGAAGCGACAGATTTTGAAAAATGACAGTTACGTATGATTGCTGACAATTATGTGAAGTTTTCAAATTTGCCATATTGTACTTTGTTCGACGAATATTTCTTATCTGACTATTTAAAAATCAGCCCTTACACGTTTGCTGCGGGGCCAAAATTTGAGTTTTTTTTAATATGGTGCGGTAACTGGCCGATCGGCCTGGCGCTTAAACTCTCCGCCGCGGCGGTACGAGGCTTATTGACCCTGTAAGGTACCGACCGATACAAATGGCTATAACTAAGCGAAAACGTAAAAAAAATGATACCTTCCTATCAATATCGATAGTCGACGATTTGGTGGTCATAGAGCTGGCTTCGCCCGGGGTTCCTACTATTTACGTGAGAGATATATGCCAAAGTATATGTAAGGTCTTATAACCCGAAACCGCACCGAATAATGGGTTTATTTCAGAAAGTATTAGTGTTGAGAAATAAGTTATCGACAAAATATTTTTAAATATAATTTATAAAAAAGAGGTAAGTTTTAAAATAAAAGCATACAACGCAGTACTTATTACTTCTTACATACTACACAGAAAAAGAGTTTTTCATTCTTTCATATGAATTACACGTTCATTATTTTTGGAATTATTTTGCCCAAATACCTGTCTCCACTTTGATTTGTCTGTATTAGAACATTCACTTTCAAGGTTTCTAGGTTGCTGATATGATATTTCCAGCATTTGTCTACATATTTTATTTAGCCGAGACACATTAAACAATTAAACTTCAATAAAACCACGAAAACACGTAAAAACACTCAAATAATACACTATCGTATTTACGTCCGTTCTCGCTAATAATGATGCAACACTGATCCTAAGTAAACAACTCAATTACCTACAACAGTGCGGAAAGGGGTGGAATGACCTTGTATTCTATGACGGGCCTTTCGGCCCGTTACCCGCAAGGAATCGAAAACAATTAGTGCGGTATCAGGCCGAAAGGCCTTACCACAATTTTCTTGCATTTTTGAGTAGCCCTTAAGATTGTAAACTCAAACCTATACTTGTCTCTTTTGTACATACAGAAATACTCCTTACACAGCCGCCGCACCAGGGGAAGTTCACTGTTTCTCGCCTCCGCACAGAGTGAGAGTTCGTGCATCGGGTTTTTAAGCCTTATATCGCAGCGAACGTGTTAACTGGGACGGCACTAGTATTGCTAAACAAATGAATCCACTCTCAACAGCTGTATTTTTAATACGATGACCTCCGTAGTGTAGGGCTAAGCACGCTAGTTTCAAGGCGTCGCCGCTCCGAGGTCCCGGGTTCGATTCCCGGTCGGGTCAATATAGAAATCAAAATTTTCTGTATTGTCTCGGGTCTGGGTGTTGTGGTGCCACCGTTGTGTTTGATTTCCATAACACAAGTGCATTAGCTACTTACTTTGGAATCAGAGCAATGTATGTGATTGGCAGATTGGAGTCAAATTTAGTAAAACAATGAAATATTAAGGATAAAATGTTTTATTACAGCGGATTTGTCGATAAAATTGATCATATTACGAGATCATATTGCGCCCTAACGAGTCGGACACCAGTAACCAGACACCTGTATATTCAAAAACAAGATTAAAAAACGGATTCGAGTTAATTCAGTTTTAGTCTGACACATATAATAATACTTTTTGGACAAAAAACGTTTCCTTTCCTCACGACACGAGAGCGATATAAACACAAAAACCAACACCCTTAAATACACTGAACGTGATTGTTGAGTTTTGTTTTGACTAAAAAAACAGTATTGCTAGCAATGTTCTTCGTGATTTCATGCTAAGTAAACACAATAGCGTGATATTATTTATATTAATAAACGCAAGATGGATAGTGCAGAAAATAGAGAGTTAAAAAACCGGCCAAGTGCGAGTCAGACTCGCGCACTGAGGGTCCCGTGCCAACGTTAACTGAATTAGGCAATCCACTTACTTCCACTTAGTAAAATACCACAATATTTTGTTGACAGCAAATATAACTTAGTTTTTCGTAGTGTTTGTATGAAGAACAAAGTTATGTTTGCGGTTGTTGAAAATGTGCTATATCTCAAAAACTTCTCGTTCGATTCCGTCCGAACCAATTTTCGTAGAAAGTATTTGTTATGATCTACATTATATATTTTTTTGAAAATTTACACTCGCTTAGTTTAGAATTTAGATGGGGGGGACGCCCATTTTTCCACTTTGGAAGCGCTAAGCTTAGCTCTAGCTAAGAAACGTTAGACTTTAAAAGAAAACGGTTTTTAGGAACCTCTTTGTCATTTTGAAAGACCTATCTATAGACACCCCACACGCATAGGTTTGACTAAAAAAATTTTTTCGGTTTTAGTTTCATGTATGGAAGCAAGTAACTGTCATTATTTTTTGTATGAGAATCGGTAAGCGGGTAACAAGATACATCTTCCTACCAAATTTCAATTGTGTAATGCTTATTATTACAGAATAAAATGGCTGTGACATACGGACGGACAGACAGACAGACAGAGAGACAGACAAACAGACAGACTTGACGAAACTATAAGGGTTCCGTTTTTTGCCATTCGGCTACGGAACCCTAAAAAGAGAGATCCAGAACAAAGAAGGCCATTTGATTTGAATTTAAATAACGGATGCAGGTGTTTAGATAAGATTATCATTTATTGTATTAAAACTATGTCAAATAGTTGTCAAATTTTTGCTCAAAAACCCATTTTATTTCTGTATTGTGGGCAGTTTTTTCAAGGATTTAAATTTTATGAGGACGTCTCATCATCTCCGATCATTTTTAAGTTTAATTAATTGTTACAAGTTGATTAATTTGAAAGAAACAAGGTTTTATTTACACGAAGGTCACAGTAGGGAACAAAAACTTTAAAAAGTCCATAAAAAATAGCGATTTTTTATATTTTTTTAATGTTTCCGTCGATAAAATTAAGCATAGAATGCCATATTTCAATATGTGCACTTTATGAAGACTCACACTGTATTGATAGATGCTCGTAGCGCAGTGGTAGCAGCGCTTTGGTAGTGATACCGAAGTGAAGCAGCCTACAGCACGGTGGTGTTTGGATGGGTGACCATTCCGACCTTATAAGTGACGTATATCACGAGCATCTCCGTGATTCGGAAGGCATGTTAAGCCGTTGGTCCCGGCTAAATAGCGGTAGATATGAGTCGTTAAGCCTAGTCAGAGGCCTTATGAGCGGCTTGGTAAAATCTGACAGCAGGGTTAGTCGCTTGCCTTGCAAACACCCCCTCGAACTACCTCATAGTTGAAGTAAGGCCTTTGCCTAGCAGTGGGATGTTACAGGCTAACTTTACTTACTTATTATATTGATTAAGTAGTTAAGTAGAATTAACAAGAAAAAAATAAAACTAAGACATGCAACATAAAAAATAACTTAATACTACCTATTCAAAAACGAAACCATTTCCTTGCGGCAAGGACGCTATGATGCTGGCTGCGTTGCCGCGTTGAATAATTAATTTGTAGAATAATTGTATCGAATAATTTATTTATGAATTATTAAAATATTTTGTCCAGTGTGTGGAAGATAAGTTGAAAGTTTTTTTTTAAAATCTGCTTTGATCACACCAATAAGCTTTATTTCTACACGCGTGTTTGTATTTAACGGCAGAGTATCAGCATTCATCATTAGCAAATCCTGTTTTGGCGTAAACAGCTCGCAACCAATCCCTGGCTTACATGGCGCTAATTAGTTAGCTACTACATTGTAAGCTGCATCGATTCCGGCTTACGATGCACCTGCACGGCACAATGAGGTGGTGATGTTCGTCTTTATCGATGGTTAATGGATGATAGGTCGGCAGGCTGTCGATTAACTATGTTTTGGAGTAACATTACATACACATATTTTGTACTTTTCGTTTAAGTTGAATTTTATAAAATTATTTTGCTTTAACTTTCCGCTAAGTGTCGCCGGCGCAGGCAACTAACAACACGAACCGTCACCGCGTTGAGTATTAGTTCAGGCAAATGCAGGATGCACCACCCGCCCACCCTCAATACGCATGCGGCACAGCTGATGCAATTATTATTACCCAACACCAACGTGCAAAAAACCTCGACGCGTTTGAGGATGAGGCGACAACATCTCCTGAGCTAGCCACGTGTAGTGGCGTCCTCAGGAGATGTTGTCGCCTCGGAGGAGCACGGACGACTGAACGTTTCAGTCGTCCGTGTTCCGCCGAACCGGCCTTTATTGCACAAACAAAAGGAAGTACAAATGGCGGACTTAATGCTTTAAAGCATTCTCTACCAGTCAATCATTGGGTGAAGCAGAAACAGTTCAGGCGGCGTAAAATAACAAAAAAAATGTCTTGGTTTCGAACTAAGAAATTTTATTATTTGTGTTATGAATACGAGACAACGATAATTACGAGAGCGTCTTCCATAAACACTTAAAACATCAAACATCTTCATCAGGTACAAAAGTTAGTGCTCATAGCATAAATATTTGCCCCTTGCGGGATTCGAACTGACGGCCGCTGACATAGAAGTCAGGAACGCTAACCAACTACAACATAAGTATCGTCATACACATCATACATTCATCTAGCTCGGTGAAATAGCCCCGATATAGCCAAAAAGAAACGAAGTGCTGAGCCAATAGCTTAACGTGCTTTCCACAAAGGTAACACCCCCGAGTACCTCTTGAATCTAAGTTGTTTCTGAATTTAATATACCTTGAGATTTAAAGAAGATATTTCTTGGACAAACGCTAACAGGCAACTACGGTGTACCCACCGTTTTATAAGGTTGTCTACTACAACTATCGATATTAAAACAACAATACAGCAACAATTTGCGAGCTTTGTATGTGGGTTCAGCGAAAAGAACCCTTAATTGTATTAACGAAGCCTATTCAGTGCTGAATTAAAATGATTAATGGCATTACCGGTAGCCAATAACCAGTATACATACTTTACTAATGTAGGAGTAATTATTATAGTGTATTCGATTGTAAATTTTGAAATTAATCCGTGTTTATCTATACTAATAATATTATTAAGCTGAAAAGTTTGTTTTTTTATTTGTTTGAACGCACTAATATCAAGAACTACTAGACCGATTTGAAAAAAATATTTTTGTGTTGGATAGCTCTTTAGACTATTAAACAACAAGCTGAGACGGGAGGGAAGAGAGCATACCTACTCAAAACACGCTCACAAAGTCGTGGGGGACCGCTAGTTTTCAAATACGTTTATCGTGTTTTAATAAAACATTGCTTGGTAGCTATTGGTTATTTCTATCTATGCATAACTAAGAAACATCATTTTAAAAAAAACGTAAATATGCCTACTATTCGCACTGTGCGAAGTTAGTCAATAGGGTAGACTGTAAAAAAAAATTAGGTCACAAAAGTATTCATAGATGGCGTTGTACCCTGTTTAACTGCGGTGAGACAGTTTTCAATTGTTAACTTATAAGACTTATGATCGTTATGATAAATAACGATATTATTACGGTTACAGGCTTTAACATCATATTCGTTGCGTATTACTTCGAGATTTTATTTATAAGCAAGTACACCCTCGATACACGCACTAAGGGTGAAGATGAAGTGACAATCTGTAACAAGCGGATCTCCGAGACTTTATTAACCGTTTTTTTTATTAACCAAATTAACCGTTGCTTGCGTTTCATTGATGCTACACTACTTTTGATTGTATTTAAATAAGTCATAGCCCCCATTGGCACGTCTTGTGCCGAAAACTCGGATCCGAGTGCGCGAGAACCATTCCAGCGGTGCCGCCCACTCGGAGCCGAGTGTTTACGGCGACTTTTTTTCTGACGTCATTTTATACACTCGTATTCTATATTAATTATAGCACTCGGACTCGAGTGCTTGGTCACCAGCACACTATGTGCTGATTACTCGGGCCCGAGTGTGCCTATTATTTTAACATAGTAATAGCGCAAATATTTTTTACGATTTTTGATTTATTTTGATGAATTACGCGTAAAAATTGGGATTTCTTCGGCTTTTCTTCGTAATTTTTAAGGCAGTCAAAGTGCTAGACGCTCACGGATCAAAAGGCCGCCGGCAGTCACTTAAACAAAAGCATAACAAAAGACTGTTGATAAACACATCTGTGAGGAAATAGATTAATTATACAAGTGATTTAGTCGAATTATAATTACACTTTGAAATCGTTAAAAATGACATTACTTACAATGATTCTTGAGAAAGGCTTATGAACAGCGGTAGACGTCTATCAACTTATCATGAAGATTCAAATCACTCTATCAGTCAATACGATACTATACCAATAACGGGAGTGGTTTATAAGCCATATTCAAAGCTTATCGATACTCAAAGTCATTCCATTTAAGCCAATACAATACCACAATGCACTAATTAAAAGCATATGTAAGAAGATTGCATTTCTGACGTAGACTTAAATCTGCAGACCTGAACCTTAATTAGTGAATAGACAAAGCTGTGCTATTTAATGAAGGGAAGAATGGATTATTTCTTATTGCTATGGAGGTTTAATAAAAAATAAATTTATTGCATAGTAAGGAAGATTAAAACATTTACAGGAAGATTTAATAGATTCTTATTTTTTTCTGTTGGTAAATAGGAATTGAAAACAGTAGCCAAAATACATGATCTTCAAACAGCAGTGCCCCTATTTTTGAATCACTCGCGTCAAGATGGCGTGTGATATTCATTGATTAATGACCGATTTTCAAATGTGAATTAGTATAAGTCCAGTTGGGAGTGATTCGAAAAAAGATAACTGATATTTATGAGTACTTAAGTCTATATTTCGCATGAATTCCATTAATTTTTAAATCGTTTCCGCATGAAATTTACTCGCCATATTCTAGCGAGTAATTAAAAAACAGGGCTCCTGTTTAAATAAACGTGAATAAGCAAGTAACCGTTAAGCGTGTTATGCAGATTTTCATATAAATAAGTGTAAAGATAAACATGAAACTATAGGCAATTATTTTTCTGTATAAGTACCTGATTGATTCGGCTAAAATAAATTTGCCAAAAAGCTAAATAAAAACTAGAAAATTAATCTTACATGCAGAACATCATTTTTGCTAAATATTCTAATAATTCACTCCAAACTTTCAGTACAGAAACTGAAACTAGGCGGTTATGAAACAATAATACAGCGGGTTCAGAACTTATTAGCAAGGGAACACAACGAGGAGAAACATGTCGTGACACGGTAAAAAGCAACTTGTATAAATCGTAGTCTGTTGGTAAAATGGAGACGGGTTGCTAGGGTAGGGTTGCCACTTCAAAAATAGTGAGTAAAATAAAAGCACTTCTTTATTTTGAAATAAATCAGTATTTCCGCATGAGATAACATTCTAAGTAGGGAAATAAGTTAACGCAGCAATTTTTGCAATATTCGACTAGCAAAGAAAAAATTACTTTGCTAGATCTAACTATCAATCTACACTCCACTTTGATCTTAGCCAAAAAGCCAAGAAGCGATAAACTATCAATCTATAGATCATAGTGCTATAAAATGCTTAATCGCAAAGATATAATTCCTGATCGTCGTGTATCAAAATTGCTAACTCGTTGTACTAAGTGACAATGTCAGATTCTATGACTAGAAACATTGTATACAAATTGCACTTATAAAAAGCAACTTTGTGTGTGTTTAGTTTGTTTGTGTGTGACTATGTGTGTGTCCTCGTCTGTTACAGCCAAAGTTGCTTTTTACAAATGCAATTTGTATTATTAAGTTTGTATAGTGACGAAACACTTTAAACACAAAAATGTAATAGAAACATTTGTTTTTTATATGTTTATTGTTTATCATAATAGCTGAAAACCATTATGAAATGATTACTGGTAACTTTAAGGAGCTAAATTATTATTATTTTGTTTTTATTACTGGTATCAACCTGTTTAAATATGTAATGAAGGACTTCATCGAACAAAGCTTTTTGGTTGAATTTATTTTTAATAATTTGTCAACTTAAACTGTTTTGACAGACATGCCAAAAAGACAGTTTATTTTCAAAGATATGGTTTGATTATACAGTATGTAAGTAAAAAGTAAATCTAAGGAAAGTGACAACCCTAACTTAGGGTGCATCCACATTATGCATGTCGCAGCAAGTAAACAAGAGTCGAGCCAAATGTCGCTCGCGTGTATGTGAAATGCGACTCAAAAAGTGGGTGAAATGTTGCGGCCTCCGTTTAATTTCGAAAATTCAGTTGCAGCAGTTAATTAAAGGAGAAACAAATTCTTTTAGAGTCGGTGTGCATGATGTCAAGCTTACGTACACCAACAGTCTATTCACTTCATGCACAGAGTCCAAAAGAATTTGTTTATTTTAAATAGAAAATATATGCGTTAATTTAAAGTAAATTTTAACAACGTCAGCTGACCTTTCCGACTGAATGAGTATAAAACGAACGATTTTCAAATGTGTGAATATTGCTATTAAATACGTGATGTTTTCGAATAAGGCGTTTTGTATTGAATGCGACGAATATTCCTTATATGACGTTGATAAAGTAGACTTTCGGTCAATTTTTGAAGGCGCTTTAAATTTTTCTCAGTGTCAGGAGAAACCACATTTAGGGAAACGGATAAAAGGTTTTTTTATATTGGAAAATATTTAAATAAGTATTTTTTACCGTTCAGTTTCTACCATCTTAATGTATATGTATAAATTTAGCCTTAACACATTTTGATCGGGTTTATTACGAATATAATGGCAGGAGTTCCAGTTACTTGGCGCCTGCTGGTAAATCAATTATTTTGAATCAGAACAAAAAAATTAGATGCAGTTTTCCATTAAATGCCATAACACAAAGATTTTAGAAACAGTGAAAACAACAAGGGTCTGGGAACTTCTTAAACTGCCATATACATAACAAACCCCTTCAAAATGTGTTCAGGTCTACATTAAACATTCTCATGCGGCGTCACAACAAGCCCAACTAACTCACCAGCCAAGACATAAAATGGATTATGAAGACGTTTGCTCGAGTATCAGATCAGTCACTAAAAGTTGAGTTTACCTAATAACTCCATATGGCCATTTTTAGAACGAGTGCTAAAAAAAGTTTTAACGAACAAACACTCAGACGCGCTAATCTAATGCATTACTTACCTAAGATCAACGTCATCGTTCCTGAACACGACATCGAGATAAACCCCCGATAGTTTCATCATGCTCGCCAGTCACAACACGCCACGCGCTCAATTCTAATCACAAGGCACATAACTAACGCATATTAAACCGGTTATCTTCATCCCTGACTTACCTAAATTTAACGTGTCGATTTCTCAACATTCAGAAGTAGTAACCCTCGTATTCGTTCTAGTCTAATAAAATGAAATAAAAAAAAACTTGCCTTTACAATGATACTCGTACAATTACATAATGATTACAAGTCGAATCTACTATCCGCAATGCAGGTTGCGTTCACAAACCAACCACCAACGAGTATGCTTCTAAACTAACGCATACGAACGAGTAGACGCACATACTTAAGCTTAACGTGGCCATACCTCGACACCATCGCTGGATACCTAGTCCCCGGAATAATCGTCATGCTTGTCAGTCAGTAACTAACCTCTGCGCGCTTACTCCAGTCGTACGCGCACCCGCGTTCGCGGATGCCTTGGCTTTATAACTACCCGATTGTGAACGCGCTATAGTCACGCATTACTTACCTAAGCTCCACGTGACCATTTCTCAACACGAGCGCCAGATAGTCCCCCGACAGGTCATCGTGCTCGCCAGTCAGAAGAAGTACTCCGCGCGCTCGCTCTGGTCGGACTCGCAATCGCAAGCGAACGCGCTTGTACGCTCCTCGGAGCGCTCGTAGCGCTAGCCACGAGGAGCCAGAGAAACGCGGGGTGGAGACGTTTAGGTCTGTGGGAGAATATATTGAGTTATTTACTTTGCAGGTAGGGTAGTACGTTTGTCAATAAACAAGTGCTACTAGAAAATCGCAGTATAGGTACATGAACGGCAAATTTATAGAGTAAAAATTTTAAAAAATTGGAGCCCATGTCACAAGAAAGTTTATTTTTTATTTATATTTCATTTTTTTTTGAAATGACAATGATTGTAATCCTTCCTTAATGATTTGTATACTAATAATGTAATTGAATGAATTTGATACAATGAAATTATGTAATCTTATCTTTATTTAATCTTAGATCTTAATGTTCTATTAAGTAAGTTATTAAACACAAAATAGAATTTATTACATAAAAAAGGTACAAATTAAGGTATTTCATGTAATGAATTCTATTTTGTGTTTTATAAAAAGTAAATGGGTAATAGTTGACTCTCATGTATGCAGTGCCCTTGCGGGGCGTCACTAGTACTTTCTGTTTATACCTTTTTACAGCATAACCAACTTGCGACTGGCAATAAGTGAATCTGAAATCTGTAACGAGACAGCGTTTGCCCACCAGAAGCAAAACTATGAATGAGGTGGGCAAAAACTCTTAACCATTGCAAGGAAAGAAATCCATTTTATGCAAACATTTTTTTTCGAATCGGTCGACCAACGACTGAGATATGAGGTAACAAACATACAAAAAGAAACATACAGTCGACTTGATAACCTCCTTCTTTTTTGAGGTCGGTTAATAATCATTTTGCGACAATCTTATACTTAGTAATTTCTGTATGGTTTTCCTTACTATAAATTATGATTTGTGGCAGTGTTTTTTTAATCTCTTGTGACGTTGTTTACTAACAATCAATGTTATGATAATTGCGATAGAATTCGTTCGATAGGTAACTAATGTATTAAAAGAACTGAAAACATTATTTGCTACAATAACGTACTTATCAAGCGATGCCTATTACTGGGACCAGTTTTCACCAACTTCCAAAAAAGATTTGAGTATGTTTATCTAATAAGGCTTCCAAATACGTGTGTGCGAAATTTCGAAAGTGTATGTATGTTTGTTCACGGTTTTCTCAAATACGAGAAGTCATAGAGATAATTCATTTTCAAGAGAGAAGAAAATAAAAACTTAATGTAAAAAAACATTTTAAATAAACTGACTAAAAAGCAAAAATAACACACAACGCTGTAAGTGGTCACACATTATTTAACTTAGGTCCACATCATCTTACCATTGCATACTTACTGTCTGACAATCAATAAATAAATTACCTTCTTTATTACATAAAAAAATATTTTAAAAATTAAATCACCTTTAAAAAACTGGCTAAAAAGCTCAAAATACCACATTTTCCCTCCTCTGATTAGGTGAAACAAATTCAATTAGGGTCAGTGCATGGTGTGCATTAGCGGTGTTAGGGTAGGGCGCGGTTGGGCGATTGCCCAGGGCGCCGGATAAAAAAGGGCGCCAAATATCCATATATTGCTATCCATATAACATTGCAAATATTAGTGACTATACCTGTAATGGTTGCTAGTGAGGAGCGGAGTTTTTCAAAGCTGAAGCTGACAAAAACCTATCTCCGATCAACAATATCTTTTTTTTTTATAAATCGTTTTACGGCTCTGGACGAATCCTTCCTGCCAAACCTTAAGTGTTGCGATCAACAATATCTCAATCTAGATTGACATACTTAGCAACTTTGTCAATAGAAAACGAAATTGCTAAAAACATCGGCTTTGACAACCTTATAAAAGAGTTCGCTAATAGAAAGGCCAGAAAAGTAAAATTTTATTAGTTTTTTTTTTCGGATAAACGGTTATTTTTTGTAATAAATAATTATTTCTGTTATTATTTCATTATATGCTTTCCCTTTTCTCGTATGGGTTGAAATGCAGTTGGAGGGCGCTGTAGAAATCTCGCCCGGGCGCTAGTAGTGTTAAAACCGGCACTGATGATGTGCGTACTGCGTAGTAGACTATTGATGAACGTAAACTTAAGATCATGCACTGACTCCAAATGAATTTGTTTCTCCTAAACAGAGGGCAAATGTGTTATTGCATATTTCTTCAATTTATTCAAGAGTAACGTTGAATACAACGAACTTTACGAGTTAACTAATAAATGCTTGTTTGACTATTGAAAAGTTTAATAAGCACCAATCACTTCAAAGTAGATTATTTTGAGTTTTCCTTTTAGTCCTATAATTGCTTTTCTTGGGTAATGAAATTTACTTGGAGTGTTCATTTAGTAACATAAATTGCTTTTTTGGGTAAATTTAAACTAAAATTAGTGGTGCCCTTCGTAACGCTGGGTGGCAGCGCTTTGGCAGTGATACCGAAGGTAAGCAACCTACGGCATGTTTGGATGGGTGACCATTCTGACCATATAAGTGACTTGCGGTCCACCGCGACTGAGTCCACGCTTTTTAAGTTTGCTCCCTCCCCTCCCATCGTAGCGTAATGTTTAATAGCCTTAAGCCATCCTCGATAAATAAGCTATCTAACACAAAAATATTTTTTCAAATTGGTCCAGTAGTTTTTGAGATAAGCGCGTTTAAACAAACAAACTCGGCTTTATAATATTAGTATACATGTGTATCACGAGCATCTCTGTGCTTCGGAAGACACGTTAAGCAGTTGAACCCGGCTAATATCGGTCCGTGTTATTAAACCTAAAGCCCTAATTTTATCAAGCCGCCTACTAGCCTAACTAACGAAGCCTAATAAAAAACTTTTTAAAGTTAATTTTATTCCTTCATTTTTAGAGATTACAGGAGAGAGAGGGGGGATGTTAAACCGTATGACTCTGTTCTATAAGAAGCTACAAACTACCTATCACAAGTTCTGTCATTATAATTACTTAATACCTAAGCGTTAAGAAGTTCCACTATCAGGTCAGCCCAACAAGATGTTGACTATCAGACGTAACAACTCGTCAACATAAAAATTCTAGTAAAAACCCTAGACGTGCCTTTAAAATTTTAGGGTTTCCCTCGATCACACCAAGATCCCATCATCAGATCCCAAATTGGCAACAAAGGGACCAACTAGAAGGTATACACTCTAGGTAGGCGAAATCAAAAATAGAGGTAACATAGATACAAAAAAAAACGTACAGGCGAATTGATAACCTCCAACTTTTTTAAGTTAGTTAAAAATTTGAAAGGAAGGTTGGTCGCTTGCTTTGTAACACCCCTCTTAAAAACCGCACTGAGCCCGCGTGGTGAAGTATGGTTCATACCACTTCACACTTTAAATAAGGCCTTTTCACAGCAGTGAAATGTTTACAGGTTAACTTTCATTTTTTTAGTGTTGCTTCGCTTTTAGCTCGGCAACACCTACAAAAATTTAGTATGAAAATCTCTAGACTGTTTCGATGAGCTTAATCTAAGTATTAAATACAATGTGCAGATTTTCATATTAATGCCTGTTTGGCGTAACTTAAGTACCGCGATTTAACATGATACAGCGCCATCTATTTAAGGAAGTAAACATGAAACTAAGATATGTTTCCATTGCCAATACAGACTGTTGTTTTGGTCAGCAACGCCCGACTTAAGGGTAATTGTACAAACGATACTGATGTATTTTTTTATATAGTAAAAACCCACAAAATCAATTAATTATTGCGATACAACGAGTGAGTCAAAACTACCAACGCCAGTTCACCTCTAGCTACGGCGAATATTATTTAGATATAGTATTTCGTAGATACGCGCAATGATGCGACTTTCTGGATTTTTAAATAAGCCTATCTCATATTATCATTCCTGAGTTGGATGTCACTGACCAATACAACATTTTGTATTCAACCACAAAGCAATGCCATAGAAAAATCAGTGTACTCCCTTAAATTGCATATAAAAAAGTAACAACATAATCACAACATGGCAGTAGAAAGTAACTGACATGAAGTGAAAAAGGAAAATAATGTTTCTATAGTACAGGCACCCGCCTTCATAGGGCGTTATTCGGCTGCTTTAAAAGCACAGTATTCCTTTCTCCTTTAAGTAGTAAAATGTACTAAAGTGTTAATTTTTTGTATTGATTGATGATGTAATCGCCAATTGACGTCTTACTAGCCCAAGCTTTGATTACTTATATGGTAATCAGAACAATCTTTACGGAATTTTGTTACCAACTTATTTTCAACTATTACATGTGATTTTTTTTTATTTAGGTCTGCGTAAAACAAAAAAATGCTACTGAGCTTACAAATTGTGTAAGAGCCTTGCCAACGTGCGTTGGTTTACTGCTTTTACTTAATGCACAGATCGCAACATAGATGGCGCTGAGCACAACTAAACCTCAATATAAAAGTTTCACTGGTAAATGATATTACTGTTTGGCTTGTTTTATAAATATACTCTCTGTATAAATTGTTACAGTAGATATAAGTAGATAAGACAATAATAGTTTAAGATCCGTAGCTGAGATCTTAATTTTTGGTCGTGTTTTTAAGCATTAGCTTAGAGACACGGATAACTTCTGTGCAGGGATAATAAGATAAATAACAAATTTATTTTTCATTTCTCCTGTTCGGAAAATTGAACTTTCATGTGAAGATAGACGGGTGGAAAATAGCTTTTCCATCCCTAGGGTGGAAAGTAATTTAGTTTTAATTACTACGATCAGACATGGAGTTAAAGATAATTGAGTCACATCATATTATTAAAATAAACAAGCTTTCCATATTTTAAAACATAAGCTTAACATTAAAAGCGTGTTTATTATGGTCACTTATTTTAAAAATTTACAATTGGTCTAATTTTAAACAATTTATAATCTACAAATATAGGTAATATTTGGTTGCCCGCCATACATAGTGACACTTTTTTTCATTTTAAATTGTCACATTTTTTTGTCTTTGACAGTATATTTTTTAGTTTGGTCGATTATTAAGCAGGCGGAGGCGACTTGGCGCGATTTTGTTCATTAATCTTCTTACTCACTCCCACCTTTAGCTGTCACTTATAGCGCTATCTCATGAGGCAAAATTGAATCTGGAATTTAACATACCCTGTGGTAATTTTGGTGACAAGGTTAAGGTTGCGTTCTGTTACTATTAACATTGTCTGTGCGAAAAAAATCGATCGATATTTTAACAATGATTTGAAATATTTGATATCGTCCACGTTTTATGTACTCGGTTGTCTTCTGTGCCGTTACTGTCCTTCTAATAGTGTGTTTTATGTTTAACGACAGTAAACAAACTGATTGTGATGTTAAAACTTGAGGTTTCATCTCTCGTCAAACAACATAATATCTAAATAAATTTATTTATTTTTCCTCACAGTCGAAATGAAAAATAGTATGTATAACTCGGGTGAAAGCGCCCATTTCACTCTCGAATTATTAGCGCTCTCACTCCGTTCAAGCGCCAAGAACTTCACGAGTGAAATGGGTCACTTTCTCCCCTTGTATAACAATCTACTAATCTTACATAGGGCGATCCCACTTATCTGATTAAATCATAACTTAACTGGCAAACTTTAAATACACATAATTAGGTACGTAAGTTTCATTTTAACTGACTTATAAGTTAAACTTAACCGTAACAAAAAAAGTGACTTTATTAGGTATCGACTTCATTTGTATGGCAATTAGTGATGAAAGAGACTCAGTCTTTTAAGTCGTTTAAAATAAGACTCGCCTCTTTTTACACGACTTTGCTTTAAAATTAAGACTTTAGCCGATAGTCTTAAATAATACGACTCAGTCAGTTAACGTATAAGATTAGTTACACTAAAACGACTAAAACGCCTAAACAACTTAAACTCCTTAAACGGCTAAAAGAGACTGAAAGGGAAATCGTTTTTCTAAATATTATATGGAGTGAAACTATGTCTTACATATTGGATAATCAGGGTTTATTATGTAAAAATAAAAACATCTGATTTGGTTAGGGTTTATTACATTTTAAAAAAATCTTCTATTTTAGGTCAGAAATATAAATCAACAAAGTGAAAAAAAAACAATACAGTTACAGAAAAGTCATGCAAGACGATAGGCACATTGACGCTCTGATGCTCTTATCACTTAATCTGCAACGTTTTTAGGGTTCCGTAGCCGAATGGCAAAAAACGGAACCCTTAAAGTTTCGTCAAGTCTGTCTGTCTGTCTTTCTGTCTGTCTGTCTGTCGGTCTGTCTGTCTATCTGTCCGTCCGTATGTCACAGCCATTTAATTCTGTAACTATTAGCACTGCACAATAGAAATTTGGTAGGAAGATGTATCTTGTTAACCACTTACCGATTCTTATACAAAAAATAATGAGAGTTAAGGGGGGGCTCCCATACATAAAACTAAAACCAAAAAAAAATTTTTTGCCAAACCTATGCGTGTGGGGTGTCTATGGATAGGTCTTTTAAAATGACACAGAGGTTCTTAAAACTATTTTCTTTTAAAGTCTAACGTTTCATAGCTAGACGCTTCCAAAGTGGTAAAATGGGCGTCCCGCCCCATCTAATTTCTAAACCAAGCAAGTGTAAACTTTGAAAAAAATATATAATGTAGATCTTAACAGATACTTTCAACGAAAACGATGAGTCGCAAGTCTTTTAAGCTGTTTAAGTCATGATATACACATTCTATAGCAAAAGTTGTTGATATTAACTTAAACAACTTTATAAAATGACAAGGAAAGATAGCACTAAGTTTGCATTACAAATTATAGATGACGCTGCTAAGAGTTGAATTGCGGTGGTTGTTTGAAACCAAAAGTGTATAAAGCAATAAAGCATGTTCGCATCATTAAGACTCTTAGGTATAATAATGCGGCGACTTACTTAATTTTAATTTATTTAGGTTAAGTTTGTTATTTTAAGCTAAATTATTAGTACTTAATGAGGTAATGGACCGTTTAATAATAAATTTTTGGAAATGCCACTGATCTTTACGTGACGTGGCATTAAACTTTAAAGGAATACTAGGTATTCAAGAAAAACAAAATTCCTATTTCACCTGACTGTTATTAAAATAAATACGTATAAGGGCCAAGATGCATAAAATATTTATTATCGTTCTGGTTCATTGTTAATTTCGTCCTTTACAATGTTGTTTATGTTCCGGGTGCTGGTGGGACTGCCGAGATTTTGCAGCGCGTCTGGCATGTTTGCCGACACTCATGTAGATTGCTTTCATGCTTTAATGCGGAAAAAAATTAACTCCATCAAAAAAAGAATGCTCGGTAGTCCCAAAAGTATTTAATTGGTTTTAGTGGGGAGATGGGATAGTGCCCTAATAAAGCATTGGATCACTGCCCTAATTAACCCAAAGTCGGACCAAATATATTATATAAATTAAAATTAATTGTACTAATTATTTTTCTTATTATTATTAATTGTACTAATTAATTGCTGTTCGTTAGTCTCAATAAAACTCGAGAACGGCTGAACGGAATTATCTTATCTTAGTCTTGAAATGTTCGTGGAGGTCTAGGGAAGGTTTGAAAGGCGAGAAAAAATCGAAAAACGCGCGGACGAAGTCGCGGGGGACCACTAGTCTGTAATAAATAAATTGAATTGAATCAATTAATTAATTAACTTCTACGACCCGATTATTATAAGACCTGTCAAATATGTCACATCCCTCCCTCTTCCCCGCTCATCCACCCGCGTTCGTCCGTTTCGAGTCAATACAAATCATTTTTGCACACATTTCTCACCGCGCAGAGCCAGTGACAGGCCGCCTTACCACTTAAAAATCAAAATCGGATACAAACACGATTTGTTTTTTAAATTGGTCAGGGTGACCTTGAAAGTACGTATTTATGGGTTCGTGCTATTCTATTCGCCTGACACTTTAAAATATCAAGGTAAAGTATTCTAGTTTTTTAAAAAAAAAATTGGTCAACTAGCCCCCTGCTATCTAATTAGACTTAGTCTCTTATGACCCTATAACATAAGTATAGTTAATACTAATAACCTTGTACGCTGGAATGGATCAATTATTTTATTTGATTATTTCGGTGTACTTTTGTAATAATTTTAGTTATTCAATATTTATTTATTCATAGCAAAAAAAAAACACATTGCGTTGAACATTTTCAGAAAAAAATACACAAATTAAAATACAATAAAATAAAAATAAACACAAAATTCGTAATATTACGAAAAAAGGATTAATTAACAATTTCAAAATTATTAAGTAATAAAGAAGAACATGCCACAGAAAATTAATAATTTATCTTAAAATAATTTAAAATGTCACTCTTATTACTTTGTTAAACTATTTATCTGATCCATCCCTAAGGTATTCCCCCACAGAATAATAACATTTTCTTACAAGTAATGACTTAAGTTTTCTTTTAAAGATTGATAGTTTGTTTATTCGTTAGGGTTATTCGTAAAATTATAGTATAGAATTTCGGTGCTGATTCACTTTGAGCTCCTCAGCACGTACAAAAATATAACGATCGTTTGACAAACTAGGTTGGTTTGACCGTCCCAGTCATGTCTTTTACGAAGTATCTTCGTTCGTACTAGTACAATAGTGAAAAGTATTCTAATCTTCTTAAGCATTGATTTTAAAACTAACCTACCGCGCTGTAAGTGGGTACAGCGCCATCTATGATTTTGGGACAAAGTTGCATTCCGAAAAGAAGAAATGCAGAATCTTACTGTTCATTTGCTGTTTACTGAGTTTTTTTGCTACGCGACCGAGCGTTTATGTTTATTTACGAGTCTATTAAGTTCCGTAGTTCAACAAGAAATCCTTATAGTTTTGCCGTGTACGTCTGTTCGCTGTTCGGCGCAGAGAGGTGCTAGAAAACTGTTATTTGGCATAGTATGGTAAGGTAGGTAGGTATTCTTATCTTCCCGCTATTGGTAAAATAAAAATTTGTAATATTTTTTTTTGGGGTAAGTATCATACAAGTACACTTTACTTGTAGTGTTTTTCCTCTTGCCAACCCACTATGTGCAGTATGTTGAATATAAATTTTAATATGTTTGTGAGTTTGCTAACATCATTTTTCGATAAAGTAACCTGTTTCAGTAACATTCAGTTTTAAAGGGCTAATTTTTAGTCCTATGTCACCACCCTCTCGCAACTTAACGGTATTAGGTGGATCCGTTACAAAAAAATCGCAGGACTAATATGTATGATAAATTTAGAAGGAATACTATCGCGGCTACGATATATGTGGCATAGTAATTATTATGTAAATTTTCGCTTTAAAATGTTTATGGCCAAAATGCGTTAATATACAAAACTTTAAAAAAAAGTAAAAACCGACTTCAAAACCAAAATGCACTAAAAAGTCTTAAATAAACTCTTCACCATTGAAAGGAAAGGAATCCGTTTTAGGCAAACAATTTTTTTTTTGGAGTCGGTGCCATCACTTTGACCATCAAGCATCAACTATCACAGCAATCAATCAAAAACAGCAAAAATATCCTTTCAATGGTGAAGAGTTTATTTAAGACTTTTTAGTGCATTTTGGTTTTGAAGTCGGTTTTTACTTTTTTTTAAAGTTTATTTTATTTCTTTATTTTTAGTGATTACATAAGAGGGGGGGGGGGGGGGGGGGGGAGTTGCACCTTATGATTCTATTTTTTACGAAGCTACAAATTACCTATCATAAGTTTAGTCATTATAATTACTGAACTCCTAAGCGTTAAGGAGTTCCACCATCAGCTCAGCCCCACAAAATGTTGACTATCAGACGTAACAACCCGTCAACATTAAGATTCTAGTAAAGAAACACTATATGTGCCTTTAAAATTTGAGGGTTACCCTCGAATACACCAAGATCCCATCATCAGATCCCAAAATGGAAAAAATGGGACCAACTAGAAGGTATACCCTCTAAGTAGGTGAAATTTTTTTTCGATTCGGTTGACAAACGACTGAGATATGAGGTAACATACATACAAAAAAAAATGATAAAAAAAACATACAGTCGAATTGATAACCTCCTCCTTTTTTGAAGTCGGTTAAAAAACTGAAGTGAGAGTCAAATACTTAAAAAAGAAATTAAGACAGCGTAATCAAAAGATATGACCGGTTCTGTCGGATATTTTGTTATTTTAAGGGAATCACATCCTTCCAAGGCAATCTTAATCATGCTTTATAGGACAACATATGCTTAATACATGATGCGACACCGTTCGTGCGCGAGTCCGGCTCGCACTTAGCCGGTTTTTTTCTCACAAGTTGATTTAAGAGTCAGCTGTTTTACCATTATACTCGCTACGTGTAGGTAATCAGTCTTTACTTCGGAAACGTATGATGAAATAACCGGCCAAGTGTGAGTCGGACTCGCGCACTGAGGGTTCCGTGCCAACTTTAACTGAATTAGGGAATTCACTTACTTCTACTAAGTAAAATACCACAATATTTTGTCAACTGCAAATATAACTTTGTTTTTCATAGTGTTTGTATGAAGTACAAAGTTATGTTTGCGGTTGTTGAAAATGTTCTAAATCTAAAAAACTACTAAATTGTCTATTAATAAAGTATGCAATATAAGATTAGTAACAAATTCGTTTGGAAATACGGACTTTAGTGAAGTAAAATTCGATGTTTCAAGAATTCTGCGTATTGAAACTTACCTACGTGGAAATAAAATTATGGGTAACAAAATAGAAAGCTAACGTTACTTCGATAAAATACGTAATTTATGAAAAGAAGTAACGATGAAGTAAGTTTGTAGATAATAAGCATTCGAGTAAATGAAATTGTGATGTGACAAGATTCTATAATTTGTTGAATATTATTTTGAAACATCTGCGAATCGTTTTATGGAAAATGAAAATCGATGAAGAAAATTGCGATTAAGTGATGGGTTCCCTCATAGAGGTTTCCAAAATCATTCTAATGTTTCATAGCTAGACGCTTCCAAAGTGGTAAAATGGGCGTCGTAAACTAAGCGAGTGTAAATTTTGAAAAAAAAATGTATGGTAGATCTTAACAAATACTTTCAACGAAAATTTTTTTTTAGTCAAACCTATGCGTGTGGGGTGTCTAGGGATAGGTCTATTAAAATGACATTGAGGTTCCTAAAATCATTTTCTTTTAAAGTTAGACTTTTAAAGAAAATGGTTCCTAAAAACATTTTCTTTTAAAGTTAGACTTTAAAAGAAAATGGTTTTAGGAACCTCAATGTCATTTAAATAGACCTATCCATGGACACCCCACACGCATAGGTTTGACTAAAAATTTTTTTTTTTTGTAGTTCCATGTATGGGAGCCCGCCCCCCCTTAAATGTCATTATTTTTTATTTTTTGTATGAGAATCGGTAAGCGGTTAACAAGATACATCTTCTTACCAAATTTCAACAGTGTAATGCTTATATTTACAGAATAAAATGGCTGTGACATACGGACGGACACACAGACAGACAGACAGACTTGACGAAACTATAAGGGTTCCGTTTTTTGCCATTCGGCTACGGAACCCTAAAAAGCGCAAACCGTATGTTACGATTATAATAAGTCAGTAAGTATTATTCAACAACTTATTTAATATAGCTAACTTAAATATTAGCCCTTTGTTTCAGGGGTAAACTTCCAAAATACGCATTCTTAGCGCCACTTTGCTTTGAGCTCGGTAGCGCTTTCAAAAATTGCATTATTGAGCCATTACAATGCCATAGTTATTAGTTATAGGAACTTAATAATACACTGGTATTAAATCTTACAACTAAGTGTGACTAAAGTTGAAGACAAATGTATTAATACTCTGTTCCAAATTCTTTGTCATCGCAATTCAATTGGAAACAGCGACATCTGTATTTTTATAGCTGAATTTTTCTATTAGACAAACATATGATTGAAACTTTTGAAAGCAGCCACTCAGGTAAAACAAATGTGAATGATTTTTTATTCTTCTTTTATTAATTTATTGAAAAACTATAAGCCTCTTGCGGCCGAACTTAAAAACGAATATTTTCCCGGATAAGTGTTAGTGATACAAGTAGCAGAAATACAGCCTTTATTTGGATTAAATGTTTCTAAAACGTATAAATTAATAAATATTGCATAGCAATTACATATTTTGCTCTAATCCCAAAGTGAATAGCCAATGTACTTGTGTTATTAAATCCCCTAAAACGGATATAAAAAAAAATTGTCGGTACCCATAGAAGTTCTATCTTTCAAAAGTGATATTATGGTGGTAAGCATTTTATGGTGATACCACAGCACCCTAGACAATCCAGAAAATTATATATATATATATATTGATTCACCTATGCCTGAAAGTCATTATTTTCAGAGATAAAGAACATTAAAGACTCGGTTAGAAACTGTTTGACTGATGAATCCAGTTCAGCATGCATTTTGCTAAAAATAACATCTTACAACCCTAACAAAAATTATTTGTGGAAGAGGGTGGAATTGTGTGAATAATTCATTTGACAGTTCAAAACGTACGGTACGATCTGTCAAACGGCAAGATGCCACCCTTATGATAGATCATACCGTACGTTTTGAACTTGGATGAATTAACCACTGGATATGAAACGCAAGAGCGAATGTATGAAAACATCATGTTCATTTGCTGTTTACTGAGTTTTTTTGCTACGCGACCGAGCGTTTATGTTTATTTACGAGTCTATTAAGTTCCGTAGTTCAACAAGAAATCCTTATAGTTTTGCCGTGTACGTCTGTTCGCTGTTCGGCGCAGAGAGGTGCTAGAAAACTGTTATTTGGCATAGTATGGTAAGGTAGGTAGGTATTCTTATCTTCCCGCTATTGGTAAAATAAAATTTTGTAATATATTTTTTTGGGG